>JARHVA010001210.1:2785000-3490000 GCA_037957365.1 Torreya grandis | reverse complement strand
TTAGGATAATTTAGGTGTGTTTATTTTAGTGGAAGTATTCACCAAGTTCTAGTGAGCTGTTGCTACATAATTTTTAAAAACAAAAAAAAACTCCCACAATTTTCTCTAGCCTTTTAAGACATTTTTCAAACACCCAATATTATAGGTTTTACAACAACTCAACTAGATTTATTTCGTTTGGCTTAAACATTTTGTTAGGATTTTTGGTAATTTTTCCACTTTTCTAGAAATATCACAATTTTTTTAACTATGGCATCAATTTTTTTATAAACATTAAAAAAATGGAATTTTTATGCTAGATAGTTTTTTGCTATGATTTTTTGAAGTCGAAGACTCCTAAAGAGATAAGGGCAAGTGATTTTATCTGCAACTTCCATGCATTTTTATAAAAAATTCTTACATGTTAGAAATCCTAACATTTTTTTTTAATTTCTTCACTTCACAAGATTTTTACAAAGTTCAAGTTTGTAAAAAATAAAACTAGCGGTGTTCCTAAGGAAATTTTTTTAATGTAACAAGGTTGTTCAAAGGTATCTCCTAGGTCTACATCATTTTATCCCCTATGTCTAACCCCTGGTTTGCCATGTAACATTTTAGTTTCCATATTTATCCCCCTGCACGAAACAATCAATGTACCATATAACCACGTGGCTTAGGCATTTAGCCCCTAAGGGCTCCTTCTAATTATCTTTTAAACTGACCTACACTCTGGAGGCCATATCTTTTAATTCAGGATAACTGAGAAGCTCTCCTTTCTATAGAATCATGGTTCTAACACTAGAATTCTGGATCAAACCTCTTGTTTCTATTTAGCACTGAGATTTTCGAGAAACACATTTTTGTTTTGTGAAAGCCTATAACATACCCCATTTAGGCACCTTCTCAAGCTCATATCTTGAGATCTATAAGGAATATTCACTTAATTTTGTAAAAAATGTGTTTTTATTGAAGAATCTACTTGCATGCTCTAATTGGATTTATTTTATATAAAATTATAGTTATGTCTATTTTCTCCACTTTTTTCATATAGATCTAGCATTGTAACTTACATTGTGCAAATATAAGTAATTGTGAGAGATTATAATTCTAGTTTTTACTCTCATACAATCATTTTTTATATTTTGGGAGGGGAATCATTCTTTTTTAGAATTGTTAGTACACTTGTTTCATGCCACATTTGGGCTACTTTATATGGTCATTTTTGATACACTTATGATGGGTATTACACTCATTCCTTGATCCTCCTATTATGTAATGAAAACTCTTCTTATTTTCCTCACTTTGTATCGGTTACCTAATGTGGCCTCATTGTTGGGACCCTATTGAGGAAATTTTAATCTTTTTTTTCACATACCATACTTTTTTAACAAAACTCCTACATTTATGAACATGTTATTTAAGTAGTGAATTTGGACCACATGTGTAGAGATTTCCCTAGTTCCTTGTAATTTTGGAAACATCTACAAGATGATTATTCCATGTGTTGAGTGAAGTTTGGCATCCCTAGCATCTATTGACTTCTACATGTTTTAAATAATGAATTTTAGCCATTCAAGCATGACATTTGGATTGTTGTGAGTTTCTTTGCCATTTTGAGAAGTATTTGGTAAGTTTCATCTTTTAATTCTCCATGTGCCATTATTTTTGAGACATCTAAGGCCCTTTTTTATGTACCTTACTAGAATTTTTAGAGGAGATTATTTTGTTGCATAAAAAGTATTTTTTGTGCATGCATGATTTCCTTTTTTAGGACAATAATCATGTGTTGTTCCTTATTTATACATGAGTATCTTATTAGGCACGTTTTTTGTCAGAACCCATATAAGTATTGTTGTATGTCTAATTTTCTAATGGCATTTATAGTTATTCAATCTCATCTTATGCACAACCATGTGGATCAACAAATCTTATAGTTTCATGGACCACACCTTTTATGAATCACTTAATTACACTAGCTATAAATCAGAGCCAAAATAATTTTGGAGCACTTCAAAGGAAGTTGGTCCATTTGTACATCAATTTGGACTTATTTATATCCACTTCTACTTTAATTTTTTTTTAATTTTCCATGGCCTTAAACACTTCACCACCACCTCATGAGATACATTCATTTCTATCATTGTCTTCCACCCAATTCAACATTATGTGTGGATGGGTGTAATGCTTCCTTACGTGTTTTCAACACATTTTTTGATATCAGTGTTTATTTTAAATGAGCCTTGTATAGAGTGAAAATTCATAGTTCAACTCAATAATTGTGACAGTTGGCTACCCATGCATTATGAAAATATCGTTAGCATTCATACAAGCACTCAACATCACCCTATATCTTCATGATACATGTACATTGGTACCTCATCAAACCTAATTTTTTGTACCTATTTCAAAGGATTTTGAGTCTCCTTTTTCATTTAGCCCACCTAAGTTGTACTTGTTGTCACTTTGATTTTCACTCTTTGAGAAAGTGTTTCAGGTCTCCTCACTCAATTGAAATAATTGGAACTCTCTAAGGCTATGGGTGGCATATACTTGAGGGAACCTCCAAATAGGGTTGGCTCCCTTGATGCTACACCTATTAAAATTATAAAGAAAAAAGAAAGAGAAAGTTAAAAACAAACATAAAAAGAGTGATGCACCAAATCATAGGTCTCCTCCTCTTGACCATGAGTTGATAACAAAGATAAAATAATGATGAATATGATCACAAAAATTCAAATAATTCTCTAGCATAAGTATTTCAATATTGAGGTTGTATCTGATAATTTAATTAAGAGGGATAATCAAGAGGCCTATAATGAGGCACTAATGAAGGTATCCCATAATTAATAGTTGCATAACCACTTAATGCCCACCATATGACCTACAAGAGATAACCTATTCACAAAGAGCTAAGAATGAAGAGAATAAATGCAAGGTGATTGAACATCAACACTATCATGCATCAATAATTTGGTCATGAACACACTATATGTGTTATGAAGAAGATAAAAACAATGTTCATTTACTTCAAAAGCAACAACAAATATCAAATTCATAAGGGCTTTGCCATACTAACTTGGAAGATCCATTACAATGTCCTTTTTAGGATCATATATAGAAGAATGGAGAAGAGAGATATGGAGAGTGGATGTGCAGGAAGCTTATGAATGCTACCACAGTCCTATTTTCAGTTACAAAATATAAGTATATTTTCACCAAGCATGTAAATAAGGTGTCATCTTATCTCTCAATGCACTAGGCCAAGTTTTGACAGAGTTATCCTTAAGGGATGGTGTAGAAGGTCATCATAGTTGATGTGATGCCCCTTGGAATTGATCTTCTCTCTTGGAGTACAAGTCTACTTATTGAAGGGCAATTACAAACTGAGTTTTATTCCTTGATTCTCATTGCATCTTTCACTAATCCATGTCTCTTCATAGTTATCAACCTCATTAATACGTAGCACTCTTGATTTTTGGATTGTTTCTAACTGACACTTGATTTGTGCCACATTTCATGCTTGAGAATCTGAAAGAATTTATGTGTAGGTGTATTAGGTCCTCTTAGGAATTTTCAAGAGTGTATTCAACTTGAACAAGCTTTCCATGAGGGAACTTGACTAAAAATAATTTCTAAGACTTCTATCTAATCTCTATAGAGGTAAGAATGGGGTTTATCAAGCCACTTAATCATCGCTACCTCTACATTCATGATATAGAGTGAAAATACCTTGAGATAAAGTTTATAAAGTTGATAGAGGGTTGTATTTCATTTTGGAGAGCTCTCATCACCATGGAGCTAATAGACTACCTATAAAATTAGCCCTTCAACACTAACTACAATCACTAAAATGGGCATGTATATGAGATGGATATCCATGAAATAGGTTCATTTGATGTTCACAAGGATACTCTTAAGGTTCCTATACCCTTGATGACCTTAAAAAGGTTTATAACCTGAGTCCTTAATACAAGTATGAAAACATTCTTAATTTTAAGCCTAAATAGTGGCTTGAAACATGTCAAATCATCATGGAAACCTCTTATATGGGTGGTACAAGTTCATTATACCTTTGTCTAATCTTTGAATCCTTCTTCAATTGATTAGGAAGTCTAAACACACTCAAACCCTAGGCAAATCAATGAAAATAGGCATTTTCAGGCATCTTTCATATGTCTTTCTCTTCACACATGCCAACTTATTGCTCTAAAAGGTGCCCATGAGGTTTGTAGATGGAATACATAAGCTTTTTAGACATTTTAAGTGCATTGGAGTGCATTATACATTCAATTATAGTCATTGAGTTTTTTCTAAGGTCTCTTGGCAATTTTTAAGGTCTCCAACTTCTTAAAGATTGTTCAAAGACTATAAGCCCTCAATTGATTGAAAAATTCCATGAACATAGAGTGGACAGACCTTTTTAACATCCCCTAATGGAAATTTTCCCCATGAATTTTCTCCTTTGACTTCTCACATAAGGAATTTGACCTTCTCAAATTTACAGACCTGTAGGTGCCTACTCAAGATGACTATCTTGAGAAAAAATGTCATCTCATGCTTGTTTTGGTTTGATATGGTTCAATAAGGTCTTATTCAGGATCTATGAGTTTTGCATATGTTTTTATATTACATTTGACCCCTATACGTCTTAAAACCTATTTCAAACCATGGTTGGGTTTTCTTGGTAGCTTAGTAGGCTCTAGGATAAATGGTCTTATAATGATAATTTATTCTCATGAACACTTATGTAATCATCCTTAAAACCTTACACAAGGTTCCTCACACTCAGTATGAACCTTCAGACCTCAATTTCCACTCAAAACTTTCCATTTCTTTTCAAGTCTTTACCTACAACATTGCTCTTAACCTCCCCTCACTTGCTTAATAACTATTTTAGAGATTATTGGTGTAGAGTTGAACCTGTTGGACATTTTTTGGGGTTTTTTTAATCAATTTTAACATCCCAAATATGCATTAGATACCTCACTTTTGGTTACATTTATGTTGCTTACCTCTTCACATGTGAAACCTTGTTCAAGAACTCTAGCTCAATGGACCCCATAGTTTGTCACCTGTAACCTCATGTCAAAAATGAACATGGAGTATTTTCCCATTTATTATATTCCTTATTGAGATGATTTATATTACTTAAAATGATAATAAACCAATCTCATTAATTAGTTTTTTCAAGATTGAATTCAAAGGCAATATTGCCCTTCTAGGTCTCTATGGGCCTAATAGACCTTCTTTAGAAGATATTCGCTCAATCCAATCACCAAATTACTTGGATCACTTATAAAAGTGTATTTATATGTTCAAATAATGATAATAGTATTTCATATGAATTTTAGATCCAAAAATCAAGCAAACACAATAAATCTCCTCTTTTTAGGCCATTCTGGGTGACCACCTACATGCAGTTTTGAACACAGTTAGTTATAGATGGAATCACAATGTGAGTTCAAGTGAAATACATATTTTAATATCTAATTATACCCATATATAAAATTTATATTAATTTTCAATGGATTTGGTTGGTTTATCTTCCATATACATGTTTTGATAGAGTGTTTAGGGTTTGTGAGTAGTTTGCCAATTCTGACCCTAATGGCCCTTTCCTGATGATTTATTCTCATAGTAGGGAGTCTTGAGGACTATAATCACTTTAGATAGCTTCCTAAATGTTATTCACACCATTAATCAACGTTATAACCTCAAACTCAAACCAAATCTTTCATCTTCTTGCTCATTTTATTGTGTAGGCTTATAGACTCTCTTAAACATTTCAAACATCATTGAAACCTTGCTCTTGGAGTGGATATTATGACTGAAACTATGTATAAATTGTCCTTGAGGTAATTGAGACTCTACTTGGATTTCTTTGAGGCCTCTTTTCACATGAAAATAACACAAACTTTCCAAAACCTTAATTTTATACATATAGATTTAACACAATCTAATTGGGTGTGATTCATCAATCATTTTCTTGCCATTTTGGATCTTCAATTACTTGGCAGAAGTCTAAGGAGGTTTTATAGGGGATAAAGGATATTGGATAAAAAATTTACAGTCCCTTTCAATCATTTTTATGCCTACAAACACTTTACAACTCTAAGCAACCCTACCTAGCATGTCAAAACTAGAAAAACCATGATAATTCCTATTAATACCAACATGATCATTTGGAGTTTGAGTTGAGTTTGATGTTTTAGAGGATATTGAACCTTAAAGAGCTAATTTTCAACCATTTACATGCATTTACCAAGCTTAGTCATGCCATTTCAAGAAAAAAAATGTGATACTAGGTTTTAGTAGGGTTTAAGAGGCAACATAGTTCTTAATGATTGTTCATAGAGATTTACTCCTCAAACTTAAGATTTTTGACATTATTAAAATGTAATAAGGGTAGTCTTCTTCCCCTAAAGACAATTTTAGTAGACACACTCTCTCTCCTCTATGAAACAACATTACCAAAATGACTCTTCTTGATTTACCAATGCCCTGATGGAGTTTTTAAGTGGATTTTCACCCTTTTCTGACCTGTGAACCCTTCTTGAGCATAGTTTTGAGATTGATGAGGTTGGAAGAGGTTTTTTATAAGTTATATCACTTTGTTTCATTATTCTCTTACTTTCACATGCTCTGATTCACTATGAAAACCTGTAAATCATTCTAAACCATGTGTTTTCTTGCCATGGAACTTATCCATAGGAACAAAAACCTCTTGTAGTTACGTACTAGGTATCAAATGGAGCTCTTCTCTGGCCTTACAATGATATTTTATTGTACAAACTCTCTTTTTCCCACCTTAAAACCTGCTATTTTGTAATTTTTGGAGTTGATAATGAGCAAAACAATTTCAAATGTGAGTTAACATTAGAAATGAAGTATGGACACCTTTTGGTTAGGTATATGAACATCATAATATAAAATATGACCTTCATCAAGTGTCACATGACCTAAACTAACTCCTTTTCATGGTACTAACTCCTCACACTTGATGTTCCTCAAGGGAGTTACATTATAATATTGCAACAAGCAATATAACAAGATAACTGAAACTTTAAAATCTAAAAAAATACCTTAAACTCCTCAAAAATCTTGTAAAGACAAAAAACGTCATCTCACTAGTTTTACTTCTAGTCCACCATCCACTGTAGAGCACCATGTCATCATGGAGAACGATAACATCCTTCATTTTACCATGTATCAAGAATACCTTACTTTTTGAAAAATAGCCTTAACATTTTCTAAGTTACCACAACTTCTCCAAAGGCTTAAAAAGACTTCAATTAGACCTCATCTAAAAGGTAAATTGATGCATTGATCAAGTTTTGTGTGTTAGGGGTTGTATTTTTTCTAGAAGGCAAAAATGTTGACATTTTTGGCAACTCACAAGGGTCGATTAGCTTACTAAACAATTAATTTAGTAGCCTTATCAGTCCATTTGACTATGGAGTCACTTAACATTAAGAAACAAACCTAATTTAGAACTTGAAAATTGGTTTCAAGCCTTTAGATCAAGTTGAGATAATTGAAGATACCCTCCCAAACTCACACAACAAACAAGGACAAACACACTTATGTCATGAGGTACTTAGGGAAAAGAGAGAGGCAAACACCTCAGCAACATGTGATAGAAACACATGGAAAAATTAAAAAACTAAACTAATATATACAAGACTCAAAAGACCTCCATTCCTCCTATACCAAAACTAAAACCTCTTAGGTCTTCTCTATGTGGTTGACAGAGATGAAGAACAAACTATTGCTTGAACATTGATCTTGTTGAACCAGTTCCCTACCTGCTTGTCAATCTCCTTATTTTGCTTTGAAGTAAATATATTTCCTATATATAAAAATTGTTTCTATGGTTCAATACTCACCTCATATTGTTCTTCAACATTTAGAAAACTCTCCAATGTGATCATATTTTGATTCATTTGAACATCTGTAACTTTAGCCTCTAATGGTTCTCTAGAATATTGTTCTTGGCTTTCTCTGATATCTTGAGAGAAGTTATTTTTAATGTAACTATTGCAAGTTGTTCAAGCTCTTCAAGGAGCTCCAAATACTACCTCTTAGTTTCATTAGGATCTTCTTGAGATATGCTTTGATCAACACCTTCTTGGTCATGTTCTCCAATCTTGACAACCACCCTATAAACATGTTTTCAGGGAGATGTAGGTCTAAAAAGAGTCTCAATATCTTGAATGAGTTACAGTGTTTACTACCACTATTCATTGGAGTCTTCTCTTTGTTCACTTACAGGGAGAGTGTCATCTTTTTCAAGGTTTACAAATTGATCAAGGAGTTGATAACCAAATTTGAAAACATGAAACAATCAATGTCAAGTGAAATGAACTCTTGGGATGGCATGTTTAAAGGACTACCCTTATCAACCTTATCTAGACTAGAGTCTCCTTGAAAAATCACATAACCTACTTTTAGGATCTCAAAGAAATTCTTGCATCTGCATTTCACTTGTATGTGGCTCATTTAGATCCTTTTTTGGTTTCATGTGAGCTGGTATGGAGGTGTTCTCATCAAGTATGTAAAAATAACTGGAGTCTTTACCTTATTGAGTGTATTATTGAACCTCAAACTACCATTTCCCTACACAAATGAATCATTAAGATCTTCCTTCATTGGTGCAACAATCTCAATATGAATATTGTCTCCTTCTTGTGATTGTAGTTACAAACTAATGTCAAATTGATGAGGTAGTTATTCTTGAAAGACATGTTCCCCTTGGACATTTTATTCACTATCAAATTCTTCTTACTTGATACCAAGTGGTAGTTATTTAAACAAGTTAGTATATTATCCTTAAGAATCAACATTCTCATTGTGTCTACTATCCTCCATTACATCTAAAACAATATGAAATTCCTCATGCAAATAATGATTTATTTGAGTAGCCTACTTCATCAAAAGAGATAATGTCTCTTACTTCAAACTTAGCCTCTTCTTCATCAAGAGTATGCCAAAAATATTAATATTATTCCCCTTGTCCTAAGTTTGATCTGATGATATAATGAGGGTTGTCAAAGATGAACTCCTCATCACATTCACTTGAAACACTATCTTCTTCCTCTAGATGATCTTCACTTCCCTTCCATACAACTGATCCTCCTTCAAACATGGAGATGGTGGGATGGCAAGAAGTTCCATTTGGTGGCATAGGAATATAGGGAATTTTGGGTTGCTCTAGAATTGAGTTTAGGGTTGAAAAGGTGATAGATTCAAGAGTTATTAGAAAGAGGGAAAAGAGACTTATGCTAGGGATTCTTCCTTCTTCTCCTTCCAATCAAAAATCAACCTCTTAGATTTTGATATGCCTTGATCTACATAAACAACTCCAACTATAGGGGTGGGTGAGGGGCTTAAGAGACTTGAAAACTTTCTTGGTTTCGCTTATACAACTTTCTCCCCCACTTGATTTTGGATTGGCATATGAGGAGTGGGTGAGAATCTTGGAAATTTCCTTGGTTGAAGAAATTTGAGTAACTTGACTGAGAATGGGTGGAGTTTGCGCAAGCATAGACTCTTTCATAGGATTGGGAGTCCTAAAGCTTGGAATTTTGAAGCAAGTAGACTCACTTGAAGGTTTAGGGTATTTTTCTTGTTTTTAAATTGGGATTTTAGATTCAATTCCTTGTGCTTTAAGGGGCAATTTTTTTATTTTCTCTCTTATAGCCTCATTTTGCCTAACTAGGCATGTTTTATTACATCTCTTTCATAACCCTACCTCATGTTGTTATATATAGGCTTGATATACAAGCTCTTCTTGATGCCTATTCTATTTATATCCCCTATCACTCTCCATACATTATCTCTCAAAGTGAAGTCTTATCTCCTTGAGATATTTTTTAGGTTGATTGGAAGCATGAGTAGGGGTGGCACGGAGGTAAATGTCATGAGAATATCGATATATTGTTGGTTTAGAGCTACTTAAGGTGAATCTATAAATTATCTCAACTTGATATGAAGGATATGAAGATACAAAAGATGCATTTTCACAAAATAGAGGATTAAAAAACATATCAATTGATGCTCTTTAGGAACTTGGACTGTTTAAAAAAGTTATAGATAACTTGGAGTCACCATTGATGTTTTTGGAAATGCCTCAAAAGGATGATATATTGAAGAACAACACCAAAAATTTATCAGTAGATGAACTTCTTATCCCATCAGGGATGCCAAAAATTGTTGTCACTTTTAATTGCTTTTTGAGGAGGTGTTTCAAGACTCTGCACTCAATTAACACAATGTAAACTTTCTAAGTCTATAGGTGGCATATATATAGGGAACCTCTAGAGAGGGATAGCTCCCTTGATTCTACACCTACTCAAATTACAAGGAAAAATGAAATAAAAAGTTGAAAATAAATAGAAAAAGGGTGATGCACTAAATTGTATGTCTCCTCCTCTTGACCATGACTTGATATTAAATCTAGGACAAGGTTGAATATGATCACACAAGTTCAAATAGTTCTCTAGCATAAGTATTTCAATATGGAGGTTTTTGTTGATACATTAGTTAAAAGGGACAATCAAGAGGCCTATAATGAGGAATTAATGAAGGTATTCCATACTTAACAGTTGCATAACCACTTGATACACACCATATGACCTGAAAGAGATAACCTATTCATAAAGAGGTGAGGATAAAGAGGAAAAATCCAAGGTGATTTAACATCAACATTATCATTTATCAATAATTTTTTAATAAACACATTAGATTTGATATGAATATGGTAAAAATAGTTTGCATTTACTTCAAAAACAAAAACATGTATCAAGTTTATCAAGTTTTCACCATACTAACTTGGAGGATCCATTACAATGTCATTTTAAGGAGCATATATAGAAGAATGGAGGAGAGAGAAAGAGAGAGGATGTGTAAGAAGCTCATAAATGATACCATATTTCTCTTTTTAGCTATAAAATAGAAGTATCTTTTCACCAAGCATGCAAATAAGGTGTCATCTTATCTCTCAATGCACTAGGCCAAGTGTTGATGGAGTTCTCCTTGAGGGATGGTGTAGAAGGTCATCATAGCTGATTTGATGCCCCTTGGAACTGATATCCTCTCTTGGAGTTACAATTATACTTCTTAAAAGGTATTTATAAAATGAGTTCTATTTGTTGATTTTCATTGCATCTTGCACTAACTCCATGGGGTTAGTGCACAAATTTGGGGATAAAAAGGGACCTACTCGTGGACATATTTTATCTAAAATTTTAGAACTTAAACTTTTGTAGATAATTTGAGGTATATGCACTCTAAATTTGAATATGGTGTAAGAACATGAAATGTATCATTTCGGGTCTAGTTTCCAAAACACTATTTTAAAAAAATAGTTAAGTATAACTAGGTCAAACATATAAAATTTGAAGAGGAACTCCTATTTTTTTAAGAAAATAGAGTAGATAGACTTTCATACAGTGCACCATTTTTTTAGCAGCATTTAATATTGTTTTAAAACCTTTGGTAAACATTTAGATAAGTTCTTCTAGTTTGTGACCTATATTTTTTCAATGAATACTTTTTTTATGAATTTTGCAAGTAAATAGATCCTAAAAACTACCAAAAAAATAGATATTCGATCGTGTGGCACCCCTGACTACCTCAACAAAATGAAAAAAAAAAAAATTGAATGTGTGTACAATTAGGCCTAGTTTGTGACCATATAACTTGTTTTGCACTTGGGTCAATGAAAAACAAATTACATGAACATGTATATTTGCAGTAATGTAGCAACCTAAAAAAATTATAGTTAGAAATTAACATATTTTGAAACCTTAAATTAGTCCAAAAATTATAAAAATCATATTTTTGGAAAGAGGAGAGCATGCCCATCATGATGGTATTAAGTTTTTTTAATTTTACCATTGAAATTCATAGTCTCCTTGGTGATCAAAGTTGAATTTTGTTATTTTCTATTTAAACTCTTGGACTCGATTGTAGATTGGCAGGGCCAAGCCTTTGGCTTGGGAATCCTATCCATTCCTAAGTTAAAAGGCTTACAGTTTGAATTCAAATTCAAATAGTGCAATTGAATTAATAACATGATCATGTTAGTAATACAATTATGTTAATACATAACGCGATTACGTTATTGTGAAAGCAATAACATGATCGTGTTCCTGTTGTTTTGCACATAAAATAATGTGAACATGTACATGAAGCCAATCTTGAATTGAAGCTTATATTTACTACTCTAAATGTTAAGTATATTGAAATAAATGTAACAATATAATGTAAATTAGATTGTTACATTTATTTCTTTATAATTTAAAAAGATCACTGTGCATTTAATAGAGTAGATCTCAAATCTCTATTGATAAAAGGGTTTTACTTATCCATTGAAAAGATAAATTTCAAACAATTCAATCACATATATATATATATATATATATATATATATATATATATATATATATATATATATATTCTAATGCCAATGCCTTTGTTTGAAAGAAAGGTCTAAAAATGTGCAATAAAACCCTATGGATCTAGTACATTCAAAGCACATAATTAGATATATGAAATAAAACACAAACATATTTATCCAAAGATAAAACCAGGTAGGAGGTGTCAAATAATGGCTTCACCAAAATGTAGTCATAAATTAGGCCTACCTCTATTTAAGAATCACACAACACATAAATTGCAATAAAAAATGCTTATTTAAACCAATAATTGTACATAGAGAGTGATAAGAGATTCTTACCTTGTTTAAGCATTTTGAAGTATGTCATAAGAATTTGAACTAGCTCATGTGATTTTGAAAGTTTTTATCCTGCCACACTAGAACTTGAACTAGCTCATGTAATTATGAAATCGTTTATCCTACCACACTAGAAATTGAACCTAATTGGTGGAGATTATAATACTATATGGATGCACCTAAAATATTTAAAAGATTGTATAACTTCTACAAAGATAATTTCACCTGAAAAATATTTTTTTAGATTTGCCCCCTTGCTTCTTCTCTTTTGCCTCTTTACCTACTTTTTTGTGCTTTGATTCATGTCCTTTTAAAATTTTCAAATCTAAAATGGATAAATGTTGGGTTTAGGGTTTTATAATAGGGTTATTTAAAGATTTATTTTTTATCTTTAAATAACTCTCCCTTTTAATTTTTAAGACACTAAAAATTAAACAAATAAGTCGATAAAAAAAAATGAATAACAAGTTATTTATCTCATTTATCCAATATGTGTTCTTGGGATAAGTTGGTATTTGATATGTTAGATTACCAAATGAGAAACCTCACTTATCTATATATAGATGATTGAATCAAAATGTGTGCCATGTTGTCATGTATGATGACCTCCAAATGCTAGGACTAAAAAAGCATATGAGGAGGGTATGGATGCACTATGACTTAGAGAGAACTAAATCACATGGGTCAACTATTGTACATATGGTCCTAAAAATTTTATTAATGTATGATTTATCTTGGAATGAGACCAAAAAGGCTTAAAAATAATAAAAATGAACATGGATGTATGAAAGAGAGACGAATCCATCAAAAGTCACCATAAAAATTCAATAACACTAAATTTGGACCAATCACCCATACATAGATAAATGTACCAAACATATTAAAAATAACATTAAATAAATGCCAAGGAAATGGAAGCTTGATATTGCTTAAGATATGTATACCCTCATCCTCTATGTACCACATAAAATATCATTTTAGATCATGTTATATGATGTTTTATAGTATGTCATTATGAGATATTGAGTTTATGTTATTTGGTTATCTATCTCACCTCTCTCTTGTTTTTGCATGTGAACTGTGCCTCGATTCTAATTTGATCCTAAGTAGTGTCAAATTTCAATATGCTATCAAAACCTTTATAGAATAACTCTATGAATTAGGATAATTTAGGTGTGTTTATTTTAGTGGAAGTATTCACCAAGTTCTAGTGAGCCTTTGCTACATAATTTTTAAAACTTTTTAGAATTCCCACAAGTTTCTCTAGCCTTTTAAGACATTTTTCAAACACCCAATATTCTAGGTTTAACAACAACTCAACTAGATTTCTTTCATTCGGCTTAAACATTTTTTTAGGATTTTTGGTCATTTTTCCACTTTTCTAGAAATATCACATTTTTTTTAACTATGGCATCAATTTTTTTATAAACATTAAAAAAATGGAATTCTTTTGCTAGATAGTTTTTTTCTATGATTTTTTGAAGTCGGAGACTCCTAAAGAGATAAGAGCAAGTGATTTTATCTGCAACTTCCATGCATTTTTATAAAAAATTCTTACATGTTAGAAATCCTAACATTTTTTTAAATTCTTCGCTTCACAAGATTTTTACAAAGTTCAAGTTTGTAAAAAATAAAACTAGCGGTGTTCATAGGCAAATTTTTTTAATGCAATAAGGTTGTTCAAAGGTATCTCCTAGGTCTACATCATTGTATCCCCCTGATTTGCCATGTAACCTTTTAGTTTCTATATTTATCCCCCTACATGAAATAATCAGTGTACTATCTAACCACGTGGCTTAGGCATTTAGCCCCTAACGGCTCCTAATTATATTTTGAACCGACCTACACTCTGGAGGCCATATCTTTTAATTCAGGATAACTGAGAAGCTCTCCTTTCTATAGAATCATGGTTCCAACACTAGAATTCTGGATCAAACCTCTTATTTCTATTTAGCATTGAGATTTTCTAGAAACACACTTTTGTCTTGTGAAAGCCTATAACATACCCCATTTAGGCACCTTCCATAGCTCATATCTTGAGATCTATAAGGAATATTCACTTAATTTTGTAAAAAATGTGTTTTTATTGAAGAATCTACTTGCATGCTCTAATCAAATTTATTTTATATAAAATTATAGTTATGTCTATTTTCTCCACTTTTTTCAAATAGATCTAGCATTGTAACTTACATTGTGCAAATATAAGTAATTGTGAGAGATTATAATTCTATTTTTTAGTCTCATACAATAAATTTTTATATTTTGGGAGGGGAATCATTCTTTTTTAGAATTGTTAGTACACTTGTTTCATGCCACATTTGGGCTACTTTATATGGTCATTTTTGATACACTTATGATGGGTATTACACTCATTCCTTGATCCTCCTATTATGTAATGAAAACTCTTCTTATTTTCCTCACTTTGTATCGGTTACCTAATGTGGCCTCATTTTTGGGACCCTATTGAGGAAATTTTAATCTTTTTTTTCACATACCATACTTTTTTAACAAAACTCCTACATTTATGAACATGTTATTTAAGTAGTGAAGTTGGACCACTTGTGTAGGGATTTCCTTAGTTCCTTGTAATTTTAGACACATCGACACGATGATTATTCCATTTGTTGAGTGAATTTTGGCATCCCTAGCATCTATTGACTTCTACATGTTTTAAATAATGAATTTTAGCCATTCAAGCATGACATTTGGATTGTTGTGAGTTTCTTTGCCATTTTGAGAAGTATTTGGTAAGTTTCATATTTTAATTCTCCATGTGCCATTATTTTTGAGACATCTAAGGCCCTTTTTTATGCACCTTACTAGAATTTTTAGAGGAGATAATTTTGTTTCATAATAAGCATTTTATGTGTATGCATGATTTCTTTTTTTAGCACAATAATCATGTGTTGTTCCTTATTTGTACATGGGTATCTTATTAGGCACGTTGTTTGTCAGAACCCATATAAGTATTGTTCTATGTCTAATTTTCTAATGGCATTTATAGTTATTCAATCTCATCTTATGCACAACCATGTGGATCAAAAAATCTTATAGTTTCATGGACCACACCTTTTATGAATCACTTAGTGACACTAGCTATAAATCAGAGCCAAAATAATTTTGGAGCACTTTTAAGGAAGTTGGTCCATTTGTACATCAATTTGGACTTATTTATATCCACTTCTACTTTATTTTTTTTTTAATTTTCCATGGCCTTAAACACTTCACCACCACCTCATGAGATACATTCATTTCTATCGTCTTCCACCCAATTCAACATTATGTGTGGATGGGTGTAATGCTTCCTTACGTGTTTTCAACACATTTTTTGATATCAGTGTTTATTTTAAATGAGCCTTGTATAGAGTGAAAATTCATTGTTCAACCCAATGATTATGACAGGTGGCTAACCATGCATTATGAAAATAAGGTT
This sequence comes from Torreya grandis, assembly GCA_037957365.1. Taxonomy (NCBI): domain Eukaryota; kingdom Viridiplantae; phylum Streptophyta; class Pinopsida; order Cupressales; family Taxaceae; genus Torreya; species Torreya grandis. The sequence continues at coordinate 3,473,852 of JARHVA010001210.1, read as the reverse complement.
AGCATCCATACAAACACTCAACATCAACCTATATCTTCATGATACATGTACATTGGTACCTCATCAAGCCTAATTGTTTGTACCTATTTAAAAGGATTTTGAGTCTCCTTTTTCATCATATAACTCACCTAAGTTGTACTTGTTGTCACTTTTATTTTCACTCTTTGAGGAAGTGTTTCAAGTCTCCTCGCTCAATTGAAATAATTGGAACTCTCTAAGGCTATGCGTGGCATATACTTGAGGGAACCTCTAGATAGGGTTGGCTCCCTTGATGCTAAACCTATTAAAATTATAAATAAAAAGGAAAGATAAAGTTGAAAATAAACATAAAAAGGGTGATACATTAAAGGTCTCTTACTCTTGACAATGAGTTGTAAATAAAGCTAAAACAAGGTTGAATATCATCACACGACTTCAAATAGTTCTCTAGCATAAGTATTTCAATATTGAGGTTGTCGGTGATATATTAATTAAGAGGGATAATCAAGAGGCCTATAGTGAGGCACTAATGAAGGTATTCCATAATTAATACTTTCATAACCACTTCATACCCACCATATGACCTACAAGAGATAACCTATTCACAAAGAGCTAAGAATGAAGAGAATAAATGCAAGGTGATTGAAAATCAACACTATCATGCATCAACAATTTGGTCATGAACACACTAGATTTTTTATGAAGAAGATAAAAACAATGTTCATTTACTTCAAAAGTAACAAGTATCATGTTTAGCAGGGCTTCACCATACTAACTTGGAAGATCCATTACAATGTCCTTTTTAGGAGCATATATAGAAGAATGGAGAAGAGAGATAGAGAGAGTGGATGTGTAAGAAGATTATGAATGCTACCATAGTCCTCTTTTTAGTTACAAAATAGAATTATCTTTCCACCAAACAAGCAAATAAGGTGGCACTTTATCTCTCAATGCACTAGGCCAAGTGTTGATCGAGTTATCCTTAAGGGATGGTGTAGAAGGTCATCATAGTTGATGTGATTCCCCTTGGAATTGATCTTCTCTCTTGGAGTACAAGTCTACTTATTGAAGGGCAATTACAAACTGAGTTTTATTCCTTGATTCTCTTGCATCTTGCACTAATCCATGTCTCTTCATAGTTATCAACCTCATTAATACGTAGCACTCTTGATTTTTGGATTATTTCTAACTACCATTTGATTTGTGCCACCTTTCATGCCTAAGAATCTTCAAGAATTGATGTGTAGGTGTATTAGGTCATCTTAAGAGTTTTCAAGAGTGTATTCAACTTTAACAAGCTTTCTATGAGGGAACTTGATTGAAAATAATTTCTAAGACTTATATCTAAGATCTCTAGAGGAAATAATGGGGTTTATCAAGCCACTTACTCATCGCTACCTATACATTCATGATATAGAGTGAAAAGACCTTGAGATAAAGTTTATAAATTTGATAGAGGGTTGTATTTCATTTTGGAGAGCTCTCATCACCATGGATCTAATAGACTACCTATAAAATTAGCCCTTCAACACTAACTATAATCACTAAAATGGGCATGTATATGAGATGGAGATCCATGTAATAGTTTCATTCGATGTTCACAAGGATGTTCTTAAGGTTCCTATACCCTTGATGACCTTAAAAAGGTTTATAACCTGAGTCCTTAATATAAGTATGAAAACATTCTTAATTTGGACCTAAATAGTGGCTTTAAACATGCCAAATCATCATGTAAACCTCTTATATGGGTGGTAAAATGTCATAGACCTTTGTCTAATCTTGGAATCCTTCTTCAATTAATTAGGAAGTCTAAACACTCTCAAACCCCAGGCAAATCAACCAAAATATGCATTTTTAGGCATCTTTCATGTGTCTTTATCTTCACACATGCCAACTTATTGCTCTAAAAGGTGCCAATGAGGTTTGTAGATGTCATACATAGTCTTTTAAGACATTTCAAGTTCATTTGAGTCCATTAGAGAGTCAATTATAGTCATTGAGTTTTTTCTAAGGCCTATTGTTAATTTTTAAGGTCTCCAATTTCTTATAGATTGTTCAAAGACTATAAGCCCTCAATTGATTGAAAAATTCCATGAACATGGAGTGGATAGACCTTATTAACATCCCCTAATAGCAATTTTTCCCATGCATTTTCTCCTTTGACTTCTCACATAAGGAATTTGAACTTCTCAAATTTATAGACCTGTAGGTGCCTACTCAAGACGACTATCTTGAGAAAAAATGTCATCTCATGTTGTTTTAGTTGGATATGGTTCACTAAGGTCTTATTCATGATCTATGAGTTTTTTATAATTTTTTATAATACATTTCACCCCCAAAAGTCTTAAAACCTATTTCAGACCATGGCTAGGTTTTCTTGGTAGCTTAGTAATCTCTTGGATAAATGGTCTTATAATGATGATTTATTCTCTTGAACACCTATGTAATCATCCTTAAAACCTTCCATAAGGTCCCTCACACTCAATATGAACCTTCAGACCTCAATGTCCACTCAAAACTTTCCATTTATTTTCAAGTCTTTACCTACAACATTGATCTTAACCTCCCCTCACTTGCTTGAAAACTATTTTAGAGAATATTGGTGTAGAGTTGAACCTATTGGACTTGTTTCTAGGTTTTTTTAATCAGTTTTAACATCCCAAATATGCATTAGATACCTCACTTTTGGTTACATTTCTATTGCTTACCTCTTCACATGTGAAACCTTGTTCAAGAACTCTAGCTCAATGGCCCCCATAGCTTGTCACCTACAACCTCTTGTCAAAAATGAACATGGAGTGTTTTCCCATTTTTTATATTCCTTATTGATATTATCTATATTACTTAAAATGATAATAAACCAATCTCTTTTATCGGTTTCTTCAAGATTGAATTCAGAGGCAATATTGCCCTTTTAGGTCTCTATGTGCCTAATAGACCTTCTTTAGAAGATTTTATCTCAATCCAATCACAAAATGACTTGGATAACTTATCCAAGTGTATTTATATGTTCACATAAATATAATAGTATTTCATATGAATTTTAGATCCAAAAATCAAGCAAACACAATCAATCTCCTCTTTCTAGGCCATTCTTGGTGACCACCTACAGGCAGTTTTGAACACAGTCAGTTATAGATGGAATCACAACGTGAGTTCAAGTGAAAAACATGTTGGAATACATAATTATACCCCTATAAAAAAATTATATTAATTTTCAATGTATTTGGTTCATTTATCTTCCATATACAGGTTTTGATAAGAGTGTATAGGGTTTGTGAGTAGTTTGCCAATTCTGACCCTAATGGCCTTTTCCTAATGATTTATTCTCGTAGTAGGTATTCTTGATGACTATAATCATTTTATATACCTTCCTAAATGTTATTCACACCATTAATCAACCTTATAACCTTAAACTCAAACCCAATCTTGCATCTTCTTGCTCATTCTAATGTGTAGGCTTATAGAGTCTCTTAGACTTTTCAAACTTCGTTGAAACCTTGCTATTAGAGTGGATATTAGGACTAAATATATGTATAAATTTTCCTTGAGGTAATGGATACTCTAATTGGATTTCTTGGAGGCCTGTTTTCACACGAAATTAACACAAACTTTCCAAAACCTTCATTCTATACCTATAGATTTAACACAATCTAGTTGGGTATGCATTCATCAATCATTTTCTTGCCATTTTGGATCTTCAATCACTTGGAAAAAGTATAAGGAGGTTTGATATGGGATCAAGTATATTTGATAAAAAATTTACAGTCCCTTTCAATCATTTTTATGCCTACAAACACTTCACAACTCCAAGCAACCCTCCCTATCATGTCAAAACGAGCAAAACCATGATATTTCCTATTAATACCAACATGAGCATTTGGAGTTTGAGTTGAGTTTGATGTTTTAGAGGCTATTGAACCTTAAAGAGATACTTTTCAACAATTTACATGCATTTACCAAGCTTAGTCATTCCATTTTTTTTTTAAATGTGATAGTAGGTTTTAGTAGGGTTTAAGAGGCAACATAGTTCTTAATGATTGTTCATAGATATTTACCCCTCAAACTCAAGATTTTTCCCATGGATTAGAAGGGAATAGGGGTATTATCATTCCCCTAAATATAATTTGAGTTGACACTCTCTCTCCTCCATGAAACAACATTACCAAAATGACTCTTCTTGATTTGCCAATGACCTGATGGAGTTTTTGAGTGGGTTTTCACCCTTTTCTAACCTAAAAACTCTTCTTGAGCACATTTATGAGCTTGACAAGGCTGGAGGAGGTTGTTTATAAGTTATATAACTTTATTTCATTATTCTCTTATTTTCCCATGCTCTGATTCACTATGAAAACCTATAAATCTCTCTAAAGCATGCCTTTTCTTGCCATGGAACTTGTCCATAGGAACAAAAACCTCTTGTAGTTACATACAAGGCATCAAATGGAGCTCTTGTCTAGCCTTACAATCATATTTTAATGTACAAACTCTCCTTTTCCTACCTTGAAACCTACCATTTTTTTGTTTTTAGAGATGACAATTAGCAAAACAATTTCAAATGTGAGTTAACATTAGAAATGAAGTATGGACACCATTTGGTTAGGTGTACAAACATCATAATATACAATATGACCTTCATCAAGTGTCACATGACCCAAAATGACTCTTTTTCATGGTACTAAATCCTCACACTTGATGTTCCTCAAGGGAGTTACATTATAATATTACAACAAGCAATATAACAAGATAACTGAAACTTTAAAATCTAAAAAAATACCTTAAACTCCTCAAAAATCTTGTAAAGACAAAAAACGTCATCTCGCTAGTTTTACTTCTAGTCCACCATCCACTGTAGAGCACCATGTCATCATGGAGAATGATAACATCCTTCATTTTACCATGTATCAAGAATACCTTAATTTTTGAAAAACAGCCTTAACATTTTCTAAGTTACCACAACTTCTCCAAAGGCTTAAAAAGACTTCAATTAGACCTCATCTAAAAGGTAAATAGATGCATTGATCAAGTTTTGTGTGTTAGGGGTTGTATTTTTTCTAGAAGGCAAAAATGTTGACATTTTTGGCAACTCACAAGGGTCGATTAGCCTAATAAACAATTACTTTAGTAGCCTTATTAGTCCATTTGACTATGGAGTCACTTAACATTAAGAAACAGACCTGATTTAGAACTTGAAAATTGGTTACAAGCCTTTAGAGCAAGTTGAGATAACTGAAGATACCTTCCTAAAATCACACAACAAACAAGGACAAACACACTTATGTCATGAGGCACGTAGGGTAAAGAGAGAGGTAAACACCTCAGCAACATGTGATAGAAACACATGGAGAAATTAAAAAACTAAACTAATATATACAAGACTCAAAAGACCTCCATTCCTCCTCTACCAAAACTAAAACCTCTTAGGTCTTCTCCATGTGGTTGACAGAGATGAAGAACAAACTATTGCTTGAACATTGATCTTGTTGAACCAACTCCATACCTACTTGTCAATCTCCATATTTTGCTTTGAAGTAAATATATTTCCTATATATAAAAATTGTTTTTATGGTTCAATACTCACCTCATATTGTTCTTCAACATTTAGAAAACTCTCCAATGTGATCATATTTTGATTCATTTGAACATCTGTAACTTTAGCCTCTAATGGTTCTCTAGAATATTGTTCTTGGCTTTCTCTGATATCTTGAGAGAAGTTATTTTTATTGTAACTATTGCAAGTTGTTCAAGCTCTTCAAGCAGCTCCAAATACTACCTCTTAGCTTCATCAGGATCTTCTTGAGATATGCTTTGATCAACACCCTCTTGGTCATGTTCTCCAATATTGAAAACCACCCTATAAACATGTTTTCAAGTAGATATAGGTCTAAAAAGAGTCTCAATATCTTGAATGAGCTCTAGTTATTACTACCACTCTTCATTGGGGTCTTCTCTTTGGTCACATGGAGGGAGAGTGTCATCTTTTTCAATGTTTAGAAATTGATCAAGGAGTTGATAACCAAATTTGAAAACATGAAACAATCAATGTCAAGTGAAATGAACTCTTGGGATGGCATGTTTAAATGACTGCCCTTATCAACCTTGTCTAGACTAGAGTCTCCTTGAAAAATCACATAACCTACTTTTAGGATCTCAAAGAAATTCTTGCAGCTGCGTTTCACTTGTATGTGGCTCATTTAGATCCTTTTTTGGTTTCATGTGAGCTATTATGGAGGTGTTTTCATCAAGTATATAAAAATAATTGGATCCTTCACCTTATTGATTGTATTCTTGAACCTCAAACTAACCATTTCCCCACTCAAATGAATCTCTAAGAACTTCTTTCATTGGTGCAACAATCTCAATGTCAATAGTGTCCCCTTGAAATTGTAGTTGCAAACTAATGTCAAACTGATCAGGAAGTTATTCTTGAAAGACATGTTCCTCTTGGATATTTTGTTCACTCTCAAATTCTTCTTACTTGACACCAAGTGGTAGTTCTTTAAACAAGTTATTATATTATCCTAAAGAATCAACATTTTCATTGTGTCTACTATCCTCCATTAGGTCTGAAATAATATGAAATTCCTCATGCAAATAATGATTGATTTGAGTATCCTCCTTTTCATCAAAAGAGTTAATGTCTCTTACTTCAAACTTAGCCTCTTCTTCATCAAGAGTATGCCAAAAATATTGATATTCTTCCCTTTGTCCTAAGTTTTATCTAATGATATAATGAGGGTTGTCAAAGATGAACTCCTCATCACATTCACTTGAAACACTATCTTCTTCCTCTAGATGATCTTCACTTTCCTTCCATACAACTGATCCTCCTTCAAAAAGGGAGATGATAGGATGGCAAGAAGTTCCACTTGGTGGCACAAGAATATAGGGAATTATGGGTTGCCCTAGAATTGACTTTAGGGTTGAAAAGGTGATAGTTTCATTCAAGAGTTATTGGAAAGGGGGGAAACCAACTTGTGCTAGGGATTCTTCCTTCTTCTCCTTCCAATCAACAATCAACCTCTCAGATTTTGATATGCCTTGATCTACATAAACAACTATAACTAGAGGGGTGGGTGAGGGGCTTAAGAGACTTGAAAACTTTCTTGGTTTGGCTTATACAACTTTCTCCCCCACTTTATTTTGAATTGTCATATGAGGAGTAGGTGAGAGGCTTGGAAATTTCCTTGGTTGAAGAGTTTGAGTAACTTAAGGGAGAATGGGTGGAGTTTGAACAAGCATAGACTCTTTCATAGGATTGGGAGTCCTAGAGCTTGGAATTTTGAAGCAAGTAGACTCACTTGAAGGTTTAGGGTATTTTTCTTGTTTTTAAATTGGGATTTTAGATTCAATTCCTTGTGCTTTAAGGGGAAACTTTTTTATTTTCTCTCTTATATCCTCATTTTGCCTAACTAGGCATGTTTTATTACATCTCTTTCATGACCCTACCTCATGTTGTTATATATAGGCTTGATATACAAGCTCTTCTTGATGCCTATTCTATTTGTATCCCCTATCACTCTCCATACATTATCTCTCAAATTCAAGTCTTATCTCCTTGAGATATTTTTTAGGTTGATTGGAAGCATGAGTAGGGGTGGCACGGAGGTAAATGTCATGAGAATATTGATATATTGTTGGTTTAGAGCTACTTAAGGTGAAGCTATAAATTCTCTCAACTTGATATGAAGGATATGAAGATACAAAATATGCAATTTCACAAAATGGAGGCTTAAGAAACATATCAATCGATGCTCTTTAGGAACTTCGATTATTTAAACCAATTATTGATAACTTGGATTCACCATTGATGTTTGTGGAAATGCCTCAAAAAGATGATATGTTGAAGAACAACATCAAAAATTTCTAATTAGATGAACTTCTTATCCTATTAGGGAAACCAAAAATTGTTGTCACTTTTAATTGCTTTTTTAGGAGGTGTTTCAAGACTCTGCACTCAATTAACACAATGTAAACTTTCTAAGTCTATAGGTGGCCTATACTAGAGGGAAAATCTAGAGAGGGATAACTCCCTTGATTCTACACCTACTCAAATTAAAAGGAAAAATGAAATAAAAAGTTGAAAATAAATAGAAAATGGGTGATGCACTAAATTGTATGTCTCCTCTTGACCATGACTTGATCATAAAGCTAGGACAAGGTTGAATATGATCACACAAGTTCAAATAGTTCTCTAGCATAAGTATTTCAATATGGAGGTTTTAGTTGATACATTAGTTAAAAGGGACAATCAAGAGGCCTATAATGAGGAATTAATGAAGGTATTCCATACTTAACAGTTGCATAACCACTTGATACACACCATATGACCTGAAAGAGATAACCTATTCATAAAGAGGTGAGGATGAAGAGGACAAATGCAAGGTGATTTAACTTCAAAAATATCATTCATCAACAATTTAGTAATGAACACACTATATGTGATATGAATATGGTAAAAATAGTTTGCATTTACCTCAAAAATAAAAACATGTATCGAGTTTAGTAGGTTTTCACCATACTAACTTGGAGGATCCATTACAATGTCATTTTAAGGAGTATATATAGAAGAATGGAGGAGAGAGAAAGAGAGAGGATATGTAAGAAGCTCATGAATGATACCATATTTCTCTTTTTATTTATAAAATAGAAGTATCTTTTCACCAAGCATGCAAATAAAGTGTCATCTTATCTCTCAATGCACTAGGCCAAGTGTTGATGGAGTGTTCCTTGAGGGATGGTGTATAAGGTCATCATAGTTGATTTGATGCCCCTTGGAACTGATATCCTCTCTTAGAGTTACAAATATACTTATTGAAAGGTAGTTACAAAATGTGTTCTTTTTGTTGATTTTCATTGCATCTTGCACTAACTCCATGGGGTTAGTGCACAAATTTGGGGATAAAAAAGGGCCTAGTCATGGACATATTTTATCTAAAATTTTAGAACTTGAAATTTTGTAGATAATTCGAGATATCTATACTCTAAATTTGAATATGGTTTAAGAACATGAAATGTATCATTTCGAGTCTAGTTTCCAAAACACTATTTTAGAAAAAAATAGTTAAGTATAACTAGGTCAAACATATAAAATTTGAAGAGGAACTCCTATTTTTTTAATAAAATAGAGTAGATAGACGGTCGTACAGTGCACCATTTTTTTAGCAGCATTTAATATTGTTTTAAACTCTTTGGTAAACATTTAGATAAGTTCTTCTAGTTTGTGACCTATATTTTTTCAATGAATTCTTTTTTTATGAATTTTGTAAGTAAATAGATCCTAAAAAATGACAAAAAAATAGATATTCGATCGTGTGGCACCCCTAAAAACCTCAACAAAATGAAAAAAAAAATGAATGTGTGTACAATTAGGCCTATTTGTGACCATATAACTTGTTTTGCACTTGGGTCAATGAAAAACAAATTACATGAACATGTATATTTGCAGTAATGTAGCAACCTAAAAATTTATAGTTAGAAATTAACATAGTTTGAAACCTTAAATTAGTCCAAAAATTATAAAAATCATATTTTTGGAAAGAGGAGAGCATGCCCATCATGATGGTATTAAGTTTTAGAATTTTACCAATTAAATTCATAATGTCCTTGCTGATCAAAGTTGAATTTTGTTATTTTCTATTTAAACTCTTGGACTCAGTTGTAGATTAGCAGGTCCAAGCCTTTGGCTTGGGAATCCAATTCATTCCTGAGTTAAAAGGCTTGGTGTTTGAATTCAAATTCAAATAGTGTAATTAAATTAATAACACGATCATGTTATTAATACAATTACATTAATACATAACGTGATTATGTTATTGTGAGAGTAATAACATGATCGTATAAATATTGTTTTATACATAAAATAATGTGAACATGTACATGAAGCCAATCTTGAATTGAAGCTTATATTTACTACTCTAAATGTTAAGTATACTGAAATAAATGTAACAATATAAATGTAAATTATATTGTTATATTTATTTCTTTATACTTTAAATTTATTTTAGTAAATATAAAAAATTAGGGTCACTCCGCATTTAATAGTGTTGGTCTCACAGCTGCATGCCTTACGATGTGGAAAATAGTTTTTTTAAATCCAATTTGGTCAATACTTAGGTATTTTCTAGGTCTAATTATTGAACCTAGGGATTTTAGGACATATGTTTTGAAATTTATGTCCATTTTAGGAAAAATATAGTCATTTTTAGGTTTTTGTGCCTTTTAGATTAATTTTTGCTATTTTTAGGAGTCATAGGTTTGTCAATATTAAAGTTTACAAACCACTCACTTTGAACTTGATCCAAAGTGGTGTGATTGGGGTAGCACAAGTCACATTGATAATATACACACATCAAACGACTAATTTATTTTAATTTCACTTGGTCATCATCCTTCCCTCATCCCTAATCACTTCCTACTCATCCCTCATCACCCCTAATCACTCTCTCATCATTCCTCATTATCCCTAATCACTCCCTTATTGAACCTTATTATCCTTATTCATCTCTAATAACTCCCTAATCATTCATAATCACTCCTCCATTGACCCTCACTATCCCTCACCATCCCTAATCACTCCTTCCTTATCCCTCATCATCACTAATCACTCTGTCCTCATCCCTCATCATCCCTAATCACTTCCTCATTATTAGTCATCATCCCTAATCACTCTCTTGTCATCCCTAATCACTACCTCATTGACGTTTATTGTCCCTCATCATCTTTAATCACTCAGGCTTATCATCCTTAATCACTCCATTGACAATCACCATCCCTCATCATCCCTAATCAGTCCCTCATCCCTCATAATCCCTAATCACTCTTTCCTCATCCTCCATCATCCCTAATCACCTCCTCATTGATCCTCACCATCCCTCATCATTTGATGTAATAATAGACTCTAAAGGTATCTTTGCTTCCAATCATATGTTGTTTAAACCATTATAATATAAATTAACTCTTTTATAGGACTTCTTATGTTTTCAATACCCATTTGTGATAGTCAATTTTCTTACTGAATGAATTGGATGATTTTTTAAATTTCTATTCAAGTAACACAAGTACTAGAGCAAAATAGAGTCTAAATTTTAGTTCATCAAATTATCTTTGTTGTGCATTTGACTAGATGAAACTTTATTCGATTCTAACTTTGTTAGTTTGGTTCAAAGGATAAAAATTAAACACAAATTTCTTGTATAATTTTATAATTATGAGAATATTTAAATCTATGCAAAGTTATTTGGTGTTTACCATTTTTATATGACTTGAATCTTGATAAGGTTCACACATGCACTCATTGTGTGTGTAATGTATCCCAAAAAATATATCTCTTACATGAAAAATGAACATTTATTCACGTTATCATAAAAAAATGTTTCCATAAAATGTGAAACACTAGTTCAACATGGTGTATATGTTCATCCCATGTTTTCTAAAGATTAGGATGTCATAAAAGTAGATTAAAAAAATGACATAGTTAAAGGACATGTCCTTCAACATCTCAATGAATTAATTCGCTACATGAGTTAACCTTAAAGGCATAACCAACTAGTCAAGCAATCTTTCCTTTGTTTTCAAAACTATATTCCAAATGTCTGGAGGTTCAACATGAATATGATGATACCCAAACTTAAGATCAAATTTGGAAGACTTCTACACCATGTATATGGTATAAAAATGCCCTAATATTTATATGAGGATAATAATTCTTTTGTTTAATCTTAATAAGATTTTTTTAATAAATTCACAACCTCATGTCCCATCCTTATTTGGCACAAGCCCAATTGGGCTTCTGTAAGGCAATGATTTGGGCATGATGTGTGTACAGTATGTAGGAACTTATTTAGGTGACTGAAAGATATCCTTGTATTTATCTAGTTTATGGTTTATTTAATTTTTCTTTGTTATTTTTGGATAAACCACAATATGATATGGTGTCATAAGGATGTTATTACATTTAATTCTTACCATCAAAAGTATACTTCTTACTAAAACTGAAAATACTCTTGCACTTCCTGGCACTAATGAATGAAAGCTTATGAACTAACTACGATATATGGTATTTTAAATCATGACAATATATTACAACATTTCAAGGATTTAATTCATATACTACATGTAAATGGTAAATATATTGTTGACCACATGTTAAACATCACACACCTCTAATGGTGAGATGTCACAAAGGATTGTATCTGTAAAAAATTTGATTGTGTATACCAAGTGACACTACTAGGTGATCCATTTCTCAAGGCCTACACTAGACCATACACTAGTGTATGGTTATGGATGATGCATCAATTTCAAGTTCAAATTTTGAAAATATGCTTTAAGATAAATTAAATTCTTCTGACTTCCATTGGAAAAGATGAAGTGTATTGGTTCACCGTTGATCTACATTTGTTAATGAAATGATATTTTTAAGTCATGTAATTTATTGTTGGTGGAAGTAGACATATTTTAGTATTGACCATATCATTGGGTTCATAATCTATTATCTACTTACCTTTTTATAGTGTTATATAACGTTTACCCACTTCTCGAGCTGTGTAAGTAGAGAGCTCATAGTGTGACACTCTCAATTGGATTGAATATTGAAATTATGAATTAATCACCACTTTTTAATCTTGGACTACTTGTTCTAATCATTTGAAAATTATTTTCCATTCTTTGGTATGATGACTCAATCAATAGACATACAAATAGAAGGTCTTCAATGTAATTATTTGGATCATAGAATGTCCTCATATGGAAAATAATTGATTGGTTTCAGGAAATCACATAACTTGGTGATCCTTAAATTTACTACCAATTTTTGGTGTTATGGTGGTTTTACTTGATTTATTCAATTATCAGTTACATCATTTCTAATATCCCTATTTTTCATAGTTTCTAAATATTTATGTTTCAAATTTGTCTCTACATCATTTTGATCACTATGTCTTATATATTATGCTAGCACTCAACTCTCCACTTGTAGCTCCTAACATTGTTAAACCCCAAAAAAATACCACCATCAAGGTATTAGATGGGATGATTAAGGATGAAGAGGGATGAGGAAAAATTAAGTAGAGATGATGAGGGAGTCATTAGGGATGATGAAGAATTGTGAGGGTCAATGAGGGAGTGATTAGGGAGGATGAGGGATTGATTAGGGATGGTTAGGGTTAATGAGGGAGATATTAGGGGTGAAGAGGGGTGAGGAGGGAGTGATCAGAGATGATGAGGTATGATGAAGAATTGATTATGGATGATAAGTGATGGTGAGGGTCAAGGAGGGAGTGATTAGGGATGATGAAAGAGCAATTATAAATAATGAGGAATGGTGAGGGTCAATAAGGGAGTGACTAGGGATGATGAGGTACAAAGAGGGAGTGATTAGGGATGGTGAGGGTCAATGAGATAGTGATTAGAGATGAGGAGGGAGTGATTAAGGATGATGAAGGATACTGAGGATCAATAAGGTAGTAATCAAGGATGATGAGGGAGTGATTAGAGATGATGAGGGATAGTGGAGGTCAATGAAGAAGTGATTAGGGATAATGAGCAATTAGGATAGAGTGATTTGAGGTGATAATGGATAAGTATGAAGTGATCAAGGATGAGGGAGGAATGATGAACAAGTGAAATTAACACAAACTAGTAGTTTGATGTGTGAAGGTCATCATTGTGACCTATGCTACTCTAATCACACCACCATTAATCAAGTTCAAATTAAGCGGTTTTAAAACATCAATTTTGACAAACCTAGGAATCTTAAAAATGTCAGGAAATAATCTAAAAGGCACAAAAACCTAAAAAATGACTATATGTTTACAAAAAATAGACATCAATTATAAAATTTATGCCCTAAAATCCCTAGGTTCAATACTTAGACCCTAAAAATGCCTAAGTAATGACCAAATTGGATTTTGAAAAACTATTTTCCACATCATAAGGCATGCAGCTATGAGACCAACTCTATCATATGTAGAGTGACCCTAATTTCTTATATTTACTAAAATAAATTTAAAGTATAAAGAAATAAATGTAAATTATATTTAAAATTTAGAGTAATAAATATAAGCTTCAAGTCAACATTGGCTTTCATGTACATGTTCACATGATTTTATGTGTAAAACAATAGGAATGTGATCATGTTATTACTTTTATAAGAACATAATCATGTTATTACTTTTACAATAATGTGATCACATTATGTATTAACGCAATCACATTTGACTCATTAATTATCAATTAATAATTTAAATAGCGTGATCATGTTATTGACATTACATGATCACATTATGGGAAATGTCCATGAAATTATCCCCCAACTCTGTGCACATACCTCATGTCTCATCATAGTTCTCAATCTCCTTGCTAGGTAGCACTCTTGATTTTTGGATTGTTTCTAACTCCCATAACTCCCATTTGATTTTGTGCCACCTAGTTCATGCTTGAGCATATTCAAGAATTTATGTGCAAGTGTATTAGGTTATCTTAGGAGTCTTCAAGAGTGTATTCAACTTGAACAAGCTTTCCATGAGGGCACTTGACTAAAAAAAAATTGAGACTTCTATCTAGGCTCTATACAGGCAAGAATGGGGTTTATCAAGACACTTACTCCTCACTACCTATATATTCATGATATATATTGAAAAGACCTTGAGAAAAACTTTATAAATTTTATATAGGGTTGCATTTCATTTTGGAGAGCTCTCATCGCCATGGAGCTAATTAATTATTTGTAAAACAAGCCCTTCAACACTGCCTGCAATCACTGAAATGGGCTTATATATGACTTGGAGATCTATAAAAGAGGTTCATCTGATGTTCAAAAGGATTCTCTTAAGGTTCCTATACTCTTGATGACCTTAAGAAGGTCTATAATTTCAATCCCTAATATGAGTATGAAAACATTTTTCATTTTAGGCCTGATTAATGGCTTGAAACCTATCAAATCATCATGGAGAACTCTTATATGGTGGTATAAGGTCATGATACCTTTTTATAAGCTTGTAAACCTTATTCAACTAATTAGGAGGTCCAACCACACTCAAAACCCCTACAAATCGGCCAAAATAGGCAGTTTCAGGCCTCTTTCTTATGCCTTTCTCTTCACAAATGCCAACTTATTTCTCCAATAGGTGCCCATGAGGTTTTCAAATGTCATACAAAAAAAATTAAGACATTTAAAGTGTATTATATCCCATTAGAGAGTCAATTGTAGTCATCAAAAATTTTCTAGGGTGTATTGGTAAATTTTTAAGGTCTCCACCTTCTTAATGATTGTTCATAAAGTATAGGCCCTGAATTGACTAAAAATTACCATGAACATGGAGTGTACAGACCTCATTAACATTACCTAATGGTATTTTTTTCCATGCATCTTCTCCTTTGACTTCTCGTGTAAGGAAGTTGACCTTCTTGACCTTGCAAACCTGTAGGTGCCTACTCAAGATGACAGTCTCAAGCAAAAATGTCTTCTCATGATTTTTTTTGGTTGGATATGGTTCCTTGAGGTATTATTCATGATATATGAGTATGTTATATTATTTAATAATACATTTGACCCCAAATGTCTTAAGACCTATTTTGGACCATCATTGGGTTTCATTGGTAGCATAGTCAGTTCTAGCCTAAATGGTCTTCCAATGATTATTTCATCTCATGAACACTTGTGTAATCATCCCCATAGGGTCCCTCACACTTATTATGAACCTTTAGACCTTAATTTCCACTCAAAAATTTCCATTTCTCTTCAAGTATTTACCTACAACATTGATCTGGACCTCCCCTCACTTGCTTGAAAATTGTCTTAGAGAATATTGGTGTAGATTTGAAAGTTTGACTTATTTTTGGATTTTTTTATCAATAAAAAAATAAAAAATGTGCATTATATATCTCACTTTTAGTTTTAGGTCTATTGTTTACCTCGTCACACGTGAAACCTTGTTCAAGAACTCTAGCTCAATGGCCCTCATAGCTTGTCACCTGCAACCTCCTGTCCACAATGACCATGGAGTGTTTTTTAACTTTTTATATTCCTTATTTAGATTATTTATATTACTTAAAATTATAATAAACAAATCTCTTTTATTGGTTTCTTCAAGATTGAACTCAAAGGCAATATTACTCTTCTAGGTCTATATGGGCCTAATAGACCTTCTTCAAAAAAAATTAACTCAATCCAATCATCAAATAACTTGGATAATTTATCCAAGTGTCTAAATATGTTCAAAAAATGACAATAGTATTTCATAATAAGTTTAGATCAAAAAATCAAGCAAACATAATCAATCTGCTCTTTCCAGGTCATTCTTGGTGACCACCTATAGGTAGTTTTGAACACAGTCAGTTGTAGATAGAATCACAAGGTTATTTAAAGTGAAAAAAATGTTTGAGTACCTAATGATACCCATATAAAAACTTTATATGAAGTTCAAATGGATTTGGTTGGTTTATCTTCCATATCCAAGTCTTGACAGAGTATCTAGGGTTTGTGGGTAGTTTGCTAGCTATGACCCTAATGGCTCTTTCCTAATGATTTCTTCTCATAGAGAGGAGTATTGAGGACTCTAATCACTTTAGATACATTCCTAAATTTTCTTCACACCATGCATGAACCTTCCAACCTCAAACTCAAACCAAAACTTACATCTTCTTGCTCATTCTATTGTGTAAGATTGTAGAGTCTCTTAGACATCTCAAACTTCATTGAAACCCTACACTTGGAGTGGATATTCTGACTAAAAATGTGTATAAATCATCCTATAATAAATGGATACTCTACTTAGGTTGTTTGGATACCTCTTCTCACATGAAAATAACACAAACTTTCAAAAACCTTCATTTTATACCTGCAAATTTGGCACAATCTAGTTGGGCATGCATGCATCAATCATTTTCTTGCCATTTTAGCTCTTTAATTGCTTAGCATAAGTCTAAGGAGGTTTTTAATGGGCTTGAAGAGATTTGATACATTCTTGACAGTCCCTTTCAATCATTTTCATGCCTGTAAACACTTCACAACTCCAAACAACCCTACATGTCATGTCAAAACTAACAAAACCATGAGATTTCATGTAAATACCAACATGATCATTTAGATTTTGAGTTGAGTTTGATGTTTTAGATTATATTTAACATTAAAGAGATCAGTTTCAACCATTTACATGCATTTACCAATCTTAGTCATGCCATTTCAAGAGAAAAATCGCGATATTGGGTTTTAGCAGGGTTTAAGAGGCAACAAAGTTCTTAATGATTGTTCACAGAGCTCTGCCCCTCAAACTTAGGACTTGTGGCATGGATTAGAAGGGAATAGGGGTAGTCTCCTTCCCCTAAGATAATTTTATCTAACACTCTCTCTCCCTCCTCCATGAAACAACATTACCAAAATAACTCTTATTGATTTTCCAATGAGCCGATGGAGTATTTGAGTGGATTTGCACCTGTTCTGACCTATGAACGCTTCCTGAGAATGGTTTTGAGCTTGAGGAGGATGAAGGAGTTTGTGTAGGTTCCATTATTATCTTGTTTTGACATGCTCTGATTCACTATGAAAACCTACAAATCTCTCCAAAACATGCCTTTTCTTGCCATGGGACTTGTCCATGAGAATAAAAAACTGTTGTATCTACATACCAGGCATCAAATAGATCTCTTCTCTTACTTTAAAATAATATTATAATGTCTAAAATCTCTTTTGAATACCTTGAAACCTACCATTATGTTATTTTTGGAATTGACAATGAATAAAACAATTTCAAATGTGAGTTAAAGTTAGAAATGAAGCCTTGACACCTTTTCATTTGGTGTATAGATAGCATAATATACAATATGACCTTCATCAAGTGTCACATGACCCAAACTAGCTCCTTTGCACGGTACTAACTCCTTGCACTTGATGTTCCTCAAGGAGTTACATTATAATATTGCAACAAGTAATATAACAAGACAAATGAAACCTTAAAATCTAGAAAAATACCTTAAACTCCTCAAAAATCTTGTAAAGAGAAAAAACGTCATCTCACTAGATTTGCTTCTAGTCTACCATCCACTACAGAATCCCATGTCATCTTGGAGAACCATAGCATCCATCCTTTTACCATGTATCAAGAATACATTAACCTTTGAAAAATAACCTTAACATTTTTTAAGTTACCTTAAATTCTCCAAAGGATTAAAAAGACTTCAATTAGACCTCATCTAAAAGGTAAATTGATGCACTGATCAAGTTTTGGATGGTAGGAGTTGTATTTTGGCCTAGGAGGCCAAATGTCAACATTTTTGGCTACTCATAGGGGTTGATTAGCCTGCTAAACAATTGATTCAGTAGCCTTATCATTCTATTGGGCTATGGAGTCACTTAACACTGAGCAACAAACCTTATTCAGCACTTGAAAATTGACTACAAGCCTTTAAAGCAAGTTGAAACAACTGAAGATACCTTCCAAAACACACACAATAAACAAGAATAAACACACTTGTGTCATGAGGCACTTAGAGAAAAGAGAGAGGCAAACCACTTAGCAACATGTTCTAGAAGCACTTGGAGAAAGCTAAAAACTAAACTACTATATATAAGACTAAAAATACGTCCATTCCTATTGGATTAAAGCAAAAACCTCTTAGGTATTCTCCATGTGGTTGACAAAGATCAAGAACAAATTGTTGCTTGAACATTGTTCTTGTTGAATCAGCTCCTTATCTGCTTGTCAATCTCCTTTTTTTGCTTTAAATTGGATCAATTGAAGCAAACATATCTCCTATATAGACAAATTGCTTTTGTGGTTCAATACTCACCTCAATCATATTGTTCTTCAACATTTAGAAAGCTATCTAATGTGATCATATTTGTTTCATTTGAACAGTTTCAACTTTAGCCTCTAATGGATCTCTAGAATATTATTCGTAGCTTTCTATAATATCATGAGAGATGTTATTTTGTTTGTCAATTGTTGCAAGTTGTTCAAGGAGCTCCAAATAATGCCTCTTATCTTGATTAGGGTCTTCTTGAGATATGCTTTGATCAACACCCTCTTGGACATGTTCTCCACTCTTGACAACCACCATATCAACATGTTCACAAGGAGATGCAGGTGTACAAAGAGTCTCAATATCTTGAATGAGCTCCAAGTATTACTGTCACTATTCACTGGAGTCTTCTCTTTGGTCACTTGGAGGGAGAGTGTCATCTTTTTCAAGGTTTGCAAACTAATCAAGGAGTTGATAACCAGATTTGAAAACATGAAACAAATCAATGTCAAGTGAAATGGAATCATGGGATGGAATGATTAAAGGACTACCCTTCTCAGTATTGTACAGACTATAGTCTCCTTACAAAATCACATAACCTACTTTTAGGACCTCAAACAATTCTTGCAGCTACCTTTCACTTGTGTGTGGCTCATTTAGATACTATTTTGGTTTCATGTGAGCTGGTGTTCAAAATTTATCATCAAGTATGGAAAAAAAACTAAAGTTTTCACCTTCTTGATTATATTCTTGAACCTCAAAACAGCCATTGGCCCACTCAAATGAATTATTAGGAGCTTCTTCAGTGGGTGCAATAATATCATGGTGAATAGTATCTCCTTCTTATGATTGTAATTTCAAATTAATGTCAAATTGGTTAGGGAATTATTCTTTAAATAATGATCCTATTGGATATTTTATTCAGTCTTGAATTTTTCTTAAATAACACCAAGTGGCAGTTCTTAAAATAAGTTAGTATCTTCTCCTTCATGCTCAACATTATCATTATGTCTACTATTCTCCATTAGGTCTGAAAAAATATTAATTTCCTCATGCAAAAAATGATTTCTTGTAGTAGCCTCCTTTTCATCAAGATAGTTGATGTCTCTTGCTTCAAATTTAGCCTCTTCTTCATCAAGAGCATGCCAAAATGATTGATTTTCTTCCCTTTGTCCTAAGTCTGATCTAATGATATAATGAGGGTTGTCAAAGATGAATTCCTCATCACATTCACTTGAAACACTATCTTCTTCATCTTGATGATCTTCACTTTCCTTCCTAACAATTGGTCCTCCTTCAAAAAGGGATATGGTGGGAGGGCAAGAAGTTCCATTTGGTGGCATAGCAATATAGGGCATTATGGGATGCTCTAGAATTGACTTTGGGGTTGAAGAGGTGATAGTTTCATTCAAGAATTATTGGAGAGGGGTAAAAGAGACTTGTGTTATGAATTCTTCCTTCTCCTTCCACTCAGCAATCAACCTCTCATGTTTCGATATGCCTTGATCTTCATGAACAAATACAACTAGAAGGGCAGGTGAGGGACTCAAGAGACTTGGAAACTTTCTTGTTTTCACTTCTACAACTTTCTCCCCCTCTTGATTTTGGATTGGCATATGTGGAGCGGGTGAGAAGCTCGGAAATTTACTTGGTTGAAGAGGTTGAGGAACTTGAGAGAGAATGGGTGGAGTTTGCACAAGCACAGACTCTTTCATAGGATTGGGAGTCCTAAAGCTTGGGATTTTAAAGCAAGTAGATTCACTTGAAGGTTCAGGAAGTTTTTATTGTTTCCAACTTAGGATTTTGGATTCAATTCCTTGTGCTCTAATGCGTAGCTATTGTATTTTCTCTCTTTTAGCCTCATTTTTCTTAACTATGCATCGTTCATTACATCTATTCCATGAACCTACCTCTTGATGGTGTATATAAGCCTGATATGCAAGCTCTTCTTTATGCCTAATGTATTCTCCTCCCCTATCACTCTCCCTACATTGTATCTCAATGTCAAGTCTTATCTTCTTGAGATCCTTTTCAAGCTGATTGGAAAGAATATGACTTTGCCAAGGCTGATTAGAAGCATGAGCAAGGGTGGGAGGAAGTTAAATGTCATGAGAATATTTATATATTGTTGGTTTAGGGATACTTGAGGTGAATCTATAAATTCAGTAAGCTTGTTATGAAATATATGAAGGTACAAAATATGTATTTTCACAAAATGAAGGATTGAAAAACATATCAATTGATGTTCTTTAGGCACTTGGACTACTTAAACAAGTTTTAGGTAACTTGGATTTTCCATTGGTGTTTATGTAAATGCCTCCAAAGTTTTATATGCTAAAGAACAACACCAAAACTTCCCCAATAGATTAACTTCTTATCCCACTGGGCGTTCCAAAAATTATTTGCACTTTGAGTTGCACCGTTTGAGGAGGTGTTTCAAGTCTCCTCGCTCAGTTGAGACAATGGGAACTCTCTAAGCTTGTAGGTGGAATATACTAAAGGGAACCTCCAAAGAGGTTTGGCTCCCTTGATGCTACACCTACTCAAATTGTAACGAAAAGGGAAAGATAAATTTGAAAACAAATAAAAAAATGGTGATGCACCATATTATAGGTCTACTTCTTTTGACCATGAATTGATAACAAAGCTAGGACAAGGTTGAATATGATCCCACAACTTCAAATAGTTCTCTATCATAAGTATTTCAATATGGAGGTTGTAGTTGATACATTAGTTAAGTGGGACAATCAAGATGCCTAGAATGAGGCACTATTGAAGGTATTCCATACTTAACAGATGTATAAACATTTGATACACACCTTATGACCTACAAGGGATAACTTGTTCACAAAGTGGTGTGAATAAAGATGACAAATCCAAGGTGATCAAACATCAACACTATCATTCATCAATAATTCAGTCATGAACACACTAGATTTGATATGAAGAAGGTAAAAATAGTTTGCATTTACTTCAAAAGCAACAAGTATCAAGTTTAGCAAGGCTTCATCATACTAACTTGGAGGATCCATTACAATTTCCTTTTAAGGAGCATATATAGAAGAATGGATAAGAGAGAGAGAGAGAGAGTGTGTGGACATGCAAAAATCTCATGAATGTTACCATAGTTCTCTTTTCAGTTACAAAACAAAAGTATATTTTCACCAAGCATGCAAATAAGGTGTCATCTTATCTCTCAATGCACTAGGTGAAGTGTTGATGGAGTTCTCCTTGATAGATGGCATAGAAGGTCATCATATCTGATTTGATACCCCTTGAAACTAATCTCCTCTCTTGGAGTTACAAGTATAATTCTTGAAGGGCAATTACAAACTGAGTTATATTCCTTGATTCTCATTCCAAAATGCACTA
The DNA here is from genome assembly GCA_037957365.1 of Torreya grandis. Lineage (NCBI taxonomy): Eukaryota > Viridiplantae > Streptophyta > Pinopsida > Cupressales > Taxaceae > Torreya > Torreya grandis. The sequence goes on along the minus strand of JARHVA010001210.1, from coordinate 3,451,760 downwards.
ACTCCATTTTTCATCATATTTATGAACCTCCTTACTACATGTGACTCTTAATTTTTGGATTTTTTCTAACTCTCATTTGCTTTTGTGCCACCTAGTTCATGCTCGAGCATATTCGAGAATTGATGTGCAAGTGTATTAGTTCCTCTTAGGAGTCTTCAAGAGTGTATTAAAATTGAACAAGCTTTCCATGAGGGCACTTGACTAAAAACAAATCCTAAGACTTCTATCTAAGTTCTATAGAGGCAATAATGGGGTTTATCAAGCCACTTACTTCTCACTACCTATACATTCATGATATAGAGCTAATAGATTGCCTATAAAACCAGCCCTTCAATACTATTTGTAATCACTAAAATGGGCTTGTATATTACTTAGAGATCCATGAAATAGGTTAATATAATGTTCACACGGTTGATCTAAAGGTTCCTATACACTTGATGACCTTAAGAAGGTCTGTAACATCAGTCCTTAATACAAGTATGAAAACATTCTTCATTTTAGGCCTGATTAATGGCTTGAAACCTATCAAATCATCATGAAAACCTATTATATGGATGGTAAAATGTCATTATACCTCTATCTAATTTTTTAAACCTTCTTCAACTAATTATGAAGTCCAAACACATTCAAACCCCATGCAAATCAACCAAAATACACAGTTTTAGGCATCTTTCATGTGTCTTTTCATCACACATGCCAACTTGTTTCTCCAAAAGGTGCCCATGAGCTTTGAAATTTTCATCCAGAATCTTTTAATACATTTCAAGTGCATTGGATACCACTAGAGAGTCAATTGTTGTCATTGAGTTTTTATATGGTCTATTGGCAGTTTTTAAGGTTTTCACCTTCTTAATAATTGTTCATAGAGTATAGGCCCTCAATTGACTAAAAAAATACATGAACATGGAGTGGATAGACCTCATTAAAATACCCTAATGTAAATTTTACCCATGCATATGCTCATTTGAATTCTCGCGTAAGGAATTTGATCTTTTCAAGCTTACAGCCCTGTAGGTGCCTACTCAAGATGACTATCTTGAGCAAAAATGTCTCCTCATACTTGTTTTTTGGTTAGAGATGCTTCCCTGAGGTATTATTCATGTTATATGATTTTTTTATATGGTTTTATAATACATTTTACCCTCAAATGTCTTAAGACCTATTTTGGACCATGGCTAGGTTTTCTTGGCAAATTAGCAGGTTTTGGCTTAAATGGTGTTCCAATGATGATTTATTCTCATGAACACCTATATAATCATCCTTAAAACCTTATAAAATGTCACTAAAACTTATTATGAACCTTCAGACCTCAAGTTTCACTCAAAACTTTCCATTTCTCTTCAAGTCTTTACATACAACATTGAACTTAACCTCCCCTCACTTGCTTTCAAACTATTTTAGAGAAGATTGGTGTAGAGTTAAACCTATTGGAAATGTTTTGGGGTTTTTTTATAAGGATAAAAATCCCAAATATTCATTATATACCTCACTTTTGGTTACATGTCTATTGCTTACCTATTCACACGTGAAACCTTGTTCAAGAACTCTAGCTCAGTGGCCCTCATAGCTTGTCACCTGCAACCTCTTGTTAATAATGACCATGGAGTGTTTTCCCACTTGTTATATGAATTTTTTAGATGATTTATATTACTTAAAATTATAATAAACCAATCTATTTTATTGGTTTCTTCAATATTGAACTCAAAGGAAATATTGTTCTTTTAGGTCTCTATGGGCCCAATAGACATTATTTAGAAGATTTTAGCTCAATCCAATCACCAAATGACTTAGATAACTTATCCAAGTGTCTTTATATGTTCAAAAAATTAAAATATGCTTTCATATGAATTTTAGATCTGAAAATTAAGCAAACACACTTAATCTCCTCTTTCTAGGCCATTCTTGGTACAAGCAGTTTTGAACACAATCAGTTGTAGATAGAATCACAAGGTGAGTTCAAGTGAAAAACCAATTGGAGTAAATTATTAGTCCACTATAACAAATTTATATGATGTTTAAATGGAATTGGTTGGTTGATCTTCCATATACATGTCTTGATAGAGTGCCTAGGGTTTGTGGGTAGTTTGCCAATTTTGACCCTAATGGCCCTTTCCTGATGGTTTATTCTCATAGCGAAGAGTCTTGAGGACTATAATCACTTTATATACCTTAATAAAAAAATTCATGCCATGTATTAACCTTCAAACCTCAACCTCAAATCAAAACTTGCATCTTATTGCTCATTCTATTGTGCAGGACTATAAAATCTCTTAGACATCTCAAACTTCATTGAAACCCTGATCTTGGAGTGAATCTTTTGACTGAAATTTTGTATAAATGGTCCTGGAGTAAATGGAGACTCTACTTGGACTGTTTGGAGACCTCTTATCACATGAAAATAACACAAAATTTTAAAAACCTTCATTCTATACCTATAGATTTGGCACAGTCCAATTGGGCATGCATGCATCAATCATTTTCTTGCCATTTTGGCTCTTCAATTGCTTAGTATAAGTCTGAGGAGGTTGGATATGGGATATATGAGATTTGATACATTTTTTATAGTACCTTTCAATCATTTTCATGCCTGCAAACACTTCACAACTCTAAGCAACCATGCATGTCATGTCAAAACTAGCAAAACCATGAGATTTCCTATTAATACCAACATGATCATTGGGAGTTTGATTGATTTTGATTTTTTAGAGTATATTTAACCTTAAATAGATAATTTTCAACCATTTACATTCATTTACCAAGCTTATTCATGCCACTTTAGTAGAAAAACCATGATATCGGGCTTTAGCAGGGTTTAAGAGGCAGCAGAGTTCTTAATGATTGTTCATAGAGCTCTGCCCCTTAAAATCGAGAATTTTACCATGGATTGGAAGGGAATATGTGTATTCTCCTTCACATAATAACATTTGATCTAACACTCTCTCTCCTCCATGAAACAACATTACCAAAATAACTCTCCTTGATTTGCCAATGACCCAATAGAGTTTTTGAGTGGATTTTTAACCTATTTTGATCACTTGTGAACTCTTCTTGAGAATGGTTTTGAGATTGGGGAGGTTGGAGGATGTTTTGGATAATATCTATCAATTTTTTGCATTTTTCTCTTATTTGGACATGCTCTGATTCACTATGAAAACCTACAAATCTTTTCAAAACATGCCTTTTCTTGCCATAGAGCTTGTCCATGGGAACAAAAACTTGTTGTAGCTATGTACCAAGCATAAAATGGAGATATCATCTAACCTTAAAATGATATTTTAATTTAAAAACTCTCTTTTTCTTGCCTTGAAACTTGATATTGTGTTATTTTTGGAGTTGACAATGAACCCTGCATGTCATGTCAAAACTAGCAAAACCATGAGATTTCATGTTAATACCAACATGATCATTGGGATTTTGAGTTGAGTTTGATGTTTCAGAGGCTATTTAACATTCAATAGCTAATTTTAAACCATTTACCAATCTTAGTCATGTCATTTCAAGAGAAATATTATGATACTATGTTTTAATAGGGTTTAAGAGTCAACAAAGTTCTTAATGATTGTTCATAGAATTATGCCCCTCAAACTCAGGGCTTTTGCCATAGATTGTAAGGGAATAAGGTTAGTCTCCTTCTCCTTAGATAATTTGAGCTAACACTCTCTCTCTCTCCTCCATGAAATAACATTACCAAAATGACTCTTCTTGATTTGTCAATGACTCGATGGAGATTTTGAGTGGATTTTCACCCTGTTATAACCTGTGAACTCTTCTTGAGCATGGTTTTGAGTTTGAGGAGGTTTTAGGTTGTGGATAATCTCTATAACTTTGTGTCATTGTTCTATTGTTTTGACATGCTCTAATTCACTATGAAAACCTACAAATCTCTCTAAAACATGCCTTTTCTTGCCATGGAACTTGTCCATGGGAATAAAACCCTATTGTAGCTATGTACTAGGAATAAAATAGAGCTCTTCTCTAACATTATAATGATATTATAATGTAAAAACTCTCTTTTTCCAGCCTTGAAACTTATCATTATGATATTTTTGGAGTTGACAATGAACAAAACAATTCCAAATGTGAGTTAGCTTTAGAAATGAAGTCTTGACACCTTTTGGTTGGGTGTATGGATAGTATAATATACAATATGACCTTTATCAAGTGTAACATGACCCAAACTGACTCCTTTACATGGTACTAACTCCTCACACTTGATGGTCCTCAAGGGAGTTACATTATAATATTGTAACAAGCAATATAACAAGACATTTGAAACCTTAAAATCTCAAAAAATACCTTAAACTCCTCTAAAATCTTGTAAAGATAAAAAATGCCATCTCACTAGTTTTTCTGCTAGTCCACCATGCACTACAAAGCACCTTGTCATCTTGGAGAACCATAACATCTTTGTTTCTACCATGTATCAAGAATACCTTAACATTTGTAAAATAACTTTAACATTTGCTAAGTTACCTTAACTTCTCCAAAGGCTTAAAAGACTTCAATTAGACCTCATCCTAAATTGAAATTGATACACTGATCAATTTTTGGATGGTAGGAGTTGCATTTTGGCCTAGGAGGCCAAAATATCAATAATACTTAAGGGAGGTGTTGGTGAAATATATTATGCACCTTTTATTAAGTTAACTTGGGATGGTTAACTATTCTAAAGTTAGATAATTACACCATAGCGCATAATTTCCATGCTCAAAATAAGATAAGCATCGGCCTTTATGTTATCCAATAGTTACCACTTCTTCACAAGGAAATCACATTTGCCTATTATGTAGCCAATAAGGAAAGGTAAGATTGTTCTTGCTAAAGATGTATATACTCTTTTCCTCTACACACCAGATATGATATCATTTTAGATCATGTTATTGTTTTATCTAAAATTGGATTAATGAAATAATAACCCTTTTATTAGATATAAATTAGTATAATAAGAGCTAACTATGGATTGGTACAATATGTACAAAATACAATTTGATAACTACGATTACGCATGCAAATTCAACAAGTCACAATAAACAAATATAAAATTATAGAGAATGATTAAACTTATTTATAGCACTTTTTTTATCTATATAGGCTTGTTTTATGATTTGATAATATGTAAAGAGACTATATTCTTCTTGTCTCTGAAACTAATCATTATTTTTGTTTTAGGTCAGAACCAACTAGAAGTGGACAATATCAATTGTAGAGCTTACCCTCTATGGGTTGATATTAACCCTATGATAGCAAAACTCTGATTCTTTCTATGATGCTTTGCCTATATTATCAATGTCCTTTTCTGCCTTCTCAATATTTTCAACGTGCACACATGTACCTAAAATATCAAACCCTAGTTTCTTGCAAAAGCATTCAAAACATCAAATAGGGAGAATCGGGAAAAAGGGATTGATTTGGATTAACTTTGGCCAATCCCCATTGAAATACCAAGTGATGCACTACATTGCCAATGCTTTAAAGAGAGATCAAACTCAAATGTAATTCTCCTTCTAATGTGTATGTGTGTAATTGTGAATACAAGTATAAATGTTATTTCTCTTATTTTACCTTTGACATAAGCATGCAAAATGTGATAATACTTCATAAATGACTCTAATGATTCAATATAAGCAATGTGTAACTTTGTATAGCTCTTATAATGATAAAATGCATGTTCTAAATGTCTCTTATAAACTATGTATATATAGGAACCTTTTATAATTTGAATTAAAGACCTATTGGCATGTAAAACAAACCCTAAGCAAATAAAAAGAACTAAAATTAATGGTTATAAATGGAAATGTCTCCAAACATAAAATTAAAAGATAAAGGGTCAAAATCGACTAGAATGGGTCAAGATCAATGATCGATCTTGACCTTATTGGTCGATCTTGTCAAGGTATAAGCACAACCTCAAAATGGTAAAAGGGTTAGAGATATCTATTTTTAAAATATGGCCCAATTAATGTGGACAGGAAAAGGCAACCACAAATTCATATAAAATCAACAATTAAAAGGGAGAAACATAAAATACATGCACCACTAAGTAATTAATTTTTGATTAAAGACCAGTATAAGCAAAGAGGTTAAAATGTAGAAATTACTCCATATTGGAGAATTTATCTATTGTGGAAGAGCTGAAGTTTGAATGTACAGAGTAAAAATTTAATCAAATCATAATTTAACATTTTATTAACAAATCACCTTACATATAAATAGGTTTGATGAGCTCCTAATTAAGGCTCATTAATAACAACTCCTAACAACTAACATCCCCACAAATCTCTCATATCACTAATCTAGGAAGGTTGTCATAATAACATATTTTCTCTACCCTATTATTTCTCCCTTACAATCTCTATGTGAGTTGTGTTAACAACTCACTTACAATAATACACTAATATATTTCACATACACACTAAAAAACTTACATAATATAATGTCTCACCACAAATGTGAGCACTAGACTAGGATATTTCTAATATAAAAGGCATTGTAAGACAAAACTTGTGCCAAATTTGGGTGTCTATAGTTATCTAATATTATATGTCATGTCATTTTTATGAGATGTTGAATTTATTTTATTCAGTTCTTTACCTCGTCTCTCTCATGTTTTTGCATCTGAGTTATTCCTTAGCATTAATTTGATTGTGCACATTGCCAAATTTTAATACTCCTTTGGCATGTGTGGATCAAACACTATGTCAAAAACCACATACCACAGTTTATGATCATTGCCAATATACCAAGGTTTCTTATCAATGGCATTATTTGTACGTCTCTCTAAGGATATATTTTAGATTGATTTCCATGGGCCAAAGCAGCGTCATGTATCTCCTAACAAAAAATTTCCTTAATTTCTTGAATATCTACTCATGTATTTCCCTATAACTATCTTGAACCAGATTTATCTACTTGATTTGCTTGTATTTCCCCTTTTTCCAACTTCTATATTTCGTTTGAGATATCAATGGATTTCAACTTTTCAGCACTTGTTTTCTATATATCATAATAACAAGGGCACCCAATGATGGGAAACCAACATAAGTGGGACATTTCCCTCTATTCCCTCTAGATCATCTACTTTTGCTCCAAGAACCACGAAAGGGTTAGAGCTCAATCCATTCTGAAGCATGTTGTCCTTATTTTATCTTGAACTTTCTCCTTTCTTTTGGATTCGAGTTTAGGGTTTTTATTTCATTTTTTGCCACCTATTTGAAATTCTTATTTTCACTTTTATTTTCAGTCACTACAACCAAAGGGAAATCTCATCCTAAAGGACCATGGTTGTTTCACAACAAACATTGAAAAGGAGTCTCACATAGTCTAATGATTGTTCAAACTTATCTCCCTTTAGAGATTTTGTTTTCAATTTTATTAACAATACCAGGGGAAAACTAAACCACAAGTATAATAAATATTATATTTTAGGTCACAATCATATCTCCCACTTTTGTGTTGTATATAATTTTTTAAAGTAAGCTTAGATAAAAATCAAATTCTAAATAAGACCCCTACTGAGAGTGGTTGAGTTTTTTTACTTCCTACAACCCTTGAGTAGATTATATCTAATAGGAAGGTTTAAAAATAAAATTTAAGATTATTTTTTTATACTATATCGTTTCAGAGCGTACTTCTATTAAGTGAAGAGTAAAGATGTGTAGGTGGAGTTTTATGTTCAAGGTCATATAATCAAGATGTGTAGGTGAAGTTTTAAGTTCTAAGTATTAAAGTCAAGATGTGTTGGAGGAGTTTTAAGTTTGTTTTAATAGGTCGCTGTTAGGATTAGGAGCACAATTGATTACCTTGTATAAGCAACTAAACACATAATTAAACTAGAAGTAATAAGTAACTAGAAACTAGAAATAGCACAGAATATGAGAGATAATACAATCTTGTATTAATACTCTTCCAGAAGGAAATACAATGAAGAAATCACACTCTTCCCACACCTCTTGGGCGTACCAGTAATTCTCCCTCAAGAGTTCTCTCACTCAACCAATTACAACCACAACTCAAACATAGAGTTGTACCCTCCACCAGTCAGTAACAATACTGTCAGTCCACCAAGTACTCAAAGTACTCCAAGTAGATCTCCCTAATCTTGCACACCTGCAAATAAACTAATCTTACTTACCATGTAGATCTCCCCTGATCTTGCACAACCTGTAGATCAACCTAATCTTACAATTGGAAGGATCTCTTCCTTGTCCTTGATTACAATACAGCCCCATGGGTCTCTTAAATAGATCCCATGCAAACAATAATTAGAATTCCTAATTACAATAATTAGAAACACAGACTCAAGACTAAAATTAGTCTTTACATGCAAACTGACCATTCAACAAACTAACTGTTCGTGTAACTAACAGTTTTGGAACGCACAAGCGACCGACGTCGGTCCCTGTCTGTCTAGAGATAACTGACATCGACTGATTCCTGACCGATGTCGGCATATTTGTAACTGGATATGACTGACGTCAGTTGATCATGCCGACGTCAGTTTCTTTAACACTCAGCAACCTCCTCCATTTGCATCAGTGAAGCTTTTAGCTCCACAACTTAACAATCTCCCACTTGGAGATAAACAGTTGCACCTGTACCTGTACCTATACATCATCTAATTTTGTTTCCTGGCTTGTATCCCTCTTCAAGTTCAATCTTGAAGACCAACCACCACATATCCTGTGGTGTTACTCCTGTCATTCAAGTAACCTACCAGATTCGAATCTACATACCCATGTAGAGAAGTGCTTGACCCTACATAGCATGTTAACCTGCTGCTGGTCCCTCTCAGATAATTGAGAATCCACTAAACTATTTTACAGTGCTCATTTCCCAAATTGACCACAAACTTGCTAACAACTCCCACTGCTTGGGCAATCTCAGGTCTAGTACTCATGTACTCAACCTCATCATGTGATTTGGGACACTATTCTGTGAACTATCCATCCATAGGTGTGCTAACCGGTTCTGCATCCTGCATATTGAACCTCTCCACTACCTTATTCACATAATCATCCTGAGACAACATCAACCTGTGATCTTCCCTGTCTCTAAAAATACTCATGCCAAATAATTTCTTTGCTGCTTCCAAATCCTTCATGGCAAACTTTTAAACTAACTTTACCTTTAGCTCAGCAATCTCATGCATGTGTGACCCTGCAACAAGCATATACACTACATACAGTAACAGGATAATGTAGCTAATATTATCCAACCTGGTAAAGTAAACACAATGGTCACATTGACATTGACTAAAGCCATGCTTTGTCATACACCTGTCAAACCTTAAACACCATTGTCTTGCAGCCTGCTCAAGACCATATAACCTGGCCTTCTATCTCACATGTCCATTCTCTCCTTTCTTTAACCTAGGAATCCATTCATCTTTCAGTGCTTTCATTCCGACTGAAAACTCTACTAAATCTCCCATTTGGTTCTCTTCCAAAGAATCAATTTCCTCATTCATGCCATGCTCCCACTGTTTCTTGGATTTTACCTGGTCTGCCTCTTTAAAACTTCTTGGTTCTTAACCATCAGTGAGCAACAAGTAGTGTAAAGAAGGGGAATAACGAATTTGAGGCTTACTTACCCTTTCAGTCCTCCTCATGGGCGTTTGAGACTCCTTGACAGCTTGTTGTCCACCCAAAATCTATTTTCTGGTCGACCCTGGTCTGCACCCGACTGATGTTGATTCCACCTGATCGCCAATGCCAGTTCCCTGACCGACGTCGATGTCCATCTCGTTACCGACGTTGATTCTCTGATCGACGTCGGTCTCCACCTGCCCGACACCATCGACTATGGTCTACACATGACCGACATCGGTATCTGCCTGTTCGATGTCGGTTCCACCTAACTGACGTCGATAACTGTGTTTTCTTGTGAGTGATAAATTTTTACCCGCGAGCTCACTTTGAATCATAACCTTGTCCAAACTGCCCTGCTCATAATTATTCAGCCCCTTGAGATGATCTTTGTCCATCATCTTCTCCATGAATACCAAGGCTTTCCTGTTCTTGTCAAAAATATCAGATTTTCTCTTTATGTAATAAAACTAATCCTTTCTTGTAGCATGAGTTTCAAGAAACCTCACTTTCTTCTGTTGCTTATAGAAATCTTGATCTATGCTTTTTGAATCTAAACTCTTATCTTTTGACTCAAGAACATGCATCCCCTTCTTACTCATGTGACCAAGCCTACAGAGCCACATCTTCGCATCTACATCTGAAGTAGATAAACCAGAAGGAGAATCAGTAATACAAGTAGATAGATAAAGAGTACTTACTTTCTTACCTCTCGCTAAAACAAGTGCACCCTTGAAAACTTTCCAAGATTCCGCTGTGAGAGTTACTGTGCATCTCTCATCACCCAACTTTCCTACAGAAATCAAATTTTGCTTCAAGACTGAGACATGCATGACCTCCTTCAACACCCATGTGTTGCCTGTCTACAATTTCAGCTGCACTTTCCCTTTGCCAACCATTTCACAAGGCTTACCATCTCCTAAATAAATCTTTCCAAAGTCTCCATGTACATAATCATAGAAAAATTCTCTATTTGGGGTTGCATGGAAAGAGGCACCAGAATCTAAAATCTAAGATTTCACTTTATCCAAGAAACATACAAGAGCATCCTATGTAACGATACCTGCAACATTTGCTTCTTTATTTCCTTCATGTTGATCTTCTACCAACGAACAATCTTTCTTTACATGCCCTTTCTTTTCACAATTCTAGCAGATTATACTGCCATACCTGGATCTGGATCTCCTGCCTATCTTTGACCTTGATTTCTCTTGCTCGACCTTCTCTCTTTGCTTTCCCCTACTTTCAACACTTAAAGCATTCCTTGATGATTTTCCTGTGCTTTTTTTGTGAATTTATTCATTCAAGATTACACTAACAACATCATCAACTTTCAAGATTTTTGAAACAGACTTAGTATTACTAACTGCGATTACCAAACTATCTCAACTTTCAGGTAAAGAGCATAAGATTAAGAGAGCCTTAATTTCATCATCAAAAGCTATATTGACTGAAATTAACTAGTTTACCAAACCATGGAAATCACTAAGATGACTATGTACCGATCCACCTTTCAGCATTTGCAAATTAAATAATTGCTTCATAAGAAATACCTTATTCAAAGTTGAGGGTTTTTCATATAAATTTGCCAAAGATTCTATTAATTCTGCCATTGTCTTAGCCTGTAATAAATTGAAAATCACAGACGATGCTAGGCTCAACCTTATAGATCCCAGAGCCTTCCGATCAAGAACATTCCATTCTTCATCTTTCATATTTGTGGGCTTGCTTGCAACCCCACCCAACGATAAGTACAAATCTTTCTAATACAGATAATCTTCTATCTGCATCCTCCATAATTGATAATTCTTGCCATTGAATTTCTCTATTCTTAGCTTACTTTCTTCTGCCATTGCTTTACTCCCACTCAATCAGAAACCCCTGAGAGTGACCTGTAATCAACAAACACTAACCTGCTCTGAACCGGACTCTGATGAACCTGCAACCTCGCTCTGATACCACTTTGTTAGGATTAGGATCACAATTGATTACCTTTTATAAGCAGCTAAACACGAAATTAAACCAGAAGTAATAAGTAACTAAAAACCAAAAACAGCACAGAATATGAGAGACAATACAATCTTGTATTAATACTCTTCCAGAAGGAAATACAATGAAGAAATCACACTCTTCCCACACCTCTTGGGCATACCAATAATTCTCCCTCAAGAGTTCTCTCACTCAACCAATTACAACCACAACTCAAACACAGAGTTGTACCCTCCACCAGTCAGTAACAATACTACCAGTCCACCAAGTACTCAAAGTACTCCAAGTAGATCTCCCTGATCTTGCACACCTGCAAATCAACTGATCTTACTTACTATATAGATCTCCCCTGATCTTGCACAACCTACAGATCAACCTGATCTTACAATTGGAAGGATCTCTTCCTTGTCCTTGATTACAATACAGCCTCATGGGTCTTTTAAATAGATCTCATGCAAACAATAATAAGACTTCCTAATTACAATAATTAGAAATACATAGTCAAGACTAAAATTAGTCTTTATATGCAAATTGACTGTTCAACAAACTAACTGTTCGTGTAACTAACAGTTCTGGAATGCACAGGTGACCGACGTCGGTCCCTGTTTGTTTGGAGATGACCAACGTCGGCCGATTCCTGACTGATGTCGACAGCTTTGTAACTGGATATGACCGGCGTCGGTTGATCATGCCGACGTCGGTTGATCATGCACTCAGCAACCTCCTTCATTTGCATCAGTGAAGCGTTTAGCTCCACAACTTAACAGTAGCAAGCTCTAATGGTTGTTCGAGGGAGAAAATTAATAATACATTCTAAATAATTAGAGGTATGTCTATGAATTTATATAGTTATTTTTTTTATTTATTTTTTGTATTTTCAAGTGATATTAAAGAGAGTAACTTACTACAAAATAAAAATATATAGAAATATTATTTTACCATACATGTTGACTATGGTAAAGGTTTTGTATAAGTCACAAGTAAGTCAAATTTTAATTGAGTATATATATAAATAATATTTTAAAGATGGGTTTTGTCGAAAGTCCCAAAACCTTATGCAATTTATTAAAAGGCTCTCATATTTTTTACACAATAAACAATCACTTAATATATAAGGAAAAGACTCAATACATGTGATAGGAATCAATATATGTGATACGAAAATATTCATAAAAATATATACTTTAAAATAAAGTAGTTTTTCAACTTCTATTTAATAATAATGTGTAAAAGTCGAACGGAGATGGTGAGAGGGGTAGATGGGAGAGCGGCAATTTTAGGAGGCAAAACATGCAGAGTCAACTGAAATATCCAACCCTATCGAATGCTACGAATGATGCTCACCACTGTGGGTTGTTGGTCGTGCTAGGGCGATTGTGCCCTAGCCTAATCCTCTTGTTTTTTCCTAGTCGCACTTGGGTGTGGAGTGAATGTGGTTTGGGGGTGGCCTCAGGCTACATTTTCATTAGAAAAAGTGTTTTTTTTCATTGGCATCAGTGCTTCCTTATTTTATGTGCATGCGGGGGTTTTGTCCCTGGTTGGAGGCATAGGTGGGATTGTTGTACTTGGTTGGTTGGGTTTGTAGTTCGAAGGCAGTGTTGGGTGGTGGGATGGTTAAACCCTAGTGGTGGTTCCTTCTCTCACCTTGGTCTGATTGAGTGTCAATGCCAATTGGGGAGTCTTTAGGGGCTTGTTCTAAGATGGATTATTGCTCAGTAGTGGTTGGTGCAAATGCTACTTCACATGCTTCGAAGGTTTCTAATAATAACTTGTTCTCACCAGATCAGGCGCTGGTTGGTTTGGGTTTGTCTGGTGATACTCGGATTATGAAGATCAACAATTGTCTTGAACATTGTGAGGAGAGGCCAAAATTGGTTATCCCACTAGAGATGATTGCAGAAGATATTGAATATTATTCAAAGCATGTTTTGTTGTGCAAGTTTATGGAGATACGGATTTCATTACAATTCATTGAATCTTGGGCCCAACAGACTTGGATTCCTGAGGGAGAAATGGAGGTTATGCTTTTAGAAAATAGCTTTTTCATGGTTTCATTCAATTGTTTGGTAGACCGCAACAAGGCCTTTGAAGGAGGCCCCTATTTTCATAATCAAATTGGGTTGTTTATTAAACCTTGGCATGCGAGCTTCAATCCTACTGAAGAGCTTCTGAATCAGGTTTCGGTGTGGGTTCAGCTTCCAAGGTTTCCTATGGAATGTTGGCGGGAGGATGTTTTACATTTGTTGGCTTTGATGCTAGGAAAACCAGTTGGTACTTCACAACAAACTCAAGGTAAAAAGATGATGATCTTTTCTCGTATCTGTGTGGAGATTGATTTAAGTAAACCTTTTCCAGATTCGGTGGATATGTGTGTGGGTCCTTACTCTTGGGTGCAATAGTTGGATTATGAAACTCTTCCTTTTTAGTGTCGTCTCTGTCATGAATATGGTCATTTGCAGAGAAGATGCCCTAAGGCTAGGCCTGTGGATTCCCAGCCTTCTCAACCTCCCCGCAATCACCCTAGGGTTGAAAAGGGGAAGGAACCCATTCTTGGTGATGTGGATGGGGTTGATGGTTTTGTTCCTGTCAAGGCTTGAAATAGGTATTGAGGTCAAAAGAGGACTTTGAAGGAAAGGCAAGAGGAAGATTATTTCAATAGATTTGAAGTTTTAGATGATCTCAGCCAGCAAGAAGTGAATCCAGGCTTGATAAATCTAGATTAAGGTGCTTTGGGTATAGGATAGGAGGGCCTTCTTTTTGAAGTTACTCAGGGTTTTTAGGATAATAGGGCTTTGCAAATGGACATTGATGTTCAAATGGAAGTCCAGGTGGAATCGGTTCCTATTATAGTAAGGAATAAGGGTGGTGAGGATGGATCTCCTCTTGTCTCAAATACAGGTACTGAGGGGGTGAAGATTCATAAATCTTCTTCTTCTCATTTGGGTCTTCTTCAAAAGGATCCAAAAAAAGGGGCAGGGGAGAAGTCTTCCAAGCTTGGTAGAAAAAGGATTTGGAAAAGATTAAATTAACAGGGGAAACTTTGGTCGAGTCAAGGTCTATTAAGACTCCTGATTCTCATTTTTTGACCCCCTTGAAATCATTGTTCTATCCTAGAATGTAAGGGGTTTGAATGGTGGCCCTCGAAAAAAGTTGTTCATGATTTGGTTAGAAGTCAATCTCTTGATGTTCTTTTCCTGCAGGAGACTAAGTTATTAGTGAAGTGTATGTTTGGATTAGTGCCTAAGCTGTGGGGGAGTGGAAAGTGCCAGTGCATTGGTGCTCCAGGGTTGGCTTGGGGAGTGGCTTGTTTATGGAATCCTCGAAAGATCTGCCCTCTTTGGTGGTTATCCTTTCAGTCTTCTATCTCTATGATTGCATCTTGTTTTGAGACGGGGGAGTTTGTTCTCTTCTCCAATATCTATGCACCTAATGATCTTCAAGGTAAACAACTTTTGTGGTCCCATATCCGGTTTGTCTGAAGCATGGTTCCTTTCCATCCATAGATAATGGCTGGAGACTTCAATGCTATTTTTGAGTTGGCTGAGAAGTGGGGTGGTATTGCGAGGCTTGAGCCTTCTACGTTGCTACTTCAAGATAATATCTCAACTTTAAATCGGGTGGATATCAAGCCCATTAATGGTCAGTTTACTTAGAACAATTGGAGGATTGGGATTAACTGCATTGTGGAATGACTTGACCACTTTCTAGTTTCTTGCTACTAGGTTGGTGGGTTGTGGTGTTATAGCTCAAAAATTTTGGATTGGAGGGGTTCAGATCATTGGCCTATCAAGATGGCTATTTGTTCAGCTTGTGTACCTAGATCTCCTACTTTCAAGTTCCAACTTATGTGGTTGCGTGACTCCTCTCAACGACTATATTTCTGAGTGGTGGAGGTATGGTAGACCTACTTATGGTACAACAATGTATACTTTTTCTAAGTTACTTCAATTTGTCAAGTATCAGCTTAAACATTGGAATTGACAGTGCTTTGGAAACATTTTCCATGCTAAGACTGTTGCCCAGGCTGAGTTGGATGGTATTACGAGGTTGATTAGAGAGGATGGAGTGAATGAGGACCTGTTGCGAGAAGAGACTGGGGCTTTGATATCACTAGAAGAGTGTGAGCTATGAGAGGAGTTTTTTTGGAAACAAAAGGCTCGAATTGAGTGGCTTCAGGAAGGGGATAAAAATACTACTTTTTTCTTCAACTCGGTGAAATCCACGAGACATGGCAATTCTATTTTTTGCTCTGGTGAATGACTAAGGTGAAACTCTTTCTTCTTTTCATAAAATTACACGTGAAGCTAAACAATATTTTTCTCATTATTCAAAGAGGACTCGCAAGGGGGTTATGATGAGGAAGCTCAGGTCCTTTCTTGTATCCCTTCTTTAGTTTTTAGGGAGATGAATGAGCAGCTTATGAGTAATATCTTGATTGAGGAGTTAGAGGGGATTGTGTTTCAAATGAAGAGGGGGAAAGCTATTGGCCCTGATGGTTTCTCGATTGAGTTCTTTCAAGAATTTTGGGAGATTATCAAGTTAGAATTGTTAACGGTTGTTCAAGAGTCTCATAAGAATAAATAGATGTTACGGGCCCTGAATTCTACCTTCCTTGCTCTCATCCCAAAGTGTGAGGGGGCAGATAGGTTAAGTCAATTTCGGCCTATCTCTCTTTTCAATATGATTTATAAAATTATCTCTAAGTTGATTGCTGATAAGTTGAAAAAGTGGCTTAAAGTGTTGATTTCAGAGGAACATAGTGATTTTGTGGCGGGACGTCAGATTCTAGATGGGATTGTTATCACAACTGAAACCATTCACTGTATGGCCAGCTCCAAAGATAAGGCAATGTTCATCAAGCTTGATATGGCTAAGGCTTATGACTGCGTACGATGGTCCTTCCTTCGAAAGTTTCTCGGTGCTTTTGGTTTTGGGGATGAGTGGATTTATTGGGTTATGAGTTGTGTTACTTCGGTATCCTTCTCTATGTTAAAAATGGTGAGCACTCTGAGCTTTTTGGTGCCTCTTAGGGTTTGTGGCAGGGTGACCCCCTCTCTCCTTACTTGTTTCTTCTTCTTGTTGAGGTTCTAGGACGCTTGATAAGGAAGAATGTGGAGCTAGGTTTCATTCAAGGGTGGGGCTGGGGAGGTGGTTTACCTCCACAGTCTCACTTGTAGTTTGTGGATGATACTGCTTTAATGGGTATGGCTACAATTAGGGAAGCTTCAAATATACACAAGGTGTTGGATGTTTATCTTGGAGCCTCGGGCCAATTGATTAATGAAGATAAGTCTTCCATATTTTTCTTCAATTCCCCAGGTTCCATTCAGAGGAAAATTGCTCAGATCTTGAGATTTCAGACTGGGGTTCTCCCTTTGACCTATCTTGGTATTCTCATCTCTGTTGGAAGACTTCCCAGGGAGTCTTGGTAGAATATCCTAGATAAATTTTGTGTGAAAGTTAATCATTGGACCCATCATTGGTTGTCCTTTGCGGGTTGTGTTCAACTGCTCAAATCTGTGGTGCAGCTCTCCCCATTTATAGATGTATGATTCAGGTGGCCCCTTTGGGCTTTGTTAGGGAATTAGATTCCTTAGCAAGATAGTTTTTATGGGCTGGTAGCTTATTGTCCTCTAAATGGAGCCTTGTCAGATGGGACATTGTTTGTAGCCTGAAGCAGCTTGGTGGCCTTGGGTTAAGGCAGTCGTCGTTGTCAGGGATGGCGCTAGCTGCTAAATTGTATTGGCGGTGGTGTGTGGAGCAGGATGGAATCTGGGCAAGGGTATTAACACAAAAATACTTCTCAGGGGTCCCTCAAATTGATATTCCTCGTTATCCCCTGGTGGGGAAAGGCTCGGTGATTTGGAGTACACTCAAGAAAGGAGTTGCTCTGATTAAGGATGGCTTATTTTGGATTTGTAAAAGAGGGACAAGCTCATTTTTGGTCTGATTCTTGGAATGGCTTTCCTCCCAATGTTTCTCAGTTCCCTAATTTGGTAACTCTGAGCCAGAGGTTCTGTGAGGTAGGATGGTCAAGGGTGAGTGACTTCAAGTCCTTTTCTTCTCATGGGCAGCTAGTGGTGGTGAGATGGAAGAAACCTGATGAGTGGCCTATTGTTGGTATGGAGGAGTGTGTTGAGCTTCATAGTATCCTTTCTCATAGACGATGTAGCTCCCTCCAGGAAGGGGATGTTCTTTCTTGGTCTCCTAATCCTAAGGGTGTCTATACTATTCCGTCTAGATATCAGGTGTTGTTATCTCCCCAGCTGGATGGGGTGGAGGTGCAATGGTGGAAGAAAGTGTGGAATAAGCTTTCTTGGCCGAAGTGTAACTGCTTTATTTGGACTTTGGCTTGGAATAAGAGCTTGGCATGGGATAAGATTCGAAAGCAGGGTTTTTAGGGTCCTTCTATGTGTGTTCTATGTGGATGTGGGGAGGAGGATTCCTCTCACTTATTTTCCATTGTCTCGTGACTCTGTAGCTTTGGCATTGTTGGTGGGATGTTTGGAAAAGACCCTGTGTTCATGCGTCCTCCCTAGAGGATTTTTGGAATAGTCTAGGTAGACCTCCTTCTATGGCTTCTTTCTTGCAAGATGTGTGGTATGTTGGGCCTTCTTTCATACTCTAGCAGACTTGGTTGGAACAAAATGGAAGAATATTTTGAGGAGAGAATTTGTTGATTCAACAAGTTTGGCACAAAATTAGGGGTATGATTCGGGAGACGGTGGAAGCTAAGTGTGATGTGGTGTTCCCTTTGGAGAAAGGGGATGTTGAGTTAGTGGATAGATTGGGTATTCAGGGGTTGTCTCCAGCTTCTGCTTGTGTCAGGAGAGGAAGGCAGGTGAATAAGAAAGTTCAAAGGGTGGGGAGTTGGCTACCCCCTCCGACTGGCATTCTGAAGCTCAATATTGATGGTTCTTCAAGGACCAATCCTGGCCCTGCTGGGACTAGTGGGGTGGGCAGGGATTTTTCAAGATCGGTGGTTTTTTTCTTTTCTATTCATGGAGTGCAGACTAACAACCTTATGGAAGGTTTGGCGATCCTCTACGCTTTGGAGAGGGCTTATGCTTTGGGATGGCGCAAGGTTATCTGTGAGTCTGACTCACTGATTTTGATTAACTTGCTGAATAAACAGAAGGTTTCTGATGTTAGTTGGCAGGTGGCTATGATAGTGCAACGAATTTTGCAGATAAGTTCTTTGATGGAGATGATGTTTTTTGTCCATATCCCAAGGAAGTGGAATAGGGCAGCAGATTGTTTGGCTAAGTGGGCCTCTAAGCATTTAGATGGATGGAAGATTGATGAGTGGGAGCAGGTTCCCCATGAGCTCCGACATGTCTTGGAGAGGATTCTTACTGAGGATGGGAATGGTATTGGTGAAGGATAATGTTGTCTCAAGCTTGGTTTGACGGTTTCTTATGGATTCCTATGGCCCTGGCCCTTTTTGTAATGCTCTTTTCTAATTTTCAATAAAGTTTTTACCCTTATTTTTATAAATAAATAATAATAATAATAATAATGTATAAATGTCAATTATGACTTGTCACATAGGCTGAACAATATTCAAATGTTTTAGTACCAATTTATTTTGTAGTAAATCAATTCAAATTTTATGATTCCTACTAATTGAGTTTGCTAAATGAGATTGATAAATTTATGACAACATAATCTTATTAGTTGACATCTTACATGCAACATTCAAACATCATATGATAGGATATTGGGTCTTTTCCTATCTATTGACTTAAATAGAAAAAAAAAATTAATAAAAATTTAGCTAGTGAAAATGAAAGTTTATATCAAATGATATATAATTGTGATATTTTAGATCAATACTATTTCAGAACCCAGGGTTTTAATTCTCATGGTTCTCAAGGATAAAGCATCAACACAATCTAAATAATTAGAAGTATGTTTATTATAAAAGTTGACTATATATATATATATATATATATATATATATTAATTTTTTTAATTTTTTTTTTCTATTTTTATATGATATTAAAAAGAGTCATTTTCTGTGCTATTAAAAGAGAGTAAAAATCATTGTAAAATTATAAATAATAATCTAAAAAATATTGTGAAAAGGAGATACCATTTTGGAGTATGAGACTTCTATCATAGAAACATAATATATATAAGCCTATTTTTAGATTCTAACAAGTGCTTCTTATATGAACAGTCGTTGTCAATTCCAATCACGTGTAAATATATAACACTTGCATTATTAATACATTTTTTTCAAATTATTAATATTATATATGTAATTTGATTATTTAATAATAGTTAAAAGAGATATTTTGTTGTAGGAAAAAGAAAGTAACTTTATCAAAAGGGTTGTAATTTGATTGGTGAGGATGATGGTTTCTTATATCCATTCACCAGGGTAGAAATCCTTCTAGGTACCCAACACAGAGTCAAGTAGTTAAGACCAAGATTGTGCTCTAGATGATTTTCATGATGTGGATGCTCCTTAATCGTGGTTGCTTAGCCGAAGGAGTTCACTGATTTAAATATATACTTACTCATCATCGTAATTTGTTATATATTTATTTCTGAAATATGTGTTGAAATGCCGACATTCCATATAATTCAATGATTTCATGTGAATACTACCTATTGTGACACACATTTAAAAAAAGTAATTTATATATTTCCTTTGATCAAATATATTTTGAATGGTGTTAAAATTAAATTAAATGAACACAAATATGATGTCTTCACAATTTAATATTCATCTTTATTTATTTATTTTAAATTACAAATAATTCACTTTTCTATTAAAACATATAAATGTTAGATAAATCAATCGGAGTTTACTTTTAAAAATATATAAAATTTAATAACTTTCCATAAATATTTGTCCATTGTTAATCTCAATTTCATTTTAATTTTTCAACATAAAAATTTTAAAAAAGAAAAATCTTACATTAATCTAGTTAGCCTAAAAACAAAGTTAAGACATATTATACTAATAGAGTATAAATAAGTATATTTTTAATATTTCAATTTATATATTTTATATAATAAAAGTTAAAAATGAATATAAAATAATATATAACTTTTATTTATGTTTTAATTTTCAACTTATATGAATATATACAATTAAAATTTTAATAACAAATATATATAAATAAAATTAGTATTTTGAAATATATATATAAAAGTCTATAGATTGAGTTTATTAATATTAAATTTATATAAAATATAAACATATACAAAATGTTCATTAAATTTGACTTTTACAAATAAAGTGTGTTATCATATTTATTTATATAATGGATAAAAATGAAATGTTCATTGAATTTGACTTTTACACAAACATAAAATATGTCATCATATTTATTTATATAATGGATAAAATTGAATTAAATTGAATAATATTTAATTTTAAATTTATTAAATAAAATTAAAATAAATAATCATAAATTATAAATACATGTATATATAACATACTAAAATAATAAAAATATATATATCATTTATATATATATATATATATATATATATATATATATATATATATATATATATTCCAAAATTTATAATTAAATAATAAAAATGTAATTGATATTTTATCAAGATACATGATCATCAAATTAATTATGTTTATTAAAAAAGAGAATCTAGCTTGTTTTTATTTTAAAAAATTAGAAGAATGTTAGAATTATTATAATTTATTAATAATGATAATGGTGATTATCAATATTTTTAAATTTTTTATAAAAATTTTAAGAAGATCAATTTGAATCTATTAAGATTATAAACAACATTTTTTTATATAAATAACTCAAATTTCTAAATTACAATATAATGTAAAGATCAATCATAAAAACATTTAATAATTAATATTATTAAATAATTGTAAGCACTAATTATTTCCATATATTAATTATAATAATTAATATTATTATATAATTATAAACATTAATTATTTTCATATACTAATTAATTATTTTCCTTGTGAATGTTGAACATATAAATAATCAATTTTCGCCAATTTGTATTGAGATTCTTAAGATGCTTTCTAATATTGATAGAATTTCATTTTTATGAAATGCTCTTTCTTTCACTAAATTTTTTAATTTTTCTATATAAATGCTATAAGATGAAAAATATGCATATTATACTAACATTGAGTTGGGCTCTTATATGAATTTTAATTGTTGATTAGTGATGGTATGCAGGGATCTCTTCGGCTTATTATTCTTGTTTTTTTTATTTATGCAAGATTATTGCTTTCATTTTAAAATTGCTAGTGAGCTTTCACTTGGATTTGAGACAAAAATATTGCTGGAGAAAAGAAATCCTTACTATTAAAAAAATATGTTGGCATTGAAGAATAAAATAATGGACCATCATGTTGTATTCTAGGATTGAAGGATAAAATAATGGACAACAATGATGTATTTAATAATCAGGGAGAGTAAGGTGGTGCATTTCTGCCTCTTAGTTTTTATATTTTAAAATAAAAATAAATAAAAAAATTAAATTAAATGAACATTTATTGTAGGTGTTTCTGATGGAGTTATGGAGTCTAATGATGTTGAAGCGAGCATCGAAATATGTTTCGAAAGTCTCCCATGAGATAATGATTTTATCTCTAAAGGTCTCTCTGATATTTTTTTAGAATGCCCTGAATTTGATAAAGCTTGCAATTACTTTGAGCAGTTTACTCTTCTTGCATATTTTGTTGGCCAAGCCCCCGTTGAAAATATTTTGTAATCTTAAGTTCATAATACATGGACGGACCCTCATGTTGTTAAATTTAAAGGAATTCAAAATATGTCTAAGATTTTTTTTTGTGTTGACATTTAATAATGAAGACCACTGTCACACCATTATTTCTCATGGTCCTTAGTTTATTCGTAACACACTTGTGTTTTCTCATTGAACCCAAGACTTCGTCATCTCTAAACATGCCAAATTGAAAATTCATATTTTGATGGAGTTTTTTGGCCTCCCCTTATCCTTGTGGGGTTTTGTGATTTAGTGGATAAACCCTAGGGCACTTTATAGGGTTTGAGAAAAAAGATTTATGTGCTCAACCTCAAAACCACGTATGTGTTGAAGTGGATCTCTCAAATGATCTCAAGGAAACCATTGATATCCAAATAGGTGATAAGTGTCTGATAAATAGGATGATTTATATCAATATGCCCAACCCATGTTTCAGTTTCCAGGCCACGGATCATAAAATCTGTGAATGCCCATTGATGGCCAATTCCAGGACAACGCTACCACCCAAAACCTCCCCTGAGGTGAATAAGAATGTTCAAATATCCTTGGATGAATGGGCTACTATGACTAGGAAGAAGAATAACCAACAATCTTATGTAGTGGGCAAGGCCCCGACCTCTATGTATAGACCCACAAGTGTTTCTTCAGCAGTCACAAAGCAACCAGCTCCCGCCACCCAATAGATGGTGACACCGCCCATTGTTCGCACTCCCCACAAGTTGTGGCTTTTTTCTCTGGCTCCCACAACCAAATAACAAATTATCAACAGTCTCATCCCCGCTTGAGGCAAAACATTCAAATGCAATAGACAAAGTGGTGGTATTTGATCGCAAGTCATTATATTGTCAAGAGTGCAATTTGTCTCCACCACCCAAATATGGAGATTGCGTGCAAGACATATGGCAAACTTTTCAATTGAGTAATTTTATGAAGGGTAACCATCAATCCTACTTGGCCAACAATGTTTATTCGAGGTGGACAAGGAAATCACTATGCAAACAAAGGCTAGTCAAAGATTGTGTACTCTTGGAATGTCTGAGGCATTACTGACACAACCTGAAAATATATTATATGGGATACATGTTAGTTTTTTGTCAACATGAAAATTCTTTTCTACAAGAAGTTAATATTTTTGGCTTTTCACTCACCTCTACCATAAAAAAATTTGTCGAGTGTTATTTGTCAGATGTCAGCGCATGAGAATAGACGTGGATGTGTGGTAACATTAATTTCCCTCTCCCTCTCATCCAATATTTTCTCTTGGGGTTCAGACCTCACTCATTGGGTTGTGTAGCGCTCCCTTGGTATTACCAACATTTGTGCTTCCAATGATGTTGCTGAGAGAATGAATTCTTGGTGTTGGCTAATTGACTCGCTCCATGACGCCAATCGGGTCATATCTAGGGATTTCAATATGATTGAATCCCCAAAAGATAAGGAATGGTTACTCCCCATGTGGTGGTACATCAGTGGAAGAGAGGGATGGTTTTACATGTGCAATAAGCTCAAATTATCCGATCATAATCACCATTATCATCTTCTTGGCACCTTACCTTGGTTTACATGGTCCAATTTTCTACAAGGAAATGAAAAAATGAGGAAAATATTAGATCAAACTTTTATCCTAGAGCAAAATATTTTCAATTTTGATAATAATTTTTACCACCCTTTGGCAGTCATCCCTAATGTTTTGCTTTCAAGCCATCTCCTTATCAATTTTGAAATTGAATGGTTTGTTCCTCAAGTAAGAAATGCCAATACACAATTCTATCTTAATGCTACCCACTTGCACTCCTAGACCAAGAAACCCATCATTTGAAACTAGGACCTTGTTCTTGATCCTTTGGAACCTTTGGTTGCATTGAGTGATGGGATAATTCACTCAATCAGATAATGGATTTTTTACGTATCTATGGCCAACAAGCACTTGTTCTCTGTCATAGAACTCATAAGGATTCACAATGTGAATTCATTCAAGTTTGATAGGAATTGGAACATTCTCCCTTCAACGAGGATCTACAAAAGCAAGTTGTCTTATGGCAACACAAGCTCAAGGTTGGGGATCATTATCAAGCTTGCGGAGCTAATAGAAGTGCACGCAGGCATAGGTAAAGAATCAAAGATAGAGATTCGAAGGAATTCAAGTGTATCATTTGAAAAGCATCTGATTAGTTGGTTCTCATCTTACACACCTTCCTGACATTTTGAAAGCCTTTGTTTCTAATTATCATGGTGTGTTTGTTGCTTAACTTTTCACCCCTGAAGGGGAACATGTTCTAGACAGATGTCTCCACATGGTTCCTTGTAAGTTGACGAAGGGACGAGTGGCATGTGATTGTCTTTTGTCCATTGAGGAGCTTTAGGAAGTTGTTATGTAAATGGTTGTTCACAAATACCCTAGTATTGATGTTTTCTCTACGAATTCTATCGGGTTTTATAGGGTACAATGTGCCCAGATCTACACAGTGTACCTTGAAGCCATTCAAACCAATTCCCTCATCAAACTTATTAATCAATGTAATATAAAATGTATTCCCAGGCTTGGGAACTTAGAGCTTATAATCAATTCAAGAGTTATTTCCCTTTTCAATGTTTCCTATAAAATCATCACTAAAGCTCTTGCTCTTAGGTTTAGATATTTATTACCTCCTATTGTTCACCCTAAAGAAATTGGTTTCATTCACAATAGATAAATCCTTGATAATATTGTTGTTGTTTCAGATGGGATGAAATGGGCGCAAGGGTCTCATAAGAAGGTTTTGTTTATCAAAATTGACTTTGAGAAAGCCTATGACATAGTTGAATGGCCTTTCATTTTGGCTAGCTTCAAGCTCTATGGTTGGCCCTAGGTGTGTTAGCATGGTTAAAATGTTTTTTCCAGGATGCAGGGGCCTACATTACCATGAATGGTGTTCAATCTAAATATTTTGGTCTTTTTTGATCCATGCGTCGAGGTTGTACTCTTGCCCCCTCTTTATATGCATTGGTCATCAAAGGTTTCAACTATTTGTTGGCAGATATTCTCCTAGAGGGTTGGTCAAGGGTATCTTGCTTCTTCATTCTCACAAACATATGGTAAATGGGCATTTTGATGATGACTCCTTCCTCACTAGCTGAAGAAGAGTATTTCATTTTTAATGCAATGGAATTCTTACAAGGGTTTTGTTCAGTGTATAGCTCCTCCATTCAATAGGAAAAAAACCTAGTGCTACAAGTAATCTTTTTCTTCTTTGCCTACTTAGTTACTTCATGTAGTCACTAAAATTAACATTAATGCTAAAATAATGCACTTGTGACCACTCTTTATGCACACTTAACCTATGTTAAATTCCACGATTTTAAACTGTTATTCCTCTACTTCTATGCAGATGACCCTCTACCTTTAGGCAACTTTGATATTGAATGCTTATATGCCTCATTCCAAGAAAACTAGACTCACTATTGTGCTAATTAACACTTCCAATTTAGTTTTTTATATTCCTCATACGAAACCACTCCTTGCAAACAATCCTACTAGTCGGTTGTGTATGAATCTACAGGATTCATCTTTCCGCCAATTAACAGTCAATTGCTCAAATTAAAATTCATCATAACAAGTCATTCCACATGTTTCTCAAGTCCCATTCAAGGAAATCCCAAAAATGCCATTATATAAGCACATTTTATACTCCTATTTATTCACTAGATGAAAGAGGTGGACACTATTATAAATTCCATAATTATCTAACTGCGCATTGAGAGGAAAGCACATATTCTACCCAATTCTGAATGCATACAACCCAAGTAGCTATGAACTCTGAATATAGTATCAAGGTCAAAAGTCATTGTTCAACAATATAATTTCTTAGGATTGCATCAACATATAACATTTCACTAGTTTTTCACACACCCCACCATAGCATGGAAGAACTATATGGAGTTTGATCCCTCTTCGGAGTATCGGTATGTAGGCAACATTGATTAAATGGGGTGTTGAGGTCAAGCACAACCCCAATGCATAACATTATTTTTTCATTTTACAACATTTGTTTCCCTCGTCATTGAGCTAGGGTTTCAAGTACGGAAGAAAGCACATAACGGCTCTCGCAGCAAACTGAAAGCATCTGCACATACACATGTTTTATAGGTGAAGGCACATCTAATAAAATTCACACAAAGGGAAAAAACCCTAAAGGACATTGTTGCAGCCTACAGAAAACAACGCAAGTTGGCCTAATCCAAATAGTGCAATCTTGTCCTAGAATAACATGGAGCCTTGTTCCTGATTCACAGAACCCTCACATAGCGCTACAATCAACTTCCTAGTCATTGTTGTAGTCCTGCAAACTTTAGTTCCAACTAAGTCAACTATTTATTAGTACTTTTCCCTTTTAACATATTTCTAAAAATAGTAAGTTCAAGATCAGTTATGTGTATTTAGTGTATATCTTATGCATTCTGATTCACTCAACAATTTGTCTTAATTAATTTAATACCTCTTAATCTTCAAATTTGATAAAACACTTCAATATAAGTGGGCATTGGATTCACCATGGTGAACAATTTAAGTTTCTAGGCATTCCTTTTGCTTTTCAAGCTACTTCATATTTGTAGAACTACGTGGTTCAAAGGGGTGAAAAAAAATGAAGCTACTAGATCTCTAAACCACTCTCCTCAGCAAGAAAATTTCAAAGTTGCCTATGCCAAACTAGGAAGAATTTTGAGGGACATTATGTGGGCAAACTACAAAGGCAACAAAGGATTTCATCGAGTTGTTTGGGATATCTATTGTAAGCCAAGATCTTTATGATACCTTGGTCTTTTAAATATTAGAATCCAAGGCTATGCATTGTGTGCTAAATTGACATTCGTGCCTTGGATCGTGATGAATCCTGGAAAATTATGCTTAGGGATTGTATCACTCAAGACAGTCTTATGGGAAGGGGAACCTAGAAGGACTTGAATCTCCAAACTCTCTTACTCACTCAAGGCCATGTCACCAGTGTTGCAACTTTTATTGCAAAGTGTATTTGGAAGGCTTGGGAGCTTTTCAAAAGGCAATTAATTTAGGATGGAGATGGGTTTAAAACTCGGCTTTCTCTTTATTCCCGTTCTCTGTGGTGGTATCCAATTCTTACTTCTCATGAGGTTCATTTTGCTCTTGTGCCTTGAATTAAAAGTCTTTTGCTACTCAGAAAAGGTATCAAAGTCATCTCTGACAAATTTTGTTAGCAAAACTAGATACTGGGTGCCTTGGCATATCCTAACTAGTTATAATTACAGACCAAGAATCAAGTGTCTATTTTAGAAATTCAAAATGTCATACATGATATCCATCTCCACAATATAGGTGTTCAATCACCTACCAGATAGTGGATAGACTGGAAGTGCCCAGTTGATACCCCCTTCCACCGGTATAAACCTTGGTTAGGTTATCAACTTCTCTCTCCATAGTATCTCTAAGTTAATGCTCTTAATGCCAAATGAAAAGTTAATTCCAATGAGTTCATTTATTAAAGGGCCAATATTCTAGTAATAAAATCAAATTACACACCCAAATATGGGATACACAGAGTTTAAGTTCAAATACACCAACAATGTTGTAATCAACTAAGGTAAGAACTCAATACTTGTGATAGGATTCAATAGATGTGATTGGACATGTTCCTAAAACTATCTATTTTATAATAATTTGGGACTAATAGTTGTTCAACTTGTATTCGATAATAGAATGTAAGAACCAATCACAATTCCCCACATAGTTTGCATGGGTACTGGAACATAGCTCACATATTTTAGAACAAATCTATTTTGTAGTAAATCAATTCAAAACCTAAGTTTCATGTCGATTAAGCGCACAAAACAAAAATGATAGATTAATAACAGTGTAATCTTATTGGGTAATGTTTTATGTACAATATTTGAATGCGAAATGATGTACTTATTAGACCCAAAACATCAGTGGCATATGTATTAGAACCTTTCCCCTAAATTTTAGTTCGCTCAAATGAGTTAGTCTAATACAATTTTATAATATAAATAGATTTTCAAAAATGGCATAACACATAGAAGTAGTGTTGCAAGGAGATCCATCCCTTACCCCTTGGGAGGCGTCTCACGGATTGGGATGTGTCTAGGGTATTGGGACGTGCCTCTGGGATTGAAGACCGGTATAAAGATGTCTATTGTACCTGGAGATGTCTGTCAAAGACTACCCATGTCTCCTAACCATTTTCAATTGGAAAAATCAAGTACCCAAGATTTTTTTTGAAACCCTAAAAAAATAGGAAAAAACATATTGGGCACGACCATCACAAGAAACTATTAAAAAAAAGTCAAGGATGCACAACTATTCGCAAGCCCTCAAGGAAGTTAAACAAATTTAAAATTTTAATGTTTCAATGGGGGGGGGCTCCAGGTATCCACGATGACAATACCATGGCATTGTCATCGTGGATGCCCAGAGTCTTGTTTGTAATCGACGACAATGCAATGGCATTGTCTTCGGGAATATATTACATGGCTAGTTTGAGATCTGCAACAAGAGCATTCATATTGCAATCGAGCGTAATATTATTACACTTAATGTCCTTGTGCACCACTAGAGGAAACCAATTGTGGTGCATATAACACAGATTTGAGCATGTTGTTGTTGCCTCCATCCAGAGTATCCAATGTATACATATATCCATATACACATTAGCAAACCCATTTTACATTCTACATTGTATTATACATTATAAAAAACATGGAACAAAAAGGTAATACTTGCGTATGGTTATCCCAGTGCCACGGAGACCATAGATAACAAATAGGGAAAAATCCTTTGGGACATTCCTTGTTTCAGAGATAAAGGATGAGGATCTCCAAGCCCTTGACAAGGAGTCTAGTTGTAAAGCCCTTATATGTAGGTGTTTGGGGAAGCGTCCCTCCTAGGAAGAGTTTGTAAGTGGTCAAAAACAGTTTGACCAAATCTTTCAAAGCCTTCTTTCTATCTGTTGCCAAATGGCTTCTTTATTATTTTCCAGACAGTGGAGGAGCAAGGCTTTGTATGGAAGAATGGTCCCTAGTTTTTTGGATAATGAGATGTGTTTGTTCTTCCCTTGACCCCCTTTTTTGACCCTGTAGATTCAGTAATCTTGAAGGCTCATATTTGGGTCAAACTATATAGTCTTCATTTGGCCACGAGAAATTCAGCACTGGTGTAGCAATTGATTGAGATGCTAGGTGATTTTGTGAAGATTGATAAGGACTCAAAGGCTCATCAAAGTTTTGTAAGGGTTTGTGTCATGGCTGACTTCTCCAAGCCGTTCCATCATTCTATCAAAATTTTGTTCTCTCATGATCCCTAGACGCAGTTTATCAATTTTGAAGGATTATTGTATAGATGCTTCAAGTGCAACTAGGTTGGTCATAAAGTCCTAGTGCCCACAAAAACTTCAAGGGGGTTCACCTCTTTTGAAGAGATGGTTTAAGAAGATCTGTTGCTTTGACTCAGATTTAGTGCACAACATTCATCAACTCGTTGCCTCTTGCAGCGATTCCCCAAGTCGTGGCAAAGATCTTCAGAGTGCGTCAATTGTTGAACCAGTAATGGGGTCTTATGATCTAGCTGCTGAAGTTAAGCTTAGTCTTTCTACGCCTAGTGTTGGGATGGAGTCTTCTCTAGGCAAACCTTTGATAGAAATGAATTTTCTATAGAGAAGTTTGGTCTCAGAAATACAACAGGGGATTCCTGAGGATAGCTCTGAGCAACCTACTCACATCAATGAGAAGGGGGTTTTTGATTTTCAGACTGAGGATGGTCTATTTTCTTTGAACAAGGTATCTTCAACTAGCAAAAGCGGGCTAGGTCAGCGTCAAAGTGGGGTTTTTCTACATTTGGAGGAAGTAGCTTCTTTGCAAGAAGGTGAAGAAGAAGAAGAAGAAGATGCTTCTTTTTAAGAAGAGGAGGATCAATTCAGCTCGAAAGAGATCTTGACAATCTCATAGCGTAAATGTTTGCTCTCAAAGCGAATTATGGTGAGAAACGCAGAAGAGGCAGAAAATCAGAGGCGGAACCGCTGCCACTGAACACTTTGAGCTCCATTGATGGAGGTACTCAATGGACTATGGAAGCTCTTCTTTCCAACAGGGGAAGGAGAACTCTTGCCACTTGGTGATGAGGGCCCCTCCTTTGAATTTTCCTTTTGTTCAACATTTGAGGAGGTGTCAATGTGTCTTTTATTCCCCTGTTTACTTGTTGATTGCTTTCGTCTTTTGCAGTCCATTTTCTTTGGGATTGCACTTCCTTTGGTTATGGAAGCCTTGTTTGATTTTAGTGTCTCTGTTAACGGGTTATGGCTCTACCCTACCCGAGTTTCTTGGCTCTTTTTTATTTCCAAGGACTAGGCACCTATTGTGCCCCATATCCGGTTGTAGCTCCAGCCAACAGCAAGTATCTATCCAAAAAAAAAAAATCCTACAGTGATGCAGTAAAGGTTGTCTTGTCAATAGACAATAAAGTTCTACCTTGTTTAAGAAACAATGCTGAACTAACGTAAATATTTTCAACTACAAATTATGGCTTTGAAATCTATAAGAAATATCCTATGAAAGAAATAATGTTCCTCTACGATACCCTATATTCAGCTAAAAATTACGAAGATTTAATAAACAACAGCTTTGAAACATATACAGATCACAAACTGCTAGACTTTCCTTCAAAAATAACTCCCACCTTCCAAGCATAGATGATTCCAAATCTTCAACAAGCATAGACCATATTTCTCTATAAAACAAGGAAAGAGTTGTATAGAACTCTTCGACATTATAGGAAATGCACTAACTTGAGTTACATTGGGGGTTATAAGTTGGTAACTTGGTAGCCATAAGTATACACTGTACTTATGCTAAATAACTGCACAAATTAATAAAATTGCTCTTTATTTATTATTTTCATTAAATTTCCTTATAATTTACAAATAAATCAAAGCCATCGTAGAATCTCTGAATAATTGCTAACAGTTGATTACTAGATGAACTTGCTCTGAATCTACAAGACTTTTACACGATGTGTCTAGCACTGCATGCAAAAATAATCCATACACAAATTCTGCTTAACTTAAGTAACCAGCTCCCGGCATACTTGCAGGACCATGACCTTGGAATTGACCTTGTGATATAAATTGTGGCCTGGCTTGATTGTTAATTTGACTCTGGGCAAATGCTTGCCCAATTGCCGAAGGCATTCCTTGTGGTTGTTGCTGTTGCTGTTGCTGTTGCTGTTGCTGTTGCTGCTGCAGTTGCTGCTGTTGCTGCTGCAGCTGGTGCAGCTGCTGTTGCTGCTGCAGCTGCTGTTGCAGATGTGGCTGCTGTTGCAGATGTGGCTGCTGTTGCAGCTGGTTTGGTAGTTGTGGCCTAAAAACAACAGTGTCCTAAAGGCAAAATAAAGAAAAGTATTAATTTAATTCCAAAAACAAGTTAGATCTATAGTCAACGACATATCTCAACATTATAACTCACCCCAGGGAAAAGCATGCCAATCATTCGGCCTGGTCTGTCTGAGCTGGAAAGTAATAGTGTCTGGTTTGGCAATTGGATCACCGCAGACTGTTAAAAAAACACCCACAGCTAATTAGGAAACATCTTTCAGTTCTATTCTACAAATCAATTAGCCATAAAAATTTGTACCAAAATATTGTTGGGGGAAAAAAGCAAGTACGAGAATCAAATGCAATGTTCATAGCCATTCGAAGGGCATGGCAGGGAAGTAAAGAAGTGTGAACCACAAAATACTAGAATAAAAAATTTACAGCCATTATCCATAGTAGTTTAAAATTATGTCCATACAGTTTTTCGAACAAAACCACTAGAAGTAACAATCAAAAGATTGATTAGGTTCACTCAGTCAATGACTTGCATTTTTGTCAAGGTTTAATGATGACCCCCAACAGCAGATCACCATTGGTTGGGGCATTAACGATTTAACAGTGAACTTCCATAATGAATCAGTACTAATGTGCGGGCATATTTCACTCAACCAGCATTAAAAATTTACATGAAGTCGTCAATTGCCGCTTATTGAGTGCGTGTCAACACCAGCTTTAAGCTTTGATTACTTAAAATCCTTCAATTCGACTGGAACATGATAAACATAAATAAATATTAAATACCACTTCCCAATATCCAAGACTTCCATCACCATGCCCAAATAACTCTTAGAATAACTTCCTTCCCCTCCAAGAAGGGAAATGAATGCTATTTATGCATGGACACTCCTCCCAATCTCAGCTTCTCTATGGAGGAAATGGAAAATGAGCTATGCTCCCAAAATAAATTTCTCTCGCATGTAGATTGATGGAAGCATTTCTAGTCCCAAAGATTTTATGTCCTTGGGTTCAAGAAAATTGTAGGCCCTCAGGTTCAGTGGCCATTTTGATGATGCTCAAGGGACATTTTTTTTAATGTACTCTCCACTCAACAAGAGGGACCAATCACTCCAAGGATGACCCTGGGTTCACGAAAAAATTTGGGTTGTTCATGAAACACGAGAATCCTACTTTTAAAAGTTTTAATCCACAGAAGGATCTCCCCAGAACTGCTCCCATTTGGGTAGGACTCCCCTTTCTAACAAGTACTGAGCGAGTACTGGCAGGAATCCTCTCTTTTGAGAATTGGAGGACCCATAGCGGAATACATCACTGCCTCATAATTCACCAGAAGCCCAAGAGTTCTCAACTATGCCTGCATCCATGTCAATGTAGATCTTAGAAAGCCCCTCCCTGACAGAATAGTTTTGGACAAGGGAGAAATTGAATGGGAACATGTCATTGATCAAGAAAAACTCCCTTCAGGTGCAGACTCTGCCGTGAGTATGGACGTCTAACAAGTGTTTGTCATTCTAAAGGGCCCAAAGACTGCCATGAGCATGGACATCTAGCAATTTTATAAAGAACCCAAAGAGCAAACACCTGCCAGCTAAAACACAAAACAGCTACATCAGACAACCACTCAAGTAGAGGAGCACAAATCCACTACTGTATCAGATATACAGCAGCAAACACAAGGGCCCTCCATTGTGTCAACCAAGGGGAATAACCTATAGCACATATGAGAAATTCCAAAGCACAAACGTGAATAAAAATGACAGCATAGATAAGCAAGCTACGCAGTTCTAGAGGTTAAATGCACACAAAAGACAGCCCCAACAAACACAGAGAGAACAACTCAAAATCAGAAACACTTTCCATACTCTAGCCTCACAAGAAGACAATGAAGTGGAAGACATTGAAATTGAACAGCCAAAGGAGTCATCAAAAGCCATTCAAAACCAGCTTGGAACC
This sequence comes from Torreya grandis, assembly GCA_037957365.1. Classification (NCBI taxonomy): domain Eukaryota; kingdom Viridiplantae; phylum Streptophyta; class Pinopsida; order Cupressales; family Taxaceae; genus Torreya; species Torreya grandis. The sequence continues at coordinate 3,418,144 of JARHVA010001210.1, read as the reverse complement.
AAATAAACAAATACTCCAACCCAATCAGGGAATCTCCTTGCACCACACTAATCAAATTCTTTTCCCATCATCTGATGCTTCAAAAACAAAAGCTAGATCCCATACTTTCAAAGGAAAGCAAAAGGCTCAGCCCAAATTTGAAGCTTTGATTCTCCACGCCAAACACTGTTAAAAAACGTAGACCAACACCAAAAGTCACCCAAAAACCCCCCTAAGAGAATCGATAGGAAGCTTGGAAAGGATGGACCAGATATCGGTAGTCATGGATATAAAAGAAACAGTCATGCAAATCCTCAGGGAGTGCCCCTATCAAGACATCTGAAACGGTCACTACCATTGTTGGTAGTCTGGTGAAAACCAATACACTACAGCCCGATTCCACATGGAAATATAGCAGATTTAGATGCTTAGTAGTTTCGTTGATTCTAGTAGGTTTTTTAATGGATTTGCTCAAACTTAGAAGTTAAAATTTGTTTTGTAACACCCCTCATACTAATATTTGGACACAGGGGATCTTTAGATTTTGATATTGTAATTTTTTTAAATGCTTCATAATACAAGACTTTTGACTTATATTTTTAAAATAAACCAGCTAATGGACCTTGTGAAGCTTTCTTTTCAAATAGAATTTGCCTCTAATCATGTATTTACCATTTTCACAAAAATGCACCTCGAATAGGTCACCAAAAATGACTTGATGATATTTTCATATAATCTGATCCAAACCACTGCATAATCAACACAATGCCATCAATATTGAGTTTGAAACGCACCACGTGGACAACTTAAAATCTTGCCAGTGCTTGTAACCACACCACCTTGATATCATGCACTTTTGCCACAATCTGCACTCCAACATACCGCTCAACCAACCACCAAATGGACCTTGTAAAGTTTCTTTTCAGATAGTATTTACTTGTAATCGCGTACTTATTGTTTTCACAAAAGTGAACCTCATAGAGGCCACCATAAATGACATCCAAGATGGGTAACAAAATCTGATCCAAATCTACATCAAGCTTGAACACTGCCACGTGAATGACTTAAAATCTTAACATTCCTTGCATTGACACCAATTTGATATTATACCATTTCAGCATTTTGTGCTAGCAACTGAACCCATTTCAGCAAAGCTCCATGAAAAGACCAAAACATGTCATTCCTATTATTGATTTGATTCAGCTTCCTTGACCATTCAGCACCTAGATTTATTAATGCAAATGCATGGTTGTAATGCATTTGTTCGGTTCACAAATACAAGTAAACTCCAGAAACAAATCCATACTCCGTCCATCCTCTTGCTAAATCTAGCAAGAGGTTTATAAATGGCGCTACCATCAGCTTCACTCAGATTCTCAAAATCTCAACAGTGCTTCAAACAAGAAGTGAATCATCTATTTTAGATCTAAATTGAGCTTTTTTAATTTCTGAAGTTAACATGGATTCTAGGTCGGTCCTTACCAGGTCCTTAAGATTGAAGGGCACAAAAGAGAAGTTATACATTTGCCAAAAAATTCAAACAAGTTCATATTTTACGTAGTATAAGCCTTCATTGAATTTTTTATGGCAAAATTTATATCGAAGATGACCTAGTCCCCATCTAGGACCTTGCAATACACGCAAAGAGGGTGCTCTTTCCAATTGGTAGTTTCCGAAAACTCACCAAAGTCACAAGGTTTTGGCAAGTGTGACGACATCATCCACATCAATCTCTGCTTGCCTCAGTTTTGACCAAGTCAGGTTTCACACAACATAAACTCAAGTCATGTATGTTCCAAGACTAAATCTATATTCAATATAGTCATGAAGGCATTGAAAATGCACTCAACAAAAGACACCTGCTATTTTTGAACATACATTAAAACACTGATGTTTTCATTAAAAAAAAAATTCCATTAACAAATCCATACTCCATCCATCCTCTTGCTAAGCTAAGATATAGAAAGAGGCTTATAAATAGCACTACCACCAGCTTCGGTCAAGTTCTCAAAATCTCAACAGTGCTTCAAACAAAAAGTGAATCCTCTATTTTAGATATAAATTGCCCTTTTCTAAATTATGGAGTTAACATGGATTCTAGGTTGGCCCTTACCAGGTCTTTAAGATTGAAGGGCACACCGAAGTTATACATCTGCCAAAATTTGAAGTTGGTATTTTAAAATGTGTAAGCCTTCATTGAATTTGTTATTGCAAAAATTATACTGAAGACTAATTAGTGCCCATCTAGGACCTTGCAATATGCCCAAAGAGGGTGTTCTTTCCAATTGGTAGTATTTTCAAAACTCACCAAAGTCACAAGGTTTTGGCACGTGTGAACACTGAAGACATCATTCACATCAACCTGAACTTGCCTCAGTTTTGACCAAGTCAGATTTGACTCACAACATAAACTTGAGTAGTGTGAAAAATGTTCCAAATCTATATTTAATATGGTCATGAAGGCATTGAAAATGAACTAAACAAAAAACAATTGCTATTTTTGAACATACATCATTACATTGATATTTTCATAGAATCTGATCCAAATCACTGCACCATCAATACAGTGCCATCAATATCGAGCTTGAACCGCACCACATGGACAACTTAAAATCTTGCAAGTGCTTGTAACCACACCACCTTGATATCATGCCATTTCATCACAATGTTCACTCCAACTTACCATTCAACCAACCACCAAATGCTCCTTGTGAAGTTTCTTTTCAGATAGCATTTACTTTTAATCATGTACTAACTATTTTCACCAAAGTAACCCTCGTAAACGTCAACACAAATGACATCAAAGATATGTTTCATGGAATCTGATCCAAATCTACATCAAGCTTGAACCCTTCCACATGAATGACTTAAGACCTTAGCATTCATTGCAAGAAAACCAATTTGATATTACACCATTTCAGCACTTTGTGCTAGCAACCCAAACCGTTCCTTTTTCAGCAAAACTTTGTGAAAAGGCCAAAACATAACATTTCTATTATTGAATTGGTTCAGATTCCTTGACCGTTCAACACCTGAGTTTTTTAATATAAATATGTGGTTGAAATTCATTCATTCAGTTCACAAATAGGAGTAAACTCCAGAAAGAAATCCATACTCCATCCATCCTCATGCTAAGATCTAGCCAAAGGCTTATAAATGGCACTACCACCAGCTTCATTCAACATCTCAACAGTACTTCAAACAAAAAGTGAATCATCTATTCTAGATCTAAATTGCCCTCTTTTTAATTTCTGAAGTTAACATGGTTTCTAGGCCAGCCCTTAACAGGTCTTTAAGATTAAAGGGCACACATAAGTTATATACTTTGCTGAATTTAGAACGAGTTAATTTTTTACTACGTTACCAATACAGATAGGGGTATGAAAATCAGATACGGGGTTTTTTTGGGGGGGATTTAGATATGTTTTGGATACGACCATACAAAAAATATATATAAAAAATTGAAAATACATAAATATAGCTATATAAGAAAAATTAACCACATTATGCATAGAGGAAACAAAATAAGTTAAATAACCACAAAACATACTCATATTTCAATGCCAAATATCATAATAATTAGTGGCCGAACTGAGATTAGTTTTATGATAGGTACATAGTGCAAATGTTACAATGTATGGAAAAAATAAAGACAAATCAGCATATTCATGATGCACTATATTCAGTTTCCTCTTCGGCTGCAATCTCTTCATCATCATGAGGTTCATTAGAACCACAAGCAGCAGCAGTGCCACTCTCACTAGCTACTTTTAGGGTTGGGAATCCACTTTAGTTTGTTTTTAATTAATTTTGAAGTCCATGTTGACTTTTCAATGGGCAAAATTGAAAAAAAAAACATTTTTTGGGTTGGATACAACACGGAAATGCCCAAGGTATGTCCTTGGGCCTGTGGATATGCCCGGATACATCCTAGAACGTATTCATTCGTATCCACAAGCCCAAAGACGTACACTAGGTATTTCCCCCCCATTTCCATATCCAACCACGTTTCTATTAAGTGTGAAGTCATTATTCACAATCACTATTCACAAGCACTATTCATGGTCACTATTCATGATGATGTGACATGTTGGTGATGTCGTTGATTGGTGATGTGGCAAGGCCCATGGAGGGTCTCTCACATGTGATCAAGTTGATGTGATGGGAGTGGAGCATAGCATTCCACGAAGGCACATGGGCTTGTCCTTGGTACTCACATGGGGTTTGTCTTGGCATAATTGGTCAAGGTTTAGGTATGGGTCAAATTTCTAAGGGGCCCAATGGTTCACATGTGTGGAGAAAATCAAAAGGTGATTGCAACACCTTTTAGACTTTGGTGTGCTCATGGAAGAAGACGAGTTTACTATCGTTGATTGTCCTTACACGTGGAGTGTGAGACAATGTTTGGAGTCACATGGAAGTGGCTTGGATCTTGTCTAAAGTGGATGGTCCACTTTGTTGACCCTTGCACATGAAAACAGACATTTTACTATTGATCACTAGTGCCCACATGGAATGTGGCCAATTTGTTGGGGTCACATGATGTTACTCTCTTCTCTCTCTTGTTGTAAATCCATAAATATGCATGAGTTCTCCATTGTAATTCATCATGTTAGAGGTTCCATACAAGCTTGTGCTTGCATGCTTGGAGGTTGGATCCTAGAGGCATTGTTATGCTTGGTTCACAACCTGAATGCTTCAGGTGGAAGCATTGAGTGCTTGTATGTTAGCACTGAAAGAGTTGTTGGAGCTGTTGTAGAACAATGTTGTTAATGAGATTAATATGAAGTCTGGGAGCTGCCATTTTGCTCGTGGTTTTTTCCCTTGCTTGTTTGCAAAAGTTTTCCACGTAAACTCTGCATAATGTATTCTCTTTCTTGTCTATGTTTTTTGTAGCTTGTTTTCTCGCATTATTTACTTGCACTGTAGGAGTTTTTATTCATAACATCTAGTATCAAGGCCATGGTGAAAAACTCCATGTGTGAGTGTTTTTTGTTGTTGGTTGGTTTGTGCAAGTGGGAGCTATTGTGACAGGAGGAGAGACCAAGATGAAGATGAAAACAAAAAAAAGTTTTATGACGGGTATCTCTTTGTTGTGCAAACTAGAGGATCTCTTGGTGAAGATCCCATTCTCTTTATGTTGCTGAGGAGAATCCCGTAGGAGAGTGGAGAAGAAGCTTAAAAAGCTTTGCCAGACAAATCAGCTGCCTACACAGTGTTCCTGTTGAAGATGAAGCAACTCTACAACTTGAGGAGCAAGCTGGTCTCCTTTGGAGGCTGCTGAGGACAAGGCATGACCTTGTGGTTATTGGCAACAAAAAGAAGGGGTGTATGATGCGGTATCCTACTAACCACATGTTGTGAGCAGATGCAAAATAAGAAAAACACCCATGCAAAGGAAGGAGGTACAGACAACCCAGAATTTGTACCGGTTTTGAAGTATAGTTGAAAATAAGGAACATGAAGATGCAGATGAACAAGTGAGACCTAGTGTTCTCGGAAGAAAGTTGTGTTTGGACATGCGATAGAGCAATGATGCATTTTGGATGCATTCTTGAGGCTTGAAAACTTGGTAGGTGCATTGATACACTGAGTAGCGCGACGACTTCCTTGGAGTTGTGATTGGTCCACTTGTCCCATGTTTGGGCATGGTTGATAGCTAGAGACTATGAGGAGAAGTCTGGTATTGACTTCCATGTAATCTTCTTTCTTCACTATTATCAAGCGTGTTGCATGCACTAGTTGTTCAAGGAGTTGGAGCAACGTTATTCCTACATGGTGATCTCTCTTAGAAAAAGAAAGATAAAGAATGAGGCAAAAGTGTTGTTGGTTTGCTGAATGAAATCACTGTACGAGTTGGTGCAGATGTCACACATGTAGTACACGAATTCAAATACCTTCATGGAGAACCAAAGTGTTTAACAGATGTTGCTGCAATGTGTTGTTGACATGTTGGATCCAAGCCCCAACATGATCACTGTTGTGATGGCTTAGTTATCTAGGACACATGAGATGAAAGTGATAGGAGCAAACCAAGGATGAAGATGCACAAGGACAGAAAAAAATAAGGAAGTACCCCACTTCTTGCATTTTGAGTTGTCTTCCCAGGAGTGTCCTAGAAGATGAGAAGATATGTTGTGTCTTATGTATTGGATTCATCAAGAGTAGGAAGCCTCATGATGCCATAAGGATTAGACCGGATATTCTCAAGCAGTGGGAGTTGTGAGCAGTTCGTGGCAAAATCCTGATTGAAGGATTGGTGTGTGGAGAAGTGAAGAATCACTTCAAGAGCTGCAATCTGCTATGGAGTAGATGTTGACAAAGTCGGTCAGGGTAGAGAAGTTTTTGTAGTGCAAAAAACTTCTACTGGGTTTGCATCAGGACAGCAGAGGGCATTGATGAGCAATTAGTTGCAGAATACTTAAGTGTGGTAAAACCTTGTGTATATTCACTTCAAGTGGGAGTATGTTAGGTGTGAAGTCATTATTCATAGATCACTATTCACATGCACTATTCATGATGATGTGGCATGCTAGTAATGTGTATGGTTAGTAATGTGGCTGATTGGTGATGTGACAAGGCCCATGGAGGGTTTCTCATTTATGATCAAGTTGATGTGATGGGAGTGAGGCATAGCACTCCACCAAGGCACATGGTTTTGTCCTTGGTAGTCACATGGGGCTTGTCTTGTGGCATAATTGGTCAAGGGTTAAGTATGGGTTGAATTTCTAAAGGACCCAATGGTTCACATGTGTAGAGAAAATCAAAAGGTGATTGCAACACCTTTTGGACTTTGGTGTGCACATGGAAGAAGACAAGAGTTTACTATTGTTGAATGTCCTCACGTGGAGTGGAAGAAAATGTTTGGAGTCACGTGAAAGTAGCTTGGATCTTGGCTAAAGTGAATGGTCCACTTTGTTGACCCTTGCACATGAAAACAAACATTTTACTATTGATCACTAGTGCCCACATGGAATGTGGTGAATTTGTTGGGGTCACATGATGTTACTCTCTTGTAAATGCATAAATATGCATGAGTTCTCCATTGTACTTTATCCTATTAGAGGATCCATGCAAGCGCTTGGAAGTTGGATCCTGGGGGCATTGTTATGCTTGGTTCACAACCTAAATGCTTCAGGTGGAAGCATCAAGTGCTTGTATGTTAGCACTGAAGGAGTTGTTGGAGGAGTTGTTGGAGGAGTTGTTGTAGAAGAGTGTTGTTGATGAGATTAATATTAAGTCTGCAAGCTGCCATTTTGCCCATGGTTTTTTCTCTTGCTTGTTTGCAAGGGTTTTCCATGTAATCTCTGTATAATGTGTTCTCTTTCTTGCCTATGTTTTTTGTAGCTTGTTTTTCCGCATTATTTACTTGCACTGTAGGTGCTTTTATTCCTAACAGTTTCGTACCCATAGCAAGGGTCTGCAAGGGAGTATTTGGTAATGTAGTTTTTTTAAAGAGAAACATTCATTGAATTTGGTGGCAAAAAATATACTGAATACTACCTAGTCTCCATCTAGGACCTTGCAATATGCCCAAAGAGGGTGCTCGTCTCAATGGGTAGCTTTTGAAAAACTGACTTAAGTCACAAAGGTTTTGGCAAGTGTGACCATGTCATCCACATCAATATGAGTTTGCCAGAGTTTTAACCTAAGTCAGGTTTGACTCACAACAGAAACTCAAGTCATGTGAATATGTTCCAAATTTGTATTAAACGTAGTCATGAACGCATTGATGATGAACTCAACAAAAGACAACTGCTCTCTTTAAATGTATATTAGAACATGATAGAGACACAAGAAAAAAAGAAAGAAGCTATATTAATAATCAATGGATGAGCTATATAAATCAGTGGAACTTAAAACTGACAGCCTAGAATGATTACAGGAAAGAGGCTTCATAAAGTATCTACCACAGTAGAAGGAAAAGAAAAAGGGGGGGAGTTTACCAATAAAAAAAATAAAGCCACACCCCAAAAATAAAGGTAAAATGAATCTCTGTCATAAAAGCGGGTGCTGATCAAACAAAGACCGCTAGTCTTCATCAACAGCAGAAGGGGAGTTTGTGGTGCTATAGACCAATGCATAATGTATAGATAATTTTTGAAAATCAACATTCCGGATCACAATGCATGAGCCATCATCTGGATGAATTGATTACATTGCAAAATTGAGCTCTTTATATAGACAATTCATAACAAGCATATAAGGTTGGGAAAACCTTATCTGGCCATTGCAAACTAGCCATTACAATCATCCATAATTAATTATTTAATTCAATTGGAACAGACCCCCTGCTAAACTTAATGATAGGCCTCCAAGAATGACTCAAGCTTAAGGCATCATCTTTGTTAAAACTGTTTCGATACTTTTCGCATTCCAACGCCTCGAGTATAGTGCTCCTCCTTTGCAATGACCTTTTCCTTTTGAATACAAATGTGGTGCAAAGAGGAAGAAAAGTCCTCTACCAAGGAAAATTTGCCGACCCTGTTGTGATGAAAATCTGCATTGCGCTTCTTGATTCTTTTCTTGGTAGATCTTCCATCTCACCAATATATGGTCTGCCACAAGAGCAGAAAATGAGACAAACTCCACTATTTTGCTGTGAATCTATACTGTACCAATCTATGCAGCTTCTATAGCTTATTGTTCAGCATAAAGGTCAATTCTATATTCCTCCTCAATAAAATTTTGATTCATTTGATATGGCTTCAGTGTATGGCAAGAAGGCCCGTTGCAGGTCCTCACAGACTATTACATTCTATCAAAATTCCAGTTCCCTACTTGCGTTCTGAAAAGCTCTTGGATTCTGTCTATTGTTATAGCCATTCCTGATCCATATCTGACTAGGGTATTCCAATGAACAATTCACCAACACAGATTTGCATCTACTTATGTGTTGTTCTAATATTTAGTGCCACTGAAATCAACATACACAAGGTTGCAAATTGATGTTTGTTACAGTTATGGGTGCCATCTACATCTTGTATTCAAGAACCAATTGTGTACATGCTCAAATACATGCCTATACATCAGATTTCACACCCGCTTTATGCTACTACCAACACATGGTGTGGTTAAGCAGTATGTTGATTCTTTAACTTATGACACAGAAATTCACTTCTATCTGCTGTTATTGACATGTTCTATGATTGCAATCAGCTAGACATTTCAATTATATGCTTGCTTAAGTGTTTCAATTAGTAAAATGGTTAGATAGAATAAAAGTAAGCAAGTAAATGAATCAAAAATGCATGAAAAGAGGGATTAACACAAATTTAAGTTGGGGCAACCCAATGTGAGTAAACAACTAAAGAGTGGGGTTGTGCCTCCTCATTTCCACCATCATCTTTCAAGATTTACAAGCCAATCGCTCAATTTGAGCCTTCATATTCAATTTGGGACTTCTCTAACACTTCGACAATGCTCATGGGCCATTGTGGTTTTTCTCTAGCACTTGTACAATGCTGTACCATCTTGCCTTGTTGTGGATTGCTTATTCAACATGCTTGAATGGTGCTCTCAGCTGCATAGGCATATTTTACCTTAAGAACTATAAATAAATTTCCTCTTAGATGTCTTTCCATGACCCCCATGGGGTATATTTAAGCTCACAAGTGAGCATTTGAGCCGTACAGAGGAATCTGAACACCTCCCACATAAAAACAAAAATAAATCAATTAGAATTCATTGGGAAAACTTGATTCTGCTATTTTATTTCTTATGGAGTGAGTTAGCCTACAAACAAACCCGTATGAGTAACCCTGTTTCCTGTTGTACAGTTTCGTCTTAATTCGAACCTATTGTATGGGTTCCTACCTAGTCGAACCTATCACTGTGACTATTTATTTAAGTGATCATCCCTGACCCTTACTGCCCCTGTTTCCTTCTTGCATTGCCTATGCATCTCTGCCCTGTCCATTTCTGTCTTGGGATGAAAGCATGTCTTAAACACTTCATTAGTTACATGTTTTAACAAGTAAAGTTGATTATCTCAATCACCCATATTCTGATATTTTTCCAAGATATTATTCGGATCAATTCCTCTTAAAGGCCTTCAATAGGTGCTCCTCTTGATAATCCTCCGAACTTCTCTTTGGTTATTCATAATTTTTACAAGCCCCACTAACCCCACACCATTGACCTTCCCAAACCTCTCAACCTCCACAGTTAAGCCCTATGAATTGACAATGTGTTGATTGTAAATCCATACACAGAAGTGTCCAGTTTTCTCTCGTCCATATCAGAGTTTCCAAATGTTCCTAAAGAAGTATCAGTGTCTCCTTTGACACAAGAAATGTCTTTTTTTTTGTATCAAAAAGGAAAAACCACCCTTGGCACATCTACTAAGACATTTTGACATACTCTCCAAACCAAGAAGCCCCCTCCATGTGACATTGACAGGCAAACTTGGACCTTTTACCCATCTACCTGATATATCTATTGTGCAAGTCTCAACTCCCACTACATCTTTCCATTTTCCACTCCTTGCCATGAAAACTGAGCCACCCAAAAGTTGAGTACCAACAAAGTTGTTGAGGGTAAAAGGGCCCAACTAAAGTTTCTCAAGCATGCCTTAGGATTTGTTTCTGCACCTATTGAGGATCTCCTTAGGATGTGATCAGCCAATTTTCCCACCATCTGAATTCTAATATAATATTCATCAGTCAAGGGACTGTTATCACAAGATTATTACAGTTGGACACAAATTTCCATGAAACTCTATGCCATAGGCATGTACCTATCTATTTTGATAAACAATGGTGATTTTCAAGCCAAGGCCAAAAGAGGCTTCTAGAGAGTACCATAAGTTGGTCAAATATTTACTCTCTAAGCTATTACCGAGGTTATAAAGCAGACATCCTCAAAGGCCTATTGCTACTTTGTGATCGTCACAAAGGTTTTTGATTCAGTTTCCAGGCAGTTCCTGTTCAAAAGACTATGTGGCACTTCTCATTGTTGTCATCATGAGCTTTAAGAGACTATGGAACGTCAATGTGAAATGACACAAATCTTCTCTAAATATATCAAGAACACCATTTGAGGTCAAAAATGGATGCTCCCACTCTTTGACAAAGTTTGGGATTTATATTGATCAGTTTGTGTACACATTTCAGCATTCCCTCTTAGGGGAATGTAAAACATAAAATTATGTATATATGGAGGAATTTAATATAACATGGTCCGACATGACAGTGTTAGCGTTCCTACCAAGGAAAATTCAAACAAACCAACCTAATTGAGCTCATTTAAATGGCTACATTTCCAACAATCATTGTAATCAATCATATTAAGTCATGTGTAAGCCCCATTAATTTGAATGATGTTGATGATAGGTCACAAATGAAACAACCAATCATATTTGTGAGATGAGACAAAAGTTTAAATGTTGGATGTAACATACAGTAGAACTTCTAAAAGCAATTTGTAGAGTCTCGTTCAAGGGGGAATTGTTCAAGCTCAGGCCCCTTCTGCAGATAGGGATTCTGCTTTAAGAAAATGCCTTAATGTTGTTCCTTGTAAACTCACTAAGGCCAAAGAATGGCACGTGATGGGTCCCTCTCCATTGAAGAGTTTCATAATGCAGTGATTGGTATGGCTCATGACAAAGCCCTAGGTATTGATGGGTTTCCCTACGAGTTCTACCAAATCCTATGGGATTGTGAGGGACCTGATTTGCACAAAGTTTTTCTGGAAGCTATGGGCAAGGGCTCTCTTGGTAAGCTTGTTAACAAAGGTAATATCAAGTTTATTCCCATGGCTGGGTCCAATCACCAATTGGAGGCCTATAACCCTCTTGAATGTCTCTTATAAAATTATTGCCAAGGCTCTAACCCCAAGAATTAGGTACCTTCTTCCATTGGTGGTTAGGCCTAATAAAATTGGAGGTAGATATATCTTGGACAACATCGTTGTTGTTTAGGAGGGGATGGAATGGGTTCCCACATCCAAGCAAAAAACGTTGTTTATTAAAATTGACTTTGAGAAGGCCTATGATAGGATTGAATGGCCCTTCATTCTTGCTATGTTGCAAGCCCTTAGTTTTGGTATTAGGTTTGTTCATTCTTCCAAACTCTCTTTCAAGATGCTTCTGCTTGTCTCACCATTAATGGTCATCAATTTATGAATTTTGGTTTTTTCCGATCCATCAAGCAAGGTTGACCCTTAGCTCCTTCTCTATATGTTTTCATTGCGGAAGGGTTTGGCTATCTATTGGGGGATTATGCTTCCAAAGGGTTAGTCAAGGGAATTGCCCTCTCCCACCAGCCTCAAGACCAACTTCTTACTAGCCACTTTGTTGATAACTCCTCCTTGACTATTCTAGAAGATTATATGGTGGTTCAAAACACCATGGAATTCCTTCAGGTTTTCTTCTTGGCTTCTACTTCCAATCTCCAATGGGCCAATACTCAATGCTATAGGCAATCTCACGGTCCTTTCCCCAGTTGGCTTGAGGCTTATCAGTGGAAATGGATTTCTCATGGGAGATGTTTATATTCTTGGGCATTCCCTTTCTTTTTCAAACTTCCCAAGTTGAGCTATGGAACTATGTTGTCTTGAGAATAGAGAAAAAACTTTCAAACTGGATTACTAAACCTCTCTCTCGCGGACAAGTTTCAAATTTGTTCCAAAGTTCTGGTTGCCACTCATGTTTACTGCTTACTCTTGTTGGTTTTCTTCTAAGACTGCCTACGATAAGCTTTAAAAATTGTTGAGAAACTTCCTTTGGGCCAATTTGGAAGACAACAGAGGCTTTGACAGAGTCGCCTAGGACATTTGTTGTAGACCTAGACAGGTTGTAGGGCTAGGGCTTATTGACATTGCCAAATAGGGAACTACCCCTTGTGATAAATGGATCCCCAAGGCCATCAAAGGCCAAGAAACATGGAGTCCTTGTCAAGCACTGCATCTCCTCTAGTAGTCCTTATGGACAAGGACCCTGGAAGAATTTGGGGTTTCGAACTCTACTTGTTACTCCTATTCCTATCAAGATTTGAGGCACATTTATGGCTAAAAGCATATGGAAGGCCTAGGAAACCATTAAAACTTGGCCAGGGTGGAAAGGAGATGGGTTTATATTTGGTCTCTCCATTTATTCACACTCCTTATGGTGGTCCCCGATTATTGTTGTTAATGGGAAGCCCTTGGCTAAGGTTCCTAAATTCAAAGCCCTTCAGATTTTTTGCAAAGGAATTAAAATCAATGGGAATATCCTTGATAAAAGATCTAGATGTTGGCCACCTTGCAATATTTAAATTCTAAGTTCAAGCTTGACAACCAAGTTCTTAAATATATTACTGAGATCCAAATGGCTGTCCTAAAATATGCTTTGCACAAAATTGGAATTAAAGGCTCTCCCAAATGGTGTAAAGATGGGAATTGGAATTTGTCCACTCTCTTGCTTTGGTACAAACCCTGGCTTGGTTATCCATGGCTATCTCCCAACATTGTGCCCTGGAAGATGCTCATCAGACGATGAAATCTTAATAGCCCTTGCTTTCTTTGGAGCAAGTGATTCCAAATTGTCTCATTTGCAACTGTAGAGCCCAAAAAAATCCGTTTTTGCTTGGTGCATTCTCTATCAAGGTCTTCTAGTGGGTGACAAATTGCTTCATATGAGGATCCCATCTCCGAAATGCCCTACTTGAAGTCAAATTGAGACTCTTACACACATTTTTTGGAAAGCTTGGAGGTGGATTCGCTCCTTTTTCCATCCCTTTAGACTAGAACCTTTTTCCTGGCACATGGTTCTTTTAGGGGATTCTACTCTACTCCCTATGAAATTCAAGCAAATTTGGCACATTTTTCATATTGAGATTATTTTTATTCGTTAGAAAGATTGAAATTTTGTTATATTTAATAAAGAACATCTAGACAAAGATTTCTATACTGCTAACAGAATTGCTATGTTGTCAAATGTCATCCTTCTAATTCAAGTGCAAGCAAATAAAGTGGCATTGGAGGTAGAAAACCTCCACACTCTAATTGGCCATTAGGGTAACACCCTTATATTGTTAGCAGGGTGCCCCCATATGCTTCGTACCATGACCCTCCCAAAAGGGAGTAGGAGTGGAGGACCGTGGCAAGGGGCAATGCAAGTCATGGAACCGCTCTGCATTCTCTACTCCGCTTCCTTCTCCCCGCCACTGATTCTAGTTTTGTACCTTCTAGATGGGACAAGCAAGTGAAAATGCCCAGGTTGGCTTTTGCTATTCCGCCCCCTCATCAACAGATTGAGGATGTTGCTAAAGAAACTAATGAACAAGATGATTAAGAGACCAATCCTAATGATTCACTCACACCCTCATGAGGGTGGTTGGGGAGATAAGCTAGAAAGTTTGTCGCTCCTCTTCCCTATGCAAAATCAGTTGTGTCGGTGGCCTAATTTCTTGTTTTTTGCTATTTATGGATTGTTTTTGATGTCATGTATTATGTAATTCTGTGCTGATGGTTTTGTGGGCATAGGGCCATTACTTGATACTCTCCCAGGTGTAATCCCGATTAGTCTTTTGTTGTCTTTTGCTCAGGGTGTACTTTCATACCACCCGCCTTTTTGATCAGGCATGTACTATGCTTTTGCTCTTTATAGATATATTGCATGCTTTCAATCAAAAAGCTTCTACATGCAATAAATCTGTTATTATTGTGCTACATGAGCTCCCAAAGAAGGTTACTTATAAGTAATGATTATAATGACTTCTTCTCCCATGTTGCTCTTGGAACCTTCATGTGAGTTGCCTCTATTTCTTCATGAATGGCTTCCATTTACTTGGCTGGTACATATGTCTAACTATGATTTATCAGTTTCTTCAGTAGTTATGCCTCCCATTCATTTAGTTTAAGGTGAACTCCTATCTTATCGTTATTTATTTAAATTTTATTTCTTTTTCATGAATTTAATCTACCTTGAGTTTGGAATGCATGTAGCCACTTTTGGGTTATTGTAGAATATACACTTTTCTTCTCAGACAGTAACAAGATCTACCTTAATCACACATATCAGACAGTAACAAGATCTAACCTAATCACACAAACTCGATATCTACTTAAATTTTATTCTCTCCTTACATTCCCATATGAGGCAAAAACACAAAACAAGCTCAAGAAAAGCAACATCATTTTTGAGATTTGAAGCCAAAAACAAGAGTAATCGGGCCCATGTTTCCTGCAGTACTTACAAGCTTCTTTTCAGAAAGCTGTACCAAGAAGCCATGTTGAGACGTTGGTCTAAAGATCAGGTACTCTGCTTTTCCTTGGTAGTGTCTGGGATAACCATGTACAATCAAACGGAACACAACTTACAACACTATCAAGTGAAACTCAAAATATCACAAGCATGCTGAAATTCAATCTTGCAGGAGAAAGCAAACAAAAGAAACAACCGTACTTGTTGGTTACATGCTCCTGGGAAATAAGCCTGATTATTTGCATCGACTCTGGCCAATCTGCAGCAAGTCTGTATAATAAAACATTTCATTGATCACAATCTAACTTTATTATATTACAAATGACCAAAATTTATCAGTGTTTCAACATTCACCAGATACTGTGATTACAAAAGATGACACTTTTTTGGGACAATAGACCTGTCATAATTCCACATTATTAATCAGCAATCTCCATAGAATATTTACCCATTCAACAAGAAAAGCGTTTCTATTGAAATCAAAACATTCTACTTAAAAGACGAAACAAATCTCCAAGGACAATCTAATGCCAATAACAAGCATTATTAATCAAATTTCATCGTATCATTGGGGAAATCGACCAGGCCAAATAGCTGTCTTCTCAAACAGAACTGATGCCCATGGTCCATATGACATTTCATTTGTTAATTATCTGTACAATACCCTAATCATTAATAAAAAATATTGTTTATATACTTACTGGACATTGAGTACAATTATGTCGAATAAGAGATGTAACTCCCTTAAAACTGTCAGTGTTCATCAAATGTTGCAGGTTGACCCAGAAAGTTAAACTTGGTTTTGTGTGTGTTCTTGCAGGTTAATACAAATAAAAACAAGAACTACTGCCAAATGATAATAATCATACAGCCTATTAATTTGTAATTATCAAGCCATGTAACTGATCAGTGTGCAATTTTCTTGCTGATTAAATTTTTTCAACAATTTATGGTTGAAAGGTAGATCCCAAAGTGTATTAGTGTATAGACTTTGGATGGTTTACACCTATAAACTTCTATGCATTAAAACTTAAAATTGTGCTAAAATTGCTTTTCAAAAATTCATAGAAGAATGTGCTTTGGACTTTTAGGCAATAATTGTTTGAATTTTGCAGCATTGGTCTGGAAATTCAAGGATGCTCTTTCTACATTTGCCATCAAAACCATATGGAATCTTCTGCCAAGCATATATTTTCAATCCAAAAGGGGCGGAGTCATGTTTCTCTTTTTCCAAAACACAATGTTTCATGAAATTGAAAAATTATTTAAAATTTAAAAAAAACATAACGAAAAACAATATGCTCAATTTACTTAGTGCCTCACAGCCCCCTTAAAAAACATGATGATAAACACTGGACTATAGAATTTTCTTATGCAAACATTTTTCCAATCCATGGAACAGATTTGCTATATTTTTCTCTTTTGGGTATACAATACACTTTCAAAGTTTCAACTCTACCAGATGTTTCATGTTCAAAAACCTTGAAACCACAAAACCTATGCTTTAACAGTCACAGAAACTGAGAACCAAGCCTTGTGTGCTCGTAGATAAACCCAGAGCAGCCAAGATACCCGCTATCCACCAAAAATAGTAACAGACCTTTTAAAAAAATCATGGTATTTGCATATTTAAAGAACAATAAACAATCTCAATGAGAAAGTACCAATATTGAGCATTCATTCTAATCTCCCTCAAATTCTCAAATGGGCTTTATTGAAGGGGTTTGACCCTAAACTTTTGAGCATGCTATTCAATAAAAAAAAAATAATTGCAGGATACTAACACAAGAAGACATACAAGCACGTGCCCACATATATACATGAACACAGACACAAGCTGACAATACTACAGGAACACTTTTAATCTGGACTTTATACTAAAACGTACATATAAGAAAGTAGGCCACTTTTCATTTGTAGACACAATTATGCAAAACAGGCAATGTATTTGCACACTGGTGTGCAAATACATGCATGCACATAAGCATGCAAACAGAAATGCACATACCAACTAAAATACCACATCAATAATATTTTATCTGGCTTTCATAAAGTTTTTCTCAAAAGTAAACATAATCATGCAAAATACAACTGCAACCGGTGAGTGTTACTCTTGTACACTATGAACATTACCCAATGAAAGCATTTTGTTTCATTGCCATCACATCAAATAAAGTGCTAGGAATATAACATAAAAATAGACATAAGGTCACAGATTCACGAGTAATGTTAAATATGTGAACAATGTAACATTAAAAGTTATAGTTGCTGCTTAGGAACTTAAACCACCATAACCATATGTGGTCTTATAAATACGTAATGATGAAAACAATATTGGTGAAGGATTGCCATGTGGTATATACACAGCATCCCATCTTAGGATAGCCATATTTACATAAACCGGATTCTCTCCAATGTTTTCTTTCAGTTATGTACCAGCACCCTAATTTCTCCTTAATCGGTATCAAAACAAGAGGTCAAGACACTGTTGATGAATCTGAACTTTGTGTTTGCATTTCAAAAGATTGAGTAAAAACACAAGGAAAAAGTCAAACCAAAATCCATCAACTATGGAAGTGAGTGGTTAAATGATAATAATAGGAGACAATAAAAGAAATAATATAAGTGTTCTTAACAGTGAAGGGACTTTGGAATCCTTGCAATTTTTGTTCATATCCGACTCTGGAAAATTTACATATTTATTTTAGTTTGGATACTGCCATCAAAAAATGAAAATGGAGGGAAGCATTCAAAAAACCTATTGCAGAGTATCAGAAATGAATGCCTCCAACAATGAAGTGTAGCTCCTTCTCAACACCAGCAAGGAATAAAATGCAGTAAAGATGAAAAAAGTGGAAAATGAAAGACAACCAAATACACAGATGACAAGGGTGTTGTTCTGAACCAGAAAAGATAAACACCGTTGAGGAAGGAAGTGCAGCAGTCTCTGAACACTGGCAATGAAAGGAGTGTAGCAAAACTGTAAAGATTGTACAATGAATGGCAACCGTGATACACAGAAGATAGGGAAAGTGTTCAAAATACTCCATCTTTTCAAGTGATTGCATGTTTGTATATTCACAAACCCCTTAAGAACACTTTCCAAGGATATGCCACAAAAGCAGCAGAGATGGACACATGGAGGAATAAAGTGTAGCACAGCTGATGAACACCACCAAGGAATGAAATGTAACACAAAAGAAAGGACACTACAATGAAAGATGACCAGGATACACAGAAGACGGGCATTGTTTAAAAACATAATATTGCTCCTCTGTTTTCGAACACCTGCACGTTTTGAAAGTTTTAAACCCTTCAAGAATTAATTCCAAGGATCTGTCACCCTTGTACTTTGGACAAGTCTTCAATGCCATTCAATATCTATCATTGGAACAGTATAGCACCGAATTCCTCTAGGATGACCCAATTTTCATCTAGATTGTTCAGCATTTAGCTTGCTTTTCAACATTGAAACTTCACTTATTGGCACCATCTAAGACTCAAAATATTTAATTTCTCAGAGCTATTCAATCACAGCAGCACATGGGTTTTTGAATATTAATCTGCAAGTTCTGGACTAGATCTCTTGTGGGACGAGTTTGCAGGCAGTAAGAGAATGATTTTTGTTGCATATTTCAGTTAAAAATAGCTCCTCCAGAAATTGATACACTGACTGTAATGCAGAGGATGATGAAAATCTAATATGCTAGGGACATTTCTAGGAGTGGAAGTTCAGCTTTGAACAAATAGGAATTCAAGAAGATCTAAAATGCATTTACTTATACAGGCTTGATATGCCGTCACCTATTTAGCAGAGGGAAGTCATACCCGTCATCAGCAAGAGGGATGTTATTGAATAGGCTCAGTCAGGTACCAACAAGACTTCCATGATCGCCCCTACCATATGTCCGCTGATTGATACCTCTATCCAGGAGGTTCAGGATTTAATGGTAACCTTGTTTTATTTCTACATTATGCTATTTCATGGTAACATTTACAATTGGCTACTTTGTTAAGAGATTTCAAAAGATTGCAGACTATTTAATTTTCTTGCATGTGCAACATTTTTTAAAAGACAAGGGTATTGTTCAGAACCAAGAAAGATGACCACTGTTGAGGAAGGAAGTACGGGAGTCTCTGAACACTGGCAATGAATGGAGCATATCCAAACTGTAAAGAGTCTACAATCAATGGCAACCATGATAAACAGAAGATTGATATATTGTTCAAAACCAGAAAAAAAAAATCTCCATTTTTGAAGCGGCTGCAGGTTTTTATATTCACAGACCCCTTATGAACACCTTTCAAGGATCTAACACATAAGCACCAGAGATAGACACATAGAGGAATGTTGAAGTGTAGCACAGCTCCTGAACACCACCAAGGAATGAAGTGTAACACACAATAAAAGAGTGTACAACGAAAGATGAACAAGACACACCGAAGACAGGGACATTGTTCAAAAACATAATATTGCTCCTCTGCTTTTCAAACATCTGCAGGTTTTGAAAGATTTAGGGCCTAAAAGAATGATTTCCAAGGAACTCTCAGCATCATACTTCGGACAAATCTGCAATGCCATTGAATATTTATCATTGGAACATTACAGCACTGAATTCCCTCTAGTTTGACCCAATTATAATCTAGATTGTTCAGTATTTAGCTTGCTTTTCAGCATCGGAACCATCTAAGACACAAACATTTTAATTTCTCAAAGCTATTTAATCACACCAGCACATGGTTTTCTGAGTATTAATCTGCAAGTGCATGACTACATCTCTTGTGAGACAAGTTTCAAGGCAGCAAAAGAATGGTTATTGTGCATTTCATTTAGAAATAGCACCTCCAGAAATTGATACACTGGTAGTAATGCAGAAGATGATGAAAACCTATATGCTAGGGACACTTCCAGAACTGGAAATTGAGCTTTGACCATATAGGAACTCAAGAGGATCCCTTACAATGCATTTAGTTATACAGGTTTGATAAGTCATCAGCTATTTAGAAATAGCACCTCCAGAAATTGATACACTGGTAGTAATGCAGAAGATGATGAAAACCTAATATGCTAGGGACACTTCCAGGAATGGAAATTGAGCTTTGACCATATAGGAACTCAAGAGGATCTCTCACAATGCATTTAGTTATACAGGTTTGATAGGTCATACCCATCATCAGCAAGAAGGATGTTATTGCATAGGCTTGGTCCCAACAACACTTCCATGATCGCTTCTACCATATGTCAGATGATTGATACCTATATCCAAGAGGATTGAGCTTCAATGTGAACCTTGTACTATTTTTAAATTATGCTATTTCATGGTAACATTTACAAGTGGCTACATTGTTTGGAGATTTCAAACTGTTTAAGTTTTTTTTGCATGTGCAACATTTCTTAGAAAGACCAAGATATTTAAAAACATTTACATCACCTTGAGCAAAATCAACTTCATGTAATTGGATTAGTCACCTTTTACTTGATTCTCCAATTATAGTTATCACAAAAATCTCTAGACTCTGGGTTTAAAGCCCACAACTACATCAAAATGCAGAGAAATTAAGTTAATTATTCACCAACTCTTTGTTGGATAAGCAACCAAAAATGAAACTTAAGTGGGAAAATGACAAGACTTGCATTTGCTTTGAAATTTTACTTTTAAAAGGTGATTTTCTTTCTTAGCGTGTGGACCACCCTACATGCATGAGCTTGAACTTTTATGAAATATCTCTGATGGCAAGAGCAACTCTCTCAGTTCAAGCTGGAAGTTACCTTGTAGCCCACAAATGCAAATGAAAATGCTTAGAAAAGATGACCAATACAATGTTGTGCTCTCAAAATACTTATAACCCTGGCAAGAAAAATGTTGGTCGATTACTTGACTGTGGCCGTGTAAGTTGGGTTCAAGACAGAAAAAATGGAGAATTTTCCCGATGTGGAAGGCCCACTAGATGAATTTGTAGCATTTGAGGGTGATGGCAGCTTGATTGGGCCTTATAGTTCCACATTTTCCAAAGAAAGAAGGAAAAAATTATATTAATGTCTGCAAATGGCCAAAGTAGATGAATGGGACTCAAAGGTACACAAACAATAGCAATAGCAAGAGGAAGCCAAAAAACATCTCCAATGCCTGAAAAAGACAAAAGTGTACATAAAATCCTCAAGCATAGCAAAAAATTCTCACCAAAGGAGGTGAACACAAAATAGATAAGCCCTAAACATGTCTGAAACGAGGAATTATGTTACAAACATGACAAATCACCACGTGAGAGGAAGACCCCTAGACAAAGTATATAAGGTTGACGGAGACAATGGTTGGAGGTAAAATCTTTCCCTAATCTGTTATCTGAAAGCAGAGAAGAGGAAGGACCAACATCCTCAAGCCAATATAAGCTCTGACAATGTCCATAAGAGAGGTGATTCGAATTTGGATCCTAGCATACTAGTCATGCGTACTAAGTTTCCACTATGCCCAATTATATACAGATATTGCTTGTAAAACACTTTTGTAAGACATTTCATACACTTGGAATATCAGAACAGTTATGCTTCTTTGGCAAATTCACATGAGGGTGATCCGGACATCTTCATAGAGACGAGCCGATAAGTTGCAAGCTCTTGAAACTTAAGGAAATAGCTTCTGTTGTTTGGGGGAAAACAACATTTTGTTGGTGTCAAAAATATATTTTGATTACATATTTGAATTCCTCTCGAAAAATTGGCAATCGATTTTGAGGTCATATGCAAAAGTTATGGCCTTTGAAAGTTGGCAGACTTTCTTTCTAGTTGGTCTCGGAAGCGGCGACTGATGACCTCCAAAGCCTAACTGTTGACCTCCAGAGCCACGTGAATTTGAACAATTTCGAAAATTTGGATTTACTCTGGCTGTTCAGTTCAGTTTTTGAGCGGATTCTAAGGATGAGAGAGCATTAATACATGTCTAGGGAAGTCAGAAAACACAGTGAGAAGTATGGAAGTTGGATTCACATTGTTGTTGCAAGTTTGAATCTTTATTCTTGTTGTCTCATTGTTCCTTAGTTGTAGATGATTGGTTCAGTTGTGTTGAGAGTTCAAAGAAGTGTCTTGCAAGTGCAAAGCACCCATGGTATATAAGTTTGGATAGAGTGGTAGTGTAAGTTTTGTCCATGAAGGCCATGGTTGGCAGTACCTTGTATACTTCTTACATTACATAGTGGAAGGGGAGTGTAGTTCGCCTCACCCACTGGAGTTTTTCCCACCTTGGGTTTCTCCAGGATAAACTCGTGTTCCATTGTGCTTTGCTCACTACTTTGTTATATGTTTATGTGCAGTATGCTATACATTTCACTTTCAGCACTTGTTTATCTCTGTTTTTTTGTGCAAGGTTAATAAACTGGAACAGTCACATAACTAATTGTTGTTAAGGTAGGAAACTAGGGTTCGTGTTGGTGAAAAGAGTGGAATATCCACCTATTTAAGGATCAGATTGGTATTAAAATTGGTTAATGTTTCATAGCGTGTGGTTTTTTTGGTGATTATTTTGCAAAAATATGCTCATTACAAGAGGAGCAAATGCTAGTGAAAAAGGTGATTTGGTCTCTTTACAACAAGAGATATCCACAAGAAAGTGATAGAGAGAAGTAAGAAGTATCGCTTCTAAAGGTTAGAGGATAGCTGAAGATGGGGAAGAAAGATTCCGCAAATTGGAAGATGATATTGCAAGCATCTCTCGATCCATTAATGAGCTTGGGAATATTATAAAGGTTGTTGTGGCAAAGCTAGAAGTTTACATGGATGCTTCCGAAGCGAGGAGATTAATACCTCTGCCCATGAGAAAGAGAAGCCCCAATCCAGCCAAGCTCCACCTCCATTCAAAGCAGAGGCGAAGATTGACATTCAGCCATATGAAGGTGAAGTAAAGGAGGATTAGTTTAATCATTGGTTATCCCAATTGGAAGTATAATTTGCATCGAATTAGTGAAGAGCAACAAATTTCATTTGCAAGATTGAAGCTGGCTAGTCATGCTCTAACTTGGTTTGAAAGTTATTTTAATTCTTTGGTTGTTAAGAAGCTACCATCAATTAGTACGTGGGATAATTTTAGGACTTTGATTAAGAGGCAATTTTATCCTATTTGTTATGAAGAGGAAAGATCTATGGAATGACAATATTTGAGGCAACAGGAAAGCCAAAGTGTGCAGGCCTATACAAGTGAGTTTTGAAAGAAGGCTATTCAAATGGTAAAAGATACATTTGATCGTGATATCCTCATGAAGTATGTTAGAGGGCTGCATAGTCACTTAAGTTTAAGGACGCCCGTTTTACTTGCCAAGCCAAAGGACATAGATGAGGCTTGTTCTCAAGCCCACTATATTGAGATGGATGAGAATAAGGGTCCATCTTCCTCTTCTAAATCTTCTGATGTTCCAAAGAATAAAGGTGGGGTCAATGCTACTTCAACAGTTGCCAAGAAGGATACTCAACAGCATTGTGGGCATTGTGAAGTTGATAGCCACTCCGAGGAGAAATGTTGGAAGTTACATCCAGAATTGCATATGTTCAAAAACAATAAAAAGAAGGAAAAGGCCATGACGTCACTTCAAGGAGAGGCGATTAACTGCAACTCACATGTGGATGAGAAGTGTTGTACCCCCATGCAGAAAAAGCTATGTTTGCATGGTGATCCTACTCAAGGCAAAGGTGAGCCTTCTAAACTTTTATATATCAAAGCTCAAATTAAGATGGTAAAAGTTGATGCTCTTTTTTATTCTTGCTCTCAATCAAATTTCATTAGCAAAGATCTGATAGAAACACTTGGGTTGGAAATGTATGATCATCCTAATCCTTATGCTCTAGGATGGGTGAAACAAGGAGTAGAGATAAGGGTCTCTGAATGATGCAGAGTCAAGTTTGCAATAAATGAACATTTTATTGATGAAGTTGTTCTAGTTGTTGCACCTATTGAAATTTGTGGGGTTGGAAACGTATGATCATCCTAATCCTTATGCTCTAAGATGGGTGAAACAAGGAGTAGAGATAAGGGTCTCCGAACGACGCAGAGTCAAGTTTGCAATAAATGAACATTTTATTGATGAAGTTGTTCTAGTTGTTGCACCTATTGAAATTTGTGGGATAGTTTTTGGCAGTCCCTATATGTATGTTAGAGATGTTATATTCAGTGGGAGTTCTAATCAGTACCGTTTGGTTAAGGATGCGAAAAGCTACACCATAAACCTCTATGAAGGCAAATCTAAGCTCTCATTGGTAAGTTCCACTCAAGGTAACCAATTGCTTAATGCTAGTTGGAAGTTTTCATTCATCATTTTGAAAGATAAGCAAGAATGTAAAGATGCTCATAGTAAGTCTACTAACGAAAAGCGTGAGATGCGGTTATTACTAGAATGACTACTTTCAATTATGGATCTTCGGCAAGGAAGTGAGCCACACAAGGGGCATGAAAAGGTAAACTCAACAGTTTACAAGGATGATAATTTTATTCAGCATATTCACCTCCAAGTACAAGAGAAGGTTAAAAAATGGGGAAATAAATTTCCTCACCACAGGAGTTCTTAAGCTTTTAGCCTCAAATTGGGGAGGCATGATCCAAATTTGGATCCTAGTATACTAGTCATGTGTCCTAAGTTTCCACTATGCCCAATTATATGTAAATATTGCTTGTAAGACACTTTTGTAAGACATTTCATATACTCAGAATATTAGATCGGATATGCTTCTTTGGCAAATTCATATGAGGGTGATTTGGACATCATAGTGATGAGCCAATAAGTTGCAAGCTCTTGAAACTTAAGGAAATGTGCTAGTTTCTGTTGTTCGGGGGGAAACAACAATTTGTTAGTATCAAAAGGATATTTTGATTACATATTTGAATTCCTCTCGAAAAATTAGACTAGTTCAAAAAAACAACACTCGATTTCGAGGTCGCATGCAAAAGTTATGGCCTTCGGAAGTTAGCAAACTTTATTTCTAATTGGTCTCGAGAGCGGCGACTAATGACCTCTGAAACCTGACCCACTTAGCCCTTTACCTATCTTAGCACCCCTTTTGATCACTTTCGACCACCTTGCACTCTTCTAAGCTGATAGATGAACCCTGAATGTACTCATCCCTAGTCGTACTCATCCCTATTCTTATCAACCTTAGACATCTTTTAGGCCCTGCCTAACACTCAACATGATGAAATCACCCATTGGACAGGAGCGCCATAGGGGACTACAACGCACTACTCTAGTGTCCTTTTCCCCTCTCCTGTCTTCCCGCCAAATAATGGCTAATTTTCAAATTCAAAAACTATAGGAAGGTCGACCTATGTCCCTAATGAGCCCCATTCAAAGGAATTTTATAGATATGACTATATAAACACTTTTCAAACTATTTTGCAAAAGAGAGGCTTCCACATCGATAAGCACCAGAATCACAATTGCGCATTGAAAGCAAAGTACCTATTTCTCCCAATTTTGATTGCATACAGCCCTAGTAGCCCAAAGCTCAAGTCTGAATACATTTTACAGCTCACAAGTCACGATTAGGAACTTAATCACATCAGTCTTGCACTAGCCTCCGGCATATTGCACTAGTTATTCACACACCACCGTAGCATGGGTTAACTACATGAAGTTTGATCCCTTTTCAGAGTATCGGTATATAGGCAATGCTCAACACATGGGATGTTGAAGTATCGTCCAACTTCAACTGTTGACCCCTTTTTCCCATTGATTTGCATTGGTCTTCACATGTCAAGGAGTTAAGGTTTTGAAGGAAAATCAGTCATACAGTGGTCTCCGCAAGTGATCGTAAGCTCCCACACCAGATACAGGGTCTACAAATGAAGACACAAAGAACCCAAAAACCCTATTTCCTCACTGAAAGTGTACAGGAGCGCCCCGTGTTAGACAGAAGCACCACCCCTCTAGTGTCCTCTTCCCAGCATTGTTGTCCAGGCCCATATCCAATTCTTGATCCCTAATTCCCATCCCCTGACCATTCAACACAACAAGTTTCAAACTCTAATTCCTCCCACAAATATAGTTTCTAGCTAAGTCTTGTGTTTTCTCATTACACTTTACTATTTTTAGTAAGTTCCCAAAATACAGTAGTTCCAAATCAGTGAATGTTTATTGTTATATTTTTCCCCTGATTTTGCATAGTAGTATTGTCATCTAGGGTTTTTACATAAATCCCAAATTTGATAAAACATATTGGTGAATCCGCCTATTATCGAATATTGAAAACCCTAGCTTATCGTTAGGGTTTCCTTTCATTTGCATTTCTCCAGTAAAGTTTCAAACCTTTGTTTGCTTGATTTTTGTACTTCATCATGATTATCATGACAGATCATATCTATCAGTTCCTAGTGAAAAGTTTCTCAGTGCTATTTACATGTTCCTTGCCTATTGTTTGTAAAATCTTGCACATGTATGCAAGCCTTTAATGCATCATATTAAGGCCCAACTTACAACATCTATTGGTCCACCCCTTATCAGTGCACCGTTCTTCGAAGATTATTGTTGTATGGCTCAGTTTGAATTACCAACGATTACTACTAGACATCAATGAGCTTAGATGGTTCCTTTTGTTCCTCCTGCACCTAGACCCTCCAACTACCTTTGCTCATATCTTGCCCCTACTATTCACCCTAGGCTTATAGTAGATCTTGCGGTCCGAAGAGTTGTTACTAGACGAGGTCGAGTACCACCTCAACCAAGACAAGGGGAACGCATTTGGAGAATTCTGCCTCATCCCCAACCTAATCCAACAGGACCAAAAGATCAAATACAACATATGATATTGTGAATCAACTAAGGAATACACTAGCTAAGATTTCTATGTTAGAGTTGCTTCAGAAGGCTATCATTTTTTAGGATATTCTTTACCAAGCATTGAATCAAACATCCATGCCTCATGACACAGAGCCTTCTTATTACGCATATGTGGTGAATACATTAAAGGATATTGAGGATGTTACTTCTTTTGGCAATGATGATTTGCCATCACAGTCAACCATTGATCAGAATTTACCATTAATCATACAAGCTCTAATTAACAATATACATCAATCAAAAGAATTCTAATTGACAATGGTTCAGGGCTTAATTTTGCAGCCTCACATTTCTACAAACAATGGGCATAAACATGGCAGCCACTCAAAAGACATAAGAATATCAAAGGATTTGATGATGTGTCACACCAAGCTAAGGGTTCCATCACTTTGGATATTACAGTGGGGCCAAAAACCCTATCTACACAATTTCAGGTAATGCTTAATCATTTGCATTACAATTTGTTATTAGGTAGACTGTGGATACATGCCATGGAGGCTGTACCTTCTACTTTGCACCGATGTGTCAAATTTCTCCATGATGGATATCTATACACTTGTCCAGTTGACAATCAGCCCTTTAGATATTGCAAGGTTACAGAACCTACTTCTCAGAGTTCATCACCATTATAGGCACCCCAATCTACTATAGTGCACCACCACAGATTATTCCCATAGAACAGATGCATACATATGAGGTTGGTGAGTCTAGTACAGATGCTCCTAAACCACCGTCTACAGATTCCTCTGCACCACATATGTCACCACCCAAGGTGGATAATGTGGAACATATGCAACAATTACCTTTATTGATAAATTCAGAGGACCCCAAAGATTTTTGCATCAATAATGTCGATGGTCATTCTGGGGCTACTTAGGAGGGAGCCACAGACAACTCCAATAAACATTGATGATTATTTATGTGGTTTGAATTTTACACCGACGAGCCCAGGGAAATACCCAGATGATTCTAGGGCCATCATACTAGTATATATGAATACAGAGAAGGTGGTCATTACTAACAAATAAGGGAAAGAACGTTTGTCATCAGTTGGATACCATCCCACAGAGTTTTATAGTGATTCTCAAATTCAATAAACAATATCACATCTATAGATATTGAACCAATTATCAAAATGCAGAGAAACAGTGCACAAGATAGACCGCATGTGATGTTACAAATGTTACTTAACAGGGGATTGATGGCCTTGCCAACCGTAAGCCACAAATCCGTTAGTCGCTTGTCGAACCAGGATGGCAAGCCCTTTTGTAATTTTCATAAAATAACTGGACATGTTACAGATACATGCTCAAAACTACAATAGAAACTTGGGAAGTATAAAACTAAGAGCACTAATACAGCCTCCACCTAAGTTGACCAAGGCCCCACAACAAATTCAGGCACGTAGAAACCGCAAACATTCCAAGAATAATGCTTTGACTATTCAGTTCTCATTGAGAATTAATATCGACAACATATAGCCATTGATGAGAACTCAAATCCAAACACGTGGACACTTGCATTTTAACAACATATAGGGCATGACCATGATGAGTTACAACATGTTATATTTTGTCAGGATTCCATCAGCCACAGTAAAGTTCCAGTTGCATGTGGTCCCAAGGTGGTGAACACCCTACTATCCATCATGAACACAAGAACTCAGATAGAGGCTAAATTTGGTACCACATGGTTGCAAGAAATGGATGCCACCGTGGATAAAACACAAAGATGTCTAACATTCAGATCTAAGGGGCACATAGTTTGTATTCTCCACGATGGTTTTGATGACAATCACAAATTTCAGAATGAGATACCATGATCTAATTTGACATATCCTAGAACGGCACATGAGGCCTCTTACACAGTCAAGCAACATGTTATTCGGATGACAGGGTTCAGAGCAATGCCAAGGACAAGGCTATATTCATCAGATATATATCCTTAACTGTCAGTTACAAAACTTCGGCGGCTTTTCTCCTTCACAGACAGTTGCATTTAGGACATGACAGTAGCGTCAACACTATTGTCCCTGCTCCAACGCAACTATTCTTGCTTACAAACACTCAAATTTTCAAAACTTTCGATGTGTACAAGTCAGCCTAAAAAAATCATTAACCTTTCCTTGATGATTATTTCAAAAGAGCTAGTATAAATACAAATCTAAGCCTAATCACTATTTATGCAGCAAACATCAAGCAATCACCTCTCAAGCTTAGACATACTATTAATTTTAAAGTGCACAATTAAGCTATTATGCCCTATTCATCCCTACTCACATATCAATCATAGGATCAATCGTACTACAGGTCTAAAGCACTCAAAAGACAGCGCATGAGCCATATTTTTTAAGTTACAAGCTATATCATTGCATGCACTCGCATATAGAATTCTACACTATTAACCAATTTTATGTCATACATGCTTCACCAAGGTACATAACTGATTGCAGATTACACAGCATATCAGCGCCAGACTCGGTTTCAGCGACTTTCATTGTTACACACTAAGAAACTGTATTTAGACAGAAGCGTTGTGGAGGGATAGGAGCACACTGCTCTAGTGTCCCTCACACCCGTTGTTGTCCCAATGAGCTCAAACTATCACCAATCCGTTCCAAACTACACAGGTTTTCTACAACATGTACATTAATTAGTTAGCTCATTAGGGGCATGGTACATAGGTTTTATACTTCTTTGCCCACATCATCTTACTCACAACTTCGATCTTTACATAGCATCACATATTTCGATATTACTCACTCACTAGCATAATGACATACTACTATTTATATAAGTTATTGATTATACTCAGGGTACAACTTAATTTTTGTTAACCAAATTACATATTCATGCATGCTCTATATATTGTTGTTCCTAGCTTTGTCTATTGTGTGCATTCTTTGTTCGTTTCGAGGACATTTGAATATGTCATTGCCAAATGGCTCTAAGCCTTTATATCTCCGATTGTATGTGTGTGTA
The DNA here is from genome assembly GCA_037957365.1 of Torreya grandis. Taxonomy (NCBI): domain Eukaryota; kingdom Viridiplantae; phylum Streptophyta; class Pinopsida; order Cupressales; family Taxaceae; genus Torreya; species Torreya grandis. The sequence continues at coordinate 3,388,186 of JARHVA010001210.1, read as the reverse complement.
GACATTTGAAAATGTCTTGGTGTGTCTTTTATTCTTATGTGGAAATTTGCACATGTCCTTCTATGTGCTCTAAGCCTCCTTTGTTTGATTCTATGCAAATGAGGGACATTTGAACATGTCCCTTGTATTGGCCCCTTGGCCTTTTATTGTGTGTTTTGTGAGTTGTGTGTATACTCTTTGATTGTGTGTGTCATGGCCATGACATCTTGCTTGCTTCTTTGCTTAGATTTTTTATGCCATGATGGACTTCATGCATCCACCCAGCAATTCTATAATGCCATGATAGATATCATGCATCACTTCCTAAGTAGTTCTATTCAGCATTATATACTCAATTGATCACTTATCTGTGTGTTTCATTGTCACATCTATCTAGACACACTATGAATGCTTGTTTACACATGCATCTTACATTTTTTACTATGCTTAGTTTACATACATAATGATGCCATGCTTCTCCATGTCAATATTACTCAAATTTTCATTTTTACATCACAACCACCTGTTGCATAACTTTTTATTTTGAGTTAAGTTCTTGTGCAGGCTCAACAACTCACCTCAAACGAGGGGGCATTCATAGAGATTTATCTTAAAGACTAGACCTCTCAGATTAACACACAAACAGGATTTAATAGTGATTACACAGTTGACACAATTTCAGGCTTAAAAAATACATAGAAAGTCATGTTGGATAGGAGCTTCACATTGGACAAGTGAGCACTGCTCTAGTGTCCTTCCCAACGTTGTTGTTCAAATGCCTAAAAAATAGGCATTTTCAAAATTTCTCAAAACCTCAGTTTACTCAAAACAATACTTAGCAATTTCACAGTTTTAATTTCTAGAATTACACAGCGTTGTCTCAGATTTGCACAATTTGGGGGCAATCACGCACGGCATGTTCCAGTATGGCACACAAGGTTTTTCTCAGTGTTTTAGCATAGTATTAAAAAACGCAGGTACTCGCAAGGTACCTGCAGTATTTCGTTTTTCCACAACCCCCCGAGTAGATGCCCGATAAAACGCAAGCCAGATACCAGGGCAAAACCAGTGGGTTTCGTGGACCAGTTACACGCCAAAAACCGTGGGTTTTGCCTGCTAAGCGGTCAAAAACCGGATACCCAAAAAAAATTGTGAAAACCTAAAAGCAATTCATTTTTCCTTTTTTTTTTCATTTCGTCGTGTTTGCCCTCTTCACCGTCGAGACTCGAGACGACGCTGAAAACTAAGGAATTATACAGCCAAGCCATGGTAACGAGTAAGTTCTATTCATTTTTATAAATTCTTGCAAAGCCAAAAATGATACACAGTCCACTATCCAGACTCCAGTATACCTGTAACCCTACATTTAGTCGTCTAACCTGCAAGCTGTGTTAAAACGCGACCGACGACCCTGTAAAAATTAAAAACATTAGTCTACTATCTTACTGTTTTAGACAAAGATATCTGATACAAAATCCTGATAATATTAAGCTTTAACAGATAATATATTAAATTTTAATAGATATTAAATAGAAAAGAACAATAATAAAACATTTTTTTTTTAATAGTTATAAACTTATATTTATTAAAAATTTAAATCTGAGATATATATTATAGAATCATTGATTATAAATTTCTATGACTATGTCACTGTCACTGTCTGCGGCAAACTACAAGCAACAAAACAATAATAAATATTAAAAATCAGTTAGAAACTTAGAAATTAGAATCATAGCAAAAGTAAATAATAAAATAGAAACTTAACACATTTTAATATTTTATCTAATTATCATATTTTTTTTCTAATATTTATTATTTTTATCTTCTAATTTATCTCTCACTTTGCTAGGTTTGAGCTCCAACTTCCAAGGAGAAAATGGAAATCATTTTCTCATCTCCTCCCCAACAAAGCTTTTGTGGGACCAAAAGCCTTCCAAAAAGGGTGCAATGATCCATAAGGATCTAAAAACAATCCAATTATCAAACAACAAGATTGAAACCCAATTTCAATCATCAGCAAAGCTTCAAATGGAGAGTTACAAGTTTGGTGATGAAACCGTTGCTTCATGCAAACAACTATTAGTTAACCGCCCCTTCTTGTAGAGCAGCAATTACGAAACCGCCATGGCAGTTTTGCCCACCATAGCTATACACGTATGATAAAGACATAACAGTATCTCTTCAGATTCTAAGATGCTTAGAGATCCTTCAGTGCACAAAAGGACATCTCTGAGGATGATAAGAAGGCATGTATACAAAGAACGCATCAGTGAACAAAGTTGGTGCTCAGTTATTTGTAGAACGCGTTGGAGAAAGGAATGGTGCAATATAGCTGAGTGAGCAAGATAGGAGTCTATTTTACTTGTTCTAATATTCTCATTGTAATCCATCTTTGGCCATAAGAAGATAGGACGCAGAGCAACTGCCTCTTCCAACTGGTTTTTCCCGATCTTGGGATTTACCAGACCAAAATGTGTCTTTGCACCTCCATGGTTTTATGTGTTCTGTTCATGTTTCTTGCATTCCTGTTTTCAGTTCTAATAGTACTGCTTATCTTCCAACAACACATTGCATTAATTCTAAGTCATCAAAGTGACAATGAACTATCATTTTAAAGTAAATTCAAAGCAGAACAGCAAATTGTGATTCTATGAACTTTAGCAAGCTTGTACTTGAGGGTTATAGATCATCTCATAGCAAATAGGACACCTGAAAATGACATTCTCCTCTATGATGGGACGAGCACTACTGCTAGTTATGCATGTGTTTCAGTAGATGGTAGTGTACCAATATGCAAACTTTATGACATGAAAATATCATATTCTTATCAACAATTTTATGAAAATTGTTTTTTGTTACTTTTGCATTAAGGGCAAGGGTAAGGGTATGGGGGTTGCAACTACATGAAGACATCTTTTCTTCAAGCTCTTATTTAAACTCCTCTTTTTTTATAGTATATTTAACTTTATCAAAAAAATGTGTACGGGTATGTGGTGGGAATATAACAAAATAGGTGTTAGGTTAAAATTTATATTAATAGCATGACAGAGAATCACAGTTATTTATAGCATGCATGCACCAAGGTTGCTAGGAATTCCATAAAGGGTTACCTTCTTGTTAAAATAGAAACCTCAGGCACAGATCATCAGTATCTTGTCAGTTTATAGTTTCCCTAGTTGATCACTATATATACTATTCGCAAGCAATTAAGCAATTCCTCAAAGGGTGTCATATTCTTATCAACAATTTTACGACAATTGTTTTTAGTTACTTTTGCATTAAGGGCAAGGATATGCGTACGGAGTGGGAATACAATAAAATAGGTTTTAGGTCATAATTAATATTGGCCATGTGATCAATGTGACATTAAATGTTTTGGTTAGTAGTTAGGTAATTAAACCACCATATAACCATATATGGTGCTATTAAATATGTAAATATGAGAATGACATTGGGAAGGAATTGTTTTGTCATGCACACAACATCCCACCTCAGGCTAACCATGTGTAATTATTTGTTGCAGTATTTTATAGAATATCATCTTTCCATCGTTCTCGTTCATTAATGTAAGAGGACCCTGAATTCCGAAATAAGGTTCATTCATACATTACTGCACCCTGAATTCCGAACATAAGGTTCATTCATACATTACTGCACCCCAAACCTCTCGTAATATCAATAAACAAGTAGAATCACTGCCCTCAATCAGTCAGCATTATATTTCAACAATTTTTGGAGCAATACAGTTCGAAGTTCTAACAAGCAAGTTCGGTATAATCAAAATGGTTCCTACAATTAAACCTATTGCAAAAGAGACTCATAGAAAATAGAAGAATCAAAATTGAACCACACTTTCCTCGGACATCTTAAACATAAGAAAGGCAGATAAACGTATAAATTGCAGGCAATAGATTGTAGAACTCACGTTTCTGGTGAAGTCATATTCCTATAAGCCTGTCACAAAAAGTGCACATGGTTAGATTATTATACCAGTAGTTTAATAAGCCATCCCTAAACTGACACCTTAAATTGGAATCTATGCAAGCTGAGGCAAATGAATATTTTCAGATAGATGCACGAATCAAATATTTTGTTTAAGATGTGAATCAAACAGCTAATTCTGCAAGTAGCCAACTTCATAAGATGCATATGCAATCTAGCTCTTAAAGGGCTAGGAAATGCAAAACCACAAGAAGGGCACATGAGGCCATAAGAGCAAGCACGCAAAACATTAACCTTTACTTTAACAATGTAGAAAGGCATTGCTAAATAAAAAGAAGAATTGCCATAGGCTTTGTATGAGGAAGTAGGCAAAAAAGGGACTTTAAAAACAAAGCGGCCAAAAGTGTAAGGTAAAGAAGTAAAATTTGTTATTTTGGAAACCTTTGGATCTTTAATAAATAGTCAACTCGTTTGTTTTTTTTGGGATAAAAATCGTTGTTTTAGAAGTTAATTTACCTCAAGCTTGCAAATAGGAACCGGCTTTCCTTGCCTTTGACCTCCTAGCATACCCTGCATAAACACACACATCTATAACTACTATAATAGATGGATAAGAAAATTAAATGGAACCTTTATAAATGTTCACTAAAAACTAATACAAAATTTAAAAGATAAATTATTACTTTAAAAGGCATGGCATTGACAAAGGAGTCCCCAACAAAACTATATTAGAGAAAAGATAATTGATAGGCAAAATAGAATTTTTAATTAATAAGATGGTTTAGTAAAATGCAAACTTTAACAAATTCTAAGAATCCACCTGAAAGGGGTAATATCCATTTAAAATGCAAACATTACTCTTTTTTGCAATGTGAGGTGTCGATATCTTTGCACTCATTTCAGCAGTATAACCTCCTAAAGCTAACAGTTCATTTTCTCCCCACACCGAGTACTATTTTTTTAATAATGAAGGTAAACGCATTTGGATGCTGCATACATACTGAAAAAACCCTTAGGATACCCAGATCTTGGGAATAAGTTGTGGCTCAAATGAGTGCAAAGAAAGCAAAGGCGTGGAGGATCCAGCACATGGGTAGATGCAAGCTGTATAACCTGACATATGGGGCACATCATCAGGATCCATGACCAAATTTCAAACTGAATAGCCAAGACCCATTTCTGATGGTACTTGTAACTCGAGAGACTCACATAAGGATTGGTATATAAGCATTACAAGGAATATCCTTAAGCAGATCAGTGTTATATATGTTAATACCCGGGGTTCATTTAGTCGGTGCCATCAAAGTTAAGCTTGTAATATGCCTCAGTAAACAGCCTATCATGTCACCCAGAGATAAAAGATCAAGGATGGGGAACGAGTAACATGCAGGACTAGGCCATGAATTAAGTAATCAAGCTCAAGGAGATTTTAGGCATGGCTAAGATGAAAACACAAAAAGGTAGTGAGTCAAATGTGAAACCAAAGACATTATAATGATGTAGAGACATCTCGAACCTTGGCATAGAATACTCAGAGACTCTTCTCAAGCCATAGCCCCCAACAAAGTAAGGTACAATTTAATTCTTTCATCTTCATTACAGCTTTGAGCAGCAGAAAGGAAGGTGGGTCACAGCACTGGAATAACAAGAGATCCTGAAGGGATCATAATACAGAGATTATAGTGATTTATGGAGATCCTTCCTAGTTCTTTCACAGTAGGAAGCATGATTATGCCTCTGAAAAAAGTCCAGGAAACTTCCCCCAGTCTGTGCCACCCTTCAAGCGATGCACTCTCAGACTCAATATTAATGATTGCATAGCGACATATCTACGATTCTCCTAATGCTGAAGAGAATAAGGGGATTTTATGCCAGCCTCTTCTATATTGCAATTTCTATTCTTCTAGCTCGGCTCCTCTTGCTCTATCCTAATTTTTTTACATTTTTGATTTTCCTTGTAAGCTTTTGTTGTGTGGGAGATGCTTTAGCCACTCCACATTGTTATTGCTGCTAGATGAAATTTTGTGTCCAGTTTTCTGGACACAAAACCTCGTTGAAACTTTGTTGAATAAGTCCACAACTTAAGAAATTTTTTTTACCTCTAAAAACTATTAAAATATCATCTAAAAACACAAGATAGCCATTATATTAGACTCTTAAAGATCCTAAAATTGCAGTAATTCTCATCTTGTCCACGATGTTAATAATCTGAACTATGAAATGGAAGAACATACAGAGAAAAGACAAACCTCCCAAACTTTTGTGTACTTTGCAGTGGCTGTCACTGGCTGCTGAGAAGTAGTAGCAGTTGATGGCAACTGAAGATTACCCGCAGAACCATTACCCACTCCAAGTCCTTGTAAATTACCTAGTTGAACTGACTGGTTTAAACTAGGTTTGGGGACCATTGTTCCTGCACCAGAGCTTGTTCCAACAGGACCCATGCCAGCCAGTATATTTTGGCTCATTCCCACTCCGCTCTGTCCTAATTGTGATCCTGTAGCCATTCCTCCATTGACCATCCCAGGAACAGATTGTCCCAGACTAACAGCTCCCTGTGCGCCATTAATAGCAGTATTAACAGAAGATACTGGTTGTCCAGCATCTAGACCCAACGTGCCAGCAACAAATGAATTTTGTGAAACATTTGGAGCTACCAGCCCAGCTCCCACCATGCCAACAGAGGTTCCAGCAGAAATCAATGCTGACTGTCCAGTCACTTGAACATTCTGAGGAGTTGATATTGGTGCTGAGCTCATTCCGTTAGCAAGTAAATTTGATGCTTGCATACCCACTGAAGCATTGCCTGTTTGCAGCCCTAGAGAACTTGCTCCTGGTAAAGCAGCTGAACCCAAGCGTGAGTGTGAGAGATTATTCAACAAGCTTACATTTGTGGTGGAAGCTGTTGCAGTACGAAGTTGCTGTGATGTGTTGCCAACAACTGATTTAAAATCCTGTCCATCTGCTGCATCTATGCTTGATTTTGTCTCTTGAGCGGAAAGACCTGAAGATGAGGAATATTGGGCAGGACCTCCTTGTGAAGTACCATGTAAAAGTGAACCAGAAGTCATATGAGGCAAACCAGATGCTGATGTAAGCGATACACTGGAGGGAACCTCCTAGCCCATCAAAAACAGAAAAGAATAATCAATAATAAAGTAGACCATCTTTGATAATATTCAGATATGCTTAGCGTTATAATTTGAATGAAAACCCAACAACTAGTACCATTTTCACAGTTGCTGCAGGAAGCGCTCTGTTTGGTGCCTGTGGATATCCAGTCATGACTCCAATCACTGGAAATATGAGAAATAATTATTTATACAAGTACCAGAAAAAAATCCATTTCGGTAGATAACATCTGAGGACTGTTTATTAATTTAGCCCTACACTGTTGCCTTCCACATAATACTATAAAACACTCTACAAAGAGAACGGTGCCATTTTCATTTAGTATTTGGTAACAGATTTCTGATACTCTGCTAAAGAAATCTTAAATTTATTTTTCATATTAGTGGAAACCGGATAGAGTATCTATTACAATTCATGAGGAAAGCTCAAATACTGTAGCACAACAATCATGCTACCAAGTAAATATAAAATCCACTAGGCTTCATAAAGTTTGGGTAAAAATAGAGCTGTCATTTGAAATAGACATTCAATAAGAACAAAAGATTAACCTGCCTATACCTTGACAGTTTTGTTTTTGTACGGTTAGGCGGTTGTGCCAATATACGTTTCTGTTGCAAACTCTGCTTTTATTGCATTTCAATCAATGGAATCTACTACATAAACTCGAATAATTTGCAAACAAACATCTTACAAGTTTTGCAATTCATATTATCTACATTATTGAGGTTCTTGTCATTATCTTATTTTACCCATTTCTATCATACTTCTTCAAAGGCTACATTGTATAGTTGGCTAATTCAGGATTTCTGCAATACATAGGGTAGATTTACTCATTACTTTTGCACGTGCAGCGTAAGAGCAGACTAACTTGCTAGTCATTCGCCACGTTAGAAGATTATTACACATTTTCCATTCTCTTCATGAAAAGGAATAGCTTGTAATTTGAGTAGTCAAAATTTTGTAAACCATGCGTCAGATTAGGTTAATATACATTTAAATACCAAGCAAATATAGTAGTTTAGTTCTAAGTAACGTGAACAAATTGCTTTTGGTGGTAGGGCATTTGCACATTCACTTAGCTCAAGCAGTCTAGCACTCACATTGACACCACTAACACTGTATAAGTCAATTAATAAATAACTACAGCATAAAACCTACACAAGAAAACCTAACACTGAATATCCAGGGTGATTTAATTTCTTTTATTCAAATATACATATCTAGGTGCAAAGGCCATAGAAAATTGCACATTTAAGATCTGGTAGAGCACTTATACATAATACAAAGATGAATGAGATATGAATTGTATCTATAAATATATCATTATGAAAAGGCAACCCAGATTATGCATAATAAATACCATGATTGTATCTTGATAATTTCTGATTGAGTGCTGAATGCACTATCAGTCGCCATTCCTTGCATTCTTTTGAGTGCTTGATAGTCCCTATGCTAGTATATGGACATCTACATTATAATGAATAAGCAATGGCATCCTCAACAATCTACCAGGAAAATGAAATGGGAATTCTTGGATCCAAAACAGCATGGAATCTATATATATTGTTTTTAATTCTTTTTTGAACTGACAATTCCATGCTGTTTTGGTTCCAGGATTCCTGAAAATTGGCAATTCCCATTTCATTTTCCTGGTAACTTTATATATATGAAAATAATAAAAAATGTACATAATATCTGTGTTCCATGCATCAAGAAATTAAACACAAAAAACATGAGTACCACAACTTAAATTGAAATACCTTTGGCTGAAGAGGTAGCTGGGATATCAAAGAATGAAGTGCAACACAATGCATTGGTCCAACACGGGAAGAAAGAGCCCTTGCTAATCAAAGAGCAAAATGTGAAAGAAAAAAGACACGGGTTCCTCAGCTAGAGGGATTGACCAAGCAATAAAAGCTTCTATCAAGAAGCATGAGGAAACACAGAGATCCCCAAAGGTTCAAGTTGCTAAACAGGCATAACAAATTCCTTAGCTTCTAAGGATCAAAACATAGCTAACACAAGTGAGGAGCAAAAACCAGAAGTTTTTGTAAAGGGTCAAAAATTAGGCAGCAGAAATGTAGGTGCCACAGTAATAATCACACCAAAACAAGGCTAATAAACAAGCCCCCAAAAGAGGCTGAGCTTCCCAATGAACCTACAATGGGAGCAATCAGAGAAACAGCAGGATCATGTCCAACTATGGGACTAGATGCTCCAATTGCAAGTATCAAGTACAGAGGAAATGTAATAATGACACCTGCAACTTGTAATAACATCTACACTTACATTCAGATTATCTTGTTCAAACATTTTGCAGCAAACATCACATACTACAATGGACTCAATAGGAGAGAAGCTGACCTCTCGTATGGTTGTAATCAATATGCAGCCTATTTTAAATTCAACAAAGCAATTAAGAAGATTAAGGTGTGTCAGTTACATCAACAGTAAAGAAAACCGAAAGGGGAAGTGCAGAAGGATTACTTGATTACCAATGAGAACTAGATTACTCAAACAACAAATCAGAACCAGATACTCCGTTACTAAGACAGAACCAGACTTGTCAAAGTCTGGCTACAAGAATCTAAGGCTAAAGCCTTGAAAGTATGGCACGGGAATGTGTAGCTCAAGACTTTTGATCTGGTGATGCTCAGGGATCAAGACGAATTAAGGTGAGATGACGTTTAACTTCCTTTACAAAGTGGTAGCTGGTGACAATCAGAGAACAAGACAAATTAAGTGAGATGACTTTTAACTTCCTTTAGGTCAAAGCGGTTTGTAGGACCTATCAAAAGTGTGTTTTCTTGTTTAGAAAATTGTTTTTATGACTGTTTAGTTTTAGAAATAATTCCCCAAGTTTTGATTGATTGCCTTGGTTAAATATTTCATGAACTAGATTATGATTGCCAATATCTGCAGTGTTTCACAGGGAAGCATTCCCTGCTATCTGGGGCTGTCCAAGGCATCTTTGGGAGGGTTAATCTGCCAATTTCACTCCGCAATTTGTGTGAGTTGGTTCTTTGCACTGCAATCTTGATTTTATTTTTGAGGCTGGTTACCTTCCAGGTAGTTGGAATATTCTAGTTTGGGGTTGACACTATTTTTATATACCAAAGTTTTCTCATCTTTGTTTTTTTCATGTTGTTGCAGAGGTTGTCTGTGAATTTGGTTTGATAGTATAACTTTAAATTGGTCAAGCCTGTGAATGGTAGGTCATCACAGATGTCCTAGAGATTCAACCATTGATTCAAGTCCTTTTACAAACCTTTTTTTAGTTGTGGATAGGCTAAATGTAATTTTTGGGACATAACAGGAAGCCCATCTTGAACAAGTTTAGTGAGCTTATGTTTGTATACATGATATTGCAATTTAAGGCTTCATTTTTAATGGGAAGTATCATACCTGCTTCCATCAGGAGTTAATACCAAGATAAACATTGTCTGCTGCTGTTGAAGGCACCTCTATAGGCTAGATCAAAAGAACCCACACAAAAACCTGACAGATTGCCCAGAGGGCCAGAAGTTTGAAGTTGTTAATTGCAATAAGAAAGTACAAATGGTTCAAATAAACAAACAGCTTGAAGGGGAATACAAGTCCAAAGCAACTAATTTGTCTTCTGTGAATCACTTCTAGTAATTTAGATAAATTGTTGTATCATGTCTTCTTTCACTTTTTCAAATAGCACCTGGTGTGCCAAGGGATTAATATCAGCCAGACCCAACACTTCTTTCCTACGAGGCAACAGTGTATGGCTGAACTATATAGTCGAACGAATGACAATGAGATTCAGATCCTTCTACTTTCCATCTATAGCAGTTCAATTCCAAGGTGGGCGATTTGCTCAAATAAATCATGCAACCTCCATTAAATTACAGTAGGTGGTTTAGAGGGAACACCCAACCAAGCAAATGCCAAATAAAAATTACCAGCTAAGGTGGGTAACAATCCGTCAAAACCAACAACGTGAGATGAGGGGTTTCGTCCTCAATCAGCGGTAATTGTATTCTGGAAAAAATCCAGCAGAGTCTCCTTAAGCTGCCAAGTTCACATATCCAAATGAGAGCTCAAAAGTGATTAATTAGAAGATAAGGGAGGCATTAAGGCAACTTCTATTTTGAAAATGTTTTTTCCTTCCAAAACTCCATGTCCAACTTTGCTTTCCTTTTTTTTTTAACATTTATCTTAAACATTTTAAAATATCACTAAATATTTTCCATAGGGGGCATCCAACATAAAGTACATTGTCCCCTCTTTTAAAACAACATTGCTCAACTAGGCCAAGGGGTCTTTTATAATCCATGCTTATTCTCACTTAATTCAATTAGCAACTTAATTAACTTGAGTGATGAATTAACAAATAATAACTCTGACCATTGAGAGAACTCACCCCTGCCAAAAATGGAAACTCTGCACTGCTGTTGAAAAGGAGCCAAGAGCAATTACTAAAAATAGTGAGCCAAAACTCCAAACTGGCTCAAATGAAGCTCAACTGGAACTTACTAAAACAAGTAAGTTTACTGAAGATAGTAAATTACTAAAAATAGTAACTTACTAAAAATAGCCGTCACCACTGGAAAAAACCCAAAAAACTCATCTTATGTCACCAAAGTTCCCTAACCAAAATCCACTTAGCCTACAGGAACCGGAATAGGCTAACGGTAACTCAAACTGGCTATGAACGAGAAGGGGACATTACAAATCAACGCCATTTGTGTGCCAAACTTGCACTTGTAAATACTTCACATCCATTATACAGAATCGACACAAATAAAAGCCAAGTAAAATTGTAATCAGTCACCACAAAAGAAGTCATTTCAGCCACCATTCTTTAATCCTTGTTGTTTCTAAACCCGTTTGAAATACCTACTCCTGGGTGTTCTCAGTTGTCAACCTATAGCATCTTTCCTCCATATTCCACCCGCTTTTGCTTGATTGGAGGAAAAACAAGTGTTAACTACGATATTTCACAATATTTTAGAAATTGGCAAAAGGTTGACAACTATACATAGCCAAACAATGGGAACACCTCCCTTTCTTTCTCTATGTAATTGTCTAGTATATAACCATCAAGTCCAAACAATGGAGAACTAAATACTGAATGGCCATCTTCCTTTAATATATAAGATAAACAATGTCATCATCTGCGCTTTCCCTTTGTCATGTACCTTGTTTAATATAGCCCCCCAATACCCATGTAATCCCAAACATTCTATATCTCCAACAAAAATTTCTTCTTTAGACAAAATTGTAGGATTCTGTTACTCCCAAGACCAAAGCCTCTTCATGGATTGACATGTCACATTAATTAAGCTAGTGTTATTCAGAAAGCAGTTTAACAAACTGTTTCTTGTGAGCACCTTTGAGTCATGCAATATACTAAGCAGCTGCACATGTCCTGATATGCAGAATATCTAAAAAAAATTAAACTCGTTGAAGCAGATTTCCATGTCATAATATTCGGCATTCTGTATGTTTTCTTGTAAGCACCTTAGGGTCGTGCAATATTCTGGAGTGAAATACCCTGGCCTAATATCTTAGTTTGCCTACAAATCATTGACACATACCTAAGCACATTGTCATGCACAACAAGCCTAGACCACAAAGAAGTGTTGCAGTTTACTAAAGTTGAAAACCAAAGCAGCCCATTATGAAATATCTAACATTTCCAACGATTTTGATACTTCACTTTCACCTCATGATAATCAGTAAAGGTTGATTTTTTTCAAGCATGTACTTTAAGAAGGAATTGAGAAATTCGTAGTACCTAAAACCCAACATACCAGCTCACAGCCCAAGAAAAATATAATTTACAAAGCAGGTAATCTTAACTTCATTCTAAATGATGTTATTACAGTGATAGCGACAAAGGGGACCAAAGGCATATGGAGAAAAGACAGGAAAAAGAATACAACCTGCTTGGCCTGATGAAGGTCTGACAGCAGCAGATTGTGGTTGAAGGGGAACAGAATGCATAGCTGCAGATGTTAAATCAGTCTTTATCATATTTGAACTTGCATTTACTGGTGTTGCTCCAGAACAACTTAGAGCAGAACAAGCATCCACAAAACTGTCTGAAAGAAGAATCAAGTGTTGTGAATGTTTTATATTTTCCATTACTGCATCTGTCGCAGACGGATTGCGTTTACCCTGCAGCAGGTTAAAAAATATAATTAAGTAGAATGAAAGGCATTAACATTAACAGAGTCTGGTGAATTAAAAGTAAATTACACGGATTCAAGAAAATGCATTGTTTATTGGATATCTCAAAGTACAGATATTAAAATGTCTCAAAACCGGTAAAAGGATAGAAAATTCAAAATCCATTATGTTAACATTTAATACCTATTTAATTTGGCCTGTCAAGAAGAAAAGCTCACTTCTACTATCAGGCACACAACTAACTAAAGTTAGCGGGAAAAATACTCCACGATATCAGTAACATTTAATATCTGTTTTCCTCATAGAAAACTCCATTTTGAAAAAAGCAGTCTGAGGACCCGTCAATGCCACAACCTAGTTATTCTGTGTTCATAAAAGTGGGTAATGGTTATTTTTATGCATAATAACATAAAATGGGGCACGGAAGTCTGAGTACCCGTCATTGCCACAACTAGTTATTCTGTGTGTTCATAAAAGTGGTTAATAGTTATTCTTATGCCTAATAACATAAAATGGGGCATGGAAGTCTGAGTACCCGTCATTGCCACAACTAGTTATTCTGTGTGTTCATAAAAGTGGTTAATAGTTATTCTTATGCCTAATAACATAAAATGGGGCATGGATCTTGATAACAAGGAACTCCCAATGTGCTGAGGAAAAGTGTCCACTCTACGTGTAATCAAATAGAGGAAGCATATTCTGCTCCTCCTGTGTTTGTTTCCTTTTTTAGGGAACTGTCTTTGGTGCCGTAAATTGCTTATCCACCAGTACATTAGCCTATGGCTGCACATGCTTCATAAGGTCATCAAGATGAAATTCAGGTTGTTTAGAGCTAGCAATGTCTGGTTTCATCCAAGAGCATTTCAAAGGCCATCTAAGAATATAATCCAATTCACTACTCTAATTCAGCATGGCACCCACCTCCTACAATCCCATCAGAGTTTGAGACAGTCACAGACTGTGAGGCCAGGCACCGGCATGTAATCTTGTATGTTATGTTTTTTACTATAGCAGACAAAGATGATGTTTTATAGCTCTAATGTTTTTCTTGTTACTTTGTAAAACCTGGCAAGTGTAAGCAGGACTAATTTAAAACATCCCAGAATATCTCAGAACAAATAGTTTTGACCTGATAACAATCTCAGTCTGTGGTTAGAATTTTCCAGTATCAAATATCTTTGGCTCTTGACTTTTTAATGCTATTCCAGAAATATCAAGCTGTCAAATATTCCATTTCTGTACTTTAATATACCTTTATTAATATAATTTTCACCTTGCCTATTAAAATAAGCAATGCAATTTACATTTAATCAGAAGGTGGTAGGCGAAAAGTGGAATCTTACTACATTATGTACCACTCTTAATCTTGAATGTTATGTCCCTTAGGATAATTGAAATATCCCTTTTTAGATAAACATTAACAATTCTGAATTTCCTGTAAAACCCTTAGAAAATAATTCAGAATTCCCTTAGAAGAAATAAATTCAACACACTCTTGAAGAAACTAGAACCCTTGGGTAACATAAATCAAAACCCTCATGAAGAAATTGGAACCCCCATTAAATCTGTTAATGTCACCGAGTAATAGTAGAGGCACAAAATATGTCTTTCACCAAGATAACCAAATAATAAATGAATAGAACAATACATGCAATAGGATTTCCAACCACACCCCTCCTTAATTTCAGTCAATAACCTGCTACTGATTACAATCAACGGGTTCAAACCCTACTGAATTTGCACAAATATCAATGATTACAAATGATAAATACCACTTATTGTCTTCATTTGTTGTTCTGTAGTAATTATTTTGATATGGCAGACCTGCAAGTGTGACGTAGGATTGTCGGTTGCTTATATGAAACCCTGTTTTCTGAATGCATGTGAATAACCAGCTGTGTAAATCATTTGTAACCCCTGTATGGAGCTACCACAATGGACTAAAGGGGTTTCGTCCTCTGATACGGCTGCAATGAAGTTTTACATCTTCAAGCAGAAGTAGAATGAATTTGGAATTCAGTCATGAAGTGTCAAAAGTTTAATAATCAATAATGATTATTCATTGCCCCTTTTGTGTTTATATAAGATTCACTTTTCAATTCACCCAAACCCTAAAGTAATTAGAATTACTCTTTAATTTAATATTCATCTTTTTTCAATTTATGAATATTAATTACTTTTGGCCATGTATGTATTAATTGTTTTTGCCCCTACTCAATAATAGTTAATAAATGTCATTTTTTCAAAGTTATAACTTAAAGACCCTTTTGGACATCTTAATAAATTATTATTAGATTATTAATTATTTCGAAAAAGGGACATGATAGTTCGCCCTTCCCAAAATCATTTGTCCTCAAGCAATACCTAAACCGCCCTGCAAATACCAAGATCCCAAACTAATCTTCTTGTTTTTACCATTCTCCCTGGTGATGTAGATGGCTTTTGCAGCACTACTCTGATACAATCAGGGATTGGAAGCCCTGAACCTACTGATACTTCTTCAACAAGCTCTATGAGTGAATCCATGATAACAAAATCATGAATGAACTATGATCAAAGAGAGTACTACCAACAGTGACACCCTCCATTTTGTTCACTGTAACAACTGTAGGGGCTCCATTGGCTATACCACGAAGTACAACTTTTTTCCATCAGATTCAAATTTCAACTCCAAGGTCTGGTAATTCTGTGTAAATTTCCCAAGGGAATGTAACCACTACACCCCTAAAACCAAACCGATTTCTCCTATGCTCACAACATATAAGTCATCACACACCCTATGATTATCAAATGCGATCTCCAACCGCTAAATCATTCTAGTGCAAGGAATAGTAGAACCACCAGCTACAATCACATTTAAGCCCTAAAAAAATTCTGATTTCAACCCTCTTTGGGATATCAAACCCTCATCAATGAAGCTATGGGTTCCCCACTATCAATCAAAACCATGAATTTGTCCCTACATAACTCCAAAAATTCTAAAAGGGTAATACGAAGGTGTACCAAAAAGTGCAACATAAGTGTTTGCTGAAATAAGTGTGGCAAGGGTGCTCCCTGAACTCCCCATCTCCTCTTTCAATTCCTGGTACTTCTTTTAACTTATCATCAAATATCACCTCAATGTAGTGAACATGTCCTTTTGGAAAACACCTATGACCTAGTTCCCATGGATCCTTGCATGTGAAGCATAGTTTTTACCTTTTGAGTTTATTTCATGTTTCTATCTCAATACATGGCTTCTATGGCAGCTCCTTTTGGAGAGAAGCCCCTTGCTGAAATGGCTTCTTTTGTTGCTCAAAAGCTGATATCATTGGTTGCCCATAAGTTGTCCTTGGCTGCCCATAAGATGTTGTCTTTGGCTGTTCATAGGGCAGAATTTTACCTTTAGGTGCTGAAGTCTCCACATCTAAAGCCTTTTTGATGGCTTCTTGAAGAGAAATAGGGTTGAAAGCTTTCACCAAACCCTTGAGTGGTTCGGCTAAACCCTTAAGAAACAAAACAAGTCTCCTATCAGTCACATCAGGTACCATAACTGAAAGCTTTTGAAAATCAAGAACAAAGTCCTCCACTGAATTGGATTGAGTTGAGTTAACCCCTGAAAATGGATTTACGGATCAACTCTATCAAATCTCTCTATTAACCTGGTACCAAACTCATGAGTGAATGTGATCATGCCCCTAAATGATCAATCCATGGTACTACCACTTGTATGCTACGCTTTCAGATGAAGGGTGGCAAATTTGTTGGCTTCCTCTTCCATCATTCACCTCTGATAAAAATGTATCCAATTTATGTATTCATGAGCATGTTGTGCACTTACCAAAGCCATCATATGTAAGAAGGGTTAACTTCCCTAATGTTTGTTGGAGGTCCCTCTGATTTGTTTGTGGCCTAGTTTCAGCTCTTTGACCACCTTTGTTCTTTAAATTTATAAAATTAGTGAGGGAGATAGCCTCCCTAATTTTACCTGGTAGGACCCTATATTCCTCATAGCTGGCAGCAATTTCATCCACCACAGTGAGCTGAATTTGCACCTCTAGAACTGCTACTTCCTATGAAGGAAAATTGGTTGGAAAGCCCTAGCAAAGGAATTTATGGCTGTCCTCCGCTTGTGATGGTTGTTGCTCACCCCTGAAGAACTTCCTTCACCATTTTGAACTCTCTGCACATTCGCATTCTACCATCATATCTGCTAAACACTCTTGTCCTTGCACAACCCTGTCATAGCGAATTTCATCAACATCTCTATTACTCATGGCTTCCTCTTTTTTCCCTACAAATGATTCTAGATCCGGCTGTCATAATCCTTCCTCTGGGTATTCTGGCCCCTTTTCCCTTTCTCTTTGGTAATATCTGGTTTCTCTATCACTATCTTGCATGAAGTAGAAGCTACAAAATAAATCTTTCCCACAAGCTGGGAAGATATAAGCTCCGATACAACTATAATATCCCTTTCTAGATAAATATTAACAATTATGGATTTCCGATAAAACCCTTAGAAAATAATTCAGTTTTCCCTTAGAAGAAATATATTCAACACCCTCTTGAAGAAACTAGAACCCTCGGGTAATATAAATCAAAACCCTCATAAAGAAATTAGAACCCCTGTTAAATCTATTTGTCACCGAGTAATAGTAAAGGCACAAAATATTTGTCTTTCACCAAGATAACCATATAATAAATGAATAGAACAATACATGCAATAGGATTTCCAGCCACACCTCTCTTTAATTTCAGTCAATTAATTACTAAATATTACATACAACATCAAATATGAATAACCCACTGCTGATTACAATCAACTGGATCAAACCCTACTGAATTTGCACAAATATCAATGATTATAAATGATAAGTACCACTTATTGTCTTCGTTTGTTGTGCTGTAGTAATTATTCTAATATGTCAACCCTACAAGTGTGACGTAGAACTGTTGGCTACTAATCTGAAACCCTATTTTTTGATTGCATGTGAATAACCATCTGTATAAATCATTTGTAACCCCTGTATGGAGCTACCACAATGCACTGGAGGGGTTTTATCCTCTGATCCAACTGCAATGAAGTTTTTCATCTTCAAACAGAAGTTGAATGAATTTGGAATTCAATAATGAATTGTCAAAAGTTTAATAATTAATAATGATTATTCATTGCCCCTTTTGTCTTTATATAAGATTCAATTTTCAATTCCCCCAAACCCTAAAGTAATTAGAATTACTTTTTAATTTAATATTCATCTTATTTCAACTTATGAATATTAATTACTTTTGGTCATGTATGTATTAATTGCTTTTGGCCCCACTTAATAATAATTAATAAGTGTTGTTTTTTCAAAGTTTTAACTTAAGTGCCTTTTGGACAGTTTAATAAATTATTATTAGATTATTAATTATCTTGAAAAAAGGACATGACAATAGCAGACTGACAGGTATTACAGTTTTGTAGTTCTGCTATTTTATTTGTTACTCTGTAAGTTCAGGCAAGCGTATGAAGGATTAATTGAAAACAGCCCAGAATATCTCACAGAACAATAGTTTTGGTTTGATGTTGTTTGTGGTTAGAATTTTCTAGATTCAAAGATCTTTGGTTCTTGGTTTTCTAAATTTTATTACACGACAGGCTGTTAAAATCTGCATTGTTGTAACTTTATTTTCCCCCTAGATATAATTTGCACTTTGCCTATTAAAATAGCAATGTAATTACTAATTTAAACTTAACAACATAAGCAAAAAGTGGAGACTTACCGCATTGTATAGTGATCTAAGCTTGGGAAGTTGTTTGGGTGCAATTACTGAGAGAGAAACAAAGCACTGAAACGAAAGCAAAAAAAATTAGCACCGACACAAATTAGCATAAATCAAACAGCTTCCACAAAATCACCAAGCATAAAGCCATGAAATCACCAATACATTCAAAAAGCCAAAATTGCCCAAGCCATTATACACACCTGAGCATATGACTTGGCAACAGTTTCTGCATCAGCAAGCCACTGAGGTGTTTGAAATTCTGTTGCATTCTGCTGAGTTAAAGCATAGCTGGATGGTCGAGGAACAGGAGTTGCGAGAGGGAATGGATTAGATGCCGCAACTAACACACAGTGCTTTTGTCTGTCCATCCCCTGTGCCATCTGAGTCACAGTCGGGCTAGGAGCAAACATCTGATAATAACAAAGTATCGAGAAAGCTTCAGAAAGGAAGTATATCAAATTTATAATAAATTTTATTCAAGCATACCAAATTTATCTTTAGATGCCAAAAGACCAAGACGTAACTTAGAGGCCGTTTGGCACTAAGATAAAATTTCATAGGAGGAACATGCTTGAACTATAGGACTATAATTCACTAGCTCTAATTATTGCAAAATAAATGAACTCGACATGTCACTATTTCATTGCTGATATGATTGAAGTATGTTCAGCTACATTGCTCTTATAAGTTCTTTGTTGACCAATAACAATCTCCATAAAAAAGGGCCATAGAAAAAACATTAAAATTTTCAAGCTTTAAATACCATTAATGCTTCTGCAAGGCCTTCTGCTATAGCAGCTTCGCCAAGGCCACCAGCGCAGAAATTAATATCTGAAAGCCACTTTTGGAAAAGTTCAAAATTTTTTGTCCATGGACTCCGTTGCACCGAACAGGCTACAAAAAAATGAGAACATCATATCTTCTAGCAAATTATGATGAAACCACTCATAAAACCATGGTGCTTCAGTTTCAGCCACAAGATAACATAATGGATCTAGGATTCCTTTGTAGTTTTATCAACTATAATTTACTAAAGTAATGATTTGTGAACAAGGGGAGAATTATGACACGAAACCATGACATAGTTATAAAAAGGTAGAACAATATGAGTAGAGTTCAGTTACCAATAACATACCACTATGAGGTCCATGACTGTAGAAAACAACAAGTGCCATTTCAATATTTGGCCCAGAACTCTTCTGCAGTCCAAAACATATTAGCCCATAAATATAGTTATAGACCAGCCCAAATCATACATAAAAATTAAAAATAATAGCTCACATGAAAGATAACATGAAATAACTACATCAACCAATTACCATAAATGCGTGTACTTGAATGCAAAGGCCATATGTTTTACTAGCTTAGTTTCTCACAACCAAGCATAGAAGAATTGAATTGAACCAAGGGACAGATCTAAATGCAACTAGGCAAGACCCTCAATTTAGTCAAAAGGATCCTCATGGGATAAAATGGTCAGCTCCAGCAGTAGACACCAACAAATTCATAGTAACATAAAGCAAAGGCAAGTTATATGCTGTTATTAAACAAGATTAGTATAGATGGAAAGGAGTCACTTATATGGAGGTAACATATTTCAAATGAAACAAGAAATTTGACTGTCATTAGCTTCACAGCGACTCACTTATTTATAGCATGCACCAAGGTTGCTGTTAATTCCATGAAGGAGCATCTTCTTGTTAAAATAGTATCTTCAAATTATTGCATACAACAATGGAGAAGACAATCTGCACAGATGTATTGTGTCAGTGATATTTGTGCACTGAATTCGTGGAATATTTTAATGGCGTGAAGCGGTTTTGGCAGGCAGGCTTTAGGTTTTAGATCATCTAGCATCGGAATATTTCTCAGTGATGGCATTCTTGCTACAATCTGGGCAGTGGTAGTCAGATTAAAACAGGCCTAGTGTCGTTTTGGATTGGAGCAAGCTTGCATGAGAAGTGTTTGACAAATGTCGAGTAAAATTCATTGATCTCTTTAAGGTGCGGTAAGGCAGCGGTGATAGGGAAAAGATGGATGTTGCAGAGGTTAGGGGGCCTTGTTTCATAAATCTAGAAAATGTTGATAGGGAAGAAGATCTAGTGAATTATTCTAAAGATACTCATGAAGGCATGGCTATTTTCTCGGTGGCTGGTTGGGAAAATAAACAAAACAAGGATTGTTTTGGCCCCCCTTTCCTAAGGTTCTAGAGGGCCGCACACACTTCCAGGGAATCCCCTTTCATCTTTCGGCGATGGTTGTGGTATTGGAGGCAGCGGATGAACTGTCAGGGGGTCCGAGAAGGCATTTTCTGCAAATTTTGAAGTGGTGAGGGGACAAGGCCCAAACAACATCAAAGAATATTATTCCATTCACTCGATATAGGGGTCCTATCATCTACAAATCCTCAGACTATTGGTCCCAGGGGGGCTTCTGTTGATTGTTTTAAATTTTTGGATCACATTTTGGTTCAGGGAGGGGAGGCAGCCTAGGGAAATGAGCAGAATGTGGTATTCACTGATGGTTTAGGCAAAATTGGGGGCACTACAAGAGCCTTGTCGGAGCAGCTACTAAATAAGACTGAAGTTGGGCTCAATCTACCAACAAATCCAAAGGAGAAGATAGTGGAATTGTCCAAGGCAGTTTTAAAAAGGAAAGGCAAAAGGTGCATGAAGCTTCAGGAGAAAAGAGTTAAGACCCATTCTAGAGGAGGATGTTAAGATGGATAAAGTTGTGGAGTTTAACACTGCTCTAACAGGCTATTTTTATGGAAGGAGAATCTATGGTAAGAATTTAGAAAATTGGATGGCACAATATTGGAGGCCGGTTCTAGGGTACATTCCCATCTCTCATATATTGATTAGGGGATGGCTTGCTTTCATTTTCAACTCTGAAGAAGTCGTGAGAAAATTTTTGGAAAACAAATGGTTTTGGGGGTCATCTCCTTTAACTCTAAAGAAGTGGTCATCGAGTTTTGATTATCGGGTGGAGAGGTACTTGACACAACCAGTTTGGGTTAAGCTTTTGAGCCTGCGTTCGGAGTTCTGGACTATGGAGATCTTTAATGCCACTGGGGACATCATAGGGACTTTTATCGAGGTGGATGATAGCTACATGAAGAAGTATTCCAAGAGGATGGCCAAAATTTTAATTGAACTAGATCTGAAGGAGGGATTGGACGAGGAAATAGAAATGAGTTATGGTCCTTGTAAACATATTCAATTCTTAGACTATGCGCGAATTCCTTTTAAGTGTGCTAAATGGCATGCCTATGGCCATATAGCATAATATTGCTCTCTGCACTTCAGACGCAAAGGCTAGAGGAGGAAGTCGGTATCAAATATAAGGATCGAGAGGAAGAAAGGAAAATAGTGAAACGCAAGTTGGTCTACAGTTGGAGGTGGACAGTAGTGGTGAATGCTCGGTGAAAATAGTGCATTCAAATCATTTGAGAAACCGTCTGATGGGGGGTGTCAACAATGAATTAGGTTGAGAGAGGAAGAAACTGTCTACCTTACACTTGCCTATGGAAGATTTAGAGCATTCTTTGAATGCCAATGACTGGGATGTGATGTTGTTGGATCCCATTATCATTCAGCATTCTCATCCTTTGGATAAGAGAACGAGCCATGCAAAAAGGCCAATGGTGGTGGAGGCTAGCCATTTTAGCAATTGATGTGAGGACTGAGTTGGGGTCTCCCAAGGAAGGTTTGGGGACAAAGCCAGGAAGGAATAAGAGAGAAGATGGAAGATCATTGGGAGGGCAGGTGAGATCTCAAATAAAAAGAGCGGACAAATTGGATGATAATGAGGAGATTAGGTCAATGATTGTTCCAGATAGATCAGTTATGACTAGGGTGCTTTTTTTTATTTGGAATCAACTGTATCATTAGATGTTTTAGAGTAACTAAGATATCCCTTACGATCTTGACTAATCGATGCAACCATGGACGATGGTAGCATCACATGAAGCATAGGCATATTTAGGATGACAAAGAGTTCTCATTCAAGGAGACATCAGATCTCCCATCTATCTCAAGCACAATCCAAAGCTGTTAGGAAAATCCAACAGGGAAAATAAAAACCACTTTTAAGGACCCTTAGAGAGGGGCAAGCACCAAAGAGGGGTAATCTATGATCATTTTGTCCCTTAACATCAAAGGGATGGGCAACCCTTCAAAAGAGACTGCCCTTAAGAGATTGGTTGACTTGCATAAGCCGAACATGGTTGTAATTCAATAGATTAAGGGAAAGGAATAATGGTTATTGGGGATTTATCAAAAATCCTAAAAGATTGGAATTTTTTGGCCATGGACTCTATTGGAATGTAATGTCCCTTTTTCCGAATTAATTTAATCAAAGGACCCAAAGCCTATTTTTATTTCCCGTGGCCTAAAGAGGATTAAAAAGGGAAATAGTATTATAATAATTCATTAAATTGTCCAAAAAGGTACTTTAAGTTATAACTTGAAAAATAAGGGACACTTAGTGTATTATTATTGAATGGGGCCAAAAAGCAAATATTGGATACATGGTCAAAAAGATAATAATTGTAAGGATGGAAAAATGTGAATATTCAATTAAAAGTAATATTACTTACTTTTAGGGTTTTGGATGAAAAGAGCTTATTAAAAGAATTGATTGGAAAAAACGACGAGTCAATCATTCATACATTTGAACTCTTTTACAAAACCCTTATTTTGCATATTTGGGGCAACAACTTCAATATTTTACACAAAGAACGAAAACCCTCATGTGCACAAGCTTGGGGACAAAAACCCTCAAACCCATTTCATAAATCCATTCAAAGATTACACCAGAGCTCTCAGATTCAGAGGAAATCCATCACAATTGACTAAAATAAAGAGAACACGCGTGAGTTGTTGGTTTTTCATATTGCATGTATTGTTTTGGTATTTGAATGAAGTTTCAAAATTAGAAGCAATAAAAATCAAAAATTTTATTTTATCCTAAAAGTAATATTTCAATGGTTATCAGAGTTGTGATCTGGCCAGCCAGTGAATCATGAGGACAATGCAAGAATCCATGTTAGAGTTGTTACAAGCAATGCAAGACCATCAGAAGGATTTAAGGGCATAGATAGAAATTAAAAAAACGAAAAAGTCAACTCAAAAACCTACAGAGGAGCAAACGAGTTTCAACATGCAAGTCAAGGTAAGATCTTATCTGAAAAGGAACCAAGGAATGTGGTTGAAAAGAAACTAACCACATTGTAGACAACAACAGAGGATGTAATGAGGACCCAAAAAAGGTGTGATGAATGGCTAAGAAAAGCCAAGGAAGCTAAGTTGATAGCAACTCAATCAAAACAACACCTACAAAAATTTAAGGGAAAGAATTCTCTAATTGCAATGGAGCATGAAGAAAAAACAGATTTGCAATACAATAGAGTTGATGCAAATTTCTCTAAGGCCTTGAAAGAAGAAGATAAGCTTTTCGATCATTCTTATGACAGCTCATAATATGAAAGGAAGGATTCAAAGCAAGAAGTTTATGAGGTGGAGTTCCAAGAAGACCTTGATAATAGGCACATACATGAGGAAAGGGCCTCACCAAATACTAATGTTGGTCTTCAGCTTGCTGGAATCTTCAAATCAGCAACAAATGGTAAGCAATTTGATTGTCTAAATGATTATAGCAAGAAGCATGGAAGTGTTGATATTAGTGGAGGTTTGTGACGTGACTCGTCATCAAGGGATGTACCAAGAAATTGGTGAAAAGATGAAGGGTACAAAATGGAAAGAGGATCTTTTCTCTCAAATCCAAGATCGTTCATGTATGATCGTGTGGGATCCTGGTGTTACCAACAAAGAGCTACAAAAGGAAGATATTGAGAAACACATGAAGGCTGAAATGTTTGATGGCTTTAATATCATAGTTGCAGATAGATTCACCATTCCATGCACCTGGATAAGTAGACAACATAATGTAACCATGGGTGAGAATAAGGCATGGAATGAATTTTATGTTATGAGAACTAACATGGTTGTGGAGATAGAAGGATTGCATTACATTGGCAATTTAGTACAGCATCACAAATCTAAGAAGCTAATGTTTACATCTAAGGTCAAAAATATGGTGCTTGGAAGTGTCTCTAATGAATCATCAAGAGTAGTCATAGCTCAAGGGATTCCTCAAGAAGGACAAGTTGCTTGGGCAGCGAGTTGCTTTGTGGTGTAGAGCATGCAAACTATTTCATCTTTTGGTAAGTAACATAGTCTTTATGTTGATATTCAAATGCTTCCAAAACAACATATTATGGTGTTCAGTAATATGTCCCCAGGATCGCTATCAAATAGAGGTTTCCAACATGCCATAGAGTTAAAAAATGATTGTAAACATGCCATTATTACTCCTCGTTTCTCGAAGACTGATTTGAGATCAAGCCACCATCAGATCTGTGTGTGTAAGGTAAGTATGCACAAGAAAACTTTCAGACACCTTACTGGACACATTTGAGTTATCGGTCATGCCATTCACTTTGACTAATGTTCCTGCTACGTTCCAATTCATGGTGAATCAGATTTTTACAAGTATTTTTCCTGTTGGTTATGGTCCTCCTGATGGGTTCTCCATTAATGTGAATGATGAGACAACAATTCCCGTTGAAGATGATTCCCTGCCTTTTGATTAGAATGTTCAAGAACGATTTGATGATTTTGTGAATGCAGCAAATGAATCGTGGCCTCTTAAAGCTAATGATTTTTTCCTGTATGCAGACTCTGAAAGTGCTTATTGGATAGGATATTTTACAAGTAGGCCAGCTCTTAAGGGATATGTTTGCATGCCGAGCGGATACTACTTGGCTGCAAGACAACTTGAATTTCTGGTTGGACGAAATAGTCTTGAACAAACTACAGGATTTCTGGGAGACGCTTTACCCATTGCACAGCATCATGATGTTGTCTCTAGGACTGCAAAGCAACATACAACAAATGCTTATGCCAAAGGATTATTCATAGGAGCTTCTAAGGCTGAAGAAGTGATGAATTCTGTTCTTACATGTTTTGCTGGTTTGACATATTCTGTCTTCTTTTTGCTTCCGGAGAGCAAGCAATCTTTCATTATTTCTTTTACTATAAATGTAGCAACTAGGTTTGGAGTAAGTATGAACAGAAAATGAGAAAGAGTGACACAGAGACAGCATTCAGAAGTCAGGGATACTCTCTTAGTGGTAGGCCAATATGGTCGCATTGTGGCAGTATCTTGCAGCAACAAATTGGACAGTAGTCCATCTATTATTTCAAGCTTGTGTTAAATACAAAACATGTTTTGAGATTGAGCTAGGTGGAAACAGTTTTGAAATGTGTAAGTGGAAGGCCCAGGCACCACTTACATCTATTTGTGTGTTAGGTTCAAAACATCTGTGCTACTGTACAAGACTAGAGGGTTTTATCTCATCACGGTTTGAAGACACAGATATTCAAAAGTATTTTGGTATGGTTCCACGTGACATGCCAAACAATGATAAAAAGGGAATGAAATGAGCTATTTTAGAAGTTGCCGCTGTTGGTATTGTCCAAACAGCAAATGGTGTTCACCACTATGTTAGGTCCACATTATTGAACTCAGCACAACCATTTGAACGGGTGGCAAAGTCAGCCCAGGAATCACTTTGTTGGCTATGTCATGCAAAATTAGAAATGCTAGAAGTTGAGGTACAGAAACTTCAAAAGGAGAATGCTGATCCTAACTTGGAAATTCGGAGACATGAGGATGGAGATGTTGAGGATATCTCAACAGATTATAATTTGGCAAAGGAAGGTGAAAACTTTGATTGCAGCCTAAGGTATGAAAATATTTCAGATTTGTTGCTTCCTACTATGTCATTGCAAGATTCTTGTCATCATGGAAAGCATTCTAAAAAGGGTGATAGAGTGAAGGATACAACTTGCAATAAAGGGCACATAAATCCTTTTGCTCAAATCCAAATCAGGTCATGCATAGAGACAACCAAGGGTCTTTCATTAGGTAAGATACCTCATTATGATAATGTTTGGTTTGTTTTGAATATACTCAATATTACACTCCTAAGGTGGCCACCAAATGAGATATTTAGAAAATGTGGCTTGCTTGTTGGAAGTCACCAACTTTAATGGTAGGGATAAGTGTTGGCTACAAGAAACATGAACCAAGGTCCAACATGAATGCGGTTTCCAAACTTAGATCTGTTATTCTCAATATTCCAACCTACGCATTGTTGTTTAGGGAGAAAGTTCGAACAACTTATAACTATTACAGGCGTTTTACAGCCCACATACAATCTAATCCATGCTATTTGCCAAGAGGTATAGCTTGGAGTGTCACGATAAGAATCTTTGGAACACAAGGTGAGTATTATGACAGCAATCTAGATGCGATAAGAATAATATTGAGCATGCCATGGTCACAGTTCAAGGAAAAAGAGGTAGTTCCCTGAAGTATCACTAACACAACTTCAACATCAATCACCACAAATAGAATGGTGGGTGTCACATTTGATAGTACTCTCCAGATCACAATTGATTCATGATTCAGCTATCATGGGTTCGCTCATAGAGATTGTGGGAAATGCATCATGGGGTACAAGGCATCCAATTCCCCATTATATCAGAGAAACGTAGTAGAAGTTAACTACCACACAAGGACTGGAAGAGATAGGAAGATTGGTTTGGGATTCTGATATTTGTAGAATGGTTGAGACATTGCTCGAGGACAAGAAATTTCAAGAAGGGCGGACTATAATGTCCCTTTTTTCGAAATTAATTAAATCGAAAGACCCGAAGCCTATTTTTATTTCCCATGGACCAAGAGCAGATTAAAAAGGGAAATAATATTATAATAATTTATTAAGTTGTCCAAAAAGGTACTTCAAGTTATAACTTTAAAAAAAAAGACAATGTATTATAATGGAATGGGGCCAAAAAGCAAATATTAGATACATAGCCAAAAAGGTAATTAAT
This sequence comes from Torreya grandis, assembly GCA_037957365.1. Taxonomy (NCBI): domain Eukaryota; kingdom Viridiplantae; phylum Streptophyta; class Pinopsida; order Cupressales; family Taxaceae; genus Torreya; species Torreya grandis. Next base: position 3,360,263 of record JARHVA010001210.1, on the reverse strand, counting down.
AATCATAAGGATGGAAAAAGATGAATATTCAATTAAAAGAAATATTAATTACTTTTAGGGTTTTGGATGAAAAGAGCTTATTAAAAGAATTGATTGGAAAAAGTGAAGGGTCAATCATTCATTCATTCGAACACTTTTACAAAACCATTGTTTTAAAATTTTGGGGTAGCAATGTCAATATTTTACACAGAGAACAAAAACCCTCATGTGTACAAGGTTGGGGACGAAAACCCTCAAACCCATTTGATAATTTCATTCAAGAATTACAGCAAAGCTTTTGATTCAAAGAAAAAGCATCACATAGGTACAGAAAGGCTGATTTATAGCTATGTATGGCATTGTAATAGTTCAAAAAGTTATAAAAAAAATCTCCTGCAATGACATTTCAGCTTAACGTCACTATTCACATCACTATTCATTGTCGTCCCTAGATGTTGACTTTTATACACTAGAGTTTGACTTCGATGAGTTAATCGCTAGTTTTTAAGGGTTGTCGTACCATTTTGAAGGCTGACGTACTGCCGCAACTAGGGTTTGATGTTGTTGAACTATTTAGGTGCTATTTTCAGCTAGGGTTTTCAAGAAAAATCCAATCTTTATGCCATTTGATGTTGCCGTATTGTTCCAAGGCATTTCCAACTAGGGTTTCAAGGAAAGATTCTGCCTTTATGTTGTTCCATGTTAGGGTTTGGTGAAAAAATCAAGAAAAACTAATATTCCAATTTTATTATGCTATGTGTATTTTCTATAATTGTTTTCAGAATGTTTTCTATGTATGCAATTAACTGAAATAAAAAGAATACGTGTGAGTTGTTGGTTTTTCATATTGCATGTATTACTCTAGTATTTGAATGAATTTTCAGAATTAAAGGCAATAAAAATCAAAATTCTTATTTTATACCTAAAGAGATATTTCATGGAAGCTCTAGGGGATTGATCTCGAGATGGAGGAAAACTACTATCAGGCTCGTCAAAACTACATTTTTTGTTTCTAGCATTGGGGTGGAACTTCATTCTATGGAGTTGGAAAAAACTTCCACTATGGGAAATATTTATGGGTCATATGAGGAGAGAGTGGCTTTTTGGGAGGTCATGTTTGCACAAAAAAACTAGGCGCTGATAATACCATTATTGGGGAGATTAACCACTAAAGGTGTTGAAGTGTCGGGGAATACAATGAGAATAGATCCATTGGTTGATTAGTTTTTACAAAAATTTGAGGAGGCTAGGTTGGTAGCTATGGAACCTATTAAGTTGGTACCTACTTGGAGGAATATGAGAGTTGGTATAGATAGAGTGGCCAAGAGATTCGATAGGTTTTTAATCGTTGATTCCCTTTTAAATGGCTCTGGAGGAATTAGATCACGGGTGTCTTCAAGAGGCATTATGATCATCTTCCCATACGGTTGCAGATTGAAAAGAACATTAAGCCACCAAGCCCATTTAAATTCAATTTGTCGTGGTTGAAGGAGGATGACTTCATCAAAATGGTTAATGACAAGTGGGCAGCCTTTGATTACTATCTCCAAGAAGTCGGCAAGTCTACAATTTGAAAAGAGTAAAGAAGGTTGCGATCAGATGGGCTGTCATCAAGCGTCGGGAAGTTGAACAAAAAAACTTAACTATGGAACAACAGATTGCGGATTTCTATGGTCAAGATTTTGAAAATATTTTCAATGGGGCTACCAAATTAAGGATTAAAGAACTGGAGCTGAAGAAGAGGAAACTGCTAGCAGATGTTGAAGCACAGTGGAGATTGAAAAGTAGAGCATTGTGGCTGGAAAATGGTGATGAAAACATAATTTTTTGTTCAAAATTTTGTTAATCACCATAAAAGTAAAAATACCATATGAGAAATGAGAATGGAAGACGGTTCTATTGTCAAGCACAAAAGTCCAGAGCCTGATAGATAGACGGTTGAACTCTTTGGTGGGTTTTTTTATTTGCTTGTTGGGGCCCTATTAAGGGTGTTGGAGTCAAGGCGGACGAGGAAGATCCTCAAGGCTTTCAATTCCACCTCATTGCTCTCGTTCCAAAGGACACTCCGACCTCTTTTGATGATTTTAGACTCAATTCCTTTGTAATTGTATCTATAAGATCATTGCAAAAATCGTTGATATAAGGATTACGAGGCTTTCTTGCTAAGACTATTTCTAGTGAGCACTTCGACTTCTTGCATGGGAGACAAATTCATGATGCAATTGGAGTGGCCCAAGAGCGACTCCACTCTATTAAAACAAGGAAGTTGCCAACGATTGTTATGAAGTTGGATTTGCCTAAGAAAGCAAACTTAGTCTATTTAAGATTATTATTGATCCACATTGGATCTAGTTTGCAAATAGTGAATTGGACATTGGGGGCCCTGAACTCTATTTCATTTGCTTTACTAATAAATGGCTCAACATTGGCGTTTTTAAGACCCATGCATGTATGAAGACAAGGCTGTCCTCTTTCTCCACTACTCTCTTTTTGATGCTAAGGGGCTTAGTCTGGCCATCTTGAAAGCCAAGAGATCTGGTTTTATCAGAGGGGTTACGGTTGGAAGGACTACTTTTCTCATGCACTGGCTTTTTGTGGACGATGTGTTGTTATTCAGCAATGGCTCTCTGAGGAACATTACATTGTTAAAGGATTCTCTAGACATCTTTAGTATGGCTACAAGGATGGAGTTTAAATATGGAGAAGTCCTGCATCTGTTTCAATAGTATGGAGGCTCATCAAATTAGTTGGGTTCTTGGGGTGTTTCCCTTTCCAAAAATTGACCTTCAAGTTGGTTTCAAATATTTGGGGTTTTACTTGAAGCCAAATGATTATGGGAAAAATGATTGGAACTAGCTGATAGAAAAGGTGGAAAAGAGAATAAATTGTTGGTATGATAGATGGTTGTCCCTTGGTGGCAAACTTACTCTTACGAAGTTGATGTTGGAGGCTATTCCAGCCTATTGGCTATCTTTTGCTCACATTCCAAAAGATGTCCAAGCAAAAGTTTTTAAAAAATTACAAATTCCTATGGACTGGAAGAAAGGAGGAGAAAGGCATCTCTTTGGTCAAATTGCAGTCCCTTGCTATGCCTAAGGATGCTGGAAAGTGGGGCTTAAAAAAATATCCATCTATTTGGTGAGGCCTGTGCTGCAAAAAGTCTTTGGAAACTTATCTTAAAGGACGGATTATGGAACCAAATTATTATTCAAAAATATATTGAATCTCTCAGAGTTAAAAAGTGGATCAGAAGCCATGTCAAACACTGCCACAATGTTTTGATTATGTGGAAAGCCATCGTGCCATCTTTTCTGCTTAGTGGTAATTGGCTGCTCTGGAAGGTGGGGAATGGTGCTAAGGGATTGACCATTGGGTCAGATGTGGTGGCGATTTCAAATTGACTGAGGGATTGATTAAAACTTTGCAAGCCCTGAGTATTTCAAATTTGGCACAAGCAGCAAATCAAACTCGACAAATCTTTGGTGCCAAGGGTGGAAAAGTGCACTTATGATGTAATTGGCCGCAAAGGACAGTATTAGATGGAATGAATATGTGAAGAGATTAAAATGGGCCATGTCAGACTTATTGAAGAGGAGGGTGAGTTGGTTTGGTCCAAGAACCCATCTATGGGGGAATCATAGTTACCATGTTCATCCGAACCTGTTGTAGGTTCAGTTCAAACCGAACTTTCTTACCCGATCGAACAAGTTCGGTCAAATTCAGTTAGCCATTAATTTTACTTTTAAATAAGAATAAATAAATATTATTTCTGAACCAATTACAAACCCTAAAGCGAAAAAATTAAAACGCATAAACCCTAAACTGTGCAGCAATCGCAATAACAAAAGAACAAATGTAAAATGTAGTTAAGGCAAAAAATTTAAAAGTGAAAACGCAAGCAAAGCTAAAAGAAAACAATGGAAAACAGAAGAGAAATCAGAAAACGCAGGCGCAAAAGTGGAAATCCCATTTGACCTATGCCCCATGCTTCTGCGTTGGCGTTAGCCGTTTTAGATTTTTCATGCAGTTGACTTTGAACTTTGACGGTTTCAATTTCAACTTTGGTCTTGGGTTGAAAATGGAACTTCGACCTGCATGTGCAAACCCCTGTCAAGCCCTAGGCAGAGTCAACACCATCAAGGATCACTGCAACAAATATGCTAACTTTTAAATGTCAATCTGTTTTTAACTATATATTTCATACTTGTTATTTATAAAATATAATCCATTTATTTATTAAATATTATATCAATAAATTTTTGTTATAATATACTTAATTTGTATTTAGAATGTTGCATTACTACTAATATATGTATTTTATATATATATATATATATATATTAAATGATTTTTTTTTTAAATTACTTTTAATAACTAAGTTGTTTTATTTTTGTTTAATTTTAAAATTTATATTGTTATATATTTATAAAAATTATATTGTACTATTAAATTCATTATATATAAAATCATATAAATTGGGGGTATTTCTATATTTTATGATTTTTTAAATTTATAAAAACTACTTTTGTTTAATTTTAAAATTTATATTGTCTTATATTTATAAAAATTATAATGTACTATTAAATTTATTATATATAAAAGCATATAAATTGGGGATATTTTTCTATTTTTTAATTTTTTAAATTTATAAAAAAAAATCGAACCGAATTTACCAAACCGAACCTTTTGCCAAATTCCAAACTTTTTCCCCCTTCCGAACAACCCAAACTTTTCAAACATGGTAACTATGGGGGGGAATACTCAGTGAAGATTGATTATCAATCTAGATTCACAAATGCAGTTCTTGGAGAGAGTTCTTGGTGGTGGCAAAAACTCTGGAAATTTAAATCCCCTTTAAAGACAAATATTTTTGGTTAGCTTTAAGAAACAAAGCCCTCACTTGGGAGGCTTTGCAAAAAAAAGTTGTTGGCATGGGCCAGAATGCCATACTCTATGTTGCCAAGATACAGAGACTATGAACCATCTTCCCTTCACTTGTCCATAAATGGTCGAGGTATGGGCAGAGTTGGAGGTGATGACAAGGGTGAGAGGTGGATGGCAGGGAGTTACAATGAAAGAGTGCTTCAAAAGATGGTATAAAAGACCAAAGCTGAAGTTGTTCAAGGCTTAACCTCTGATTGTGTTCTAGGGTATATGGACTTCTAGGAATGCTAGCATCTTTCAAGGTAAAAACATCCCTACCTTTCAATGCCTTTCCTGAATTAGATCAATTTCCGGGCATTTCAAACATTGTAATAACTCTTTTTGGATAATATTAACAATTTTGGATTTCTCGTAGAACCTTTATTGAAATGGGATAAAAGCATACAAGCTGAAATATGCAAAACTAGCAATAACCCAATTCTAGATTTTATACAATAAGCTGATTACAATTGACTAAATCAAAACCTAACTGAAAATTCACAAATAACATGGAATTCAACAATAACAATGGATTCAATAAATAAATACCACACACGGTCCAACAAAACCAAGTACAACAATGATGGGTGGTCGGATGGATGACATGCAATGAATACTAGCAACCCAGCAACACTGAATAGGGTGATGCCCAGGCCTGGAAATGAATACTGGCAAGTGTACGAACACAACAATGCAAACATGAACCGATCTAGACCCTGGAAGAGTGACGCTACTATTGGTTATGCTCTAATACCATTGTTGCAGCAATACGACCTGCAGAAAACACAATTCTTTGAAAATTTGTCACGCCCTGTTGTAATTGTACGATCTGCCACTAAACCCTCCCTAAATCTGTAGCAATTTATCTGTAGTCTGTAGCCGCTTAAGTTCTTGTTGTCTACCTTCCCAGTCGTGGCCCTAAAGTGGTTGTAGAGGATTTCTCCAGGTGGGCACTGATTCCAAGGTAGTGATGCTGCCAAAAATGTGCCCTCAGTTGGTCTTTCTCTGAATCTAGTAACACTAGTGTAATTCCAAGGTGGAATTACCAACTGGGTTTGAAGGTTTTTGTCCCCAAGCCTATGCACACGAGGGTTTTTGTCCTCTGTGGAAAATAGGGTAGTTGGTCAAGCTCTCCAATGAAATCTGAAAGTTGAATGATAATAATGGATGAATGATCGTACTTTTTCCTTTTTCCATCCTCTTATAATTACTTTTCCACCCAAAACCCTAAAAGCAAATTAAAATTACTTTTAATTCTAATTTCCATATTCGCTCCAAAAGTAACTAATAATTACTTTTGTTTTCTATTTTTCACTTGGGATTTTTATTAATGCACTTTTGGCCCCATTCAATTCATAAAAACATTTAGATGTCCCCTTCTTAAGTTGACTTAAAAGTATGCTAGGGAACACTTAAAGCATTATTATTAAATTATTCTTTCTTTTTATTTGAAAAATGAGACATGACAACCCGCCCTTCCAAAAGATTGTTTGCCCTCAAGCAATACCTGAACTATCCTGCAAATACCAAGATCCCAAACCAATCTTGTTGTTTCTTCCATTCCTCCTTGTGATGTAGATGGCTTCTGTTGAGCTACTCTGATATAATTAGGAATTGAAAGCTTTGTACCCACTAATGCTTCTTCGACAATCCCCATGAGTGAACTGTTACCATTGTAATGTCCCTTCTTAGAATAGTTTCCATGTTGACAAGAAAGGTGAAATGGCATAATAGTATGAAACAACAACCCTAAAATATGACTTTCCTTTTCCTGGATATGATCTTTCTTTCGCATTCTTCTAAATGAATCTAGGGCTTCATAGCTGATAGCAAATTGATTCAAAAGTTGGTTCTTAAAATCTTGGCTCTTTGTCTATACCCCTTGTCTTGTTTTTTTGTTGATTTCTTCAAGACGATCCCTAGCTTTTGTTGCTCTTTTTGTATTCGCATCAACACCTCTTGGATAGGATCTATGTCTTCTTTTGGTAAGAAATTAGGTCGCCAATCCATGTTCTTTCTCCTAACTTCCCTTTCACTCCCTTGCATGAAGACTCAGCTGCAAATTAATCTTTCCAACAAGCTGGCAAGAAAAACCAGCTCTGATACCACTGTAATAACCATTTTTGAATAAATATTAACAATTTTGGATTTCTTGTAAAACCCTCATTGAATTGGGATGAAAGCATACAAGTTGAAATATGCAAAACTGACAATAACCCAACTGTAAATTTTATTCAATACACTGATTACAATTGATTGAATCAAACCCTAACTAAAAATTCACAAATTACATGGAATTCAACAATAACAATGGATTCAACAAATAAATACCACACACGGTCCACCAAAACAAAGTACAACAATGATGGGCAATCAGATGGGTGACATGCAATGAATACTGGCAACCCGGCAACGTTGAATAGGGTGACACCCAAGTGTGGAAATGAATATTGTCAAGTGTACGAACACGACAATGCAAACATGAACTAATCTGGACCCTGGAAGAGTGGCGCCACTGTTGGTTATGCTTTGATACCACTATTGCAACAGTACGCCTATAGAAAATACAATTCTTTGAAAAATTGTCACGCCCTGCTGTAATTCTGTGATCTGCCACTAAACCTCCCTAAATCTACAACAATTTGTCTGTAGTCTATAGGTGTTGTTCTTGTTGTTTACCTTCCCAGTCATGGCCCTAAAGTGGTTGTAGATGATTTCTCCAAGTGGGCATTGATTCCAAGGCAATGGTGCTACCAAAAACGTGCCCTAGGTTGGTCTTTTTCTGAATCTGATAACACTAGTGTAATTACAAGGTGGAATTACCATCCAGGTTTGAAGGTTTTCATCCCCAACCCTGTGCACACAAGGGTTTTCATCCTTTGTGGAAAATAGGGTAGTCAAGCTCTCAAATGAAATCTGAAAGTTGAATGATACTAATGGATGAATGATTGTACTTTTTCCTTTTTCCATCCTCTTCTAATTACTTTTCCACCCAAAACCCTTAAAGCAAATTACAATTACTTTTAATTCTAATTTCCACATTTGCTCCAAAAGTAATTAATAATTACTTTTATTTTCTATTTTCCACTTGGGCTTTAAATTAATACACTTTTGGCCCCATTCAATTAATAACAACGTTTAAATGTCCCCTTTTTAAGTTATGACTTAAAAGTATGTTGGGGAACACTTAAAGCGTTATTATTAAATTATTCTTTCTTTTTATTTGAAAAAGGGGGCATGATATCCCAAAGGCTAAGAGGCAATAGTTGTTGCTACATCCTCCAATAGATCAGACTAGAGCGTGGGGTTCTTTTGGTGGTGCTTGTCAAGGCACCCCTGTTGCATGCGGTGTTGGTGGAATACTCTTTACAAATTCCAAGCACTTCATTCACTTCAGGGCAGGAATAGGAATGGGTACAAACAATTTCATAGAGCTTATGGCTTTGAAGCTTCTGCTCAAGTTGGAAGTGGAGAGAAGAGTGGAAAAAATGTAGGTCTTTGAGGACTCGGCAATTGTCATCAATTGGGTAAAGGGAGTTTATAAAATGGATAATTTGTGCTTACAACCACTTTACTTGCAGATAAATAAAATGTTTCTCTTTCGCTGCCATTTCTTTTATGCATGTCTATAGGGAGTTAATTAAGTGGCATATTTGCTCTCCAAGGAGGGGTTGCACTTGGAGGCAGACCTATGGATCATAAACGAATACAGAGAGAGGAATAAGGAAGAATTTAATCTTTTTGTGTTGGAGGATTAATGCAGTCATGGATTCAATACATATGGCTGGTTTCCGAGCATTTCCGCTTTATGCATCTTATTTTTCTTTGTTTTGGATTTTTTAGATGGCTGCTTAGATACACATCATTGTTCGTTCCTATAGCAAATGATTTCTTCTCATGCACTTGTTCATCTGGTGGTGCGCTTTGATATATGGGATGTCAGCACATGGTCAACTTATCTGGGCTTTTATTCCAGTTGTTTGTTGACATTGTTTTATAATTTTGGACTAATTCGTTCTATCAGTGTCGAGGGGTAATTGGATCTTGGAAGGGTTGTCGATCAACATTTGTTTTGCTTTTCAGTTTTCTGGTAGAGTTTTGGCCAATTTAACTTTGGGGAGGATGCATACACTGACCTTTTCTTCAGTTTGCATATTTAGCTGTGGTCTCATTTTGGTGTGACTTCTTGTGGGGAGGCACTTCTTGGCCTCGGGTCCTTGTGACCTTTGGTTTCTTATCTCTGCCTCTGTTTTTCTTCATTGTGTTTTTTTCCTTTGGAATGCTTGGATGCATCTTCAAAATGTAATTTTTTATTTCCATTAATATAAAGATACGAATTTTTTTTAGGGGGAATATATACATATACATATATATATATAAACTTCAAAAACAAATCGTCAGTTTTCTTGTCAGTTGATAGGTTCCCTAGTTGAGTACTATAGATACTATTCGCAAGCAATTAAATAATTCATCAAAAGATATCACTTTGAAGTGAACTCTACTAAGTCTTCTTATCCAGAATTTGATGTAGACTGGAGCATTGATCTCCACCAGAACCCTTCTCTAAACTTGTTCAACATCTTTTGAGTAGGGGTATTCCTTTCATCTCCACCAAGATCCTTTTCTTGGATCTTTCGGCAGCACCTTTTGAGTAAGGGTATTCCTTCTAAATGATTGTTTTGACTTATATGGCCTTGTATATATTGACTTGTCTAGGGTTTGCCCATTGAGATTCCCCCCTCTTGTTAGGTTCTTTCGTTTCCTAGTTGTGGTGTGGGGTACTTTATTTTTTATTAATGGATTTTTTCTTTGCGATCCTCACCATTGCAATTTGCTATATTCTAGAGTCCCGTTGATATACATTGGTCATTGTAGACATTACTAATTTCTCTTTCTATCTTTTTCCTGTTGTAGCTAATAAGCAAAATGTACTTCTTTCTAACACAATAAGTACCAAGATCCTTGATTATTCCCCCTTCCTATCTAACACTTGAATAACCGACTTAAGGTTTTCACAAGTAGGTGTCATACAAACAATTATCATAATATGTGTTTTATAGACATTTATGATTGAGTAATCACTCGCCAGAAATAAAGCATCATTACAGGCCACAAATTGTTCTATTTCTAAAACTCACCTTCACTAAGCTTAAGTTTTCTTTGACCGAGTCATAATATTAAAGTTAATTCTAAATAGAGAACCAAATAGATCTCAACCATTCCTAAGAAGAACAAACCAACAAGCCAGAAAATTTTGCCGCAATATAGTATAATATACATGCACAATATCAATCAATAAATAAAAGCATACATATTCCTTTTCTCCCCTATGTTCTCTCTACAAATCTATCATCGGTATATCATATTAATCATACAGTCAATTGAAAAAAGGGCATCATGCTTCCCTCTAAAAGTATGCTGATTTTTTCTGAATACATTTTGGGTTGCTTGTTTCCGAATATTGACTGTCTGGATAATTTTCTATTGATTCAGCTTTTTTATTGAGTTTTTACAACTAAAGAATTATTTCCCCTGGAGTCAAATGTAGATTTATGGTTAGCTGGAATAGTGTTTTCAGAACTTGAATGTTTTTCTTTTGAAAATCCTAAGGTGTTTCTCTGTTAACCAAAATCAGGAATCGGACCAATTTTTTTCTGAAATTGATTCTTTGAAGTCAAGGTATCTTTCTATCAATTGGAATTTAGTTGAGAGAACCATTTTTCTGAAGTTGAAAACTCTTTGATATAAGGTGTTTTTTTGGTGATTGAAATTTCTTCTCGGGAACCACTCTTTTGAAACAATGTCAATTAATATTTGGTATTCAAAGCTTTACATTATCATAGGCTCACAAACCTAATATAAATATGTATCCAAACAGAAGCACAAAATAGAACTTATTCTGTCCTAGAATGATCAACGGAATGGTCAAAAGCTCAACTGCAAAGCCTAACCCACAAACAAATCAATACAGAAACAAAAACAAGGATGTGATTAGTCTTCTCACTCAAGCAGTTGAGACTGATAATCTTTCACACATTTGAGGCATTGAATACACCTTCCAAATCTGATAAAAGCTCATGTCCCAGTATAAGGGACTAAATTTGATGGCTGAATGACCGTATTTGTGTTTTACAGCTGTAAAATACAATCAATTATTTTGGTAGAAAGATGCAAGGTGAAATTTTGGACAGACTATCAAAAGCTCTAAAAGATTACATTAAATATATAGATTATCTTTAATGTTTATTTCCTCTACTGTAAACTATACTAACATTTGAAAGGAAATGTGAATAAATAAATAACCGTCATCGAAAATTTTCATGATGAGCAGGGTTGACCATCAAATTTAGCCCAGCCCAGTAGGAAACATCTAATAAAGATTGACTAATCTGCTGTTGTAAACCGTGTTGACCAATTTGAAGATGCTTGAAAGCGATGCAGTCACAAAACATGTTCAAAAGACCAAAGAAATAAGAAATAATTCAGGGAATCCACACATAAATTGATGACAAAGGGTTGGTGACAATTTTGTTGAAAGGCTTGCCGAAAATTTCTAATAATTTTGTCACATTTTTATGTAAATCATCTCAAACTAAAGCACCATTTGCACAGATTATAGATATTCTACTACAGCAAGAATAACAATTAAATGGTGAAGAAGAAGAAACACGGTCCGCACTCTCAAGAATAGATATAGGATGTAGTCGTAAATTGCGATCCAGGAAGGAGATACATTTCGCAGATTGGCAGACATAATTCTCATTCCAACATGTCTAATAAACATCATAAGTACTGCAGTATGATGAACCATGTTGAAGCTGAGTTTTGCTTTAAAAAACGACATCAATCAAAAAGACAAAGAGGAAAAGACAGACATAATTTTTATAGATATTCTACTACAGCAAGAATAACAATTAAAAGGTGAAGAAGAAGAAACACGGTCCACACTCTCAAGAATAGATACAGGATGTAGTCGTAAATTGTGATCCAGGAAGGAGATACATTTCGCAGACTGGCAGAGGTAATTCTCATTCCAATATGTCTAATAAACATCATAAGTACAACGGTATGATTAACCATGTTGAAGCTGAGTTTTGCTTAAAAAAACAAAATCAAGCAAAAAGACAGAGGAAAAGACAGATATAACAAAGGAAATAACACAGGACATACCATAACAGTTTTTCAAAAAGTGAAGAAACATCATAATAGAAAATATCTTTTCATGGCAATATATGAAGATTTATCAGCCTCCCAATTGATTTGATTTTTGGACCTAGGAGCAACAAATAGTACGACATGTACAAAGGACGTATTCTCTAGGGCACATTACCTGATCGCACAATAGCTTATACATAGACTTGAGGCAAAGATGAAATTCCCATAAAAATTTCTTGTAATCAGATTAGGACAATTCAGAATGCTTTGTATGTACTTGCATTAAATCAAAGTATGCTGCCATTGGTCAGATAGCTAAACAAGAACTTCAATATTGTATTTGACAAAATATGTTACTCAATGCAAACACAGTTGTTGCTAGAGGTTTCAAAATCAATGGTCTCTACATACTCAAAAGAGTTAGGCTCAAAACCAATAGTCTCTACAAAATAAAACGCTAGGTTTCAAAAGTAAAGGTCTTCAAAAAGTCCAGATAGTTATTGAAAAGCAGCAAACCTGTGCTGTGCCAATTCAGCCAACCAATTATGGCATGATATATGGGCATCTAAATCATTTCTATCTTGGATTATTAAAAAAACAAAAAGCGGTTCATGGATTGCCTCCTATTCAAGAAGAACAAGTAGTGTGCCAAGCATGTCTTGCAGGTATACAGCACTGGATCCAAGTTCGATGATAGTTATCTGGAAGCAATTCAAATACATGAGTAGATTGATAGTGATGTGTGTTGTCAAATATGAGAACACAATCAATTGGTGGATCAAAAAACGCTTCACTTTTATTTATGAATTTTCCAAAAAAACACCTGGTGTAATTCTTAAATACTGAATTACAATTCTTCAAATTTTTCAAAACATCCAAACGAGGCTGGCAAAAGCATCAAAATGATGTGCACTAATAAAGGCAACATGTATGAATCAAATGAATTATTTAAATTTCGTCACCAACAAAGTGTCAAAAAGCAGAAAATACCTCCATAATACACCTCAGCATAATGGCATAGTACAAAGGAAGAATGGGTCCTTTATAGAGATTGTTCAAGGTATGTTGACAGTATGTAATCTTCCAAAAAAATTTAATGGCAGAAGCTGCTCAAATTGGTGTTTTTTATGCTGAGTGGAAGGCCAACGAAAGCAATTTGAGATATGACCCCCAAGGATGCCGAGTCTAGCAAGAGCAACAGTTCAAAATATTGAGAATTTTTGGTTGTGTATTTTTTGTTTGATTTCCAGAACACAAAAGGCACAAGTTAGGAGGAGAGAGTACAAAATGTGTTTTCCTTGGCTAGACCATAGAATCAAATGTTTATGAATTGTATGATCCGTTGGCCAAGAAGGTTATCATTAATGAAAAGACACAACAGGAATTTCAGCTACCTCATCTAAAAGATGTAATGAACTTACTTTATCGCAGAAGCAGAATCACAGCAATAGGTTTTAATATAATAGATTACATAGGCAGAATAACAACATTCACTTGCAATAAGAGCAGATCCACACAATATAAGTGGAATGAGGGCAGAATACTTGGATATAGAAATGAGCCACTTTGAGGGGGAAACCTCCCAAGTCCTTACAATAAGAAGAGAATACCGAATATATGATGAATAATATCTTAACACTACTTCTACCAATATGCAACCTAAAGATTAACAAATGATTAAGCAAAGATTATGCACACCGCAAGTCGGACACACATATCCCAATACAAGCCATAGATTAAGGGCATAGCAAAAGAAGCTACTTAGCTGGCTAATTTAGTCAAAGCACCAATCACTCCCACATCTAATTCACATTACTAAAAAAACTGCTATAATTTATGATAGGAGGTGCTGGGAGAATAAGGAGATACAAAAGTAGAGTAGGAGACAAATAATCAACAGCATTTGGGAAGTGCTCATCTGCAAGAAGATTTGGAAGAAGAAAGCATCTTAATACGAACACCAAAGTGATTTTATTAGACTTTTCAGAATAAAAAATCAGATGAATTGCACAAAGGTAGAAAAATCAGCACAGAAAGTAAATCTGCATTAACGAGTTTCATAACAAAGATACATGATCCAATTTTATTTTATGAAGAGTCAAGACAACAAAAATAAATGTGGAAAGGCACTAAGAAAGTTGAATGTAATGCCCGTGCCAAAAATAAAACTTGGTAGTTGGTTGAATTTCCACCAAGTAATAAACCGATTGAATGCAAATAGGCATGTCAGGACCAAATTCAAAGTAGATGGTTTGATTAACAAATAAAAGGTAAGACATGTTAAGAAAAAGTACACAAAAAAAGAAGGTATTGACTGCGAAGAGACATTTAAACATACAGCTATGTTGATATCAATCCAAATGTTCGATACTGCAGCACAATTTGGTTGGCAGATTCATCAGATCAACATGGAAAGTGCCTTTCCAAACAGAGATTTGCGTAAAGAAGTTTACATGCAGCTACCAAAAAGTTTTTTTCTTGACAGAAAAAACAAATTCTGCTCTGCTCTGCAGATTGAAAAAGGCATCGAATGGACTAAAGCAAGCCTCCCAACAATTGCATGAAAACGCTAATGAGGATCTAAACTCTTAAGGATTAAGAAAAAGTGACTCCGACCCAATTTCGTATACTAAGACCCACCAGGATCAACAATGATTTGTGGAAAATTGCTCAAACATGGCTATAATACCAAGGATATGATGATGTGGCAAGCGTGCCATGAGGACCATGTCTAGAAGGTTAGAGCACAAGTGGACCAAACATGTGAGTGAAAGGCTCACGCTAGAAAGAGTAATGGGCACTCACACATCACCTGCTACCTTGACTTTGGAGGCCAATGCAAACATGGCTCTTTACAATCTTCCTATAGAAAAAACAATGATGAGTTGGGAGAGACAACCCAGGTCGAACCCATCCATAGAAGACTGGAAGTAATTAATATTTTTGTATTTTTATTTTTTTGCTTATACCTGTTTCCCTATAGTAATGGTTTTGACGCGATGATTTTTTGCGATAATTCAATGCCATCGGGCTATTGTGCCACAATGCCATTCAATTTTGTTGTATAAGAGTAAATTTTCATGCATAGGAAATTATTACAAATATATATGCCTTATCTTGGAAATAAGAACTGTAAGAAAAGATATAGCAATTATTACACATACCGATTTTGATCAGAAAACAGCACTTTGTAACAATAGCATATAGAAAACATGATTGGTATTAAAATGCAAGACATCCATTCAGATGAAGAGCTACATTATTAAAAAAGACAATGTTTTCATAGCAAAGATTCAGATGTACCTGACTACCAAGCTCATTTCCAGAAAAGGATCTGCATGCACATTGTACCAGCGTGAGGAAAGAACACTGAAATTAGAAATGTTTGGTAATAATGATAGAAACCTTAAAAAACAATTAGAACAGTGTGGAAATAGAATCTGTGCATTATTAATTCCAAATAAACAAAAGCACAGGGAGTTTAAGTGAAAAAACAAGGTCTAGAATAGCTCTTCCAGAGCAAAGAGATGAAACGTGTACTGGAATAGGTTTACCTGTTACGAGTTGCTTGTACAATAGCAATTGGATATGAAGCAGACCTAAATGCCTCATAAAAATCAATAACTTGTACACAGATCTCCAAGATGATGATGATCCAGGTAGTTGGATCAAACAAATGAATAATTTTCTTGTCTGGCAATCTTGGGTCACATTTTTAAGATTAAACTGGCAATCTTGGGTCACATTTTGAAGATTAAACCTGAGTCATACTCGATGTACCCCATTAAGCCTGGGTCAAGCTAGAAAGTAACCTATTAAACTTGGGTCATGTTTGAACTATGAACATACCCTATTAAATGGGGATCATGTTTGATTCTACACCATTAAGCCTAGGTCATGCAAAAGTGTACTATATCAAACCTAGGTCAAGCTCCAGTATACCGCATTATAGTTACACCACAACCTTCCGCAGATATCCCTATTGCAGTGAGAGGGATTTGAATCTGGGTCACTCTCATGTAAGCTAAGTCACAAGGTTCAAGTTCAAGTTCATGTTCGACACGACAAGTATAAAGTTCAGTTCAAGTTCACCAATGGATTAAGATTAAATGAAACATCATTAAATTCATTATTCGTACAATAGAATTTTTTTTATCATTTTAATTTTCTAAAAAAATATATATATATGCCAAATATATAGAGCGCAGAGAGCTTTTGCTCCTCTGTTTTTGGTCAGTATGTACATAATATATATACAAACATATTTATAAAATAATGCAAAAATCATGTCAGAAACTTTTCATGTAAAAATAATGGATAAAGTTCGAGTTCATGTTCAATGAGGATAAAGTTCAGCAAATTTTGAACTTTTTCAATAAAAAATGGCGTATCTTGTGACAAGCCTGTAAGTATAATACACCCATTACAACTACACTGCAACCCCTTATACAATAAATTCATTAATCTTTTCATGTGTGTAAATAACTTAGGTCATGCTCGAATATACCCCATAATAGTTACATTGCAACCTTCCGGAGTTATCCCTATCACAGTGAGTGATTTTAACCTAGGTCACACTCTTGTAAGTATGAACCCATTACAACTACACTGCAACCCCTTAGACAAAAAATTCAATAATATTTTCACATGTGTAAAGAACCTACATCATACTAAAATATACCCCATAATAGTTACATCACAACCTTTTGGAGTTATCCCTATTGTGTTGAGAGGGATTTAAACCTAGGTCACACTCTTGTAAGTCAACCTTTTTCCATAAAATTCGGCGTACCTTGTGACAAGACCTATAAGTACGTACCCATTACAACTACACCACAACCCCTTATAAAATAAATTCAATAATCTTTTCATGTTTGTAAAGAACCTAGGCCATGCTCAAATATACTCCATAATAGTTGCACCAAACCTTCCAAAATTATCCCTATTGTGGTGAAAGGGATTTTAACCTAGGTTACACTCTTGTAAGTATGCACTCATTACAACTACACCACAACCCCTTATAAAATAAATTCAATAATCTTTTCATGTTTGTAAAGAATCTAGGCCATCCTCAAATATACTCCATAATAGTTGCACCAAAACCTTCCAAAATTATCCCTATTGTGGTGAAAGGGATTTTAACCTAGGTTACACTCTTGTAAGTATGCACTCATTACAACTACACCGCAACCCCTTAGACAATAAGTTCAATAATCTTTTCATGTGTAAAGAACCTAGGTCATGCTCAAATATACCCCATAATAGTTACATCACAACCTTCTGCAGTTATCCCTATTGCACTGAGAGGGATTTGAACCTAGGTCACACTCTTGTAAGTGTGCACCCATTATCACTACACCGCAACCCCTTAAAAAATAAATTCAATAATTTTTTCATGTGTGTAAAGAAACCGTAAAACCTATCTTACCCCTTAACCTTAAAATCCCTATTTCTTTGTTTGATCCCATTTGGCATTTCATATCCCATTTCTGGAAATATAGTTTCGATGTATGACAACATTTCTAACTATGTTTACACTTAGGGAATGTAAAATAACATTTCAAAGACACAAGTTAGTTTGTGTTCCATTTCAGGTAAGAAAAAATCATCGCTGTCTACTATAACAAGGCTATTTCATTTAATCACATCAATAAACCAAAAGGAAAAACGCATGTGAAATTATGTCAGTGCCTACTTCTAGTTTGAATGTTTTAAAAATGCTGGAATTTATAAAAAAGACAGCAACACAATGGTATAAATCAATGGATCAGGATTGATAATGCTGTAACTTTGAGACAGAAAGGACAGTCACTTTTTCCATTAACCATAGTAAAATATGCCAGTGCCTATCTCTGGGATAATACTGTTCACTGAATGAATTTGTAGTAAAGCAGTTGATTGCAATAAGATTTTGTTAAAGCAAGTCGAATCAGGTTCCATGCCACTCATACTTCTCAAATTTTACAATAAAAATCTTTAAAAGCCCTACAAAAGTGAAACGCACGTCCGAAATTACGTCTGTGTCTAAATCTCAGCTAATTATTTTAAAATTGCAAGAACTTATAGTAAAAATAACAAAACAAAGAGATATATCAATGGATGAATAATCCTGAAATTTTGATTAACATAGAGTACAGACAATTCCCCCTCTAACATTGAAGAAAATAGCAGTGCCATAATTTGGGTTAAAACTGTTGAAAACAGCATGAGCATCTGGAAAAGCAACTGATCCCAGTGAGTTTTTGGTAACGCGAATTGAATTAAATTTTAACCCTAAAAAAATGATAACTCTAAAAAAGTGAAACCGCCTTCCGAAGTACATCAATGTCTAATTCCATGTTAATCATTTTAAGATTACAAGAATTTATAGCAAACACAGCAAAATATTGCGATATGCCAATTGATAAATAATGCTGCAAAAATTATTTACGGAGAGGCCAATGATCACTATCCTTGGAAAAAAATGGCAGGTCCCGAAGTCTGGGTTCATAAAAGGTTAAAAAAGCATAAACTTCAAGCCAAGTACCTGATCGCGGAAAGTTTTTCTTAAAGCAAGTTGATCAGTTCGCATGCCTATCATAATTCTCAAACTTTACCAGATAAATTATAAATTTAAAACCCTGAGAAAGCAAAAGAATGTAAAGGGGTTGTCAAAGGGGGTGAGCTCAACTGACAAAAGAATCAGGGATTTCATTGCAGAACCCAGGTTCAAATCCGAGAAGACGTGACAGTGTTGAAACTTGAAATTGGATTAATTACCATATTCAACTGGTTGGCTGGGTGTAAAACCCCTCATGAATTTGACGGAAGCAATGCCCCTCAGTCGTAGCATCTATGCCAAAGGTTGTCCCACAAAGGTAATTTTACCAAATCAAAAAAAAGGTATATATCAATGGCTAAATGATCCTGGAAATTTGATTTACAGAGGGTGCAGATAAACTCTAATATATACCGTGGGGGTGCTAATGAAACTATATACTGTGGGGGTGCCACCCTAGACATAGTGATATAGATTGTCAAAGGGGATGAGCTCAAAGTGTAAAAAGCATCATGGGTTTCATTGCAGAATCCCAGGTTCAAATTCGAGGAGACATGACAGAGTGTTGAAATCGGATAAGTTACCACATTCAACTGGTTGGCTGTGTGCAAAATCTCTCCTGACATTGAAGTAATAGATACCTCTGGGTTGTGGCATCTAAGCTAAAGGTTATCCCGCGAGGGTAATTTTCCCAAATCAAAAAAAATGTATTTATAAAAGAATAAATGATCCTGCAAATTTGATTCACAGATGGTGCAGACAACTCCCTCTTTACAATTGCAAAATACAAAAGTGCTTAATTTTGGGTTAACAATTTTAAAATTTTTGAATTTCAAGCAAACTAAGTTTTTACGCTATTTTTTTGTTAAGGCACGTTAAATCACGTTCCATACACATTATAATTCCGAAATTTTACCGGAAAAAACAATATAAACCCTAGAAATATATAGCATACGTTAAATTACCTGATGATTTTGTCAATGTACTCAGACCGTAACAGAGACCAGTAAG
The DNA here is from genome assembly GCA_037957365.1 of Torreya grandis. Classification (NCBI taxonomy): domain Eukaryota; kingdom Viridiplantae; phylum Streptophyta; class Pinopsida; order Cupressales; family Taxaceae; genus Torreya; species Torreya grandis. The sequence continues at coordinate 3,340,657 of JARHVA010001210.1, read as the reverse complement.
GCCCGAGGGCTGCAGTTCCTTCGGCTACTAGTATTAATTGGTGAGCACTGGAGCTTCCCTGCGTATTCATCTTCAACGTTACAATTGTTTGTGTTTAAACAGAATAAATGTCTGCAGATGATCGTGGCAACAGAATAGAATTGGATTGTTTCTCGGAGAAGGCATTAGTGGAAATGATTATGAAAGGCGAGGGACGCAAATTTAAAGAAAAGAAAAGGTCCAAGATTGAAAGTTCACCGACCTGCATATTTATTATTAATTTATTAATGGTATGTAAGAAAGTAATGGGTTGCTTATATTATAAGGTTGGTTAACAATATTGTGGTGGTTATTTAAGTATGTAAATTAATTTAGTTAGTATAATGTATTTGTTTATGGAGTGTGAATTGAAATATTGATTAAACAATTTAACACAGTTTTATTTAAAAATCTGTACAAATTTAATGTATTTGTTGTAAAATTATCATGTCTATAATTCTTTATTTATGTTCGTAATTTCTTATTTTTAACATAAAGATAGGGATTGGTTATTTTCCAATTTTATTTTATGATTTAAGGGTTCGTTTTTGAAACTAAGATTTTTTTAATGAGATTAATAATTACATGACAAAGAATTTTGTACGATCATTCAAGGTATTATTGTTTAAAATATTTTTAAGATTTATTATTAATTATTTTATTTATTTGTTTTTATTTTTTATTTTAATTTTGGAGTTTGGTTAGTTAAAATTTTATATTTTAGGAAGTTTATTGATATATTTAAATAATTAGATATTTAATAATGTTTGGGTAGTTACGAAATTAATTATTTGAAAGAGTGTTTTAGAGAGTAGTAATGGATTTTAATATTTATGAGTTATTAATAATTAATGATCATTTTAAATGTGATGTTCATTTAATGTTTATATTAAAGAAAATTCTTCCTATTTTAAAAAATAATAATTATAAGTAATATTAATAAAATGTCTACAAAATTATTTATTTACCTTTATATTAATTAGTGAGTACCAAAGTGTAATTTTAATATCGATTTTATTTTATTTTTAAATCTTTAAATTTTAATAGAAATGTGATGTTCATTTAATATTTATATTTAAAAAAAATCTTCTTATTTAAAAAAATTAATTGTAAGTAGTGTTAATGAAATGTCTAAAAAATAATTTATTTATTTTTATATTACTTAGTGAGTACACATTTGATAATTTTGAGGTGTTATTTTAATATTGATTTTTTTTTATTTTTTAAATCTTTAAATTTTAATAATGACATGTGTACATTTTTTCATATTTGGATTGATCTTGAAAATTAGCAATTAAATATCAATTTTACTAATAAAATAATTAAATATTAACTTAAATTCTAAAATAATTTGTGAATAATTTTTAATATTTGATTTGACCTTCAAACCAAATAATTAATATTAAATGTAGATTTAATTAATATAATAATTAAATGTTAATTGATTGAAAATATCTATTATGTATTATACATTGATTAAATATTGATATTAAAGATATATTTTCATATCAAAAAAAAAAAATGTTTTCATCAAATTTATTGTTTTTTTATCAAATTTATTATTTTTTTATCAAGTTTTCATTATTATGTTTGTTGTGGATTAAATATTCTTAAAAGTAACAATCACTTCCCTCTTGAATGTTATTATAAATTTATTTGGGACTCTGAGTTATTTTGTAATTCTCAGATCATAATGATTATGTGCAATTTATAGCCATCCACGTAATAAAAATAGATCAATAATTCTAATTATATCCCTAAAAAATACATAAAAATAAATTGTCCAACATTTAAAGAAGCTTTCCAACATTGATGCAAGCCTATCTAATTTTAAACAAACCGCGGACACATGACTTCCACTTCCAAGTTCCTATGACTTATCTCTTGCATAAAATTAGATATTTGTATGCTAATTTTCTCTTTTCTTAGCAATGGCCACTTCTAATCTAAATGAAAATATGAAAATTTTGAAGGTTGCTATGAATTCATTCAGAGTTATCAAATTACCACCTTTATTGTACATTTGTGATAATTTTGGTGCTTTTTGATAAAATTTGTGATCTCGCTTGTGAATTTTACTTGTTTTATTTTTTCAAACTTTAAAACATTAATCGTGTTTATCTTAGTCTCCAACGTGGAGTTTGTCAAAATGAAGGTCACCTACGAATTGCCATAATTTGTACTAATTTTTGGCATATTTAATTCAGTTTCAGTTTGAATTTGAAAGGCCACTGAATGCCCAATTTTATTCATTCCTTAATGTTGTGAATTCATGGTGAATGTCAAAGTTGGTCACTAGGACTTTAGTGATTGTGATCTTCTATAGCTTTTGTTCATATCTCACAATCATAATTATCTATTTGTCCTCATCATGTAGCCTCGAAGTCATGAAGTGCCTTGTTCACTTTGATATTTATCTCCTTTGTTGACACATTGGTTCTTTAGATCATTTTTTATCTATGTCCAAGTTTGAGTATATGTTGTGGTTGTGTGGCAAAATATTGTATATTGTGTTTTTGTCAAGTTTTAAATATTCATTATCCTATGCTTTTATTGTGTCCATTCTGAATGAGCCACATGGCATTCTCAAAATATTGTGCAATCACGAAGTCATGGAGAGCTCTCAAGCTTTCGAATGACTTATTTGTTATTCTTTGATTCATGGAATTTTTAATTCAATTTTATAAGAGCTAAGGTTTGTGTGCTATCTATTATCACTTTGATGTAACCACATGTCATTATCTACTACAATGTGGCCTTGTTGAATCCAAGTTTTCATTATCTTTCATCTTTTATCATGTTTTCACATAACAACACACATGTCATTTCTTGTCACTTCATAGTCACGGAGGCTTTGAAATGCCTCACCTTAAAGTCTACCAATTTGTGGAATTATTAATTCCACTTTATATCTCTTAACATTCAAATATCTTTTCCTTTATATTTCATAGCCACATAGAGACATCTTGTGAACTGAGTCTTTGTAGGCTCCACATATTTTCTTTTATTATGGCCACGTGTTAAAATCTACATAGTGTGTCTTCACCAAGTTCTAAGTCTTTGTCACCTTTCACCTTTACTATGTCCATTCCATGTGAACCACATGGTAGACTTTGATTGCATCATAGTTATGAGGTCACAAAGTATTTTAGGTTTTCGAATTCCTTTATTTGAAATATGTGGATCTATTAGTTTTTTCAATTTCATTGCGTATTATTTATGTGTCTTCCCACTTTCCCTACATAATAAATAGACATGTCGCAGCTATAATCAAAAACCTTAATAGAACACATACATTGTCTTTAAATAAAATCATGATATAAATCAAACATGTGGTTAGCATCTAAGAGCCACAAAGTCATGGAATCTTAAAACATATTTTATTGTCATGGTGGCCTCAGGTACTGTGTGAATCTATTAGAATTTTAAATTCACTTTATTTTTTTATGCATCCACAACTTTTATTGCATACAATGCACAAAGCACATTGTGGTCACATCTTTTAAGAATAATACATGCATAACATTAAATAACTTGTAAATTTTGTTCGCTTTATTGTCTCAAATTTTAAAATGTTTAGTGAGTTTATCTCAATCTTAATTATGTGTTTTTTTTAAAATAGAGGTCACTTGTGGACTACATTACTTTGCACTAATTTTTACATATTCAATTCAGTTTTAATTTGAATTTGAAATGCCACTGAATGTCCAATCTATTGGTGCAAATATTTATTGTGTGCCTTTAGTTAAGTTGACTCAAGTAGCTAGTTTTTTAACTAAGGCTAGTTAGTGTGTGTACATGCCTAAGGATGCATTTAATACTCACCTACCCCTATATGCCACTATCATTAGATGCTACTTTTAGTGTGGCCAATAGGAAAATAGATGCAAGTCCTTGAATTTGTTATAAATACTCTTATCATCCTTGTATTTTACATTGAGTTTTATACATACACACGGATGTTGAATATTTGAGCAATCTTCTTGGTTCTCATTTTAGTTAGCCTCTTCTCGCCTCTATCATGTGTGAGTTATGTTATAGTTATTCTTCAATCTTTGTTAGACCAAATCTTAACAAGGTACCAGAACCATTGAAGGCCAACTCTGTAGCTTAAGATAGTTTTTTAGGTGTTTTGAGAAGATTTTTTTTTTCTGCAATGTATTTGAGCAAAAAGGACACAACCATTGCATTCATAAAACCTAAAAACCTAGGGGTCAGCTATAAACACTCTATAAATTTTTGATAGTAAATATGATATTTTTTTGGCTTTTTAACTTGTGCCTGGGTACGGTTTGTACCATACATATTGTGGGTTTTTTGCATGTTTTTTTTCAGGTTTTTGGTAATTTTTTTAGAATTTGTTTTCTATCAGTACAATCACAATGTCATGGAGTCACAACATATTTTGTCATCACGATGGCCTTAGGAACTGTGTGAGTCTATTGTTGAAGAATGAGTTAAATACAAGCAATGCACACAGAGAATTTTAATCACACAAATAATATTCTACTTTCTTATTTCTTTTGCTATATTTCATACGAAGTTATTACAAATATATAAGATAGTGTATCCTATTATCTAGAAATCCCACTAACTACGAAATCTCCTAGAATCTCCTATAATAGTTTCATCTAACTATATTTATTAAGAGATATATTGTTAACTATTAACAATATATTCTTGTAACAAACTATCCTATATAAAACTAACAATAATAACATTAAATTAATAATGTTTACATCTCATATCTCAACATTCACCTCCTTATGAACATTATTAATCATATCTACATCCCCTTAATGTGAGCACAGGGAGAATATATATCTTCAAGAACTAGTCCGAATAGAATCGTATGCCAATGCATATTTTTTAGGTCTACATACTACTGTCTGAATCCTGCTATCTGGATCTTGTTACACACAACCACTACTATGTGAAGGAATGCATCCTGCATTTACTCCATGTGACCACAACAAATGAGTCAGTGGTCAGTCATCTCCATAAAGAAATAAGACAGTCAGAGGATCTATGTAGTTAGCTACCCTCCTATATGACTGCCAGCCACATTCCATTATATCTACACTCTCTTTTTTCTCTAAACATCAGAGGATGTCTAAACAAGTAGGGGAATGAAAAACACACACAACTTAGAAAATGAAAACATCATCAGGAACAAATCCTCATTTTCATCTTATGCAACCTCTATTAATCTTTGTTGCCACCCAAACAAAAATAGCATAGACAATCTCCACTGCCACTGAAAAACTATCATTGGCATTAATCGATTTAGCGTAGAGCACACCATACATGTGAGCAGGAATGTCCTTTTTTTCTTATTCAAACACACAACAGAAAAAAAACACACCACACAAAATGTCACCAAAACATCTGGACCTCTTTGTTGGTGACTGACAAAAGGCTCTAGAACCTCCAGCCTCTATTTCCTCTTTCCTCTAGTTGCTGAAGTTGCTTACTCAGCCGATATTTCGATGAGGCTCATGTCGTTGTTGAAAATAAGACCCCTCCATATAAACTAAGACATTTGACTCAATATATTTTACTGACACAAAAATGACTTTTAATTTTTGACTTATACATGACTTGACCCTAATGATGATGACAAACTTTGATTTAGTCTTAATAACATAAGATATACTTCTAATACAAACTACAAGTCCTTGCTTGACACATATCATTTCGACTTAAATACCTAATGAATTATAAACAATAATCTCTAACTCTTGACTCTTTTGAATTAAAATATAATGAAGAACTCATAATTTGAAAAAGACCTAATGAAATTTTTAAAGATTATTGACCAACCGAACATCTAAAACTAATTTCCAATGAAAAACTATTAAACTAAAAATATACAATAAAGACTACGTCCTAAACTCAAACATAACTCACAGTTAAATGAAGACGTCTTCTCAATTTACACAGACTTTGGAACGGTCAACAAGTGCATGAACCAGAAAGTGCACTAATAACCATAAATCACTTATAGAAAAGAACTTTTTCTAACTTGAGAATGAATGACTTTAACCACTAACTCTAGCACCAAACAAACTGAACTATTTATGCACACGAACTTTGAGATCACGATTTGATAGTTTTTTTTAAAAGATGCATGTGAGTTGATGTACCTTGTTATGACCCGAAGGGACTAGATGCGGTCTGTTCAGATCTGGACACATGCACAATGTGTCAAAGCTTATAATCTGACCAAAAGATTCAGATTTAGAACACAGAGCACAATACAGTTTAGAAATTTATCCTTTGAACACCAAGAATACGGGATGAAGAATGAATTCAAATCAAAATTTTGCAAAATGAACAAGTCTACATAATCAACTGGATGTTTTGAGATTATGACATGATCCCCCAAAAAAAATTTTAAAAATATGATTTTTAATTATTTTTCCATCATAATTTCTCCATTTTTTTCAATTTCAAAATAATCTTAATATTCTATTATTAATGTTTTCTTTTTAAATATCATGAAATATTAAATCCAAATTTAATTTAATTATCTTATTTTATAATTTTATTAAAACCATTAGATATTTTAAAATTAAATCAAAAAAATTAATTATCCCCACCATTGGGCTTTTTTTTAAAAAAAAAAGAAATATAATACTTTTTCCCATTTTCACTAAACTTTATACCCCACTTAATCTCTTCCCACGTGAAATCCCATTTAACTTTGCATCAGGGGAAAATTTGATTTACATGGGATTTAAAATCTTTGTTCAAACATTTTGTTACCACGTGGAACATCCACTTTGCATGGGGGCGTAGAAAGTTGTTTGGGGTGTGGAAAGTGGAATGTTTTAATTCTTTTAAGCCTCACCTTTGTTTAGTGGTTAAAAAAACTTTAAAAACTCCATGCAAGTTATCTCCACTCCCACATGGACTTTAACCTCAGCATTAAATTGGCATGCATCATCCTTTCCTTGTGAGGATAGCGATTTTAAAAGAGTCATACAGTTGATGCGAAGTTATATTATTTTGGTCGAAGATATTGGTAGGTGGAAAATGGTTATGATTTTTGTTTTTAAAAAATAATCTTTTTATATGTTTTATTTTGGTGTTATTTTTTTTTTCACGTAGAATTTTATTTATTTTGATTTTGGTAGTAATTTGGAATGTTATTTACGAGAAGTGTTTTGATAAATTAAGTATGACGTTTCAATGTCCCATAAGTTACGAGATTCGTTCCTGAAATAAGAAATTCAATGCCATATTGTTAAGATCAAATTTCAATTTGGAAAAATGGTTAGTGATTAGCCAATATACGAAGGCAGAGAAAAAACAGAAAAAATTGTTAAACACAAATTCATTAGCTGATGCTCAGCGAATGCCATAGAGGTATTGAGAAATATAAACTGTAGGTGTTTTTACAGAGACGATGGTGAATTTGCACAGAGGGAACAACATACGGGAATATACAAACATTGTGTATTTTTTTTGGTACAGAGACATAATCTTTTTATCAATCTATGTAAATTACAGAGAGGGTTTTATGACCAGAAGGTAGTTTATATACCTTTTGAGAGTGTTTTTGCCTCTTGAAGAGAGAGAGAGATAGAGAGATTTTCCATTTTAGAGATATATATTTGCAGATGATTGTTTTGGAAATGAAGGACGTTTGTGATTTGAGATCAGAGTTCTTCAGAGGTTGATCAACCAATTGCAAGTTATTCAAAGATGCAAGTTTAATCATTATATTTACATCTTATTTAAATGGAACGGCTTAAATGAACTAGGAGATGTAGCAATTTGGTGAACCCTGTAAATAAATCTTCTGTATCATTTTTTTAAATTTCTTCTTTGTGATCTGAATTTCTTTCAATTTCCTTAATTAAATTATGGAAGTTTTATAAAGTAATTTTTTTGATTTACTTAAAGGGAAATTGAAAAATTAATATTCAGTTTTAATCCAAGCAGAGTGTAAAGTTTTTATAAACTTGGTTATTTGCACAAAGGATATAAACTTGAATTATTTATAGAGGAAAAAAAAGTGAATTGAATGTTTTTTTTTAACTGCACAATAAAATTATATGAGTTTACAAAATACTCATTCAAAATTGTTTGATTAATTTTACATTCAAAGTAAAATAAAAGTCAATTCCTTTGATTTAATTAAATATTGAAAATATAACTTATTATTAGAAATTTGTTTTTAAAGAACAATATTGATTAGCAGGGGCTAATCACTATTTACGGATCATGGCATTAGAAACTCATCCTCTTTCATACACTTGACTATGTTATTCAGTAATATGACAAACTCACACGCTCTATATGAATAATATCATTGTTGAACCAATACAATGATAAGTCTATTGTTGCACGGACCATATGACTAAAAGTGGAGACCGATGAAGTAAGCCATAAAAGATGGTGCTTGAATTATATAAGTGAATACGACTCTCGAAGACTAGTATAGATTTTTTGGATCTGCATACAGAGAGAAAAGAATAAAATGGGAACAAAATTATTAATCTATATTAGAAATTTGTTCAAACCATATATTATTTCATTGGCTAGGGCAACCATAGCGATGATTTGATCTGCCCCTTCAAACAGATTACTGATCCATCGTAACAACCTGCTCTGATACCACTATTGAAGAATGAGATAGCTAAACCCAAATACAAGCAGTGCACACAGATAATTTTAATCACACAAATAATAATCTACTCTCTTATTTCTTCTGCTATATTTCATATGAAACTATTACAAATATATAGGATAGCATACCCTATTATCTAATAATCCTACTAACTACGAAATCTCATAGAATCTCCTATAATAGTTCAATCTGACTATATTTACTACGAGATATATTGTTAACTATTAACAATATATTCGTGTAACAAACTATCATATATAAAACTAACAATAATAATGTTAAATTAACAATGTTTACACATCATACCTCAACATCTATTTGAATTTTAAATTCACTTAATTTTTTAATGCATTTATAACGTTTCTTGCATATAATGCACATTACGCATTGTGGTCACATCTTTTAAAAATAATACATGCACAACTTTAAACAACCTACAAAATTTGTTTGTTTTTTCCTCAAACTTTGAAACATTCACCCTGTTTATCTTAGTCTTCAGTGTGTATTTTTTTAAAATAGAGGTCACTTGCAAACTATATCATTTTACACTAATTTTTGCATATTCAATTCAGTTTCAATTTCAATTTGAAAGGCCATTGAATGTCTTTTTTGTTGGTACAAATATATATTGTGCACCCTTAGTTAAGTTGACTTAGGTAGTTAATTTTTGTACTAATGTTAGTTAGTGTGTGTACATTCCCAATGATGCATTTAATGCTTACTTACCCACATGTGCCACCATCATTAAATGCCACTTTTAGTGTGGCCAATAGGAAAAGAGATGCAAGTCCTTAAATTTGTTATAAATACTCTTCTCCTCCTTTGTATTTTATATTGGGTTTTATACATATAGATGTTGAATATTTGAGCAATCTTCTTGGTTTTCATTTTAGTTATCCACTTCTTACCTCTACCCTGTGTGAGTTATGTTTCACTTCTTCTTCAATTATGGTTAGACTAGATCTTAACATGGTACTAGAGCCATTTAAGGTTAGCTACGTATATTAAGATAAATTTTTAGGTGTTTTTGAGAATAAACCTTTTTCTTGTGGTGTCTTGGAGCAAAATAGACACCACCATTGAATTCAGTAGGCCTAAAAATCTAGGGATTGATTATAAACACTCTGTAGGTTTTTGACAAGCAAGTTGGTAATTTTTTGAGGTTAACATTTCACAACTGAGTATGATTTGCACTATACATATATTGGGTTTTATGCATGCTTTTTTTTTTTTTTGGCGGGGGGGAGGGCAGGGGTTGTAATTTTTCCCAAAAAAATGGTTAGTACAATTTGTATATGTTGATAGTACCTACCATACCTCTTATTATACATGTTGTACTTGCTATTTGTACCTATGTACTATACATGTTAAATGTACCCCCTAGTGACATCGCCTTGTTGATTGTACCTTTTGATCAGCCCCCTAGGCACCTATGTGACCATTGACCAAGCTCGTTAAGCCCCCTAGGTGTTTTTATTGCCAATTTGGACTTACTTTCACTACGGAAGGCATATATTTTGATATGTGAGGCCTAGGATGCTCCTTTTTTTATTAGATTCATGTTTCCAACATGAACATAGTGATGTAGAATTTAAGAATTTTTGGATATATTATATTTTTTGAGATAATATTTATTGCAGCAGAACCCTATGGAAGACCTCCTCCAAGCACCTTTCTAGGCTCATATCTTGAGTTTTATTTGGAATTTTCAGGTGCTATATTTTTTTTAATTGGATATGTTTTTAATTTCTACATAGTGGTGTGGTTAGTTATGTAATTTTATTTATATTTTTTTTTGCATGACACTTTTATTGCACTTAAAGGGTGCAATTGTCATCTTGGTGGTACCTCTCAAAGGTCATTTCTATTGCATTTGGCAAATGCAATGGCGACTTTCTTGTGATTTTTAGCACATTATCTTGGATATCATTTTATTGAAGACTAGAGGGTGGAGTCTAGTCTAATAGATGGTCAACCCCTTCCCCCCCACAATAAACATTTGTAGTTTTTTTGTCTCTGTCTTCTTTTATGCAAGCCATTGGGTCTAAAAATGCACTTTTTGCCCTCTCATTTTGTAAAGGGCACCTAACATGGCCTCGTTACCAAGACCTTATTGAGGAAATTTTTGTCTCTTTTTCACATGGCACATTTTTGGCAAGACTCCTATATTTTTTAACATGTTGTTAAAGTAGTGGTATTTGGGCCACTCACACAGACAATTCCTCAGTTCCCTATATTTTTCAACACAATGAAATGATGATCTTTTTTTATGACTTCTGGTATCCATAACATCAGTGGATCTCTATGTGTTCAAAGTAGTGGATTTGGGGCCACTCATGTAGGACATTTTTTGGATTATTGTGACTTTCTTCAGCATCTTGAGAAATCAGTGGTACCTTCTTGAGCAAGGGTATGCAATGCTTCCTCGGGTCCTCATTACTCAATTTTTTGAGATCATTATTTTTTTTTGGTATTTGTACATAGGTACCTCATCGGGCCTTGTTGTTGGGACATATTTTTTAAGGATTTTAAAACTCTTAATTTTTTCCATATACCTCCCTAAGTTGCCTTTAAAGGGGGTGTTGGTGCAAAATTTTTATACCTTTAATTAAGTTAACTTAGGTGGTTAGCTTTTCTACTAACCCTTCTGATTCATTCCATAATGTTGAAAATTAGTGGTAGGCATTAAATTTGATTGCTATATCTTTAGCAATTCATGAGTTCATGGCTTTTGTTCACATCCAAAAATCCTAACCATACATGTGTCCTCATCACATAGTCTCAACGTCACGAAGTGCCTTGTTCACTGTGATATTTATTTTCTTCTCCATGGCTGTGCTAGTTCTTTAAATATGTTTTTATCTTTGTCTAGGTCCGAGTTTATTCCATTTCCACATGGTGAAATGTTGTATATTATGTTTTTATTGCATTTTAAATACTCATTTTCCTTCACTTTTAATGTGTCCATTATGAGTGAACCACGTGGCATTCTCTAAATGCTTCACAGTCAGGGGGTCACAGAGTGCTTTTAAAATTTTGAATGACTTCATTATTTTTTGTAGATCCACGAATTTTTCAAATCACTTTTATGCATGCTCGAGATCTCATGTTATTTATTTATCACATTTATCATGGCCACATGTCATCATCTGGTATAGGTTGGCATTGTTGACTCTAAGTCTTCTTTATCTTTCATCCTTTATCATGCTCACATAAATCAATACACATTGCTATTTATGATTACCTCGTAGTCACATAGTCACAAAGGCTTTGAAATGCCTCACCTTATATTCCACCAATCTATGAAATTATTAATTCCAATTTATATGTCTTGACATTTGAATATCTTCTCTTCTTTATATCTTACAATCATGTTGAGACATCTTTTGAATTGAGCTTGTAGGATCCACATCTTCTCTTATAGTGTGGTCGTGTTAAAATCTACACAGTGTGTCTTCAAAAAGCTTCAAGTATTTCTCATCTTGAACCTTTATTATGTCCATTATTTAAGGATCATGTGGAAGTCTTTGATTGATTTTTAATCATGGGGTTGTGTAGTCTCTTAGGATTTCAAATTCTTTTGTTTGAAATTATGGATATGTTAGATTTTTTAGTTTCATTTCATATTCTTTCCATGCATACCCACTTTCCCTACATTGTAAATAAACACATCATAATTATATTCAAAGACCTTAATAAAGTGCATACATTATTTTAAAATAAAGTTGTAATATAAAGAGAATATATGGCAGTCCTCTAGAGACCACAAAGTCATGCAACATCTTTTATTGTCACGGTGAACTCATGAATTGTCTAGATCCATTAGATTTTTAAATTCACTTTATATTTTCACACATCCATGATTTTTCCTCATACAATGCACAAAACACATTGTCGTCGCATCTTTTAAAATAATGTGTGCATAACTTTTAATAACCTGCAATAATAAGATATGACACATGAAAATTAAATCACAGTCATAAGGTGTTTCTTAGCTTTTAAAATAAAATCTAGTCTTTATAGCCAAAAATATAGTACATGATAGTTGAAATAGAACCTCTAAAGTGCTAAAATACAACTCTAATAATTGAAAGGGGCCTCTATATATGTGTTAACACACTCATTATTTTGAACTATTGTTAGGTCTACTGGTCACAAGTATCTCAAGTTATATGGAATAAAACATGAACTTTTAACCTTCGGATAAACGTGTGTGGTCACGATTAATTCAAAGTTATGAAAATGTTATTCCATACCCAATTAATCTGATTTAACCAAGTCTGACATTAGTAAAATTAAATCTCTACTTCTAAAAGAAGTGGGGTCATGTTGGTTACAACAAACTTAACTATGAAAACCTGTTCGGTTTTCCACTGTGGCAATTTTAACACTTCTTAATAGTAATTACCGCTTCTTTAGCATTTGACTTAAAAGTACCAATATGGTGTTTTTATTACAATTTTCATCAAGAATAAAATACAATTAAATGAATGTATTCAAACTTCTGAAAATTGTGAATTTAAATATAAACATAAATTAGTCTATAAAATTTTCTTTTTTACTTGTTCCCTATATTACTATTCTTCTCTTAAAACTCTCACATTCTAATATTAATTCTTTTCGAGGTGAGGTGACAGAGATGGGATCTTCTAGGGTTTGGCAAAGGGAGGATAAAGATGAAGTGGTAACGGTGAATAAGATCCAGCTAACACCTATGACTGCATCTACACACGGGGGCCATGTGATTCTACTAAAGCCATGTTTGCAGGGTTCTATGGATTTAGAAGTCAAGGAGAAAATAGGAGGATGGAGGAAGGGGATGGTTGATCCCAAGATTTTTATGGCATGGATACAACCCATAGATAGTGATCGAATAAGATCAGGGCATTTATTAGGGGAAGGTCTTTTATAGAAGCTATGGGAGGATGAAAATGCTAGAGGATCGGTGGAGTCATCTGCAGGGAAGAAAATAGTTGATTGGAAATTAATAGACGATGCAAACCACTAAGAGGTAGAAAATGTGGTGATACAAATTCTTGTTAAGCCTGCTGGTGGGTAGAAAGCCAAACAATATTTTAGTCTAGATCTAAGACAGAGGATGCCACATCGTGTTCATGAACCAGATGATCTAATAATGACTGCGGATGATGGTAAAGTTTTTGACAAAATGCTTGAACAGAAGAATCCGAAAATTGAGCAACCAAGGTACCAAGTAATGGTGTGCTCTCTTTCTAGATTAATAAAATGTTATTGGGTGAAAGGGACAGATGTGTTTGATTTAATATAGAGGTGGGAGGCCTCTTTAGATGTTCCATCTGACTTTCGATGTTTGGTTTACTAGGGTAAGAAACTACAAATCTTTTGCCAATGTCTTGTTATTCTATAAGAAAAGACTCGATCATGTCCATGGCTTACATATTGCGAGGAGGGATGGATGGTTTAAAACAAACATCTATTCTCAAACCTACATCCTTCAAAGATGCAGTCAGAAATGTTGTTTCTAATCTAAAGGTGGTAAAATGTTCTCCTCCTCAAGTCTATATTTTTTATCAAGCGAAGGAGGTTCTTTCTATGGATATTTTAAATGGGGATGTGGATGATTATTTTCATTCTCTAGTTGAGGATGCAGTTATCTATATATTTAATGGTTTATGGCCTTTTTCGACTAATTTATATAAATGGGTTCATGAGACATGGTCGAATCAATGTGAGATTTCTCTATGATCTAAAGGTTTTTTTTGTCTACTTACATAATCAACAAGACTATCATAATTGTCTTTCAAAGGGTTCTTGGTTTTGAGTTAATGCGGGCTTGTTTATCACTCCCTAGTTTCTAGATTTTAACCCTCTCACTCTTTCAATCACTAAGATGTCAGTTTGGGTTCGTCTTCCTAATCTACCTATGCATTATTGGTATGCTTATAAGGAAATATCTAATGCTTTGGGATCATTTTTAAAGAATGATCATGAGAGAGCTACTTCATGCTTGTGTACTTATTCTAGAGTTTGCATAGAGATTGATTTAAGCAAAGGGGTTCTAAATAAAGTCATTTTAAAATATGGTAAAATTCAACATGTTCAAGTTCTAAATTATGAGAATACCGCTTTTAGATGCCACACCTGCAAAGATCCATGTCATCTTCATTCATCCTTTCCTCAGAGGCATCTGCAAGTGGTTAAAAAGAAGGGAGAAAAGTCCAAATCAAATAAATGGAGTGTGTCAGATCTGTCACTAGTGGTTGAAGACTGTTTTGGATATTCACAAACATAAGAAAATATAGATTTGGGAGATAGTAAGGGAGGAAAAAAGGCCACTTCTGCTAAATTAGTAGTTCCCAATGAAGGGGTAAGAAAAATTATTCAAAAGTTTCCTTTGAAGTAGTCAGTCAGGGGAGTGAAGAGAGGACATGAGTCTGAAAACTTAGAGTCAAACAAGGGATTGTCTGAAAATAGAAATTCAGAAGCCCAAAACCTAAATAAACAACTAATTGTGGTGAACTTCGAGAAAGAAATGTGGCAGGAGGTAACAAAGGAAAAAAGTCAAAAAGGCAAGATAGATAATCTTTTAGACTACTTTTCCACAAGCTGATGTTTGGTACTGGCTTTTGGGTGGTATATAGGTATGTTGTTTGGTTGTTTTTAGCCTTATGGCTATTTAGTTTAATTAGTTCTTTGGGCCATGGCATTTTAGCCTAGTTTGTTGTGTAATCTTGGTAGTAATATAGGGTATGGATCCCATCAAAACAATAGTTATTTTTATAAAAAAAATCACATTTGTATGTCTCTTCAACAAATTTATTTTACAATATTTAAAGCAATGATAATTGTGCATATTTTAGGAATTGTTTCTTCTTGAAGCAACTTGCACTAACAACAAATGTGATCAAAACTATCCTCTCCATGGAAGTAAATTCAATCTCACTATGATTGCCTACTATTTTATAACCAACACAAAATAATTTTCAATAATTTTGGTGGGAACTAAGCACTATGTGACCCTTATTCTTAAGATCATTTTGTAAATAAATTCTATATACGTGTGAATATTACTTTTAATCTTTATAAATTGAAATTTTTCAATATGATTGTGAAGATGTCCCTTTGGAATATCACAATGAAAATAACCTAAATTTATTTATTAAGATAATCTCAATTTCACTATGAAATTAGCCCTTATCTCCATAAATTATAAGTTTTCAATATGAGTTTGAAGATAAACCCTAGAGAATATCACTCTGTAATTTAACATGTAATGTTTATTATAAAAGTGGATTCAGATTGAAGTAGACATGAATTGAATTTCGGTGGACTCTCCATTTAAATGGCAATGAAAGTACTTGATCATTTTTTACATCACCAAGGAGATACCCATTTGGTACATGTGTGTTATGAATAAGGTCTTTTACATCAAAATGCATTACATATATCTAAAAACATTTAATTATTTCCAAACATATATAATAAAATAAATTAAACTTAATTAATTTTATTAAGCTAGATAAATAAAGGAGAAAAGAGGGTTTAGAAGAGTATCTTGATTTTGGGAGATTTGGAAACATTCATCATGGTTTGAAAGTACAAAACATGCCAAAAGAACAAGTCGAATCCAACCCCCCAAAATTAGTGTGAACAAAGAGACTTCCCAAAAACCATAGATAGTATAGTTCTAGAAAATAATAGACATGAGCAAAAATATTTTATGACTGTGTCCATTAGATTCAGGGCTCCAAAAAACCTCACTTATTTTTTTGAAACTTTGCATCGATCATTAAGAAATTGCACTTATTCTCCAAACCCTAATAAGACATTCAAATTTGTAAATGATATGGAAAAGATTTGTTTTGGGACATGTTCTCAAGGTTAGCATGGTTTATATGCATCAAATACTTATCAGGGCCCTCAACAATGTGTAATAAAAAAAATGCACCAATGAAATGAAATAATCCTTTAGGCACACAAACTAGTGCCATTCAATGTGTCATGAACTTTAGTGCTACAATGAATGCTCTCTAAATGCTTGCTTGATTTCTCTATAATATTTTTAAACACTCAACATATCACTATGAAAATAAATTCTATATTCTCCTTCATATTTTTTATAGATTGCTTTTGATGCCTAAAATGCACTAAAACACATTTATATTTTAAAAAAATTTGAATTCAAATTAGGATCATATTGACATGTAAATTGACATTAAATGAGCAAAAAAAAGACAAGAAGGGACCATAAACCCTAAGGTAACCCTAATGATAAAAAACACCTAAGGCCTCTAAAAATGTATGACCACCAAAACACGAGAAGAATGGGGGAAGGAAGAGAAAAAATAGGGAACACGAAGAAAATGGCTAATTGAACATATCAATTACGTCTAATTTTGGCCAATAATTGATAAATACATATGTACCTTAGAATAATACATATCATGACTAATAAATGCCTAAGGTCTGATTTTAGGTGTCTACATAATTCCCCACTTTGATGTGTGTATGTGTGTATAAAAATTTAAGTAAAATAGGTAGGGTAAGGATACAAGATTTTGTGCCCCTTAAGCTCCTAACACAAACTCCACTACATCTATGAATTCTATAATAACATTTTACATATGGATGAGTGCCAATAATATGTTGAAAACTAGAATTAAAAGGTTAAAATGATACATTTGGTTTGGTTAAATATCTGGTAACACCCCTGTGAACTCATATGCCTCTAAATATGTGTTAAATCATGCATACATTTTTAGTATAAGTTTTTGTGACCAATATTCAAGCTAATATAATAATTTTAGTGCTAAAAAAAAAAGGATAAGATATATCTTGAATATGTCCCTTAGCGGGAATAGGTGTCATGCCTATGTACATCTGGGAGTAAGGGAAATATAAATTCTCCTTTATATAGTATTGAAAGTTGGATTAAATGCTTGGAGTCATTGATCTAGAAAAAATGGGTGGAATGTGTATGAAAAAAATTAGGATAGATCTGCAACTTGTCCTAGTTAGTGGACTCCAAGCTCGAAGAAGGTAATCTTACCAAAATAATTTATTGCATAGCTATTTATATATGGGCATAACCAATTCGGATTCACAAAACCTAACTAAGGGATTTCTTACCACACAACACTGAATGATAGGGTTCCAAATCCTTTAGGAAAATGGCATTAAGCAACGACCCTAGCTAGGCCTACAATACATAAAATAAATCTAATATAGTGCTCATTAAAGCTTATGGCACAAAGGGGATAGTTAATAACAACTAAACTTAAAATTGTAAAGAAAAATCTACTTAAATCAATGTAGTGGTAAACTAAGCAAGGAGTACAACATTCATCCTACTACTTTGTACAATATCTAATCTACTAAATGAAAGAGTATAAGTTAGGAATACTTATCTTGAATTGAACCTGTCATGCCTCAATATCTCCCTTGGCCAATGGTTCTTTGTAAGAGGTTGTTGTGGTTTTGTGAGGATCACACTATAAAAATTAGCTGCAATTTAAAAGAATCATAACTTGCATCCAAGACATTCCCACAAGACAAGCTTCTTTCCTTCCAAGGTAAAACCTTAATCAATGACTCCTCCAATATAGAAATAACAAATTTGTGAGTTGTAGTAATGTGAAGATGAATATTCCTCTCTTTAGAAATGAAGTGAAGGGGTGTTTATAGCCAAGGATTGACCCTAAACCCTCTCAATAATTTAGTGGACAAGGTCAGCTAGGTCGATCATGTTTTATGGGAAAAAGAGCTGTTAGGCCTCAAAATAGGTCAACAAGGCTAATAGAGTTCTGTAACATGCACTCAATCCCTAACAAGGTTAATTAGGTTGACATAATAGAAAAATGAATGAAAAGTGGTGTATGTTTAGTTAGAGACTATTTTAGAAGGTGAATTACTTAGAGGAGCATATAAGCGGGTTTTAGTTGCTTAGGGAGTTGGATAAAAGTAACTTGTAGTGGTTTAATTTAATGGTATAAAGATCAATAATTTTGTGAAGCACCAAAGGTCTGTCCATCCCTTTCTTGGTGCACCCTTTAAGATGTACACTCAGAGAGATTGAAACTTGATATTTTCTTACAAGAGAGAAATCATCAATAACTTATAAATTTTAAAAATATTGTGTGTATATATATGCCCCACTCTAAGCTCATCACATATCACGTAGTTGTAACATGGGACAATGATTTGAGAAAGAACTTAGCAACATAAAACTCTGAGCTAATAAATTACAGTAAAAAACATAAATTGAAATGTTGAATTTGAAATGACAATAAGGATTTTTTTTTTAAATAAATGAAATTATCATATACATACCTTAACTTACCTTTATCGTTGAATGGTTTTCTATTGTATTTGTAGTATTGATAATGGAGGATGCATTAACTACTTTGTATAAACCCTAAGGATATATAACTCAAGAGCAAAAATAAGCAAACACAAGGAAATCAAAATGAATGAACTTTGCATAACTAAGTAAGTCATTTGGAAATTTGGTAAACTAGGATGACAAATGTTAAGTTAGAACCAAAAGACCAAGGAGAAATTGATAAAATTAATTAAATTGGGTAACCAAAAATCCAAGGCTACTAAATGACCAACAAACCCAAATAAATGTACCTTAAATAAGAAAAGTAATAAAATAGATCAAACTAAGGACACATGAAAACTAAAATAATATATCCAACATCGATGTAAAAGAAGTAACAAACCATACTTAAACAAATATGAAGAAAAAACATAAATTAAACACAACATTGATGAATGAGAAGTAACAATCCAAACTCACTCGACAATGGAAAAATTGAATAGCAAAAATGGAATGAATTTATCCACAAAAAGGGTAACAAACAAATTTATTATTTTAAATAAAACCAAGGAAATATGAGAAGTATAAGGTAATATTTTAACTAAGCAATGCTTATTCGCTCAAAGATACAACTTTTGTTCTTAAGATGGTTTAAACCAAAACAAACTTATTAGAGCATGTCTAAAGAGAGATGAAGAATAAGGATTATAGAAATTGGGAAAAATATTTAGAAACATACTTACCTGTTAAGGAGCAATATGAAAGGGATGGTGGGGAAAATGTGGGCGGTACCAAAGTAGAAAAATCTTTATCAAAAATAAAAAACTCAAATCAAGTTGGAAAAATAAGAAGACTTTTGACATTAAGGACTCTAGAGAACTTGCCTTAGCTAAACAAATTTGGGCTATCTAGTGAAATATAAATATCATTCCATGAAGTCTATATACATGAAAAATAAAATGGACCTACGTTCCCATAATATGTTCCTTGTTCCTTAGGACCCCTTATAGAGTCGTTAGTCTACTACGAAAATTGGGTGTTTGCATGCAAAAGTAAGTAGCACTATAGATAATTTTGAAATCTCCTATCGCAGTCTACTGGCCTACCACACCCAATGGACCTTAGCTCTATCATGAGGTCAATTATGGAGTTTGAGCTTTGACTAAAATAAGATATGTGTTGATAATCACATTTTTTGGTGTGATTTTGACTTTTGATTTTATAAATGTCTTTTTATCATTGCCTTTGGCTTTTAACTTTTTTTTTGGTGGCTTTTTTACTCTTCCTCCACATGGATTTATAAAACTAAACATGGGTGTTAAAAATGATTGTCACTAGAAAAATTGTACTTGATAGCTAAGGAATAGAACTTAGAGAGCATGGTGTTTAAGACTCTTATGTTTGCATGTTAAATAAAAATGTTATCTTGAAACTGACCTTGGTGTGCCCAAAGTGGAATGAAAGATAAGGGAAGAAAATGAAAATGCATATGAAATGATTGAATTACTTCAAATTGCAAAAAATGTGAAATGTGAAAATGATATAATGACATGTAAGTGCGAATCCATATCATAAGAAATAATGTAAGTATAGGGAGACATGCAAACATAGTTTTGTTTAAAGTTATTATCACAAAATAAAGTAACTGATTTTGAGAGTATGAAATCATAATCGTTAAACCATTGCATTAATTCAAGGAAATCATGTAATTAAAGACATTTTATTGATTTTAAAATATTTGTGAGGAAGGATTGGTCCTATCTGAAGTCTTATACTGTAACTCATAAAAGAGAAACCAATATAGGTGAAAAATATGAAGATTAATATAATATTATTTTGTGAGGAAGACTTGGTCCTATCGAAAGTCTTATAATGCAACTCACAAAACATAAACTAAATAAGTGAAAATAAGCTTTTAAATTGACAGATCAATGGTTAAAAAGAGACACCAAGATTTGACTAGGAAATAAAAGATATTTAAGAAGACAATCGAGTCTTATCCATGGTCTTACATTGCAAGTCATAAAGAAAAAGAAGTATAGATAGACCAGAGGACCAATGCTAGGAACTAAGGCTACTAAGAATAAATTAATTATACACCTTGTATATCTTTGTAGAAAACCTAAAAAAATTGTTAGTTTTTACAATATGTTGAAATCTATGAGAGAAATGTAAAATAGGAAACCTTTAACCAAAATATTTCTTTAAAAATTAAGCATTAATTGGTTCTTTGAAAATATGTCCTTCATTGGTTTGTAGTCTATAAGTACTAAGACCAGGAATGTCCTTGATGAGGTAAGAATCCCACCATTTTTGGGCATACTTACCTTGTTTATCATGTGTATAATATAGTTTAATAACTAGGTCACCAATATTGAAACTACATACTTTGACATTTTTATTATGTTATTTAGCATTGTGAGGTTTGTATTGGTAATTATGTTGTAAGGTAGCCATATGTCACTAATCTAGGAAATCTAAAGCATGGAGGTAGGTTTCATGTAATTCTTTGTCAGGAATAATATCATGAAGAGAAATGCATAGGGATGGTAACTCAACTTCTAGAGGTAAGACTAATTCATAACCATGTGCTAATGAAAATGGTGTTGCCCCAGTGGTAGTACATATGCTAGTGTGATAAGTCCATAATGTAGGATAAAGTTGTAGATGCCAATCAATATGAGATTCTCTAATAGTCTTTTAAAATATTTTATTCATACTTTTGTTGGTGGCTTTTGTTTGGTCATTGCATTGAGGATGATAAGGTGTTGAGAATTTGTGCATAATTTTGAATTTTGCACATTGTTATTTCATGTCTTTGTTTTTAAAATTAACACCATTATCATAAGTTATGGTATGAGGAAATCCAAAACATCAAATGATTTGATTGAGAATAAATTTGGAAATGGGAATACAAGTAACATTAACAACAGGTATGGCTTCCACCCATTTGGTGAAATATTCAATAGCAGTGATGATGAATACATGGCCAACTTGTGATATAAATAATTTGCCAAAGAGATTTAATCCCTACATAGAGAATGGACAAGGAGACTTAAAGGTTTGGAGTCCATTTGAATGAGGGTGAATGAGATCATCATGAAGTTGACAAGGATTACACATTTTAGCAAAATTAATGGCATCTTTTTCAAGAGTTGGCCAAAATTAAACCATGCATAGGATTTTGTGGGTTGTGGTGTGACTGCAACAGTGACCTCTATAGATGCCACCATGTTCTTGTTCAATAAAATCTATAACTTATTTTGGCATTACACAATGGAGTAGGGTACCTTTTACATTACAATAATAGAGGGTGTTGTTGTTAGGAATAAAAACAAAAATTAATGCAGAAATAATTTCATAGAATCACAATAATAAGATATATGAATAGAAATAAAAATGTACAACAAGAAGACAAGATTTAATGTGGTTCACCGAATGTGGGCTACATACACCAATAAACACTTACTCAAATTTTATTACAAGCCATAATAGTACAATCCACTCTTAGATCAGTCTTCTCACAATTACAATGCGTAAAATATTGTTTGGAGCTGCGCTCTACAAACTCTCTTGAATTCACACCGGAATTCACACACTATGTTCACCTTTTTTAAAAACCCAATTCATCTATCTCTGATGCATTACCTACTACATTTATAATACATCAATAGGTAACCACATAACAATTTTACAAAATAATGGGTACCAAAACCATAGGTCAAGTTAACCCAAAATAATTCCCCATTAAGGGGGTCTAGAATTTTTTTGGGGGGCTACCACCCCCAAACCCCTGTTTGGGGCCCGATCCAACCCTAAACCCCGATGAGAACACATAAAGAGTGTACAGTACATTTTAAACGTATAATATTAGAAATACATTGTAAACTATAAATAGGCTAAACAACATAACAGTTGTATCAAAGTACATATACATATGATTGTTTGAAAATTTGAGTCTTTTCACAAGAATCTACTTTTAGAGGGTAAGTATGATGCTTGATGAATTGGATGATATTTTGGTATGATGAGTTTTGTTGAATGGTGATAACTTCTACGTGACAAAATAAATAATCATCTTTATTTTGTATAAAAGAAGGTGACTTCCTCATTTGGACAAGGAATTGGGAATCATAAAGAACTTGATGATGATGAAATAGAGATGCTGATGAAGCGAGAGAATCAAATTTAACATTTTTATCTCCTCATATTGGTTCAATGGTAAATAAAGTGAATTATTTGGCAAGCATAGTGGTAATTTGATGGCATGTGATAAGGTTTTCACTTTTACATTGATAAACTGCACTAACTTGATGACATATGAGTTGTGAATCGCCTAAAACATGTAAATATGGGATGTCTAAATTATTTTTGGCCTGCATGCTTGGTATAAGAGCTTCATATTCAACCATATTATTGGTGCCATCAAAAGTTAATTGAAATGCTAGAGGTATGATTTTACCACGTGGGTTTGTTAAAACATAACTTGCCCCAACTACCTGAAGGCATTTTTCACCATTGAAGTGAAGTGTCCAAGTGTCTTCATGCAAGTCAATTATAACTTTTGGTAATTATTTAATGACTGCTTTAGATTTAACAGTGGAAAGAGTGGGGTCAAATTCTTCATGGTTATTTGCTTCTAGATCAATAGTGAAGTTGTGGAAATAATATTTGAGTGAGATTAGTTGGTTAAGACCTTCAATATAAATAATATCTTCATTAGTAAGAGTATCTTAAAGGTGATTAGTACGTAGTAGGGAGGCAACTACAAGTTGATTTGTGATGACCTAACCTTTTATAGATTTTTGTGTAATAATTCAAATGTCAAATTCCATCAATATGACCATCTATTTGTTGATTCTATCTCTAGGTAGGAAAGCTTTCAAGAAGAAATGATGAAGTGGATCAGAATGGACAATAACATAAGTAACTTGATAGAGCACGTAATGGTGGGGCTTTTTAGCTATGAAATAGAGAACTAAACAATAACGCTATACTTTTGTGTAATGTTTTTCATAATCAATTAAGTCATGATTGATTTAATAGATAACATATTCTCTACCCGTGTCATCTTGTTACGCGAGAATTACCCCAACTGATATGGGGGTGGATGACATATATAAGATTAATGGATAGTAATTTGAAGGTTTCTAAAGAGTAGGAGGATGAATCAAGGATTCTTTCCTGATGTCAAATTATTTTTGGCATGAATCTGTCCATTCTAAATTATCATCCTTTTTAATAAGGGAGATATTGTAAGTCATTTTTGGAATAAAACAATGAATTGCCCAAAGTTTCCTAATGTATTCTCGTATATATGGAGTGGAACAAGTTATCAACATGTTGATAATAGCTTTGATTTTATTTGAATCGACGTCAATGCCCTAGTGAGAGACTGAAAAACCTAATAATTTACCAAAAGTAACACCAAACACACATTTGAAGGGGTTGAGTCTAACTTTATATTTAATGAGTTGATCAAAGATGATAAATAAATCATGAAGATAAATATTATGATGTTTAAATTTGGAAATAAGATCATCCATATAAGTTTTAACTATTTTATGAATAAGATCATGAAAAATATGGGTCATTACAAATTGATGGGTAGCTCCAACATTTTTGAGATTGAAAAGAATCTTAACATAACAATAGGTGCCCCATCCATGGTAAATTATGTTTTATTTTGATCTTTGAGAGATATGTGAATTTGGTTATATCCTAAGAAACCATCCATGAGTCATAACATTTTGTAACCAACGGTAGAATTGATAATGGCATTAATTGATGGTAAGGTAAAATTATCTTTTGGACATGCGGAATTTAAGTTGGAAAAGTTAATACATATGTGAATAACCAAAGTTATTTTCTTACAAATAGGGAAAATGTTTGAGACCCATTCTGAGTAAGCTATAGGTTTAATGAATTTAGCATCCAAAAATTTGATGATTTCTTTATGATATAAGGTAGAAATTTCAAGAGGGAAATTTCATTGCTTTTATCGTATAGGTTTGGCATTTGGGTAGGTGATGATATTATGGACAATGATGCTAGGATCAGTTCTAGGCATGTATTCATATGAGAAAGTGAAAATTTCACAATATTTATCAAAAAAAATACTAAAATTATTATACTCTTCAAAAGTGAACTCTTTAGAGACTGTAATAGGTTGAGTACATTTAGATGTACCATATTCAATTTTTATATTGTATTCGATAAGCATAACATTTACATCTTGGAAATGATATGGATCAGGTTGGAGGGAAGTAATAGGATGTGTTTTGAGATCCACACTAGCAACAAAATTACTTAAACAAGGAACCTTTTGTTGAAAGTTGCCAAGCTTATGATGTTGGCATGGAAGTTGAGGTTCTCTAGCATGGAGGAGTTCTAGTATAGCTTACTCATTAGGAAGTGTCAATAAAGGTGCATAATATTCGACATCCACTTCAAGATCAATGATTTGATTACCTTTGTTATCATATTCAGAATGTATTTGTCTCATGTCAGTTGCTTTAACATCTAAGGTAATTTTAGGTAAACTAGTGGATAAAGATTTTGTGTTGGTGAGATCAAGTTGAGGTAAATCAACAATGTTTATAGTAATTATACCAGTTGATTACATACATGGGGTTTTATTTTATGATTGAGGAAGATTTGTCTCAATCAAGTTTGGTTGTATAGATTGAAATGGTGATAGTTTAACTTGATCAATATAATCATAAGGGGAAATAATATTTATTCTTGGTAAAATGGGTTGTGTTAAATTAAGTTGCAGAGAAGGTTCAGAAGACACCATAGCCGAGATTT
Source organism: Torreya grandis (assembly GCA_037957365.1). NCBI lineage: Eukaryota > Viridiplantae > Streptophyta > Pinopsida > Cupressales > Taxaceae > Torreya > Torreya grandis. The sequence goes on along the minus strand of JARHVA010001210.1, from coordinate 3,314,891 downwards.
ATTCGATTGCCCATGGGGTGTTTAATAATGGTGGGTTCATAGAGGGTACATAACCTCTGTGTTATGATTTAGTAATGGATAAGATATGAATGATATGGACATCAAAGTTGAAGACATGTATTTTTACTAATATTTTGTGATAATGTCATACATTTAAATCTCATGATTGGGATTGGGACATGGTGTAATTATCATCATAGGTGTGAGAGATAATACTTGCATCAATTTCTATACGAGAGTTAGTGGTAGAAACACCTATGTTGCTAAATCTATGAGGAGACATAGTTAAAGGGTCTTGAAAAAAAATTGCCACTCCATATTCAAAATGTGAACTATGTTGGCCAGGATATACAAAGTTAAATAGTTTGATCTAGTTAATTTCTAGATAGGGAAAATAAGACAGTCTAATAATGAACTAAGTTGGCCAAGAGATACTAAATCAATTTGATTGATGTAGTTGGCTAAGTAGGATAATAGGTAAAATCTAGAATCAAACAAGGTCAAGTTGGGAGAGATGGTTGGAAAATTAGGAAAATAGAAAAAATTGTGAACTGATTAGGTCGATCTAGTCAATCTACTTGGGAAAATAGGGAAACAAAACAATCTATAATCTGACTACGTTGAGTTGGTCGATCCAGTTGGAAAAGTAGGAAAGTAGAATATTCTATAAACTAACTAGGATGAGCTAATCAATCTAGTTGGAAAGATAAGAAAATAGAAGAGTTTGTAATCTGACTAGATCGAGCTAGTCAATCTAATTGGAAAAATAATAAAACAAGAATTCAAAGTTAGAACACACATCAGAAAACTTGTATCAACTATGAATAGTAAAATCTATAATACAACATAAAATGGTAAATAATAAATACCAAAAATGTAATTTAAATGCTAACTAATTATCTAAAAATAAGATCATGAGGTTTATACTAAAGGTTATAATTAATAGTGTAGGCTTCCAAAGATATTGACTTGTCCGTTGGTAGTGTTGGCCTAATGTTTTAGAGCACTAATTATGGAGAAAGTGTCATTCCAATAGTCCACTAAACTCAATTTCAAAGGTAAGTTGAAAGTAACTTCTTGATATTAATCAGTAACTGATGCACCACATAATCAAATAGATGGTTGTATTCTTAAGATTCAATATAAAGGGAAATCCTAGGCATTTTCAAAATATTGTGAGGTACATGGAAACTAAAGACCATGTTTAGCTCTATATTATGGCTATGGGTATTGGGGCAAACCCCTCACACCATGATATCTATAAACGATAGACAAGGATGGTAAATAAAATATTGTGTATCCCTTCACAATGGTAGCTAAGTAGTTTTAAAATTGTCAGTACATATTTTCCAAGGAAAGCCAAATAAAATAAAAATAAAGGTGAAAATCAATTTTGTCAAAAACCAAGTTTACACATTTTAAAATCAAATAAATAATTAGCCAACTAGAAATCAAAGTGGTTGTAACTACTATGAAATAAAAGTTAATTTCTCTTACTTATACTTTAAAATTAAAACATATAAAACAAGATTGAGCAGGTCGATCTAATTGGGCAAACATGATAGAACAAAGTTGAGTTGATCTACTCAATCTGTTGTAAAACAAGCCAGAACAAATAAAGTCAAGCATATCGACTTAGTTTGATAGTATAAAAATAGACACAAAACTAGATTGAGCTAATTGGTCTAGTTGATTTCCTATGTATAATTTTACATAACTAAAAACTAAGAAAAATAGTACATAATTTAAATTCTAGCTAAAAAGCAGGAAATGAAAAATTCTTAAAATTTGACAAAATGAAAATACTAGGCTATTTATAATGAACTTGGAAGATAAAACAAGAGCTACCAGGGTGATGTAGTAGTTTTTCCTAAGAATGTTGAATTGTTGTTTGACTGGATTGTCCGAGTGAGTTTTTGATCCAATAAAGGCAAAAATAGTGTTATTGAACAAAATCAAGCCAGTCGATTTAGTTTAATTAAAATTTATAAAAAAAGAAAATAAAGCTAGATTGATTTAGTTAGTTGAAATTGAAATATAGAAATAAACAAAATCGATTGGGTCAATTTAACTATGCATAGAAGGTAGAATAAATTACTAGATCAATCAATTTGACTCAAATGTATAGAACTAAAAACCTTGCACATAAAAAACATAACTGGGTCGACGAAGTTAGAAACCTACACATAAACTAGGTCAACAAGCTCAACTTGGTTGAAAACCTGCATTAAAAAATAGAATTGGTTCGATAGGCTTGACCTAGTTGAAAACCCTACTATAAAGAGCAAAATTGGGTTGACAAGCTTGCCCTAGTTAAAAAACTTGCACACAAAAAGTAGAACTGGGTCGACAAGCACGATCTAGTTAAAAAACATGTGCACAAAATACAAAACTAGATCGATAAGATCGATCTAGTTGACTGTAAATGAAAATAATTTTTTTTTTTTTTAAGAGTTAGATTCATGTCTAGTTTACTAAAATGTATGAAATGAATTAGGATAGATCTATAACTTATCCTACTTAGTATATTTTAAGATCGAAGAAGGTAATCTTACCAAAGTAACTCATTACATAGTTAGTTATATCGGGATATGACTAATTCAAATTTGCTAAACCTAAGGGATATATTACCACATAACACCAAAGGAGAGGGTTCCAAATCCTCTAGGCAAATGACATTATGTACAACCCTAGCTAGGTCTATAATACATAAAAATAAATCTAATCTAGTGCTCACTAAAACTTGTGGTATAAATGGGGATAGTTAATAACAAATAAAGTAAAACATGTAAAGAGAATTATACTCAAGTCAATGTAGAGGTAAACAAAGCAAGGATTATAACATCCATCCTACTACTTTGTGAGATATCTAATCTACTAAATGAAAGAATAAAATTTTATGAATACTTACCTTGAATTGAACTTGTCGTGCCTAAATATCTACCTTAGCCAATGGTGCTTTGCAAGAGGTTGTTATGGATTTTTAAGGATCACACTATAGAAATCATCTCTAGACTAAAATACTCCTACATTGCATCCAAGACTTTCCCACAAGACAAGATTCTTTCACTCCAAGGTAAAACCCTAAGCAATGACTCTTATAATGTAGAAATATCATAATTGTGAGCTATAATAATGCAAAAATGAATCTTCCTCTATTTATAAATGAATTGAAGTGGGTATTTGTATCCAAAGATTGACCATAAACTCTCATGGAATTTAGCAGACAAGGTCATCTAGGTTGATGTTGTTTGGAGGGAAAAGAGTCATTACATCGCAAACTAGGTCGGTTTGGCCAATGGAGTTCTGAAATGTGCACTCCATCCTTAACAAGGTTGATCGAGATGACATAATAGGAAAATGAAGAAGAGGGGGTTTATGCTTAGTTAGGTGATATTTTGGAATGGGAATTGCTTAGAGGAGTATATAAGTTAGATTTAATTACTTAGGGAGTTGGATAAAAGTAACTTGTAGCAGTTTTAGGTAATGGTATAGGGACCAACAATCTTGTGAAACACCAAAGGCCTACCCACCCCTTTCTTGGTGTACCCTTTAAGACATGCACTCTAAGAGATTGAAACTCGATAAGTTCCTACAAGAGAGAAAGCATCAACAAATGATAAAGTTTAAAAATATTGTGTGTATACAAAATATATGTCCCCATTTAAGATGTGGGATTGACTTATGAAACACATATCTCAAAATAAAGAAATACCACACATCATGTGAAATATATAATATAAAGCAATGATGTCTAACATAGAAAAACATTATTTTGGAAGCATTTACGTTAAAAATAAGTTACCCCCACAACTTGTGATGTAATTTATATAAGTGCAAATGCCCTATTCGAGCAAAATGTAAGTTATTAAAAAAAAGTGTAGTATGCCCCATAAGAACACAATAAATAAGTACTGTAAGATCATTAAAAGATGTTACATGTGGGCCATGTAGACACCTAATTTTGGTACAAGCTTAATAATTGCAGTGTTATTAGCATTTTTGTGCATATGGATCAACGGTTCATATTAGGCTATAATTGACACATTTTCCTTTGTGTTGGGCCCCATACAACCTTAGATTATCACCTTTCTCTCGTAATCACTTTCAGATCTATTATTTATTTACCTCAAGATATTACCAGATACTCTTACAAACCCGTAGGTCTCTATTTTAGAGTTTTGGTCACCCTAACAAGTATCAAAATAGTATGGTACTAGTTATTTTATCTTTTCAGTGTTTATCAATGAAATAATAAAACTTAATGTACTATGGAGATATAACATAATACTTTGTAAAATATTATTTTTAGATCTGCCCAAGTGGCTAAAAATAGTAAACATGCCAAACTAAATTTTTGAAAACAAACAATTGAGAACACAAAAAGTAAAAGAGTTTGAATAGTCAACCCTCATCAAATTTTGCATTGTTGAACGTGGATCTCTAGAGTGTGGGCCTATAATAACTTCTATGCCAGATTTAGGGCTATGAATACATAGGAATAGGATTGATGCCTACATTTTTTATGCCCTGGGTAAGATTGATGTTGACCTAATTTGATCATTGTTCATGTCTTGCAACACTAATTGTGTCATGTGCTCACTTTTAGAATATATATTTTTCCATGTCACTTTACAACTATATGTCATGCACATCTATACTTTAATTTTCCTTATTTAATAGACACAATCTATCTAATTAGATATTTTATGTAATCATGACCTAGTTTTCCATAAAATGTCAAAAAATAAAGTGAAGAAGTAGCTAGATTAGACAATCATAAAATGTATTGAAACTACATATCTTGCATGCTAAAGTTAGACCTTATGTAGTTATTATATAGTGTGAATGGAGGAGTAAAATAAGAAGTTGTCTGATCGGAAAATACTATCAAAAATATAAATATCATCTAATATAGGAAAAGGGAGAAGATAATGATAGATACAACATACATACAATTGGCCATGTTGCAAAGGGTAGCAAAAGTTGAAAGTATGAATTTTTTGTGAAAATGGGATAAATATATAATTAGGGAGCTTATGCAAGGAGTTAACAAAAAAAAATTCTTATATCCAAGATATAAAAGAGATAAACTAAAGATAGAAAAATACCATTAGGTTGTAACCAAGAGGTATCTAAACTAAGGGTTATAACCAAGATGTACCCAACTAGGGATAAATCGACATGCAAAGATAACATAAGATAAGCTAAGCATGGAGGAGAAAAAACCAACATAGCACTATAGTATATGTATATAAACCAATTAAAATAAATAGATTAGGGATAAGGATACCTACCTTGTGTTGACTTGTCGATGCATCAATCTCCACCTTGGCTCAAGTGGCACTTTATGAGAGATATTTTCAGTGAATACTCAAATGATAAGGATTAATACCTAAGTATCCTTAATTGGGAATCCAAATAACAAGTTATGCCTCTTTGGTGTAGCTTCTTTCCATCTAAATTCAAATACCTTGAGCAAAACAAACCTTTAGAGGAATAAGCTCTTACACTCTAATTCTTATTCTTCTACTAAAAGTAAGTTTTTGTGCACAAGCATAATAAAATCATGTGTGTTTATTATAAAAAATGAGATATGAGAGCCCTATATATACAAATCCAACTCCTAAAAGTGACCTATCAAATATGTTAGTAGACTCAATCTAGATCGATGTAGTTTAAGGATCTAGACTAAAAATAGTTCTACGTTGGCCATGCCAATATAATATAGAAGGGCACACAATTATATTGAGCAAGGCTAATATAGTTATAAAGGGACACAAGTATGAACATAAAATATTTTGACCATGGCTAATACATTTGTAAAAATAGGGGTCAAAATAGAACTAACTAAATCATAATTGAGTTAGCTAGGAGAAAGCATGAAACCAAGTAAAAGAGGCAAAATGAAGAAAAAAGGGGCCAGGATAACCAAATAACATGATAATGAGTGTAAATAGGTATAATATGTAATATTATGACAATAATATCTGGTAATGTATCATGATTCGGTATCAAAATTGATATACTGATGAATCCATTTTTTTTCTTGAATCCACCCTACACTAATTTTTAGGTTATGTAATACATTATTAGATGCCAAACATGCCTATATGTTTACTACATTGTTTTTTTGGGAATAACTATTTGATTTATTTTATTCGTTGTCCTATAAATAATTTAACACGAGCAATTTTAAGATGAATAGATAAAATAAAAGGTAATCTAGCTCAAGAAACCTCATTAAAGAGTTACAACTATTTATGACACATGCATAGAATTAGAGCCAACGTAATTCAAGTGCATCCTTTCCATAAGTGCAATGTAATAACATGACATCATTTTGATCTTTATTTTAGTACACGTTTTAACTAAACCCTTGTTGACAAGTCCTTAAGCAGAAATATAACAATGTAGAGTGTGCCTAGATTTGAATTTTTCTTGATACTCCCTTTATAATTGCTCTTGAAATTAATATAAGATGATATATATATATATATATATATATATATATATATATATATCATCCTATATTAATTTCAAGAGCAATTATAAAGGGAGTATCATAAATATAACAATGTAGAGTGTGCCTAGACTTGAATTTTTCTTGATACTCCCTTAATAATTGCTCTTGAAATTAATATAGGATGATTATGTATATATATATATATCAAGTTAAAATTTGGAACCTATTAGCACATGAGCTAACCAAGAAAATATGAAATAAGCAACTATCACAAGTCTAAACATCAAAACATATATATATATATATATATATATATATATATATATATATATATATATATATATATATATATATCAAGTTAAAATTTGGAACCTATTAGCACATAAGCTAACCAAGAAAATATGAAATAAGCAACTATCACAAGTCTAAACATCAAAACATAGTAAAGGAGGGTAGAAGGGCACGCTAAAATATATAAGACTAATTTGATAGTCCACTAAATCCATAGAGGACACATTTTATGGTTACATATGAACCATTGAACCTATCATATTAAGGAAATAGATAGAGTACGAAGAATAAAAGGAAACACGAGGTGTCCAAGAAAAATAAAAACAAAGAAGAAATGAAGATATAATAAATGGAACAATACATAACCAAATGGAGAAGAAGAGGGAGAGGAAGAAAACATATAAAAGTGCCAATAAGACCTTAATTCAAACCAATGATCCATATGAACAAAAAGACACTAAAAACATTGCAATAATAAGCCTTGAACCAAAATTAGGTGTCTACAAAAATAAATAATTTCCATTAGAAGTATACACATAACAAAACGGAAAATTCAAATTTGAAAAGAATAAATGGTGCAGAATAGTGGAAAAAATGACCATTGGGAGAGAAATTGGATGACATATAAGTAGTAGTTGTAGATAATCGAGGCAATAAATGTATAAAAACTTATAAAAGAAAGGCAAGAGCATTAGAAAAAAATATTTGTGATTTTACAATTTGAATAAAAGGCATTTAAAACTGTGAGTGCATAGAGTCAAGAGAGAGAATGGGGTTTTTGATAAGTTAGAAGAGGTTTGAAGAGTTACATGTGGCTTAGGGTAGATTTTTTTTAAAAAAAAGATGAAAAGAGGGTGCATGATCCAAATGAAAAAAATTGAGACATTAGATTGAGGTTATGAACTTGTAGTAGATCAGGTAAGTATAAATATGAGGAATTATAGGTCACATATGAGAGGGTTAGAAAGTTCAGAAGGGGGTATCATGATTGCCATGAGGTACGACGAATTAAATTTATAAATGTATGGAAAGGAAATTTAGGGTTTTTATTATGATTGGTAGTTTAAGGTGTAAAGAAATGAGAAGCAAAAAATAATCAAATAAGTACAAGATGAAGGACAACATGATGATGACACATATGTCCTAAAGCTAGAGGACCAAGAGGAAATTGAAGGTGAGGAGGAGGATGGGGAACATCCTAAGAAATAATTCAAATGTAAAACACCTCGAAAATAAATAAGGCAGAAAATAGTGAAGAAGTCTACCCCAAAAAATAAGAATATACCTAATAATGTTGACTTGATTGGGTAATCTAGATCCATAAAAAATGGTGAGTATTTGATAACATGCTCAGGGACATGCAAGGTTTAATATTTTAGTCACCATAAGCTTGAGTACTCTAATGTGTTGGACACATTTTTGAAGAACTTGTATAAATGTATATCCATGAGAGACCATTTAGTTAACTTGTGAGTGTTGGGTCTGAACAAGTTTCCATGTTTTAATAAGCTCGATGAGTTGGTAAAGTGTTTGTCATCATGCACCCATGGGGGGGGGGTATATTCAATTTTTAATTAAAAAACAGAGTTAGTGTTAGGATTGTGGAGCTAAAAGCTTCACTGATGCAGACATGGAGGAGGTTGCAGAATGAGTTGCCGAAGTGTCAGAAGTGTTTGGCGTTGGTCTGGCCAACCGGCGTCGGCAGGGTAAGACAGGAAGGCAACCGACGTCGGTCATATATCGGCCGGCGTCGGTGACCCCAGGCAGACAGGGACCGACGTCGGTCGCCTGTGTGGTTCGACTGCGAGCTATTTACGGGCAGTTAGCTAACGAACCAAGAGTTTGCATGATGAGTGCTAATTTTAGACTCATAGCTGCGGATCTAATTATTGTAATTAGATGTCTAATCATTGTTTGGATGAGATCTATATAATAGACTCATGGTTGTATTGGAAAGGCGTGCTAGGGAGTAAGAGAGCATAATTATAAGCTCCTTCTGTGTGTGAGGTAGAGCTATGGTGCGTTCCTCCTAGTGCCTCAGTACCAGGTGTGTTGGTGCTGGATTGGAGAGCCAGCTGGGTTCTTCAAGAGTGTAGGATCTTGGTCACAGTTGCATGGCCTATATAGGAGATCTACATGGTAAGTAAGATCGTTGATCTGCAGGTGTATGTGTGTGCAAGGTCGAGGTTCACAGGTGAATAGAACCATTGTTTGATTTGCAGGTGTGCAAGGTCATACAGACAACAACACAACGGGGAGCAGTATCAGGCATGATCTACTTGGAGTACAGGTGTGTACTCGGATAGAGCAAGAGAGGAAGGCAAGGGAGTTCCTTCCATAAGTATGGTCTGTTGAATTGCAGGTTGTTGCAGATTCATGGGAGATCTACTTGAAGTACCTTGAGTACTTGTGGAGCACGTGGAGTGCTTGTGGAGTGCGTGGAGCACTTGTGGTGTGCGTGGAGCACGGGAGGTGAACACCAACTCTGTATTTGAGTTGGGTGTTGGGACCTGTGAGAGGGAGAGCTTTGGGGAGGAGAATTACTGTTCACTTGAGGTGTGGGAAACCTCTGTAAGGTGGTGGAGAAGAAGTGGCATCTTCTTTATTGTATTCTTTTCTGTATAAAGTGTTAATACAATTTGGTATTGTCTCTCATATCATGTGTTATTCTGAATTCTAGTTACTTGGTGAATCTGGTTAATTTCCGCATATTAAGTTGCTTAGTTTGGTAATCAAATTGTGTGCTTCCGGTTTACATCCTATCCTCCCAACAGTTAGTGATGCATGAATTATTAAAGTCATAGGACCTATGATGGGTTTGTAATATTTTGTGTAATGGCCATATATATATATATTGGAAATGATTTAAGATCGCTATGTAAATTTTACAATGCAATATAATAGAATCCTATGACAGGTTTATTAAACTTTACATAATGGGTATATATACACTAGAAAGGATTATGGATCACTATGAAAATTAGATAGAGTGGAGAAAAATAACCCTAAGTGGCAATTGCATAGTATATGGAAATTACACTAGGCTGAGTCAAAGGAATTCCATGAGCAATAATGAATGTTGATGAAGTTGACAAGGATATGTTTTCTCAACTTCAGAGATCTAATCTATTAAGAGGGCATAGTGATTACTCCATAAAATTTAATCCAACATTATTTGTTAAGGTATTCACAAAGAATTTCACTATAAGAAATAAGGTGAGTCTAATGAAGGGTACAATGAAGATGCCAGAGAAAAGAAAAGTGATAAGAGTCTAAGACAACACACAAGAGGGAGTGTAATAAGTATTGATGAAGGTACCAATAAGATAATACTGGAGGAAAAGCACAAGAGGAAACATGAAGATGGTAATAAAGAAAGTAATGAAAAGATAAAGGAAAAGATCACAACTTCATGAAATGTAGATTCATATTCACCCTAAAATAATGAGAGGAATGTGAGGGGATATAAGTTTTTAGTAAATATTATGAAAAAAGGTAAGAGTCCAAAGCAGAGTGAAGATTGATAAGGCAAAAGTGAGAAACATGCAACAATAGGTGAATACCTGGGTCAAAGAAATCAAGGAGAAGAAAAGATGGTGCCACCTCTTAACCAAAGCCCACCAACTCCAATCAAGCTACCAAGTCTAAAGAAAATTGATATAAAAGTTGAGGATGAAGTCCACACATAAAAATAATAATTTGGAAAGAATACATATATGAAGGTTAGAGCTCACCACCTAGTCAAGAAGGACTAACAAATGAAAAGACTCTTAAAAGAAATGAGGAGTAAGAAAAGTAAGGGCCTAAAAAATGTAAGAAGCATAAAATACTTTTAAAAATTCCTTGACCAAAGAATTTTTCCTTACCAAAGAATTTTTTTCCAAATAAAACCATATTAGAAGGAATGCGTGAAGAATATGAAGAATAAGAAGAGGAACAACACATTAAAGAAGAAGAAGATATAAATGTAGAAGCAAATAAAATCGTAGTAATAGAAAGAGAAAGAATTCCTATCGCAAAAGAAGATGTTTCACCAGAAAATGTTCCTACATAGGAGTAGGTAATGAAGAAGAAGAAAACAATGTTAAAGAACAAGAAAATAATGCTGAATAAGAAGGGGAAAAAGATTAAGAAGAGCAACAAAATAATGAGGAATTAATAAAATAAAATGAAGATAATGAAATTAGTTCTTTCACTCTAAGTACCTCATCAAAGGACATCAACACATCATGTGAAAAGAAACATTCTAAATACATTTCCAAGGGTGGACATAAAATGTTTAAGAATTTATTAGATGATCACGACAAGGATATAAAGTTCAAATTTCCCATAGAATAAATTCAAGACAATAAAGTACATGAAATAAATACAAGCATAGTAATTGGAGGGGAATAGGTTCTACAGTGTGCATGAGTGTATAATATAACAAGTGTGCATGAGTGTATAATAGAACAAGAGGCATTGACATTAATGAAGATGGTCCCAGAGATTTCCATGTGAGCCATTCAATTTGAGGTAGAACTAAATGAAAAGGCCATCAAGAGGTAGTAAACTCTACAGAAATTGACATTAATGAAGATGGTCTTAGAGATTTCCATGTGAGCCATTCAATTTGAGGTAGAACTAGATGAAAAGGCCACTAAGAGGTAGTAAAATCTACAAAAATGGAACATATCAAATAATAGTAAATTGAAAAGACATGAAATTTGGTATGAAAAATATATTAAAAAGTTTGAGCTAATAAACAAACAAATGAGGTGGAAATTATAAATATGTTAGATTTATTAGCAACATCTACCCAACCAAGCGGGTAAAGTGAAGAAGGAATTCACACAAAAAATGATCATAGATACTAGAAGAAGACAAGGTAGAGGAGTTGAAGGATTTGATAAACTTTCTAAGAGATAAAGTGAAGAAGGTATGGTTGATTTTAAAAAAGTTTTTATTTATTTATATTAATATAACTATGTTCTTTAATAAAAAAAAGTTTTGAAAAAGTTTAAACATTTAATAGCACAAGATTAAATGCCGAGAAGTTATGACATAAGTGGCTAATGATCCATACAAATGAAGAATAAAATACTTGATGATGAATACTTATCATCGACATCTTGCTGAATTGAAGTTAATGAACATTGATTAAAAAAAAATTGTATGTGTTTGGAACAAACTTTTGAAATATTTTAAAATCAAATATTTTTTGAAATATTTCAAAATCAAATATTTTTTGAAATATTTCAAAATCAAATATTTTTTTAAACACTTCAAAATCAGATGTTAGAGGAAGATTATAGTCTTGATGAAGTGCATAAATATGCATGGAGGAATTTCAATTAATTATAAATATGTACATTGAAATTTCTAAATGTTTTTAATTTTCTAGAAGATGTCGTTGAAACTAAGGAAAACATGAAGAAAGGAGTAGAGAATGTTATGTAACAATGAGATATATTTTAACAAGAATTTGAAGTCTATTGTAAATGTGCAAAAATTATGTATGGTTTTATATTGATGTATGAATGTAATGTATGGTTTACAAATGAATGAGAAGATTTTACAAATGAATGAGAAAATGTCTATTGAAAAATATTTTGATTTTATTAAATTTATTATGCTTTATGTTAAGGTTTAGATTATGAGTTATATGATTGTATTAGTATGTTAAGATGTATTTTGTATGTTTATTTTTGAGTCATATTATCTTTTAATAGCGGGGTTTTTAGTTTCTTGTATATTTCAAATGAGATATTGAATCTTAGATTAAGTGATATCCAACTATACTGAAGTGACTAAGTGTTGAGGTTAGGTTAGACATGTTAGTTATTTGAATGTATACTATTAAAGTGCAACATGGTTTAAAGAAGTTATCATTGGGAGGTGTTGTAAAGTAATTCCTATTTATTTTGACCTTTTAATCTAATTTATGTTTTAAAGATGATTTTATAATATAAACAATTATATTGGAAAACCTTATTTGAATTAGCAATACTTGCGGTATACAATTAAGTTATATGTAGGTCAATTTATAACTTACACTTTCTTTGTATTGGGGTTAGTGCCTTGTTATGGGTCAACTTACCCATATTTGATATGTTGAGAGATGTATAAATAAAAACTCTCTCTTCCATCTATTCGAATATATTTTTATTTATAATTTAGTTATTATTATTTTTTAGGTATTTTTTGATACAATTAAATATTTGTGTTATATCATGATATTTGAGTAGAGGGAAGGAATGATAAATGTAATTTACTGTTTTAGATTTCTCACCTTCTAATCTTTTTCTTTATTGGGAAAAATTTTGGTGAATGTGGTACCTAATAAATCATCTTTGTCTCACAATTATTACTAATATATAATTATAATTAAGTTAATCCCACATTAATAATAATTATAAGATAAAAATAATTTATTAAACATTACATTTATTGAAAACTTTATCAATAAAAAATAGATTAAAAGACGAGAACCCCAAAATTATAAATTATATTTATTTATTTTAAATTAATGATAACAAAATTTGATGACAAACTCACACTAAAATAATTAATCTCTTACTAAAATGCTCTTGATTGGAAAAATAACCAAAATATTACTTTAAAAAATTATTAAAGAAATATAATAAAAAATAATGTTTTCTTCAAATTGTTTTTGAGAAATTACATAGCAACAACTCCCTCATCATTGAAAAATTGCAAAACACACAAATGCCTCAAATCACTATCATGCTTTAAAAAACAATAATGCATTTTTTCAAAATATCAGGTAAACATGCAACCAAAATCTTCACAAAACAAATCATGACATTAAAAATTTGTCATTTAAATGCTTAGCCACATGAAATTCACTTTAATGGGGAGGGGAGGGGCATTGTCACAAATGGAGATGGAAAACTTGTGTAAGCTTAAATACAACAAACAAATAATATTATGTGCTTAATGTAAAGTAGACTTTGTAAAAATGGGTTTTATTTTATTTAAATGGAAAAATGAGTGTTATGAAAAAATAAGAGGGCTTTTATTTTTTAATTGAAAAATGTATTTTCAATAATTTAATAAAAAATATAATATAATATTAATCATAGAAAAAAATAGGTGGAAAAATTATATCTTCAAAAATTATGTTGAACTAAAAATGTTTTGGGAGAAACATAAGTTCAAAAGAGGTTACAACCCAACCAATAATCATAGTTAAATTAACTCAAATACACATCAATAAAAAAAATGAATGAAATAATATAAATAAGGAAATAACTAAGCAACAACTGCGAACATGGTGGTCGATGGAGGAGGCAGAGGCGAAGGGTCCGAAGGCTTTTCTCCCTAACAATCTTATACTGGTGGATCTTCATCAATCGGGAGAGGGGGTCCCAACCATTAGCTTACTGGTTAGCTTCAGAATCATGTTGTGCCTGAGAATCCTGACAAGTAGGAAAGATGGCCAACGCCAATTGTGGGAATTTATCTTGCGAAGGGGGTCTCCACCCCTCCTACCACCTCCACTGTCTCAGTTGCCTCTGTCAAATCCTCGAGGAAGAGATGGCTAGCGAGAATGAGGAGAAGAGCTCCTTTAACTTTAAGACTTCAGACTGCAAAAACGGTGGTGCCTCCCCCACGCCCATAACCCCCAGGAGGGTGTTTCAATTTTATAATTAATCTCATCAAAATATTATACTGGTAAACTTTTTCATTAAAAAAAATAGCTAAATAAAATTAATTTATTCAAAATAATAATATGATATAGTAAAATTTTGATTAAGTTAATTATCTTTTATTAATATAAAGGTTACAATTTGGGAAAATTCATATGGCATCAAAATTTTAAATCTTCAATAGTATTAAAAGATGATAAGATTGTTACTACACTTACACAACTTAAATATATCACACCAAAATAACAAGAATGCGTTAAGGTTGTATTCATTAAGCCAAAGGTTTATTACGGTGGGACAATGCTCCAAGATTCATTTCGTATGAGACAAAAAAATAAATATGTTATAGTGTCCATTTAAATCTGAACATTTTGGTGGCAGTTTGGTCATAGTTTGATAGTTAACTGTATCGATTTCTATGGCTAGCTGTGGAAGAAGATGAAGAAAACATGAAGATTGAAACTCTCATTCTAATTGTTCCAAAATTTGCTTCTTATGTTTGTCTGTAGAGATTGAAGTCTCTTTCAAAGATGTTGGTCTCGATGTAGTGATACTAGGGCTTCCGCTCAATCCCACCAGGGATTTGCGCACTCCCATTCAAGACACGTCTACTTCTGAGTTTTATTGATTCATTCACCATGGTGGGAGAAAGGGATTTTCATTAACATGTTTGCTGAATTGGAGGAGGAAGCTGTTAAAGTCCTCACAGAAGGAAAAATTTTTAACCATATTTTGAAACTTGTAGGTGTTTTGTTTACGAGTTTTTTTTATAATATTCATAGGAGCTTGAGTTTACTCCAAGTAGTTACATGATTTTTTCCATTAAAGTTCACAATATTCATATTAGTAATTGTTTCTAATGGTGTAAATTACGTCAAGAAAGAAGTAATATGGTCCCTGCCATATGGACGACATAACCGTGAAGATCTTTAGTTTAAAGATGCCACCACGTTAAAATAAGCATATATTTTTTTAATTTAATATAATAAAGTAGCCTTTTGATATGACATCTACCCACGTTAGAGGGGCGATTGAGGTGCATGATATTAGATTATCACATGATATTTAATATCATACGTTATTTATATGGTCTATATAAATTTTATATATTTATTGTATATATTAATTAAATATAAATATATAATTATAACTAATAATTATATAAAATAATATAATAATATTTAATATTATATATTAATTATATGATATACATAAATATTATATAGTATAATATAATTATTGTGCATATTATATAGAAATAGATGTAATAAGAATATAAATATAAAACATTATAATATATTTATATTACATAATATCTATAATATCTGGTTTAATTAAATAAAAATTATATTTAGCCAACTAAATTGACAAAGGTGTTTAAAGTTCTAATAAAATAAACTTTGATTAATAACATAATTGTAAATCCAATTATTATACATATATAATATTTTTATATCATATGTTATTTTATTTTTACAGTTGTCCATAGCCCTTCAAAGGTTCATATATGCATTTGACCATATGCAATGGACATTGGTTTGAATAAAGTAAACATTATTAGGCATTGGGAACAAATAAAATATTTTTGCAATCCATGGCATACTGAGTGAATACTATAGAAGAAAATAATAATGTCGAGACAAGTAGTGATGAAAGTGATAATGAAAAACATCTACAATAGGCCATTGAAATGCACGAGTGGAAAATCTTATCTCGTACACATCCATCTGGAAATGCTGAGTTAGATGACATTAACATGCTTGGATTATGTGACTTCTACAATAGACACAACTGGAATCATTCAGATATCCTACTCGACCTGCACAACAATTCATAAATTCATAACATGCCATTTCAAAATATGCAAACATTGAGTGCAACAACAAACCAATATCATATGAGTTGTCAAGTACTCAACATATAGCCTTTAACATAATTTACCAACATGCTAAAAAAGGCCCACAAGGTACACCACTTCAAATGATTGTACAAGGAATAACAAGGATAGGTAAAGCTTACTTGATAAGCATAATCAAACACACCTTGGATAAGCTTTCAGGAAAAAACAAGTCTCCCCTACTTCTTGTTCCAATTGGTGTTGTAGTATTTAACATAAATGCATCGACAATACATTCAACACTTCATATCCCTATCCGAAAAATGAAAGCATTGGAGGGACAAATGTTAACAACTTTCCAAGAAGAAATGAGACACATTCAATATGCATTGATAGATGAAATGAGTTTTATAGGGCCAAAGATGCTCAGTAAGATAAATAATTTGATTGCGTGAAGCATTTTATCAACAAAATAACAAAGATTTTGATGGTTGCTCAATTATACTCATTGGATACCTATGACAGCTCCCACCTAAAAACAACACATCAATATATGTAGGCAGATCTTTTAGGCACACATTATGGCTAACAATTGATATAATTTTTACATTAGAAACAAATTTTTACCAACAAGGATGCATAGATAAACACATACTATTCAGGAATTTGTTAACTAACATCAAAGATGCAAACCCAATAGAAGAAGATTGTAATATGCTCATGTCAAGAACATGAAAGCAGACAAATAAATACATCTAACCACAATGACACTCAACTTGAGCTAGTTATGCTTCTATGTAAGAAACAAAAATTATGTTAATATCCAATCTATGGACGAAAGTGGGGTTAGTTAATAGAGCTATTAGAGAAATTATTGACATGGCATGGGCTTTAACCATACACAAAGCACAATGAATGACATTCAGTAAAGCAACAATTGACATTGGAGACATTGATCATCAAGGCTTAACATTTACTCTTGTATCAAGAGTATGTTCAATCAATGATATGTATATTTCTCCTGCATTTATCTTTGAACGCTTTGCAATAATGGAAAAAACTAAATATGTAAATCTTCAAAAATTAGAGGAAAAAAGATTGACAAAATTACCTCTTCTACACCACTCATTAGAACTCTAACTTTGTAATCAATGTTGTATACAATCAAAACAAAAAAGAGAAAAATATTTGTAAGTATTGTTACATACAATGCATTTTATAGCGTCAACAATTTCATCATTAATATATTAAAATAAATATTATATAATCTAATATTTGCATAAATTATATAATATATATTAACAAATATCAATATAAATAAAAACTAAAATAAATATTCTATAATATTTCTACGAAAGCGATCAAAAAAATTGATAATTAAATTATGCAAGTTAAAACCAAACAAAAATACAACTTAAAATACTTAACTATTGCAATAAACTAAATACAAACCACTTTTATCTAATCTCTGACTTTTTTTATACCATGAGAACAATTGTGAGTATTATGTAGTAAAAGACATATTGACAATTAATGTAGAAAAAAACATCTTATAATAATTAGAGGAATAAGAAGAAGAGAGGATCGATAATTCTAAAGACTAATTATTAAGAAGAAAAAATTCCCATTAAATCTATGTATGTCTTAGCAAGAATAAATTCCCCTCATAATTTTAATGTTGAAAAATTTATTAAGAAGAAGAGAGGATCGACAATTCTAAAGACTAATTATTAAGAAGAAAAAATTCCCATTAAATCTATGTATGTCTTAGCAAGAATAAATTCCCCCTCATACTTTTAATGTTGAAAAATTTATTAAGAAGAAAAAGTATTGTATTAATAGATTCTAGTAGTATATATAATGTTATAGACGAGGATTTACCAAACTTCTTTTTTCTTTTCCCGCATATCTAATGTTTAATTTAAATTATTTATATTCAAACTTTTTGAGTAGTCATTTAAGTAGAATTGTAAATAAAAAATTTACTACATACAAAAGGAAGCATCACAACATTAAATTATTTATAAGAAATGCTTTTTACTTCTTATATATTTAATTTCTCTTGGGGCATAGATTTTGTCATAACTAATAGTTCAAAATATTAAGAATTTTTACAATGAGTATCCCATTATAATATTATGGAAAAGTATTTTAGGATAATTAAAGTGATAAAATTTTCTAAAGAGGGTTTTAGGTGATCAATATTAAAACTCAAAAAATTAGATCTTGATTCTAGACACAAAGATAAGTTTCTCACACTTAGATGAGTTACATGATAAATTATTTGGTAAATATTTTTTTTAGACATATTAGATCTTGATTATAGACATCATTAGATTTGTAACAAAGAAGATACATAAAAATGAACTTTAAAATTTAGATACACAAAAATTATCTTTAGAACTTATAAAAGTAAATACATGTTCAAATGCATTTGATTTCTTTGATAATTTTTTTTTCACAATAAAATTTAAATTTAAGTAAACCATTGTCAACTTATGGATAAGGTTGTGAAGGTGGTATATGTTAATCAAATTTACACTAAAAGGCATGAGTATACCTTTAACGTGTATGACTTTAAGTACATGGGTCATTTGTTATCTCAAATTGTCAAGCTAGACCCTTCAAATCTAAACATAATATTATAACAGTTCATAGTTTAATGTATCAAGAGCTTTAGTAGATTCCTCTAATTGATAGAATATTATAAAAAAATTATTAGTACCTATTTTTCAAGTATTATTGTTTTTGACAGAGGCAATTAATTTGACCTGCTTCATATTCTTACGCAATCAAACAATGTTATATACCAAATTTGCAAATTATGCTTGAAGGACTGCCATAAGATATTACTATTTTATTGCCCTTCTAATTGACACTAAACAAGGAATATTCCCTTTGACATGCTATGAATGATAGGGCACTATTTGGGTTATTTTCCTTACAATGGGTTCCGTAATAGTGTAAGCATGCTTGTTGCTTACTGCACAAATGAAAAATTCATAATTTCGTAACATTTAGGGATTTTTTATTTCCTCTGATTAGTATTAACTGTTTGTAACAACCCCACTAGATTTAACTAGAATTAGGTTATTTTTTTTACACTAACTCAATTAACAAATTCCATTATGCTAAAAACATATACTAGTGATCTTTAAATAAATACATCAATTTAGGCTAACCATAACCAAAGATTTAGAATTGATTTATTTAGCTAATGATCACATAACAAAGTACAAATCTAATTTTGTAAATAAATCTCTTTGTATTAATCATAAATATAGATTTACAAATTTAGACACTGTGGATACAAAAACATTAGAATTGACATAGAATTACAACAAACTGCTGTAATAATTAAATATCACCAAGAGGTATAATTTTTACATTATACAAAGTTCCATAATATTTTACAATTTATACAATATTTCAGGAAATATATGAGTCTTAATGAACTCAATTACATTCATAAATAATCAAGAGTATAGACTCTATCGATTGACTATTGGAGGTGAGGGAGAGCATCACTCAAGCACTTTTCCACACCAACCTCAGACCATAAATCCCTCTCATAATCTCCCAAATAGGGAGTGGCCCTCCTTTCACGGATGGGCAGATGATGATAGTGCTAGAATCAAGAATTGTTAATTAGAACTTGTGTGCTGTAAGATAACTAATACATGCAACATATTATAAAGAAAATTGTTATAACATGATATCATTCAAAACATGTAAACTAAATCAAACAGGTGAATTGAAAGTGTTATAACTATAAACATTACTTTAGCCAAAGTTTTAATATAGTTTTCTAATCTAAAATCAGTCAAATTCATACACAACTCAATGTATTGCCTCTAATATGTCTATTAGTGACACTAATAAAGTACGTGAAGTCCATCTCACCTATTTGTTCAGTGTCATTAATAACAGTTTGTTTCATAAATTTAAAATACTAAAATCAATTGATTCCATAAAGAGTTTTCCAACTAAATGCCACAACATGTACAAGTACAAGAAAATCTTAGAAACACATATAGTCTGTCATATGCATTATAATAGAACAAAACTACTATTATTTATAACTTAAGAACTATTAGTTTTTCCATTAAATCAGATCTCAAGACTACATACCGTAACAAGTAAAATCGAATAGCATACATCATTTATCTAAATCCATATATGCATGTTTGTCTCTTAATGTCTTTCATCCCTCTAATTTCATTTGTTATTGCATCATTTAACTATTGATTTCCAATGATCAACTATGCACCATAAAGCCATCCAAGTCATAAAACGAGGTTTAATGTGTCATAACCTAAGACACCAAGTAAGGCATATCTATAGGTTTCCTTCTTAAGTTTTACCTCTTTAAATATAATAAACAAATATATTCATGCAACCATTTCCATGCAATATACTTATTCATCCATCTATATAAATATTACTCATATTAAGAATATCCTCTCATTATATTCTGAGTGTCATAGTTATATGTATATATATGTACAATAGATTTAATTCGACATATTAATTACAATCAAACTAATTCTTTACCAAAATCATGCCAAGAATTAAACTTGGTAATAGGACTATGGTAATATACATCTAATAGTCATCATTTATAACTTGAATAGATGCATATAGATATACTCATAGATGCAAACATGTATATGAGTATATACATATATATGTGTGTATACATACCTATAGGTTATAGGAAACTCGTTCCTCAACTTATGATGTATATTTATACCCATTTATATCTATATAACTTCTATAAACATTCATAATACAAGTTTTACCAAAATAAATCAACTCAATCGTAGTGTGTGTGTGTATAAAGCCATATGAATGTAAAGACATTACAAACAAATTTATTACATCCCAATTATCATTTTCTAAATAAAGTTCCCTTAGGTACTCGAGCCACTCAAAATCACTATACCCGTTTGGGCCTCTTTTGTAATTTTTCAAAGATTAATAAAAATCTAAAAGAAAATTGTGGTTTCCATATTCTTATGTTTTCAAATAAGGACTGAATCAACCATTTTGAAAACATCAAGCAAACCTACATAACTTAAGACCAAACTACGGGTTCCATAATCAACCATGTTTCCCATAATATATGTTTACGAAAATCTTTTAAATGCAAAAATCTCTCGACAAATAATTTATCCAAAATAGTAACCATTTTCATAACATTTCTTGTAAGTATTCAACCTATTTTATATAACACAAAAAAATCCAAATTCAAATAGCCATATTTTAATAACAACAATTCACTTGTTTAAAAAGAATGTGGCTTGACTTTGAACACAAAGTAACCCCATATATATTCAATATAAGCCTGTAGATTTCTTATTAGAAAATTTACCTATTTATTAAAATATGTGGATAGAATTTTATGCCCAAATTAACACTAACTAGTTTATTTTAAACTTAGAAGGGTAAATTAACAATTTCAAGCATGCCCAAATTTATCTAAAGTAAGAAAAGATTTGACCCTGTTATTCCTCATCGACCAAGCTCGATTTTTAAAACCCACAACTACTAAAATCCCTAAAACTCATACTGACAGGGATTCATTCTCATGGAGTCAAGGCTATACTATATCCATGGTCTTTTTACTAACATTGAATTTTTACACTCAAACCCGATTTAAATTATTATGGGTATTGACAACAAAATTCACACAATCATATTAGGGTTTACATTTTTGGCCCTGTGGATGCGTTAAGCCCATCCCCAGGTTCGAATATGTAACCCCCCCTTTTTTAAGTTTTTTTCAAATGTAAATGAAAACCCCATTCAATAAAATTACCAGTTGGGCTTGATAAAACAATTCGCACAGTGCTATGATTTCAAACAACAACCCCTACCTGGTAGTGTAGTCACGGTTATGCCAATGCTTTTGCTTAATCTAAATATTCCTGCCCCATCCAATGCATGCATTGCCATCGCCCAAAAACTTATCACCATATATTCTTTTATCCACCTGCATGATGCTTGCATGCAAAATATTCACAATGTTGCCACAAAAATTGGTGCATACATAAATAACTTGCAAAAAATGTTAATCATTCCATAAACTTTCAAGATTCTTGGCATGGTCGCCAAGCTCCTCTCCACTATCCATAACTCCAACTTAGAAACCTTAATCATAACTAATCACTAATAAACCAAATGCTCACATTGACTTTGAACTACCCATGTATATCATGTAAATAGTCATATTTTGTAGGTATTTTGACCTTTTAAAAACAATCATGCATAATCAAACTTTAGTCTAGGATTCTAGATATTCACAAATTTATGCCCTTTTAAATATAACTAACCAAATTCAAGTTTAATCATTATAATAGTCGTAATTAAGTCCAAATAATAGTCATCAACTATTGAAAACATTCAAGTCCATTTTACATAACAATGCATTTGCTATAAGCTGACGTGTTTTATGGTCTTATTTTTAAGCCATCTATTAAGAAATGTGTTTTATAAACAAGACATTAATTACCATACAATGCACATTAGAATTATGATCAAAACCCTTATCAAACATAATTACATATAAGACAACTATATAGAAATCTTGACCTTGTAATTGTAACCACAAAACAAGGTTAGAGTAATGTATAAACATGAAAAATAAATCATAACCAATATGCAAAAAACATACCGACAACTAAATGCAAATTTCAATTCCATATCAAATCAACTAACAACTATCGAACAACCTCTACTCTATTTGGTATGTGCAGGGTTCTCATTTAAATTCTTTCATCTACCATTTATCTCCATCTGCTCCACCCTCTTCGATGATACTTTCCCTCCATCATTGTCTGAGGGGTGAACTCTATCCTGCATCCACCTCAAAATAAAAAAATCAATTAGTCTGTATCGTGATAAAATCCATAACATAATATTGTATTTAACTAAACAAGCATGATCATAATGTATAATAACACATAAGTACAACTAACTTAACAAATTAATGATCATGAAATTAGGCAATATATAATTGTCAATAATCATTATATAATAATCCAACTTACTAAATAATTAATTAACTAATCCTTAACCATAGAATCCACTAATCAATAAGTTAACTAGTGTAGAGAAGGATCTGGGATGTAACACTATTGATCAAATCACTTGCCCTGCATCCAATAAAATCATCTACAAAGTAAAATATTTCATATAACTACTTCATTTCACCACAACCAAATGCACTTGTTATAGGTTTTGGATGCATACAACTAACAAAAGTGCATGTTTGTTATTTGCGACTACATATCCTTGTCATGACCAACAAAAGGTGGCCAAGGTTGTCTGCATACGACGGCTACATATATAAAACATTATATATAGCTACCAAAGGAACCGTAAACCTCGCCACAATACACACTACTAATACCTTTGATTTATTTGTTTGTTTCCCATTACCTTATACAATTTGTTACAAAATGAAAGGCTATGCCCATGTTAGGCATGTACTTATGCTACAAACAACTCTTGTTTGTAATAGTGTCCACATTGCATTTCTTCTAACCATGAATTTGAAAAAAAAAACTACTGTATGGTTTAAGACCACCTTTTTTAACAATTTTGAGTTGCTCAATAGAGCTCTTAATTATACTCTAATCTTTGGTACTCTAGACTTTAACAAGTATTTCATCATCATCATTGGCATGGTATCCATTGCATTTAAAAATCTATAACTCATGGGTAAGAATCCATTTCAAAATATAAAAATGATATGTTAGTATTTTTTAATGTGTTCAATTCATAGATGATAGCAATTCAAGTATTTTGTATTAGGTAGTTGAAAGCTTTTACGAGTAATTTTAATTATTGTTGATATTATTTGTGTGGGGATTTTACTCATGTTTTTAAGTTGCCTCAAAATAACTTCCATGAGTTGTCATTAACATAATGAAATTTCTTTCCTCATATATTTTTAATAATAATCTCAAGGTAAAGGGACCCTCTTTGCATACACACACTCATAAGCATTTATTAGTATGGAAGGAATGGTGTGTGTAATGTTTATTGATGCTCAGAAACGTATCATTCACTTATGTTTACAATAAAGCATCATAGCATGAGAAGTTCCACCATAGTAAAACAATTTCCAAGATTGAAAGACCGACTCTTATTATTCTAGTGTTAATCTAAAGTATATTAGGATGAAAAGGGAAAAGAAAGCAAAACATAACAAAGCAATAAAAGAGTGATCTGTTATAATAATGTATCCTCCACCCATCCAAAGGAAGCATGCACAAAACAAATTTTATTTATCTGAATGAAAAATTACACCAGTAATTTTCAAGAGGAAATTAATTAGAAAAACACACATAGATTAAGGGCAATATTAGAGCCACAAAATCTCTATAAGGTGATAAAACATTATATAGTTACATACATAAATGTTAGAAATGAACAAAATAATATTAAACAACAATTAATGAGGCAATTAAAATTCATAATGGAGGCTCTCATAGAGCGTTGTAGAAATTCCATTGACTCTGAACCCTGTAAAAAGAGACACTCTTTTTATATAAAATGTGCAGATTAAAGGAGAGTGAATTTAAAACGTGCACTATTATGTCGAATTTTTATAGCCACCTTCAATGTAAAAATCTGCATGATACATCCACACATGTGCACTAGGATGTCAAATTTTTATAGCCACCTTCAATCTTAAAATATGCATGATACATCCACACATTTCTATGCTCTCTACCATCAAAATATTCTAGTGGATTCTAAAATATATGTATAGAACCTTTAATATTTTCCATTATTTAATTTGCATGCCCCCAATTTTTTAATATTTAAATGCAAAAAGGACTTTCCACCTTTTTAGCACTTCACTCTTGTGGATTCTTTCAAATATATTAAATCTTAAAAGCTTCCAAGAAAGGTGGGCCCCTTTCTTTTTAAAATAAAATCCCTCTCCTTCACACATGGTATGACGTGGATTTCCATTTTTAAAAGTGTGACTAATAAATTTGAGTAATTGATTATGATATTTAAATTATATCAAAAAACACCTAAATCTACAATCTACCATTAAAATTAGAAACCATTAGATTAAAATGCAATAAAATAGATATTTAAAACAACATTCTAATCTAAAGCCAAATGTTCCAAATCAAAATTCAAATAAAAAGACTAAATATTATAGATGTTGGATTGCTTACAAATAGACTCATAATTTCAGTATGATATTAGCTTGATTAAAATACTTGTATATAATGGATTCATGTATTAATTGATAGCTTGATGAAAGGATTAATGGACTAGTGAAGCATGGATTTTTTGCACATTCAACTCCCTAATTGGTTCAATGGAGGGTGAGCATGGTTTAAATAGGTAAGAGAGGGATATTTTACAATGAATTAAAAATTAATTGGAATCTTCTAGAGAATAAGACTCTAGAGAGGAAGGAGGGAATTCTAAGAAATTAAAAATTCCTTAGAATTCTCTAGAGAGAGAACTTTGTAGATTAGGAAAAGGGTGGAGACCAGGTACTAGGCATGTATGAAAGCCTAGGGGATAGGTGGGTAGGTGTATTTTTGTGAATTTTAAATTCACAAGTGGGCATGGGGGAATTATTAGATAAATAAAATGTTAATTGGTGATGCAATATGGGAATTAATAATGGATGGGATATATGTGGGATATGAAATATGGAGAGGGGTCTTAAATAATTGACAAGGTTAAATGGGTTATGTTAGATGGAATAGTGATAAGAGGAATTACTTAGTGGATTATTATATGGAATTAGAGGGGGATAGTGATATAATTAGCAAGCTAAAGAAAGTGAGCAAATTTAGATGCATACATTTTGCCCCTTTTTGAAAGGGCATTGCAATTGAAAGGAGTAGGAGTAATGGTAAGAAAGACATTCATAGATGAATGTTAATAAATGATTATATTAGACACATTATGTCCCCTCGAGGGGACATGCTAGGAGGAAGGATTCAAATGGCCACTTGAAAATAAGAAACGAGGGTTGGGATGAATGAATTGACAAGGGGATAAGATGCGAGATGTGGGATTGATGATGATGAAGAAGGAATTGACATGAGCGATGAGCTAAAAATTGATGATGCTCTGGAAAAGACATATGCACAAGGAGCAAAAATGATTATGTTACGGTTTGTCGACACATCCCAAGGGGCAATCAACTTAATATGATGATGATAAGATAAAAGGTTGTAGGCTTTAGATATATTCCATGCAAGGACACATACCAGGGAGAGCAATGAACCAAGATGATTCATAGAGAAGGCCATAAGCTATCAACATATCCCAAGCAAGGACACATGCGTGGGAGAGTATCAGGCCAAAAATAGATAATGATTTGATAAGATTAGTGATGAGGGTATCTCAAAGCTAAAGTCAAGCGATATGATGAAGGGGATGAGAGAGAAGAAGCGATATGATTGAGTGACTAAAGTATGAAGGGGAAGAATTGGACTTCAATGCATAAAATCAATGAGCCATAATGTGAATAATGATGATCCCCCAAGAAAGGACACATGTAATGGTGCGAGAGATGATAATAAAGTTATGGTTCTGGTCAATCCATAATCAAAGTTAAAAATCGTAAACTTTAAATGATGAATTGACCAATTGATGATAATGGATGACTAAGGGAAGAAAAGATGGATGTGATTTGTCATGTCCAATCAATAGGTGTGGACGATTGATGAAAAGATTAGGAAGATGATTTCAGGGATGGTGATTGATCAATAGACCAATTGATTAATGATTGATATTATAGCTTAAGGATTTGACTGATGCAAGATGCGAAGATGATGAAAGATAAAATAGATGTGACGATGATTGATGGGGAAAGAGGAGAGAGTGTCCGAGATGACCTTAGACACGTTACGTGACTAAGTATTGCCTACATAGTCTGAAAAGACCTTAGGCCAATGTAGTTCAGACTAAATGATAGATGACAAGATAGACTAAAGAAGGAGGATGATAATGATTGTTGGACAAGTTAAATGTTATATTGGAGATGATTTGACTTAGGTGTTAGACATGAAGATAGAAGACTAGGAGAAATGATGGGAGATGAGATGTTAGATATTGATAACAAATGTTGATGACTAGAGAGATGATAAATGAGTAACTAAATGATATAGATGGGATTATAAATGGCTTGGAAGAATGATTAGATATTAGATGAATGGACTAGGATGATTGACTTGATGATGGGATTAAGATGATTAGACATTTAGACTCGTTAGAGAAGATAGGAGAAATGATGAATGCAGTCCATTATCAAGTCATCATCATTATAATAAGACTCATCATAGTCTAAACAATCTGATGTAAATATAAAACTAGGTGGTATGCCCCATGATATAAGTATGACAAAGAGGACGTTGTGCCAAAGTGCATGATTATAAAAAGAGGCAAATTATGAACTATGCATAAGGCACCCAAAAACATTATTATATATTTTTTTGGCTCCATCATAGCATCATTGTTCATTGCACTCTTGATGAAGGAGAAATGATGCAAGACTAACATAGACAAACAAACATATGTAGATATATACATGATAAAAGACATGAAAATAATTCAAACATCATCCAAGATTAAAACACACAAGTATCTATGTCAAATGCATTGTGTCTTGTCTAATTTCCCGAATAAGAGTTGACGGGATGAGTGATCAGGTGATGAGTTGGACAAAGTCGGTCATGATGATCATAATGTGGATGTGGATTAAGGATATGGATTTGGACAAGGGTATGGAGTTGGAGTAGACTAGTGACTTGGATTAGGATAAGGTTATGGATAAGGACTTGTATGTCAATATTAAGATGAGACAAGATGACAAAATGAAAAGATTGTTAGGACATAAGACAAGGCAAGATGATAAGATGACTAGGACATACGATAAGATGACTCAGATAATTAGGACATGGGACAAGATGACATATGACAAGACAACTTAGATATTTTGGGATTTTTGTAAATTTTATAATTTTTAGGGTATTTTAAAATATTTCAATTTTTAGGTCTTTTGAGAATATGTATGTACACTATACAAATGGGGTTACTAACAAAGGGAATATCAAGCCTAGCAATCATGATAAGTATAGATGGAATAATGGATGGGACGATAAAAGGATGAGGTTGAGGTTGAAAAGGGGATGAGGACCAAAGAAGAATGTACTAGGGATCGCCAATGACCATATTGCGAAGGAACCAAATATCTAGTTTCCCGAGTGTCTATTGGATGATATGCCAAGATGATTCTGAAACATTTCTCAAGACATCTTTAATTCCCTTACGAAGGTCAAGACTGGAAAAAATTATGAACACAATAGGATGCACAATATGATGGCATATGATGAGTAAAAATAATGGACAAAGGTATAAGATAGATAAGGATGACATGGATGGGATTGACAAGGGATATGATGGGTAGGAATAATTGACAAGGGGATGGGATAGATAGGTGATGCAAATGAGGGTGAGAAGGAACTTGAGGACGTGAAAATAAGTATGGAGTGGATTTTTCCCCCAAGTGGTGAGGTATAATGCAGACAAAAAAATATTTTACCATGATGCCAGAAATTAGTTTTCATCATGGTACTTTCCCAAAGTGCCAAAAGACTGGTTTTCACCATTGCATGAATGATTTTTTTTTTACTTTTGGCATCTCAATTTATTGGATATGGGTGCAAGATGCAAGAATACTGATACTTTCTTGATCTTCAGCCAACACATGTTCTGAAGAGATGTGATGTTAAGATCATGTTGTTGCTGCTGGATGTATTGATGTCCTTGTGACCTTTGTTGACTCTTGATTGAGACCCCTTCAGACATCTAGACCAGGTGTCTTCATCATCCCTACAAGAGACAATGTTTCTTAGGTTTGTGAGGTGTGGAATGGATGGATTTAGGGTTTGTATTGGATGGTGATGTGTACTTGCATGTGATACATCAAAAAATTGTAGACTTTTATCTTATCATCATCATGTTACGGTTGATTCCCCCTTAGAATGTGTTGATAACCATGACAAAGTTGTTTTCGCTCCCTGTGCATAGGTCTTTCTAGGGGCATCATCACTTTGTATCTCACTTCTCATGTCGAGTTCATTTTCTTCATCATTGATCTCACATTTAGCATCCCAACCCCTTATCTAGTCTCACCTCTCGTGGCTCGTTTCTTCTTTTTGAGTGGTCATCCGTCTCATTTTTATCTACATGTCTCCATGAGGGGGCATCATGTTCATTAACATCATTTTTTTAACATTCATCCATGAGTGTCTTTCTTCTTTGAAAGACCATTACTCCTTTCACTTCATCCACTCGTAATGCACTTCAAAGAGGGAAAAAATGTATGCATATAAATCTGCTCACTTCTCTCTATCACTAATTTTGTCTAATAATCTTCCAACTCACATTATTTGGTCCAATTCACCTATTAATCCCATTTTAGCCATTTGTTCAAATACCCCCTCTCCATTATTCATGTCACATAATATCCTTATAACATCCTATAATCTAATTAATTCACCTAATTCCCCATTATCCATTAACTAACCCCATTTATCTATTATCTGGGAATTTAAAATTCCCTCCCACCTACCCTAGCCTATGAGTAACCTCTCCAACTCCCCTAGATTCTCTAAAACCCCTAATCACATGACTAATTATCTACTAATTGTCATTAGACTTCCAAAGAGACTCTACAGGCTTCTACCTCTAGAACATCCTCTCCTCTAGAATCATCCAAAGAATTTTAAATTCCTTAGATAATTCTCCACCTTTGATCATAGCTTATTCCTAGTCATTAATTTCTCTCATTCTCTTTTATAAAAACCAAATAATCCTCCATTGAGGCCAACTAAGAAGTCTAATAAATTTATGTTCAACCTATGAGTTTTCAATGATCAAATCCATCATGCCAAATTAGTCTTTTGATCAAGCTATCATCAATTACATGTCGTCCAAGAAATTTGAGTCTATGATAACAATCCTACATCCACAAGCATTGAATATTTTTCTTATTTAATCTGAATTGGAGCATTAAGGTTTAGGTTATAATATTGATATAAATATTCATCTTATTTGCATTGTAATCCTAATTGGCTCTGGATCTTAATGGTAGATTGGTGTTTTGAGTGATTTTGACGTGATTGCATATCCAAATCTTATTTGCTCAAAATTATCATATTACAATTTTTTTTTGGTAGCTTGGCTTATGCACGGGATTTTTATAATTTTAATATGATGGATCTTGTATAATATGGCCATTGCATTCAAATTAATCCCATGGCTGTTTTTAAATAATAGGTGGAGTTATTGTGAAGTGCTATGGCAGAGAATTTAGACTTGGTAGAAAAGAGGGCAAACATTTTGGGAAGTAAAATATTGAATTTTTTTTGGAGGCTCTTAGGGAAGCATGCTTGCAATACATTTGATCATATTGTATGCATCCATTAGACATAGGAGTCAATTTTTTACCTAATTCATTTGATACAGTTTCCATAAAAATCTTTTTCTATATGTTTTTGATCTCGAAGTGAGGGTGTGAGGGTAGAATCCATTAATGAGGTCAAGGGGCAATGGCATTACAAGGTTTTAGGGAAGATCCCTTGATGCATAGGGCAGAGTTGAGGGGTAGATCCCCTGACCGCCAAATTGGGATTCATCCAACCATCAAACTCCTTTAAAAAAATATTTTTGACTAAGTTTTTTCTTTCTTAGGCAACCCAAAAATATTTGCATTTTTTGATTTCATTCTCTGCATGGCAATCATCAGGCACCCATCAATTATAAGCTCTATTTTTTTTGTTTAAGACCTCTGAATGATGCACTATTGGTGGAAGTTGTTGACTATTTGGTGGGGACCTCCATTCAAATGTTAAAATTTAAGAGAAATGACCCAATAGTTGAGTGGGGTCCAAAAGTTGATAAGATATTTGAGAGTAGAGAGCTCAAGTCTTGAACATTTTTTTTAATGGAAGGTAGACATTTTTTTCATTAATTACAAATATATTTGTACCCAATATTTGAACATTAGAATTTTGCACTCATTCATTTTTTTTTTGAAAACTACACACAAGATATTGAACTATTGTTAGTACATAATATCTTAACTACAAATATCTCAATGTCAGAAATGCATTGATAAATACAAATATTGCTTTCAATTATATAAACTTTATATAGCTTGTCAAACACAACATGCTAGAATTTTATCAACTAGAAACAATATCTTGTGCAAACTTTTCAAACAACTTGTGCAACTATACATCCACTTTAACTTTATTTTTGATTTTAAAAGATACAACTTGTGCAAACTTTTCAAACAAATTATGCAACCATACATCTGCTTTATTTTTTATTTTAAAATTGCAAACCATTGAAGCTAAACATTTTTTTCACTCCTTACTCCAATGGATGTACCTGCATAATTCAAAATAGACATAAGGCTCACCAAACTCTTTAATGCACTATAAAAATAATTGAAAAAATTCAAAATCAGTCCATCTTTGCTCCAATTGGTATACTGTACAATTGAAAATAGACATAAGACTTACCAAATTCCACAATGCAATTTAAAAATAATTAAAAAAAATAAAAAATCAATCCAAAACAAATTAAACGAACCAATGGGATGCAAGTCCACATATCATAAGAGGTTTCAAATGCGAATATCTAATTATCTATATAAATAATCCTTATTGTGTGTTGTTATTCCCATACCACCATTTTTGCACAATTTTTCTAAAAATTTCAAAGTATTTCATCAACTACACCAACAACAAACAAGCAAACAACATATTTCTACTCAATTTTCCTAATATTTTATCAACTTCACCAATAGTAAACAAGCAAGCAAACAATAGACACATTTCACTATTTTATATTGTTTTCATCCAAATTTCTGTATTTTATACATGTTCTATCATATTTTCCTTTGACAATCAAAACTGAGCATTTTGTTACATTATCTTATTCTCTTAGATTCATTACATCATCACAGTGCTGATTATAATGCCTAGTTTTGATTGTCAAAGGACACACACACACACACACATTAACATGCATGCATATACATACATATATAACTCTTCCTCATAATTACAATCCCAAACAATTTATTAGTCGGAGCCAAATTTGGGACATTTAAGTTTGACGTCGATGGATAACTTAACGTGTCTATTTTTTTTATTCTAGATTTTAAATATCTGACATGGTAGTACGGATCCATGGTTTCAATTATTGTGCAAGGGGTCATTATAGTGTCATTTTGGAGGTCCAACCAAGCGGCAATGGTAACATCACCAACAAAAATCTAAGTGAGCGTCAAAATTTGGACATTTAAACTCTAGTTAATAGGACACAACCCACGTAATGAACACAGCTTGTTCGAGGTGACAAGGCATTTACACATTTAAAATTCTGTTTTTAGGCATTCAATGAGCCCATACTTGACTAGTTTGAGGGGAAGAGCAGACATAGAGTTAATAACATAGTATGTATGTTAACATTTTATTAATTTATAATACATGTTATTAACTTTTGCATATTTTATGATGCCAAGAGAATGACAATTTCAAAAGGAAAGAGAACAGTTTGCAAGACAAGGCTAAATACAAAAAGAGGAAGAAGAGTGGATGTTGTAAATTCAAGGGGTGAAAAATTCGTAAATTCACACAAAGAAACTCATACTACTACACATGTGACAAGAAGTCTTTTGTCAAGTAAAAATGTATGCATCCAAAATCAATGGACTATAATTGAAATGGAGCATGCTATGAGGGATGTTGAAAACAATGGGTACTCTACTCGAACTGCGACAAAAAAAAGGAGAATCCCTGCAACGACACTCACCTACTGGTTGTTGGGTATTACAATTACCAAAAAGAAGGGCCCACCAACCCTTTTGTCAAAGGGGAAAGAACTTGAGGTTGTTTAATGGTGTAAAGATATGGAAGACCTTGGCCATGGACTAGAAATTATACAACTTAGGTCATATGTAGCCCATATATGTCAAAATTGGCCCAACCCTTTCAAGGATGGCAGGCCTGAAAAGTATTGGTGGGGTGGATTTAAGAAGAGGCACCCAAGTTTGTCCATTAGAATGGCAAAAGGATTGAATCAAGATAGAGCATTACAACTAAGGCCTTCCATTGTATATGACTTTTATAATAATTTGGAGAAGGTTTATGAAGCTAACCACTGTGGACCTTACATTATTTGGAACTGTGATGAATCTAGACTATAGATTGACAAGAACACTGGTATGTACATCATAGCAAAAAGAGGATGTTGAAGTGTTCATCACATCGTTCCAAAGTGCAGGGAATGGATCACTATTCTTGCTTGTGTTAATGTAACAGGGCAAATCATTCTTGGATTCTATCTTTTCAAGGGAAATAGACTATTAAAAAACTACATTGCAGGTTACGAACCAGGTGCATGTATGGCAGCCAAAAAATAATGCTTGGCTGAAAAAAGAACTTTTTCTCAATTGGCTACACCATTTCAAGATATCAATACCAGGTGGAGTTTTCCACTCCAATAGGTACATGTTGATTTTTTATGGCCATGGGAGTCTTGTAGCAATGACAAAATAGAAGAGGCTAGGAGTTTGAGAATTGATCTTGTTACTTTACAACGCACACTTCCCATAAGCTATAACTATTGGATGTAAGTGTCTTCTCCCCATTCAAAAGTTATTTCAAATGTGAAAGGTCAAAGTGAATGGCTCTAAATCACAATCTTGAAATCAACAGGGCTGACTTGGTTGAGTTGGGCAACATAACTTTCAAAAATGCAATTTTTGCATAAAATATAAAGTTAGGTTTTAGGAAGACAAGTATATGGCCATTGAACAAATAAGTACTTGTAGAAGACATGTCACCAATTGAAGCCTATGAAGTTGTATATGAAGATGATGAGATTACAATTCAAAATATCATGCGATTGGCTAGATATGAAGAGGACAAAATAGATGTAACTATTCAACTTCAAAAAGGAGATGGAATAGTTGAAAATGACATTGTACATCCCATTGTACCTAATATTATCCAGGTTACCCACGTAAGCCAAACACAAGAAATTGGTCAAGGCAAGCATGTGTTTGAGGTTGAAAAACATGTTCTTGGAGAGGGGTTGACCCTGCGTTCACAAATAAACCAACCAAATTAGATCAAGGACAAGGTAACTAAACTAGGTGTTAACTTGGATTTTTCCAATGTAGATGTGGACCTTTCAATGCCATCCCCTCATGCAGTTGTACTTGATGAAGAGTTGGTGCATTACTATGTAGTTTCAAAATATTTTCATGATTGTGATGATGTAATGAATATAATAGAAACATATGATAATGCCGTAAATAACAATGAAGAACTTGAATGCAATCAAAGTAAATAAATTCTAAGAAGCTCAAGTTTATATAGTTTCATTAAACTGCCAATAGAGAGGGTTGTGCACAATTCTAGTTGATCATCAAATGGTGCAGTGAGACTAAGCAGGTAGTCTCAAATATTAATTGTAGATAACTTGTTAGAAATGCTTTGTCACCAAGAAACAAGAAAGAAGGAAATAAAGGCTAGGAGAAAACAACAAATTAAAAAAAAAAAGCATTGAAAGAAATTACAGCGATTTGAAGGAGTAGAAAAAAGTGAGAACGAGTTAAAAAGGAAATAAAAGGAAAAACAAAGGGATAGGGAAAAGCATGAGGAGCAAAAGAAAGAGCACCAGAAAAGGATGAGGGAGTATGAGAAAATAATGAAAGAGATGGACAAACAGAGAAGGTTAAAAAACATGGCAAATCCTTTTTTAGATCAATATTCAATTATGATGGAAATGATGAACATCTATGCACCTTCCTATGCAGACTCATAAAATTATCAGCTAGACAATCCACTTAGTCCATCTATTTAATTGTAGATGATAGGTTGTGATCAACAAGGACAAGCACTAAATTTGCAAGCATTGACATATGGTATGATAAACACTTCAACAACATCAATCCCAGTGAAAAACACAACTAAAGAGTTAATGGAGCAAACGCTTGAAAAACCTTAAGTACGCAACATTTTGTCATGAAGAAAAAATTTATTTAAAAACTACAACTATGCAACTTTTTGTCTTGATTTTGAAGACTCAACAATAACTTTTGTTATAACGAATAAGTATGAAATAGTGTTGTTTTTTTCCACTTTAGTTTGTCTAGTCACGTCCAATATTATGCTATTTAAATTGTATATCATATAAATAATATTATCCTCTAGTTTTCCCATTTAAATTTTTTAGTATTGTTATACAATTGGAATATAATATCATGGGATCCTCAATGACAATATGATATTTGTATGAATGCAATTGATACTATAATTGAAATGCTTATTTGTATGAATTGCTTTCTTGCAATTGGTTGTTCTCACTATTATTCATGTCATTTATTATAAAAATTAACCTTAAATGGTCGGTAATTTTGTATAAGCCAAAATCATTCATTCTGAATAAATTAAATTACATTCACTACATTTTAATAATTCATAGAATGATTCACATATCGATAGAAGTATTTATTTTTTAACAAACACTTAAAGCCTAAGACTTGCACCCAGTTCGCCATTTTTACAGGAGTCAAAAGAAAAAAAACTTAGAATACCAAAAGAAAAACCCTTCTAAAAAAATTGAAATGCTTATTTATATGAATTGCATTCATGCAATTGATTGTTGTCACCGTATTATTCATGTTATCTATTACACCAATTAACTTTAAATGGTCGGTAATTTTTGTAAGCCAAAATCACTCATTCTGAATGAGTCACACATCGACAACACTAAATTTAACTACATTCACTACAATTTAGGAACTCACATAATGACATAATTTTTTATTTTTTAACAAACAATCAAACCCTAAGCCCTACACTCAGTTCGCCATTTTTGTAGAAGTCAAAAGAAAAAATCCTATAATTTTAAAATAAAGTCAGAATATTAAAAAAACCCTATTTTTTTTAAGAAACCTCCCCTGTAAGTAGAGATGGCCAAACAAAATCCAAGGCTTAATCATTTTGAAATAATAACCTAGAATACTACAACAAACCACATTTCACCATTTCTAGAAAAGTCAAAAAAAAAAACCAAGAATACTAAAACAAAAAATCCATGAGGCCCACGATGCGCAGATGTAATCCCATAAACCAACAAAACAAATCACAGATGGACAAAAATATTTATTTTTAAATAGAGATTGCAAACAATATTCATAGTTTTTAAACCATTATGGCTCATAGCCTTAGTGAGGTATAAAATGCCTCACTTGTAAGTAACGATAGCTAAACAAAATCTATGGATTGGTCATGTTGAAAAACACCACTGGGTATAGACATGGCTTCCTTGAAATGTGCCTTTGTGAAGCCCGAGAGTTGCACCTAGTTCACCATTTCTGCATAAGTCAAAAGAAAAAAAGCTAGAATAATTTAAAAAACCCATTGCTTTCAGGCCGTTGGAGATAGATTATTTCTATAAGAAACACTCTGACCCAGATTCACATTTTTGTAACGATTTGGCTTATACCCTTAGTGTGGTATTAAAAACCTCACCTATAAGCAACGATCGCCAAACAAAATCCAAGGCTTAACCATGTTAAGGCCATGAAATATCTGCGTTTGCAAAGCTAGAGACATGCACCCAATTCACTATTTCTACGGAGACCTACACCCAGTTCATCATTTTTGCATAAGTCAAAAGAAATAAACTTAGAATACTAAAAAAATCAACTATTACCCACGAAAAAAATCACCCTCACCTATAAGCTCTGAAAATTATGTGTGGTAAGCCCAACTAGAGGCAAAATGCCATTGACATCCCTACCAGGGGAGTAGGGGGCTTATGGTTTTCCCTTCGACGTCAACACATATGCATGGTGACCAGAGCCATTAACACGATGATGGACAAGTTTAATGTAGGGCAGTGAGGCGTTAGTGTCTTGTCATCTTGAACTGGATATATTCAATTTGTGCGCTGCACGCTATAAACTAAAGTTTAAATGGTCAACTTTTGACACCCACTTAGATTTTTGTGGGTAAGGTTACCATCGTCGATCAGTTGGACCTCCAAAATGACACTATAATGACCCCTTGCACGACAATTGAAACTAGGGGTATGTACTGCCACATCAGAGACTCAAAATTTATAATAAAAAAATTGACACATTAAACTATCCATCGACATTAATTTTATGTGTTGATGTGACATGATTTAGACGTTGCATAAACACGAAGTTCTTGAATTTTCATTATAGAATAAAGTTGATGTGTCCACCACTCAATGTTTCCTCCAATGGTGCATTCGAGAGGAGTGACATGCTTAGCTGTACCCAAGACAATGTGCCATTGGCTCAAGCAGCAAATGTGGAGGCTACTAGGGAAATTATCAATGAAGTATACAAAGCAAGGAGACTTAATAAACGCATTAATATTTTGTTAATTAATGGAAATTGCCGAGTATGCAAGATGAAGGCAAGGAAAACCTGTGCATTAAACCACGACCTGTACGCACCCATTTCTACATAAATAGGACCATCGAAACCTTTGAAAAGTAAACACATACTACATGACCCTAGGGAAACCATGCAGGGTGTTGTCAAAGAATCTTATTTTGCAGGAAAGGAAATCCTACTATAGCGGCCATGGAGAATGCCAACGTTAACAAACCCATTGACTGGATTGGAAAAGTAGCTACCTTTCATGATTATATTTCTCCATGAGATTAGCTTTGAAACAACAACAATTTGCCCCAAGGTGTCAATGAGAATGAACAAGAGGTATTTATACCTTTTGGCTTTTCCTCCCTCTAGAAAATCAGCCTCTGCTTGAAAGTCACTCCATTCTTCAAAGTCATCATTCTGATTTGATTCAAATAGTTGCTTACGCTGATCTTCCAAAGGTTGTGGCTCCTCCTCATGCTTTGACGTGAGTGTGACAGGTGGCTTCCCTGTACCGGATCCCAAAAGAGTCTGAAATATGATGGGGCTTCCTCTTCAAGCATGGATTCCTGCATTCCAAATAATTGGGTTCTTCGTTTGGAAACATTCTTGCCCAAATGCAGAAAACAGGGACACATCAGAGTTGTCTTCCTTTACTTCCTACTGTTGCATGCAACCATTGCCTCCTTGTGCCATATCAGTGTAGTCCTATTCAAAAAGGGAAAATAAATCCTCAGTCTAGTCAAAAAGATTTGACTCGTACTCTCTTTCTTCCATTGTCTTATTAGAAAAAATCTCCTTCTCAAGCTCTATGGGGTTAGCAAGAATTTTCTGCAATGTGATCTCTTGAAGAGGAGACAAACCTTTATGATGTGTGGATAAATAATCAGCATCACTCTCCTTAGTAGCCATGAATCTGTCCATGTCCTTAGCCTCGATGCATTCCTATGTGCTTAGCCTTTTATTTATTTGGGAACAATCCATTTGAATAATGGGCTTCTTATTATCTATAAATCTCTCCTCATGCCCAACTATTAGAGGCATATACTCTTCCTCTACATTATATTGATAGAAAACATGGTTAACCACCACCAATTGCTTGCACTCTATCTTGTGAATTTTTGGGATATGGGAAGAGAGTGTATTAAAATAATTACAATCTCTCATCATTTCTACGACAGGTATGGGGTATTTTCAATTTGTTGGGATGATATGGGAAGGATTGTGGCAATCTTGTGGGCTCATAGCTATAATTTTCCTCTTGATAAGGTTTTGGGAAAGCATGTTGCATATTCTCTTGAGAATTTAGGACAACACACTGATAAGGAACATTTTGGAAACCAACTACCTTTCAAAGGCCATGAACTTGTTGGAACACTCCCATGCAAGGTTCTTCATTTTAGATATCATGTTGCGATCAAAAGATGCAACTTGGGGTGAAGTGGATGGGCAAG
This sequence comes from Torreya grandis, assembly GCA_037957365.1. Lineage (NCBI taxonomy): Eukaryota > Viridiplantae > Streptophyta > Pinopsida > Cupressales > Taxaceae > Torreya > Torreya grandis. The sequence continues at coordinate 3,275,695 of JARHVA010001210.1, read as the reverse complement.
TGAGTTGCATTTGGGAGCATTAAGGGACCTGAGGGAGGCTACAATGTTGGGGAAATAGTGATATTGAAATTATAGGAGCAATTGTACCAGCTTGTATGAGGTTTTTCTCAGCCCAAAGCTTGTATTATGACATCAAGGTCATAGCCAAAAGCTCTCAAATAACATAAAAAGGCTATACCTAGTGATGGGGGAACCTCAACATGCAATATTTCCCAAGTCCTCTTGAATCTGAGATTTAAATCTAAAATATGCTTTGTGGAGGCTCATTTGATTGTGGCAAGATGCTCAATGACAGACAAGATGTCTAGACTCTCCTTAAACCAATCATGTAACAAAGCACGCAACTCATCACATTCTGAAATTTATGGAGGTGTCAAATATATAAACCATTTGAGTGTTCTTCCCTTGAGAGATGATAACAATAATCTTAGAGCTACATTAGATGTAGTGACCTTGTATATTGCACAAAGATTTTCCAAATATTTAATGTAGTCTAAGGGAGTTATGGCCCTGCCTCCATTAAAATGAGGCAATGCTTTCAAGATTAATTTTGGAAAATCATTCCATTGCTGTAAATTTAGTGAAACTCTAGAATCCCAAGCAATAAAAGGCTCAGATATAGGATTAGCCATCACATTTGGAGGAGAAAACTTGGCTTGCATGCAAAGGATGTGCTCCAACAGTGTTGCCCATGCTTTGAAATCTGAATATGAAAACTTAATTAATTCATGTCAGAGGAAAACAAAGTAGATTACCAAAAGTCTTTAGATAAATAACTTCTTACTAGGAGTATGCAAAGACTAGTTGGAGTTAGGACTAAAACTCACTACTAATACCGTCCTACGTTCTAAGAATTATAGAATCAATTCTTAAGTAAATATTAGTTTATTTGCAGCTAGCATAGTCACTAGGTGGATGATGGGGTGCAACCACAAAATACACAATAATATGGTGGTGGGTATTGCTCAAAATAATATAAAATACGCAGGTCTAATTGTCAAATATAACAAATAAAAATACAGACTAAATGGTTTGAAATAAACTATGTAAGCTTTTGGATCGACGTTTCAAGGTACACTCAGTGAATCATTACAGGATGAGAATAGAAATTATGGTTCACTGTGACCCAAAGTGTCGATCCAAAAGCTTACACAGTGTATCCTAGAAACTTTTCTCTACATTTTGACATGGGCTGTGGAAATACTATTACTCTTATAAATAAAGAGTAGTTAGGTAATCTTGATTTTACTCCTTATACGCTGAACTTTTCAAGATTCCACCACAAATCATAAACCTAGAGCTTTGAATTTGGGTTCCATTGGGACTGCCAAAAACTACTGCGGATGTCCGAAAATGTAACGTTCACTTGTGCCCATAGTAATGCAAAGCCCAAAATGTTTGCAAATTTTGTCTTTAAAAGAGTGACAATCTAACCATTTTTTGATGTAAATTTTGCTTTCAAAAGAATGGTAAAAATGAATCACTATGATTAGATTAAAGCTTTTGGAAATCTCAATGTTTTGGATCACCAATTATGATCCATCATAAATTTCTTTTTCAAGTTAATGGATTATAGTTGGTGATCCAATATGTTGAGCTAAAAATGGACACACAATATTTCCAAAAGCTTTAATCTATTTTTAATGGATTGTAAAAACATTAAATCTCTAATCACCAAAATATTAAAGGATGATTTTTGAAATCTACACAAAGGGTAAAATGAATGTCCTAATATATGGTTGCTTATAACAAGAGAAAGATCAAGATCATCTTCCATTCAATCTCATCATAAACCCTAACTAGATCACATCAATGTGTCTACAATAGGAGTAAAAACCTACAAGCCAACATATCATCCAATAGTTGTTATGGCCATGGGATGGGGATTCCCCATGGTTCAAAGATCATTTGCACTTACAAGCCATTCCAACATCTTCAAACCTATCAAATCATCAAGACTAACACATCCCTTCCGTTGGATATTCCTAGCCAATGATAAGATGCAACTTCTTTGAACTTTGTCCCCCACCTTCCCCAAGAGCCATTTAGATCGTAAGTGATACAAATCCAATTTATTCACCAACAATTTCTGCCATTTAGATCGTAAGTGATACAAATCCAATTTATTCACCAACAATTTCTGCCATTTAGATAGTAAGTGATACAAATCCAATTTATTCACCAACAATATTTATTTAAGTGGAACAACTTTAGCGTAGAGGTCATACTTAATTATATGGATAAACAAAGTTTGTTAACAAATGTTTAGAACATTAAATTTGTTATCTTACTTTTCATGGTGGCTCAAGTGCCTCAGATGCTTGACGGGTATAACACAAGCATAAACCTATTTTTTTGATTGAAAGCATACTAATTCTATTCACGAAAAAATTAAACATAGATACAATCAAGAAACAAGAAATAAACCCAATTTAAAAACAAAGGGAGCATACAAATTATAATCATTAATAAATTAAACATAAATACAATCAAGGAATACACCCAATTTGAAAACCAGGGAAGAGAACATTGTACTAAATGCCCTAACTTGAGTTAAGCCAGGTGTTATAAATTAGTAGCCTTATAAGTACATTGCACTTTTATGCTAAATGATTGCACTTTTACTAAATAATTGCACTCAATAAAATTCATCTTTATTTCTTATTATCATTCAAGTTTCTTGAAATTTACAAATAAAACAAAGCCATTGAAATTTACAAATAACTCTAAGCCATCAGAGGCTTGCTACCAATAATTGCTAGGGGCTGTTTACAAGAACTTTCTCTAAATACATTCAAGGATAATCTACATACAAATTCTGCTTAACTTAGGCCCCAGCTCCTGGCTTACTTTCAGGATCATGAGGTTGGAATTGGTCTTGTGACATATATTGTGGCCAGATTTGATTGGGAGGTTGACTATGGGCTGATGGAATTTCTTCTGGCTGTTGTTGCTGCTGCGGCTGCTGGGCACTAGCTCCTTGCATACTCGCAGACCTTTGACCTTGGAATTGACCTTGTGATATAAATTCTGGCCTGGATTGATTGGTAGGTTGACTTTGGAGAAACGGTTGCAAATTTGCTGAAGGATTTACTTGTGGCTGTTGTTTCTGTTGCTGCTGCTGGGCACCAGCTCCTGCCATACTTGCAGGACCATGACCTTGGAATCGGCCCTGTGATATAATTTGTGGCCTGATTTGACTGAGAGCTTCACTTTGGGCAAATTGTTGCTCAATTGCTGAAGGAATTCCTTGTCGCTTTTGTGGCTGTTGCTGCTGCTGGGCACCGGCTCCTTGCATACTTGCAGGACCATGACGTTGGAATTGGCCTTGGGATATAAAGTGTAGCCTGGTTTGATTAGGAGCTTGACTTCGGGAAATTTTTTGCCCGATATATGAAGGAATTCTCTTTCGCTGTTGTTCCCAATCCTGCCCCTGCTGCCTCTGCCGCTCCTGTAGCTGCTGCAGTACTTGCTGCAGCTGCTGTTGTTCCAATGGCTGTTGCAGCATCTGCGACTGCTGCTGCCACTGCCTTTGCTGTTGCTGCCGCCATTGTTGCTGCTGTTGTTCATGTTGATGCTCTTGCTGCAGGTGGTTTGGTGGTTGTGGCTTTAAAACAAGAGTGTCCTAAAGGAAAATGTAAGAAAAGGTTTAATTTATTTCTAGAAAGTCAGAGCTGTATCAACCATATATCTCAAGAATACAACTTACTATAGGGACAATTATGCCAATCATTAAGCCTCGCCTGTCAGAGCTGGAAAGTAACAGTATCTGGTTTGGCAGTTGAATAACCGCAGCCTGTCAAAAAGAAAAACAATTGGAGATAATTAGATAAACATATTTCAAGTATATTCCACAGATTAATCGGCAACATAATTTTTTATAAAAGTGCCCTTTAGGCTTGGGGGAACAAAGCAAGTACCAACTACTAATGTAATGTTCATAACAATTGGGAGGGCATGGCAGGAAAGTACACAGACGTTGAACCACAACATGCAAGAATAGAAACTCTCATACAGTATGTACAAACAATACCACTAGAAAGTAACCATTAACTGATTGATTAGGTGCACTCAATCAGTGACTCACATTTCGGTCAATGTGAAATGATGACCTGAAATAGTGGATCATCTTTAATTAAAGCAGAAACGGTGACCTTCCATAAGAATTTCCACTGACTGGGACATATTGCACTTGGCCAGCATTGTGCTTGTCAACTCAAGATTCACACTTAAATTGTTGAAATCCATAAATCTTACTAGACCTCTGGATGAACAGAAACAAATATCAAATGCCACTTATTGAGTGCTTGACAACTCAAGATTCACACTTTAATTGTTGATATCCTTCAATCTTACCAAATCTCTGGATAAATAGAAACAAATGTCAAATGCCACTTCCCCATATCCAAGATCTTGTCTGTTGAGGTGTATTGTATGTTCCTTCTTCAAGTTTCATGCAGTCCAATCCAACGATGCCATTATTTGATATACAGCTAATCTAAAAATCACGAAGAATACAATAATAAAAAATCCGTCTATAATGCTACAACATGTTAGCCTGGGATAAAGGTCTATAATAACTGCCAACAGGTTGTACATATATTGTGAAACTCTTTATGCCCTTTTGTTACTTCATATGATGTTCTATATGACCATAGATTTGGATTAATCACCTGTCCTCTGGAAGCTTGCTCTACCATTTTGTACACATGCACTTTGATAAATGCCAAGATACCTCTCAACTATAACAATGTTCAAAAATTGAATTTAGCGCCTCGATTACCATTAGAATTATTATAAATCTGAACAATAGGAGTAAAGTTTCCTGTGAATTATTGCACTCTGTCTTGACTCTTCATATCACTTAGTATGCGTGTTTTAGAAAGCCATTTCTTATTATTATGTAGGTTAACAATTCTAGATGCATTTTTTAAATGTTCTAATGAAATCAATAGTTCTCAACTGGTAGTAGAAGCGAAAGACATTCTTAAAGTCACTCAAGGCATCGACACCTTTTCACAACGGAATAATAAATCATATATGTGAAAGGTCAAAAAACCAAGCTATCCAAGTTATTTGCACCGTACCATCTTGGCTTTAGTTTGCTACAAACAACAATCCAACGATTTCTTGTTTTGCTAAAAAAACTACAATATGTAAGAATTTCCTATTTTTAAAATCTCTTAGTTAAATAGTGCAGTTGCCTTTTAATTAAATAATTTCCTATACAAAAACAAGAAAAAAAAATACTATATTAATAAATCCTGAATGAACCATATAGGTCAATGAGACTCAAAATTACAACAGACGATGATTTCAAGAAAGAAGGTACCTAAGACATCTCCCACAATAGAAGAAAATGAAAATGGGTGAGGTCACCAAGAAAATGGTACGACAGAGAAGTAACCAGACAAATATTACAAGAGTAGATAGCATACTCGCAAAATAAAGGTAAAATGAATCAATGTCATAAAAGAGAGTAGCGATTGGGAAAAGACCCTTAGTATTAATCAACAATAAAAGGGAAATTTGTTGTGCTTTTAACTAATGTATAGTCACTAATGATGAACAAAATGATGTCCTTCCAACATCTTCAAATTCGGTTGATAAGCAACTCATTTAAATGAACCAATTCATTTAAATGAACCAATTCATTTATATTTAGATATGTCACATTATTCCTATTGTTGGGCATTGTTCCTTTGGGTGGCTTCAATGCTCACATTGGGAGCCGATGGACAACAATTCATGATTTGACAAAGGAGAAGCTCTACCTTCACATGCTTTGCCAAGCTGATTTTGAGATCAAAAGAAGTTCAGCTAATGGTTTGAATCTGATAACAGCTCTTGTAATCTAAGGAGAACTTCTAATGTGTCCATTATTATAGTCATTACTCCTAAAGACGTTGGATAGGTAATCCTTCTCTTGGTCATTCAAAATTATCTTATATTGTCACTAATTTTTACTCCACTAATGTGAATACTAAATCTGATTCTTTCGAGTATCCTTTGGGAAGTAAACCTTGACTGGTGCCGCCACATTAGGAGCATCCTTTGTCCACACAACTATCTCGCACAAACTTTGGTTTTTGCAAGTAGGTATAGGCCTTTCCTTGTCTTTTGGCTTTTTATGAAATGAAATGGTTTTAATTACGTCCACGAGACCGAACAGTGTATGGGACCACTGATTACACCAATTGCTCCAACTACCTAGAGATTCCCAAGAGCCGAGGTATCTTTTAGAATTTTGTTCTGCCTTTTGCTGAGCTGGGTTAGCATCTTCCCCAACATACTTAATCTTTTATCCTCAAATATATTCACCATGCAACCAACTCTTAAATTTTTCACACATTTGGCTGGTATGTCTGTGTACTAAGGACATTCAAGGATGAAGTGCTCCTTCATTTCGACTGCCCCTGTGGTGTAGAAAACACAAACCTTCTCTCTCCATTGCTCCTTAGGAGTAGTCCATCTGCTTGTCTTGCATCAGAGCCTATGAGCGCTGGATCATAATTGAGCAATGAGGATCTTTTCCCTCCAATTGATTTCAGCCCCTATTTATGTTTTTTCATTATGTTCATAAGTTAGGTTGAACATTAAAATATATTGTTGTCTTTTCTTGCTGGTTCCTTTCCTCCACATTACAGTTTTGAACTTTTCATTCACATAATTTTTAATGTCTTTTTTACAATTTGGAAATTTAGTTAGACTGATATCCCATTTATCCATCCACTTGTGGTGCTACTTCATCCAAGTGTTCTTTCTCCTGCGCAGCTCTTCTTCTCTTGCGGCCCTTGGCCATTTGTTGGTCTTCATGCTTTCAATTTTTTCAAGTAACATAATAGCTTGGTCATAGCAGTTGCCTCTAAAGGGAAAGTACCCGTCTTGGCAAGAATAATTTCATATGGGACCGAGTCCTTGATTCTAAGATTGTTTGTGATTAGACACTTTTGTATCTTTTCTATTTGCCTCCATTTCAAACTAATTGTTCCACTAGCTCACACCTCAAAACCATATAATACCACTAGCAAGACAAGTAACCCAAATACGACCTTGACGGTCTTCCAATCCCGTAACTCAGCCTTTCTACATCCATTTTGAAGCACGTAAAAATCTCTCCACCCACCTTGTATTCTTTTCATCCTACGAGTATCCCATCTGAGCTTGCTATGAAAGTTGAGACTGAGATACATGTATTCTAACACCACTTGAAAATACCCTTCTGCAAATTGAAAATAGGGTGTTGTTCCTTTTCGTTGAGAATATCATAATTTTGGTTTTCTCGATGCTTACTTGCATGCATCCCTACTTCTTTACAAAAGAGCTTGGAGATGGTCTCTTAAACCTTGGATTGTCTCTGTCATTAGGATTAGGTCATTGGCATAAAGTAGAAGTTTCACCACATAATGTAAATCCCAAATAAAATCAGGGATCGAGGCCAGCCTTGTTTGAGACCTATATCACTTCCAAAACATTCGGACAACCCTTTCCGCATTTTGATTTTAGCCTTGACTTGCTCATACAATATGTGAACTGCTGCCTTGTAGTGTGTTGGGACCTCTAGATCTTCCATCCTGCTCCATAATTTGCTCCTTGGTACTAGGTCAAACACTTTTTTGAAGTTTACGAAGCAACAATATGCATCCCCTTTTTTATCCCACACCTTTTCAACTAGATATCTCAGTGTGATGCAGTGACCAATAGTAGTGTTTGGCCCTGAAACCTGCTTGCCCCTTTGCCCTCTTTCCTTCTTCCTCAACCCAACTACTAATTATATGTTCAATCATACTCCCAAATAGCTTTGCAAAGAACAAATTGACCATGATAGTATGGTAATTTGAGGGGTTATTTACATCTCCACTTTTTAATAGGGGTTTAGTTAAGTTGATTTTTCCCTCTGTCGAAAAGCCCATCGAGATGGCCTCATTGAAAATTTCTTTGATTTGAGGTGCTATGATATCCGCCCCCACCTTAAGTGCTCTGCTTGTAGGTTGTCTATGTCACAGGCTTTACCCGTTGCTAGATTTTTAATCCCTTGCATGATGTCTTCTGTTGGGAAAAGCTCTTCATTAACACTAATTGTGGGAGGTGTATCTTGTTTGCTTTCACACTCATACAACCGTTTTGAGTACTCCAACCACTATCCTTTAGGGTGAATATTTTTTAGCAAGTGTTGTCTTCATTTAGCAACAACAAGCCTTTTGGGAATCCAATCAAGAAATCTAACTCCATGGAAAGATAAAGGATCTTTTAGATCACTCATTGGGCTCCTAACCAGCCCTTGGCATGCATTTCCCAAGTCTTAGCAATAATTTCTAATTTGCTTCATTTGATATCCCAAGTCTTGGTGATAAACCCTGAGCATGTTAGAAGGTCTAGAGCATCTTATATCTCATTTTCGTGCATCAGTTTTAACCCAATGTGCATAATTTGCCTTAAGTGCATTTCTCCCAAAAGCACCAAAAGTGTCAAAACCTGAAAAAATTTATTTTGGGAGGCTTATAGCTTCCACTTGAGGATAGATTGATGCCATATGAGGATTTGGGATTGTAATAGACCTAGGATACTCCAACCCAGTACACTTGTTTTCCTTAGGAAGCCCTTTTGACATGCCTTGCTTGCATTTCCAAGGGCCAGGTCAGCCTAATTTGTGTGTTGTGTTAAAAGGTAGAGAAGGCTTTGTTGTTGTGCTAAAAGCTAGAGGAGGCTCTGTTTTGGAACAGGATGAGACTTTTCCGATTGAGATTGACCATACAAGGAGGTCAGGCATGCCAAGAAGAACAACCTCCAGCTCATAGAACTCAATTGGTTCCTTCTACATATCTGGGCGTGCATTTTTGAGGCAGCAGGCATCTTTTTGTCTGGAAAAAACAGGGAAATCATAAAAATTGCTAATTTGGCAGGACCTAGAACTCACAGCTGAAGGAAGTTTGCAGAAATCTGATCACATGGGGTTGTAGACAACATGAAATACTTCGGCTCTTTACCTTTCCCAAAATATCTTACCATTTGGGCTAAGCCCTATGGACCAATGATATGTTGATTGTAAATCCATGCATAAAAAGGTACAGTTTACTCTCCATCCATTGCCGACCTTAGTTTCCAACTGTTCCTAGTGAAGTACATTTGTATCCTTTTACACAAAAGATGTGAGTTTCATGTATAAAAAAAGAACCACCACCCTTGGCACATCTCCCAAGACCTTTTAATGTACTATCAAAACCAAGAACCCCATCTACTCTTTTACTGGCCCTGACATGTCCACAGTGCAAGTCACAACTTCCTCTACATCTGGCCATTTTTACTCCTTTCCATAATAAGAGATCCATCCAAGAGTTGAGTTCTAATGAAGTTGTTGATGGTGAGGAAGCCCAACTTGAGTTTCTCAAACGTGCTTTGGATTTCCCTCTTGTATCTATTGAGGGCCTCTGCATGTGTTTTTTTTCAATTTTCTGACCTTCCTAGTTCCAAAATAGTATTCATCATATTCCTAAGTCAAGGGACTATGATCCAGGGCCTCTTGGATACTACCGAAGTTCTGAAGCAGACATTCTCAAAAGGTCTATTGCTTCTATGTGGGCATCACAAAGGCTTTTTATTAAGTTCCTAAACACTCTTTTGTTAGAAAACTATGTGGTGTTTCTCTCTAGCATACTTTGTTTTAGTTATTTTTGATGAATTCGTGTAAACCCTTATGAGCATATTCTTAAAAGAAGCTATCCATATTTTGAGAGATTAAACAGATCATTGTCCATCACGGCACTGCTAATGTTCCTTACAATGAGTGTGTAAACAAAAAACTATCCAAATTTGGAGAGCATTTTACAACATGACAGTGTTAATGTTCCTTACAAGGAGAGAGTAAAAAGACCAACTTAATTGAACTCATAATAATGGCTGCATTGCCGACATCTTAAGCCATAAATCTCAGCCATCTGAATTCATGTGTTCCTAAAAGATATATGATCTATCAAGAGAGGATACCTTAGATGAATGAGAAACATGTATTTGTGTGATGGAAAAAAAAAAGTTAAAAACATAGATGCAACTTAAGAGCAAAAATTCTATATCCAATAAATCTGCTATTATTGTGCGCTATGAGATCTCTCAAAGAAGGCCACTTAAAAAGTTGATTAATATGACTTTTCCCATGTTTCCCTTAAAAACCTTTGTGTGAGTTGGTCTTTGTGGGTTGGCTTCCATTTTTCTTGGCTAGTCTGTTATCCAAATTATGGTTTATCAGTTTCTTCGGTGGTTATGAGAGTCCTTTAGTTTAAAGCGAACTCCTTTTCTTATTGTAATTATTTAATTTAATATTCTTTCTTGTTCAAGAATTTAGTCTACCATGAGTTTGAAAATGCACTTAGCCACATTGTAGATTTTTCTTCTCAGATGGTAACAAGACCAGAGCCGTATCACCATTTTATATTGTTATTCATAAAATAGTCACAAAAAACACAAATACAGCTTAACAAAAGGAACAACATCATTTCTGAGATTTGAAGCCAAAAACAAAAGTAATCAAGCCTGTGGTCCCTCCAATACTTACAAGATTCATTTCACAAAGCTGCGCCAAAAAGTGATGTGGAGACATTGGTCTGAAGATCAGGGACTCTTCTTTTCCTTGGTATTTTCTGTATTACCGAGTACACTGGTTCCATTAAATTGGAAAGCATCTTTTAACACTATCAAATGAAATTGAAAATAACCAATGCTGAAATTCAATCTTTGCAAGTGAAAGCAAAAAAATGAATTCACTTATTAAAATAACATACTTCTTTATATGTTCCTGAGAAATAACCTTCAATACTTGCATCGATGTTGGCCAATCTGCAGCAAGCCTGTACGATAAAACATTTCCATGATCACAATCTAACTTTATTTTATTCAGGAAAGAAAGAAAGAAAAAATTATATCAATGTTCACAGATGACCAAAAGTAGGTCAATGGGACTCCAGGATACATCAGCTAACAATAGAAAGATCTAGAAAGAGTGAATCCTAGAAGCCAAATAAAGGAATACAAGTACATAAAACAAAGTAAAGCACTGTGCCACTAACAAAGGTGGTAATGAAACCAATAAAAATAGCAATGGAGGGCGAACACGAGCCCCCAAAAGCATGTACCACTGAAAGCGAAGTGACTGAAATTAATCAGTGTATTATTAGATATTGTGATTACAAAATATGACACTTTTTGAGATAATGTTAGACCTGTCATAATGTTGTTAGTAAGTACTGCGCCTAGAAATTTAACCCTTCAACAAGAAAATTGTTTCTATTGAGTTCAAAACATTTTACTTAACAGAATAAACAAGCCTTCAAGAGTCAATCTACTACCAATATCAACAGAATTGATCAAATATTATTCTTTCATTGGAGAAGCCTACGAGGCCAATAGATGTCTTCTCAAACAGAACTTATGCCCTGTGGTCCATATAATATTTCATTTGTTAATTTTCACTTTCATAGCCTTTTCATGAATGTAAAAGATTGTTTATATACTAAATGGATATTAAGAAAGGTTCATCAGATGTTGCATAGCATTGAGTGACCTAGGAAGCTTGCAATAATCTCCTAAAGATTCACTTATGGAAGTTTGAGATGGGCATTTCCCCCTCATTACCTATGCTTGTTTCAAGATAAAACCACAAAGGAGTAGCTATTGCCTACACATAGTTCTCAGAGGGATCGCAATAATCTAAATCATGGAAGCAAATGTTTCTTCTTGGTAGACATTTTGCTGGTGGTACTCTCGTTGAGGTCGTCCACCTAATTGACAAATGATAGCCCGGTGGAGCCTCGGCATGGAACTATCCCTCAGGAGTTCTGAACAGAACAAAGGGATTGAAACCTTTCTGGGAAGTGACTCCTCTATTGCTCTTCGTATAGAGTCTCGATATTTTATAGAGTAGAGTATAGAGGAGGAATCAGTCTCTCCTTGTTACCGGCAAGGAAAAGCTGGTTCCTCTGACCCCTATCTATCTATCCATGGTCTATATAAACTCTAAACTCACAATGCCAATGCCCCCCACCCCATATCTAAACTGAATGGTAGACTCTATCTCTATCTAGTGCCAAAAAAGACTCATGTTACGTATATAATCCAATCTAAGCTCCCTATATAGATAAGCCGAAGCTCAGAGCACGGGAGATAGAAAGGGCGCCGACAGCCTCTCCTCTATATAGCCATAGCCCGACGGGACTATCCGCCCATGTGCCCATAGCCACCCATCTATATATATATATATATAGATGGGTCTAGTTACTAGAGTTATAACAATATTGCATAGTTAACGATGATGTTTCAATCACATGTTCCATGTTAACCACTCAAAAGACCAAATCTAGATGATTTGGATGATCCATACAAACTTTGTTCTGTTTGTGTTCTTGCTAAGGTTAATGCAAATAAAAAACAAGAACTTTGACTGCAAGATGATAACAATTATATAGCCTATTAATTTGTAATAATTGAGCCACCTAACTGATCATTGTGCACTGTTCTTGTTGATTAAAACTTTATACCCATTTATGGTTGAAAGGTAGATTTCAAAGTGTATTTAGTCTATAAAAAATAAATTATTTACATTTACAAACTTCTATGGCCTTTTCTAGGATTCAATCTATCACAGCAACACATGGATTTCTGAGGACTAATCTGCAAGGGCAGAACTAGATCTCTTGTGGGACCAATTTGTAGGAAGCAAAGGGATTGTTATTGTTATCATTATAGTTAAAAATAGCTCGTTTACAAATCCATACCCTAGTTGTAATGCAGAGGATGATGAAAACCTAAAATACTAGTACCAGGAGTGGAAGCACCTAAAATACTAGAGACAATACCAGCAGTGGAAGCAATCTTGTGTTTTGATCAAATGGGAATTCAAGAGGACTTCCTTGATGGCCCCTATCAAATGTTAGATGATCGACACCTCTATCCAAAAGGTTCAGGCTTTAGTGGTCACCTACAAGGTAACTTGTAGCTTGAAATGGAAAGTGATTCTTTCGATAAAATAATATTTCATAAATGTTCAAGCTCATGCATGTATAGGTGGTCCACATTCTCCTAAGAAAGGAAACACCACTCAGAAGTAAATTTTGAAAAGAAATACGAGTCTTGTCATCTTCCCATTTCCGTTGCATTTTTGGGCACTAACCCTACAAGTTGTAATGAATATTTAACAAAATTCCTCAACATTTTAAAGTAGTTGTGGGATTTGAACCCAGAGAGTAGATTATGTAATTATATTTAAATTTATTAGTATTTCTATGAATATTTCACATGCGAAGAAAATTGAACCATTTGAAATATCCTAACAAAGTATCCAATTGTAAATGTTGCTATGAAATAGTATAATGTGAAAATTAAACAAGGTTAGCCCCCCAAATACATAATGATAAGAGTCCAAAGAGATTTCTGAAACAATATTGTGCTCCCAAAATATAGCTCAACCTGGTTAGAAAAACATTGGTCGATTTCTTGGCTATGGTTGTGTAAGTTGGGTTCGAGACATGGGGAAAACGGAGAATTTACACGTCGTGGAAAGCAGTCTAGATCAATTCATATCATTTGGGGATGATGGCTACTTGATTTTTCTCAAGGTTATGCAAATTTTTTAATATTATAATATTTTCGAGAAATATTGTACATGAAAAGAAAATTAAACAGTTTTAAATCTCCTAACGAAGTAGCCAATTTTAAACTTTTACCATGAAATAGCATATGTAAAAATATAACGAGATTGGCCCTCTAGATACAAACGAAGATGGTCAAAAAAGATGAAATTAAACAATTTTTTCCTCTCAAAATATAGATGAATCCGGTTGGAGTTTTTTGGTTGCTTACTTGACTATGGTTGTGTAAGTTGGGTTTGAAACAAGGGGAAAACAGATATTTTATTCAATGCAAAAGGAGGTTTGATTGATCATTTATGTTTCCAAGTTTTTCAGCAAAAGAAGAAATTAACTTATATTAATATCCATAAATTGGAACTCAAAGTACATAGCCGATAACAATAGCAAGAGGAATCTAAAACTGAGTTCCAACACCTAAAAAAGACAACATGCTACAAGCTAACAACGAAAAGCACAGCAACAAAATATTCTCATAGAGGGGCTGAATCAAAAAAAGATAAACTTTGAACATGTATGAAAAACAACATTTGTTACAAACATTAGAAATAACCATGTTGTAGGAGGACCCATTCTCAAAGTGGATAAAGTTGATGGAGACCATGGTTAGAGGCAAAAGCTTTCCCTTATCAAAATGTAGATAAATAGGAAGGCCCCAACATCCTCAAGCCAATACAAGATATTGTAGACACCTAAAACTGACCACCAATAACCTCCAACCAGGGTTTTGACCAATTTTCATCTAAAACGCACAATTTGGCCTAAAAACACTAAAGCACATTAAAAGATTTGAAACTGACATATTCAAATACTAATTTTGGCCAGGGTATCCCTAAATGGGGCAATGCAGTTTATAGGCCAGCGAACTTTGATCAGATCATTTCGAGTCAAAATGCCAATTTTGTACTTGGGTGCTCTGGATTGATCTTTCCTATCAAATCTCTTGCACGAGACACGTGCCTTTGTTATTTGTTGTTGGCAACATCCTAAATGGGAATATGGTTCCAACGCATCTGACATTGACTTCCAATTCCAATTTAGTCGAATTTTGGATCAATAACAAGGCATTCTGATCAATTCGAGTAATTTGTGCACAAAGTGCTTAAACATGCTTAAGAGCTAATTAACCCAAATCAAGGCATAATTAAGAATTCTATGGAAACTTGTTGAATACTTATTTTTTGAAATGAATATTGAATATCTGCATCATCAGGGGACCTCATTTCTTGGAAAGACATCCCTAGGCCATAAATATCACAAATATCAGGATTCATGCCTCCCATGCCTCATCAAAGCCCTCCATGCCTCTTAATTGCTCCTCTATCCCAAATATTGATGAGCCTATTTATCAATTTTAATTGCAAAATTGAATTAATCCTCAACCACACATCTACATCTCAGGATGGACAGTTCAGGTTGATTCAAAACATTTTCAAAAATCTATAAATAGGAGGCCTTACTGTTGTCAACCTGAAGCTGCGCCTTGATTCGAAGACATGCGTGAAACGGCTAGTCCTCTATCCGGCTGAAACAATGGGATCTTCTCATGAGGGTGGGTGCCTCAACGGTGAGAAGAACCTCCAGAGAAGGTTGGTTCCTGTATGATGTATCAATGAAGATCCCTACTCTACGCTACAGACTACCATGGAAAAGGGAGAAAGAAACTTAAAGGGGAAATCCTACCTAAAAGGGGTGATACACCAAAACTCTGATCCACTCAATTTGGAACCTTGAACACTGAACAATCAAGGGAAAAGGAAGACCTTAGACTTCAATCAATCACTTATGCATAAATATTTCATGAAGAGGTTCGATCTAATGACTAAAACCTGAGGGAAAACGATGGAGAGAGTTCTGATAAAAGAAACTTTGTGGCCGCCTAGCATGCACTTACAGCGTCAACAAAAGACAATAAAGAACACTTAACATAACCTGCATAAGGATAATCTAGCAACTAGGTATGAATCAGAATTTGGGAAGGGAGAGAAATCTACCACTTGTGCAAATTACTGAAGAAATATACACTATGCCAGAACTTGAAATCTGAAAGTATAGTCCTTATTGATTGAAGAGGTTACACAACTCACCAATGGCAGAGTCTGATCTAACCAAGAGAGATTGGATGATTTTTAAACAAGGCTGAAAGCCATTATATAGGAAATTACAAGAGGCCAAAGATTGGCGTTGAAAATTTGAAAAGAAGGATACACTTTGGTTAACTCAAGGCTTTACTTGGCCTTTCAATAAAATATATTTTCTTTTATCTTTGCATGAAGTTTCTTGCGTTTGATGAAGTGAACTTATCTTTGTTATGAACCGCCCACCTCTCTTTGCATGGAAATCCACGCAAATGTTAATTTTAGAACTTCTTCGTGCGCTGCTTGATGCCGAATTGTAGTGTTTGAACGCTGAGTTAAACGAAGAGATCATGCTGAGTTGGACGAAGAGATCAAGCTGAGTTGGACTGTTTGGTACGCTGAGATGATCTGGCGATGAGCGGGGCTTTAATAACCAGTCAACTGAAGCTTTGGACGACGTTGGAAGATAGCTCCTTCTTGCATGTATTCTGTCCTATTCTGGTCTGCCTGTTCGCGTCTATTTCTAACGGAATTCTATATTCGGCAATTTCCTTTGGACTTCTCTTATTTCCTATCCTCTTTTGCACAGTCAGCCTCCATTGCTTTCTGATTTCTTGTTGTCTCCTTGGTTTCAACGGTTACTTCCCACAGTCAAAATTTGACGTCTTGCGGGACGTCACCTTTGGTCATTTTCTCCTTCGGACTTCTCTGTTTATCTTCGGACTTTTGTCTCGCCTCTTTCCCGCGGACAAAATGTCTGCAAGAATTACCTCGGTCTCTGGTCTTCGGAATTCCTACTTCGGGTTTTTTCCTCAGGTTTATTTTCTCGGTCCTTTCTCCGAATTTCTTCGGACTTTTTGTCTGAAAGAAGTCATTCCCTGCCTTTTCCCTTTGTTTTGCAACTTTTCCGAATTTCTTCGGACTTTTTGTCCAAAGGAATTCCTTCGGACAACAGTCCGAAGGTTTTCTTTTTCGTCGGCTTTTGTTCTCTCGGCCTCTTTTTTGTCTTTGCTTGGCCTTCGAAATGTACCCTTGTGTCTTCCGAATTCCTTCGGATATCTCCCTTCGGACTTTCTATTGGGCGAATTTATTCAGACAAAAAGTCCGAAGATTTTGCCTTAATCTTTTTATTGCTACGGGATTTTCTGCTGAAGGATTTCTTCGGACATTTTGTCCGAAGTGTTGGTTGAATATTTTGTCGATCAGCGTACTGATAAACAAAATAGGTCTGATCAGCCAAAGTAGGAAGATTAGTCGTCCAAATGTGTAGGTTTACCACATCAGAAGGGGACTGATCTCTCCTCCCATCAAGGGGAGGTTCCCTATAGATAAGCTATATATATATATATATATAAACAGAAAATAATACTCAGGGGTAGGACAAACCATCCCTGTTTTTTCAAAGATGATGCGTGCGGATCAAAGAAAAAACTCAAGGAAAATGACAAACAATACTCCTCTTCTTTCAGAAGTACTATTCAACAAACCACAAGAATACTCTTGGTAGTAACAGCAAAATGTAGCAAAGGATGTAATAACCAACAAATCGAGATGCAGCACAAAGTCTCCACCTGAATTGCTCAAGAGTAAGATACGAAGGACAATGAGGGCACAAAGTCGTCCCAAAGTCCTTTACACAGAAATGAAAATAAAACACACTAAAGGCAATTATGGGGGCACAAAGTCTCTCCACACTTGACTCTTCAGGACACCTTCCTGACTGCTGTCACTAATTATGCTTGTTGAATTAAAGGAACAAAAGATATATTAAAGAAAAAGACATAAGAACAGTTTCCCTAACAACAAAGATATCACAGCACAAAGTCTGAAAAATCACTTGCTTTCTTATTCCAATAACAAAATATGATCAACAAATTGAGCTCAAGCCCTGATTCAATTAATCAGAAAAGGAGGAACGATGAAGGTAAGATCAGATCGCCAGGTGGACATTGAAAGTTGCAAACTTTCAATAAGCGTGACTTGTTTCCCTGCATTGATAAAATCAAATGGGTAAAACGCCCCTAAGTTCCAGCCTGTCTTCTTAACAGATTCCAACGCAACATGATGTGTTACTGTTCTCGAGTCCTTTAAGTGGCTATATAAGGGACTCTCTTCTATTGTAAATTTATCTCGTTTTGACAATCAGAACGAAACTTTGCCCAAATTGAAAGGCATTTTTTGAGACTTTGAGCTCAGTTTGTTGATCATATTTTGTTATTGGAATAAGAAAGCAAGTGATTTTTCAGACTTTGTGTTGTGATATCTTTGTTGTTGGGGAAACTGTTCTTATGTCTTTTTCCTTAATATATCTTCTGTTCCTTTAATTCAACAAGTAGAATTAGTGACAGCAGTCAGGAAGGTGTCTTGAAGAGTCAAGTGTGGAGAGACTTTGTGCCCCCATAATTGCCTTTAGTGTGTTTTCTTTTCATTTCTGTGTAAAGGACTTTGGGACGACTTTTTGCCCTCATTGTCCTTCGTATCTTACTCTTGAGCAATTCAGGTGGAGACTTTGTGCTGCATCTCGATTTGCTGGTTATTACATCCTTTGCTACATTTTGCTGTTACTACCAGGAGTATTCTTGTGGTTTGCTGAATAGTACTTCTGAAAGAAGAGTACTGTCTGTCATTTCCCTTGAGTTTTTCCTTTGATCCGCATGCATCATCTCTGAAAAAAGAGAGATGGATGGTTTGTCCTACCCCTGAGTATTATTTTCTGTTTATATATATATATATAGCTTATCTATAGGGAACCTCCCCTTGATGAGAGGAGAGATCAGTCCCCTTTTGATGTGGTAAACCTACACATTTGGACGACTAATCTTCCTACTTTGGCTGATTAGACCTATTTTGTTTATCAGTACACTGATTGACAAAATATTCAACCAACACGAAGGAATTCTGCCTTTGCTTTTCCTTCTATCTTTGCCTTGCGAAAATTTCCTTTGGACAGAAAGTCCGAAGGAATTCTTTGCCTTTGTCTTTCTTCCCTTTAAGTGCTTTCCTGCCCTCCGCAAGCGCTGTTTGGCCTCTAAAATTGCCTTTCGAAAAAGTTGCAAAGGTCCTTTTGTCGCCTAAGTGTCGAGAACTTGTTTCTTTCCTGCAGAGTCTGTAGAAATCGGCCTGCAGAGTCCGTAGAACTCAAACCTGCAGACTCCGTAGAAATCAGGCCTGCAGAGTCCGTAGAACTCAAGCCTACAGAGTCCGTAGAAATCAGGTCTGCAGAGTTCGTAAATCAAGCCTGCAGAGTTTGTAGAACTCAAGCCTGCAGAGTCCGTAGAAACCAAGACTTGTGCAAAATAAAAAAAGAACTGGCTCAGAACAGCAAGGAAAGAAGGAGACTGATTTTGGCCAAGGAAAACAATGTATTCTTCCTTCCTTGGCTAGAGACAAGAACTTTCCAAATGGCAAGAGAAAATCTGGCTTGTGGAAGATTTGTCAACATTCTAGCGACTCAACTGGGAAGCATGCCTGCTATGCTTGAGAACTCAGACCATGTATAGACGTTATTCGAATTCCCAAATGGTGAACTTGATTTCTAATTGAAAATCTGCTCTGATCATGGCTGTAGTAACCTCCTTCAAAATAAGAAGGGAAACACACAAAAGTAGAAAAACTAACTAAGAAGCAAATGTGCAACCAACACTTATTGAACAAAACTGAAGCAAACTACTGTGCTTGAACAACACTTGGAGGAAAGCAAAAAATAACTATATATGTACATAGAATTTTGCTCTTTAATAGCAATGTTTCAGATGTATCCCATTGACTAGGATTGGAAGCTCTTGGCCGTCCATCTTAGCAAGTTGGAAGGCATTGTGGGATTTGCAGTTGGAGATCGTATATGGGCCACTCCAAAGTGAATCGAACTTTGTGTGCTTTCCTGGTTTGGCCCGATCCTCATCCCACTTGAGGACTAAATCTCCTTCTTTGAAGCTTCGTGAGGAAGCTCCTTTGTTGATTGTCCTTTTCACCTGTGCCTAATGACTTTCCATGGCTATCATGGCTTGATTTCTTGTTTCTTCCAGCTCCATAAGTTCTGCATACCTGATCTCCATAGGCTCGTTTTCTGACAATTCAAGTTGATGCATTAATTTTAAAGCTGGAAAAGCAAGAGAGATAGGTAATCTTGCTTCCCTACCATAGACCAGCTTGTAGGGAGAGTTGGCTATTGACCTCTTGTAGGTGATCCTATCAGCGCATAGTGATGACTTCAACTTGAGGTACCATGATCTCTGATTGTCTTCGATAGTCCTTCATATGATCCTCAAGAGGTTCTTATTTGTAGACTCAGCAAGGCCATTTCCTTGTGGATAATAATTTGATGAAGTGCTGAGATAGATTCTATGTTGGACGACCCATTGGCTAATCCTAGATCCCACAAAAGCCATTGCATTGTCAGAAATAATGGTTGAAGGGACTCCAAACCTAGTGACCAAACCTTCATAGAAATCAAGGACGCTAGTTTCGTTTGCTTCTTTTAATGCAACTGCTTCTGTCCAACGTGTGAAGTAGTCCATAGATGTTAGAATCCACTTATGCCCTAAACTGGAAGGAGGGTTAATGAGACCAATAAAGTCTAATCCCCACTAGACAAATGGCTGATCCTCTGTAATTTGCTGTAGGGGCAGGGCTGCTAGTTTAACTTTTCCTACAAACATAGCGCATTGTTTGCACTTCCTAACCCATGTATAGTAGTCACCAAATATAGGAGGCCAATAGTACCCACCTCTCATGATTTTGAGTGTTGTAGTTATGGTAGAAAAGTGTCCTCCACCAAGTCCATCATGGAATTCTTCAAGTAATCTTTGAGTATGACCTGGCTCCACACACCTTAGTAACATTCCATTGATATCATTTTTGAACAAGACACCGTCAACGAGCAAAAATGGAATTGATTGCAGTCTGAAATACCTTCTTTTTGAAGCACTTAGGTGGGAAGGGTAACAACCTTTCTGAACATATCTGACCAAATCATGAAACCAGCTGGAAGGTGAGGTCTGTACAGCAGCAATTTCTACATCATTTGACACTAGAACAGCTTTGTTGGTTTCTTGTAAGTCCTGAGCTAGATGCTCACAAAGTCCTTTGCCTCTAACCAGCTTCGTGATCTTAATTTCTATGTCGTATTCCATCACTTTGGTTATCCAACCAGCCCTTTTCTCATTTATGTCTTTGTTCAGAAGAAATTCTTTCATGCTTGGATGAGCAACCATTAGAAATATTTTATTATTAGACAACAAGTGCCTAAATTTCTTCAGAGATATTATAACTGAAAGGACGTGTTTTCAACAAAAGAGTACCTTGTCTCATACTCCTGCAGGCCTTGACTGTAGAAGGCTATTAGCTGTTCCAAGTCCTCATGGTTCTGCTGCATAAGGCATGACTGTACTACTGGCTCCACTATCCACCATACAATTATGAACTAAGGTACTTCCCACTATTAAAGAAAGATAAAAAGGGTGAGTTTTCTTTGCTTTTACTTCAGTTTTGTCCACCTTTGATATCTTATCTCCTTGCTGTACCTGCCGCTTAGTTGGCGGATCTAAGTTTGTCAAAACAACACCTTCTTTGTCTACTAATTTTGGGGACAATTCAAGAGCTGAAAGTTCTTGAATGAGTTTGTCCTTTTGGCCTAGAATTGAAAGCGTATCTCACATGCTAATATTGACGTTAGACCTTTTCATCTGATCTACAATATTGAATTAGGATGGACTAAATTTTGATTGCACCTTTTGTGTTACTTGTTGCTCACGAATTAGAGGTATTTGCTACATTTTGCCAACCTCTACATTCTGATTTTTTGAGACTGTGGGGGCAGCATGCTGTTCTTTCATACTTTGAGCAATAGTACTAGGAGTATTTGACGTATTTGCCACTGCTTGACCTCCCACAGCTCTTCTTTTATTTCTCTGATGGGTTAGAGCTGCAACCTGATCATTTGAAATGTTAGTTTTAACATCTTGAGTAAAAGCAATATGATCATCTACCTGCCAATTTACATTAACAGCATCAGGCTGCCCTTGGGTCGCTCCTTGTGGTGCCAATCCTGTATTTTGATATTGACTCTCCTGAAAAGAGAACTCCTCTTGTGTCATCTGTAGCATGGTGTTGTTTGATGATACTGAAACCTGATTTTGAAAATCATTGAGATTCAAAGGCTGCCAACCTGAATCCTGCACTAAATTGTTCTGAGGTGGATTTGGAACAATGGCTTTTGAAGTGGAAGGAGCATTTGGATCAAGAGCAACATATGGCTTAGCTGGAGTTATGGCTCCTTGTGCTTGATAAGGTGGTCTATTTTCTCTGAAACCCTGATAAGGAGATCTTTGATCTTTGAAGGGCTGATAGTTGTTCTGATTTTGCTGTTGATAAGGTCTATTTGATTGAAATTGCTGCCTTTTAAGCTATACTATTTCATTTCCAAAAGATTGTAACAGACTTTTCAGCTCTCCTATCTCATTGGATTGACTAGTAGAGGCTGCAATAGGATGTTGAGGTGTTGGAATTGAAGCCAAAGATAGACCCTGAGGAACTTGAAGGGCTGGTGCTAAACTTATCTTTGAAAAAATGGGCATTGGAGGTCTTGGAGCAAGCTTCGCTGCTTGAATCAGACTATTTTCCGCTCTTATTGCAACTTCATAGGCATCAGGCAAAGTAGTGCCGCCCATTGACTGTATCATCACACTAATATCAGAATTGAGAGCTTTCAAAAAATATAAAAATGCATATTCAGGGGATGGCCTAATTAGAACCGGTATCTTGTGCCATGTCTTTTGGAATCTGAGATTAAAATTAGACATGAACTCATGAGGAGTTCTCTGTATAGCAGTTAATTGCTCAACCAAAGATAAGTGGTCAGACTTGTCCTCAAATTGTTTGACCAAGGCAGCACCCAATTCGTCCAAGTAGAGATAGATCTAAGTGGGAGGGTTCTATACCACTGTAATGTTTTTCCTTTGAAAGAAGCAGCTAGTAATCTGATAGCAACATTATCCTCAGTTACGTTATGAACTGAACAAAGATTAGCCACATCTTGGATATGCTCAATAGGGGTTGTTTGATTTTCTCCTGAGAAGAATGGAATACTTTTGAGGGAAGATATAGGTATGTCATTTAAATGTGCTAGATTTAGTGGGCTCCCTCCATTAAATGGAGCAAATACTTGATTTCTATTGGCCATCTGCATGGTGGGGATTTCAGTGTCTAGAACAATAGGATGAGGGGGGGGTAAATATTCCCTTTGGGGATATGGACTTGCCCTCCTAGATCTTGCTCTTTTATAAGTTACAAATTCAAAAGGAATACCTTTGCTTGCTGATCTTGTGGTGACTTTTGGCATGAACAGATTGTCTGAATGGTGCTATGAACTCCTCTGCTGGCTGTAAATGAATATCTTCTTTTGCCATGAAGATTTTCTGTAAAGAAATCTTTTCGTTGTCCCACCGGGCGTGCCAAAAACTGTTGTCAACCTGGAGCTGCGCCCTGATTCGAAGATGTGCGTGAAACCGCCAGTCCTCTATCAGGCTGAAACAATGGGATCTTCTCACGAGGGTGGGTGCCTCAACGGTGAGAAGAACCTTCAGATAAGGCTGGTTCCTGTATGATGTATCAATGAAGATCCCTACTCTATGTTGCGGACTACCACAGAAAAGAGAGAAAGAAACTTAAAGGGGAAATCCTACCTAAAAGGGGTGATACACCAGAACTCTGATCCACTCAACTTGGAACCTTGAACAGTGAACAATCAAGGGAAAATGAAGACCTTAGACTTCAATCAATCACTTATGCATAAATATTTCATGAAGAGGTTAGATCTAATGACTGAAACCTGAGGGAAAACGATGGAGAGAGGTCTGATAAAAGACACTTTGCGGCCACCTAGCATCCACTTACAGCTTCAGCGAAAGACAATAAAGAACACTTAAATAACCTGCATAAGGATAATCTAGCAACTAGGTATGAATCAGAATTTGGGAAGGGAGAGAAATCTACCACTTGTGCAAATTGCTGAAGAAATATACACTATGCTAGAACTTGAAATCTGAAAATACAATCCTTATTGATTGAAGAGGTTACACAACTCACCAATGGCAGAGTCTAGTCTAACCAAGAGAGATTGAATGATTTTTGAACAACGCTGAAAGCCATTATATAGAAAATTACAAGAGGCCAAAGATTGGCACTGAAAATTTGAAGAGAAGGATATACTTTGGTTAACTCGAGGCTTTACTTGGCCTTTCAATAAAATATATTTTCTTTTATCTTTGCATGAAGTTTCTTGCGTTTGATGAAGTGAACTTATCTTTGTTATGAACCGCCCGCCTCTCTTTGCATGGAAATCCACGCAAATGTTAATTTTAGAACTTCTTCGTGAGCTGCTTGATGTCGAGTTGTAGCGTTTGAAAGCTGAGTTAAACGAAGAAATCATGCTGAGTTGGACGAAGAGATCAAGCTGAGTTGGACTGTTTGGTACGCTGAGATGATCTGGCAATGAGCGGGGCTTTAATAACCAGTCAACTGAAGCTTTGGACGGCGTTCAAAGATAGCTCCTGCTTGCATGTATTTTGTCCTATTCTGGTCTGCCTGTTCACGTCTATTTTCGGCGGAATTCTATATTCGGCAATTTCCTTCGGACTTCTCTTATTTCCTATCCTCTTTTGCACAATCAGCCTCCATTTCTTTCGGATTTCTTGTTGTCTCCTTGGTTTCAACGGTTACTTTCCGCGGTCAAAGTTTGATGTCTTGCGGGACGTCACCTTTGGTCATTTTCTCCTTCGGACTTCTCTGTTTATCTTCGGACTTTTGTCTCGCCTCTTTCCCGCGGACAAAATGTCTGCAAGAATTACCTTGGTCTTTGGTCTTCGGAATTCCTACTTCGGGTTTTTTCCTCAGGTTTATTTTCTCGGTCCTTTCTCCGGATTTCTTCGGACTTTTTTTCTGAAGGAAGTCATTCCCTGCCTTTTCCCTTTGTTTTGCAACTTTTCCGAATTTCTTCGGACTTTGTCATCGACTCTTTTGTCTTTTCGACTTTTCCGAATTTCTTCGGACTTTTTGTCTGAAGGTTTTCTTTTTCGTCGGCTTTTGTTCTCTCGGCCTCTTTTTTGTCTTTGCTTGGCCTTCAAAATGTACCCTTGTGACTTTTGAATTCCTTCGGATTTCTCCCTTCGGACTTTCTGTCGGGCGAATTTATTCAGACAAAAAGTCCGAAGATTTTGCCTTAATCTTTTTATTGCCGCGGGATTTTCTTCCGAAAGATTTCTTCGGACATTTTGTCAGAAGAAATTCTACCTTTGCTTTTCCTTCTATCTTTGCCTTGCGGAAATTTCCTTCAGACAGAAAGTCTGAAGGAATTCTTTGCCTTTGTCTTTCTTCCCTTAAAGTGCTTTCCTGCCTTTCGCAAGCGCTGTTTGGCCTCTAAAATTGCCTTTCGAAAAAGTTGCAAAGGTCCTTTTGTCGCCTAAGTGTCGGGAACTTGTTTCTTTCCTGCAAAGTCCATAGAAATCAGCCTGCAGAGTCCGTAGAACTCAAACCTGCAGAGTCCGTAAAAATCAGGCTTGCAGAGTCCGTAGAAATCAAGCCTACGGAGTCCGTAGAACTCAAGCCTGCAGAGTCCGTAGAAACCAAGACTTGTGCAAAATAAAAAAAAGAACTAGCTCAGAACAACAGGGAAAGAAGGAGACCAATTTTGGCCAAGGAAAACAATGTATTCTTCCTTCCTTGGCTAGAGACGAGAACTTTCCAAGTGGCAAGAGAAAATCTGGCTTGTGGAAGATTTGTCAACACTTACCACATCATTTCTAAGCTTAATTTGTGCAAAGTTATAATGCAGGATTGGTTCTAAAAGCTTCATGCAAACTAGTGTTACCATGCCAAATTGATTCCAAGCCAAGCCACAAGCCAAAGGTGCCAAGGAGAGATGGAGGTAGAGAAGCTTCCATTGCCAAGGACTTCATGAACACAAAACCGAGCAAACCACTACTACAAAGGCATTTAGAGCATCCAGGGAAGGTGAAGGACTTCTAGTGTTTTTCCTTACTTTTTAGTTGTGTTTGTCATTTGTTTTTGTTACTAAGCTCACCTTAGTAACTAGGCATGAAGATGTTAGCTTAGTGTGTTTTTGATTTGGTTTCATTCACTAACACCATACTAATGTCCTCTTCTTAGTCAAATTCCTAGTTCACAGATGTAATGTCCCCATTTCCACATCATGATTGAGCAGGGATTAAAGACTTTTAGTCTATTTCTCCATAGACTAAGGAACCCTTTTTGGGAAATTATATTTTATTAGTTAATTATTAATTGTCGAAATAGTGTTTTTTATCATAAGGCAATTATTATTTAATTAATAGAGTATTTATTAAAAAGTGGTTTTTACCACTAAGGTGCTTAAATGAATTAATTATTAATTTATTTGTCTTAATGTAATTTTATTTACTATTTTAGTGAAGGCAAATAATTAATATATTATTCAAAAAAGCGAATGTTGGGATGAGAGCTAAAGTAATGAAAATAAAAGATGTTCTAAAAAGTGCAAACAATGGCTTATGAGATATTTTACCTTCCTAAAGTGGTTCGCCTCCCTTTGGAAGATACAAATACAAGGTGAAGGCTACAATGGAGGACATGCTGAATTTTGATAAAATTGTTCTTTATGCTTGAAGAAAACTATTGGGATGCATGCCCAATAGAGGTTCGCTACCGTTGGTGATTGATCAATCTAAAAAGGTGTCTTTTGACACCACCTTTTGCTAATGAAATCTTGTTCTTGCCCTGGGAGTGGGGCGAATTGCTTTGGAGTGTTCGTTTGGATTTTTGTGAAAATTTCTTGGTTCTTTTCTTACATGTTAAGCTTGCTAATTAATTATACTATTTTTGCAAGTGGAGCAAACCACTCGGGGAGTTTGCATCTAGGGTTTGGAGACTTCATTTGGTCTAAAATATGCAAATTAAATATTTTGATTTTATTTGCTAATTTTCTGATTATTAGTGTGAAGAACTGGATGAATTTGTGAAGGGTTTGAAGAAAAAAATTAAATAATAATTTTCAAAATTATTATTTAATTATTTAATAGGTTTTTGAAGATTTTTTCACTTGCGGAAGGCAAGAATTCACTCTAATTTTTTGCTAATTTTTTCTACCCTTGGGAAGTGGAGCAATTGGCTTGGAGGGTCAATTTTGGCTATTTCTATCCCCAAAATAGGTTGATGTAATTTCTTGGTATTTTTTGGGTATTCGTGGCTATTTTTGGCAGAGGTTTGAAGAGAAAAATCACTTAGAACAGCAGCTGTATTTTTGATATTTAATCAGAATTTTCTGCCATCAAAAAGTGGCATTTGAGCTTTAGAAATTGGGCAAAAACGTACTTGTTTTGTGCAATTTAAATTCTGATTTTTTAATAAAATTTTTAGTTATTTTGGAGCAAATTATTGGCAGGAATTTATCCATAAAACCCTACTATTCTAACGTCTAGGGTTTTTAGGGCTTAATAAGTGTTTTGTGAGCTTATTTTGCAAACTAGGGTTTGTTGATTGCATTTTCAGATTTGTGGATTTTGGGGAAAACCCCTTTTGCATTAAATCGTCCCATTTGGGGGACATTACACAAGATTTGATAATGTTCAGAGGAGAGTGGTTTGGACTAGATGACATTTACTGAGAAATCCTAGGGGAAAAAGAACAACTCTGAAAAAGTCTCCTAACATACATGTTTCAAATTCCTCCAAAAGTACAAAGGAAGCTAGTAATGTATTTTTGTTTGGATCCCCCGAAAGGGGTAACTTCCCCTCTAACCGAAGAACAATTGAATCACCATTTGTAGTTGCAAGAGAAGAAGGATGGATGTACCTCGGTAGCTTCTTGTGGAAGGTGGCATGCCGGTGTTAATAATGTGCACATAACTATTGTGTGCAATCGATGCTTGACATGTCCAATCACTGGATTAATTTGGAAGGTGTTAATATATATCTAGCAGTGCTCAAATTCCCTTGCAAATCACTGCGTCCACTAATTTACATAGTAGAAAAAGGTAGCAAGTGGCCCTTTCAAATCCTTGTACAAGAAATAATATCTCCCCTAAATATCACAATAAATAGGAAACCTGAAAATGAGTGCTCCTCTGTTTCCACTTCATGGAGAGAGAAAATATTATCACCTCAGGAAATATGAAGATACAAATAAACAACATCCAGGGGATCTTCCTAGATAACTGACAAGCACTACAGCTAGTTATGTATGTGTCTCAGTGGATGGTGGTGTACCAATATCCAATCCTCATGACATGAACATGCCCAAAAATTTACAAGCATTATTTTTGTTACTTTTTCATAAAGGGAAAGGATAAGGGCATGGCATGTGAATATAACAAAATAGGTATGAGGTCAAAATAATTGTTAGCCATGCGACAAAGGTTCTCCATTGTTCCCATTCAATAATGTAAGAGTGCCCTCAATTTCTGACATAAAGTTCATCCATATGTGTAGTCTATTTGAACCACTCAGAAATATCAATAAATATGCAGGATCACTGCCTTCAATGAACATTATATTTCAAAATATTTTGGGGCAAGTGAAATTGAAATATAAACAAATAGACTTGAAAGTAATCATGCTTTTTACCTCACAGCTGAAGAACGTTTAAAAAAAAATTAAGCAGATCATTTTGTACAATGTTAGGACGTAATTCTAACAAGCAAGTTCATTATAATCAAAATAGTTCCTAGAAAAAAAATACTTCTTAACCCTATTTCAAAAGAGACTCATAGAAAAGAGAAATATCTAGATTAAATTCTTAAACTATACCCCTCAAACATTTTAAAGATATGAAAGGCAGATGCATATATAAATTACAAAAGATAGATTATATAGCTCATGTTTCTGGCAAAGTTATATTCCTGTAATTCCTAGAAAAAAAGCACTTATTAACCCTGATTTAAAAGAGATTTATAGAAAAGAGAAATATCGAAATTAACTTTCACCTCTCTTGAACATTTTAAAGATAAGAAAGACAGATGCACATATAAATGGTCAAAAGATAGATTATTTAACTCACGTTTCTGGCGAAGTTATATTCCTGTAAGCCTGCCACAAAAGGTACACATGGCTAGATTACTATACCACTAGCTTAATAAACCATCACTTACAAAAGAATCTATGCTAGTCGAGGAAAATAAATATTGTTTTATAAATGCAGGAGTAAACATTATGTTTAAAATGTGATTCAAAATACCAATTTAAAAGATGCATATGCAATCTAGATCTTTAAGGGCAAGGAAATGAAAAAGTACACAAAGGGCACGTGAAGCCATGTAATAAGAAAGCATTCAAAATGTTAAAACAGAAGCAGAAAAAGATAGGATCTTTTAAAATAAAGTAGCAAAACTTGAAATAGCAGGAATCATTGCCACAAAAGTACAAGGCAAAGAAATAATATTTGTTATTTTGGAAACCTTTAGAACTTAAACAAACGGTTCATTCATCTGTTTTTTTATATTGAAAGCATTCCTTGTTTAGTAGTTAATTCACCTCCATCTTGCAAATATGAACTGGCTTGCTTTGCTTTATAGCTTCCAGCATACCCTGCATGAACACAGAAAACATTCATAACTAATATAAGAGCTGATAGTATAAGAAAGTAAATGGAATGCTTATAACTGTCCACTGAAAACAAATGAAAATTTAATACAACCATAATTACTTTAGAAAGCATAACAATAAAACTACTAAATTATAGGATAAGTAATTGATAGGAAAAATAGAATTTTTAATCCATAAGATGGTTTACATAAATGCAAACTTTAATGGACTCGGTTAAGAATCCATCCAAAAGGGGTTATACCAAAAAGAACCACACCACACATTGAACATGCATGGAATTAAGAATTCCACTGTGAAGATGAACAAGCCTAGATGTGAAAACTTGACAAACAAAAATCATATTAGGGTGGATTGTGCAGAACCAATGTAGAAGCCTGAAATTGATAAAGAAACTAAAAACAGATTGTGAATAGCAGATGCATATGCAAGGTGAAAAAATATAACTGGATATATGATTTTTCACCATCCGATAATTAATTTTTAGTAATGGGACATTATGCTGGAGAAGCTCCAATATGGAAGACAATTCCTGTAGGCTGGCATTATTCCGGCTTCAGATCCTGACTAAATATCAGACTTTAGCATTGAAAACCGAGATGTGTTATCCATGAAAGCCTCCATTTATACACTAAAATTAATTGATGAAAGGGGTGGCTGAATTTTTTGCAGCATGACAGATCGAAAAACCTTGAGGTCTATCATAGATGTCAAAGAATGTATCATCTCCACTTATTTTTGCTGCATGTTGTGTGTCTTATGTTGCTGCAGCGTGACATCCTAAAGCTGACAGTTCATTTTCTCACCATGCTCGAGTATCAGTTTCTGATAATGACAGTAAACACCGGTGGGTGCTGTACACATACTGAACCACCCCTTAAGATACCAGGATCTTGGGGACAAGTAGTGGCTGAAATGAGTGCAAACAGAACAGAGGTGTGGAGGATCCAGAAAATGAGAAGATAATGACATATGGGGTGCAAGTTCCCAACGTCAGGATCCATGACCTATATTAAAAGTTTATACCAAATATCTGAAACACATTGCTACCGGTACTTGTGACTGAAGAGATTGACATGGATTGGTATTTGAATGTTACCAGGCATATTCTTAAAAAGATCAGTGTTATATGATGTCACAAGGTACGCCTAACTTTATTGAAAAAGTTTGAACTTCACTGAACTTTAACCTCGTCGAACCTGAACTCGAACTTTATTCGTTATTTTTACATGGGAAGTTTTTTACATGCTTTTGCATTATTTTATAAATACTTGTGTGTATGTGTGTGTGTGTACACTGACTGAAAGCAAAGGATGGACAGCTCTCTTCACTGTCCCTCTGACATATTTATGCATTTTTTTAGAAAATAAATTTGATATATTTTTTTCATTCGAACTTAAAAAGCTTTTTTTTCCCATCTTTATCCATTGGCGAACTCGAATCGAACTTTATCCTTGTCGAACATGAACTCAAACTTGAACCTTGTGACTTAGGTGTTATATATGACATATGTAATACCCCAGGTTCCTTTAGCTGGTGCCATCAAGCTTAAGCTTATAACTTACCTCAGTTGGCAGCCTGCCATGTCACTCGGGGATAAAAGATCATGCAGAAATCTGCCATGAATTAAGGAATGTAAACTCAAGCAGATTTGAGACATAGTTACGATCCAAATACAAAAGGTAGTGATTAAATTGTGAAACCGAAAACCTTGCAATGATGTAGAGATGTCTTGAACTTGGCATAGAATACCAACAGATTCTGCTCAAGCCATAGGCCCCAACAAAGTAACGTGGAACAAAAGGTGGTCACATCACTTAAAATAACAAGATATCTTGAAGGGATCATATAATAGAGAGATTATACTGCTTTGTGAAGCACAATCAGGCCTCCGTGAATAGTTCAGAAAATGTTCCATAGAAAGTGCTGCCATCAAAGCAACACCCTTATTGATGACTGCATAGTGATAT
This sequence comes from Torreya grandis, assembly GCA_037957365.1. Lineage (NCBI taxonomy): Eukaryota > Viridiplantae > Streptophyta > Pinopsida > Cupressales > Taxaceae > Torreya > Torreya grandis. Next base: position 3,244,424 of record JARHVA010001210.1, on the reverse strand, counting down.
ATCTACAATTCCCCTTCTAATACTGAAGCGGATTAGGGGCTTTTATGCTGGTGTCTTCTTTATCTTAAAGTTTCTATTATTTGGGAGCGGCTCTTCTATTTTTTTATTGTTATATGCATTGATTTCGCTTGTAAGATTTCCTTGGGTCAGAGATGCTTTACTCACTCTTCTCATTGCTATTACTACTAGATGAAATTTTGAGTCCAAATTTCTGGACATTAGACTCTCATTGAAAAAAATTCCAATAAACAACTTTCCCAATTGGAGCCGAAGACCTCGTAGAGGGAAATGACATGAACTTTGATGTTTCCTAATGTTAGTTTATTCCTGGAGTGTTCAAGGCCTCACTGATCTGCTGTGTAAGTATGCGGTCAGGAATAGTTGTTAGTTTTTTAATAATATGAAAATTATCTATATGCAAGAAGTCAAGATCTCTAATTTCCTCCTTTAGAATGGCTACACGCATCATATGGCCTAGGGCCCTTTGTTAGACCACCAATTATAAGCCTGGCCCTGGTGGTGGTGTCACTCTCTTCGCTCCAGAGCTCTACCAAAATATTGTTTCTTGGGGGTCTGACCCCACACATTGAGTCGTTTGGACTCTTTTTGACTTTGATAATTGCATCATTGGGCTGGTTACCCTGTACGCCTCTATTGATGCTGTGGAACAAACCATGATTTGGAGATGGTTGGCAGATGCTTTGTGGGGATTTCAACATGGTTGAATCTCATGAAGATAAAGAATGTCATCTTCCCATGTGTTGGTGCACTAGGGAAAGAGAAGCTTGGCATTACATGCGTAACAAACTCGGGGTGTTTGATCCAAACCACCACCAGAGGAAAGATTTAGACTCACCCTAGTTCACTTGGTCCAATTTTCAACAAGGAGAGGATAGAGTGTGCTTAAATGCCTTGATCATGCTCTTCTTGCAGAACAAGATTTATTTTTCTTTGCTCTTATTCATGATAGGCCTGTTTCTGTGCTCCTTGACACTTTTTTGTTAGATCATCCTATCTGCTTCAATATAGAATGGACTACTCCTCAGGTGAGGCCCGCTAAAACATAGTACTGCTCATCTCAAGCATGAAAGAACTGTCGGGCATATTATCAGAATTTGGAACTTGGTTCCCAAACCCATTGGGGATCTTGGATGGATTTAGTGGTGGGCTGATGCTGTTTCTCTCACCACCACTTTCCTTCGTGTCTATGGGAAGCAAGCTGCTATTTTTCGTTTGTGCATTCATAATGCCAAAAACCGTGAATACCTCTAGGTTTCATAGGGAGCTAGAGGCCTTGCCTTTCAATGTTCACTTTTAGACTCAAGCAGCGCTTTGGAGACATAAACTCCAATTTGAGGAGGCCTACAAGGCCAAAGGAGCTAAACTTCGAGCTCAAATGCATTGGCTGAAAAATGGAGATAAAGCCACTAAAGAATTCTTATCTCTCCTCTGTTCTAGCTGCTGATAGAATCAAAGCCATCAAAGGGCTGCTAGGTTTACCAAGCTTCCTGACATCTTGCAAGCCTTTGCACACCATTATCATGGTGTTTTTTCAGCTCTCTCGAGCATGAAGCCGCTCTAGCTCAATGCCTTCAAATTGTCCCTTGTAAATTTTTTAAAGCTCAACTGGCTGTTGCTTGTCATAGGCCTCTCACCTTGATTGATCTCAAGGAAGCAGTTTTGCAGATGGCTATAGACAAAGCCCTAGATATTGATGGCTTCCCCTATGAGTTTTATCAAACCTCATGGGATACTATGGGTCCTGATCTTCCCAAAGTTTACTCTGAATCTATTTTGTCTAACTCCCTAGGGACTCTCATCAATCAAGGTGACATCAAGTTTATTCCCAAGGTTGGTGACCATGAGGTTATTACTAATTGGAGACCCATCACCCTTCTGAATGTTTCTTACAAAATCATTGCTAAGGCTTTTGCCCTCAAAATTAAGCATCTTCTTCTTTTAATTGTTAGAAGTGAACAAATAGGGTTTATCCAACATATATATATTATGGATAATGTCATTGTTGTCTGAGAAGGTAGGGAATGGGCAAGGGTGTCTAGTCAAAAGGCCCTATTTGTCAAGATTGATTTTGAAAAGGCTTATGATCGCATAGAGTGGTCTTTTATTACTGCCATGCTCCAATCTCTTTGTGATGTCCCCTTTTCGTATAATTCTAATAATTAATAAAATTGCCCAAATAGTGATTTTAATCCTTCGAAAATATAAGACAATTAATTAATTATTAAAATAGAAACTATCTTGGATAATTATTTGAATTACCGGAAAAATGGTTTTAACCATTTGGAAAATTAAGGTAATTTTAATGATTATTCTAAGGGATTTTATAATCAATAAATTGCATGAAAAATAATTTTTATCACTTTAATTATTAAAACAGTTTAATTAATTATTTAAGCAAGGATCTAATATAAAATAATTATTTAATTTGCCAAAAAATAATTTTAATTACTAATTTATTAAGGCAAGTTAATTGATTAATTCAAAAAGGCCTATAGTGAAATTAAAAGGAATGTCGGCTTAGGAGCTAAAGCAAAGAAAATGAAAAGATATCTTAAAAGTTGGCAGGAGAGGGTTATGAGGTATTTTACCTCTCCAAAGTGGTTCGCCCCCCTTTGGAAGGTATTGTTGACAATTCTTCCACAGGTCAAATTGTCTCTTGCCATTTGGAAAGTTCATGTCTTTAGCCAAGGAAGAAAGACTACAAAGGAAAGAATACATTGGGTTCGTATAGACTAGTTGTAAATACTCATTTGCAAAGACCTTGGCTACAACAGGATTTCCTTCAGACAATTTGTCCGAAGGAATGGTTCATCAAAGAAGGGGTTTTCACATAGCTTCGAGAGGTTGAAAGCAATAAGTCTATCAAAGAGAGGACAAATCAAAAAAACTCGAAGGGGTAGGTACCCTTCGGAAGGGTCGTTGACAAAAAACCTGAAGGGTGGGTACCCTTTGGGAAGCTACACTTCAATTTCGGAAAAGTCATTTGCAAGAACCTTGAAGGGCATGTGCCCTTTGCGAAGGACGTTTTCAAAATTCCTGAAGGGTACCCTTCGGGAAGGTTACAAGTTGCCTTCGAAAAAGGAATGGTTCAAAAAGAAGGTGGTGCCCGTGGAAGATCTCCTTCGGACAAAAAGTCTTTAGGATTCCTTTGGAAGAATTGGCAAACATAAAATCCAAAAAACAAAAGTCCATGGAATTGAAAAAGACTCGGACATTTTTCCGAAAAACAAAAAATCCGTAGGAAAGGAGCCTTGGACATTTTTTCTGAAAGGAGAAGCCAAAATACCCGAAGAAAATTAGCCAAGGGAGATGACAACAAATCCGAAAGAATAAAGACCAAGGGTAAAACAAAAAAGCCAAAGGAAATTAGCCAAGACTAAATATCCCAAAAAATCCGAGACCAATGGACAATTCCCGCGGACTTTTTGTTTGCGGGAAGTTGAAAGCAAAAAGCCTAGACAGAACAAAGTCCGCAGGAAAGAAAAAAGATTAAAGTCCGCAGAAAAATGCCGAAGAAAATAAGATGTCCGAAAAGACAAGCCAAGGCAAATAAAAATAGAAAAGACACAGGCAGACCAAAATAAGAGAAAATACATGCAAGCGACCAAAATTGACTGCCAGAAATAGATGCACCTTCAGACAATCAAGCAGGATCATGCAAAGTAACCATCATTTCGTTCCTAGATTAGCAAAGTGAAGTCTCTAATTTTAGACATGGCTTAGCTGAACATGCACAAACAAAGTCGACCGTATGAATTCACCGTCTAATTCTAACGCCAATGAGCTTTCATGCAAAGAGGAAGAAGACCAAATAGATGTTTTTTGGAAGGCTTAGTTATCTCCTTGAACCAAAAATAGACTCACGTGAAGTGATAATTGATCTTCCTCTTCTAATTTTAGCGCCACCTTTTGTTTTGACATTCTTTTTATATTAATGGCTTTTCAACCTTGTAAAAATCATCCCTCTTTTGACAAGACGATCTTTTGCCAAAGATTGAGTGTAACTTTTTTTAGATTAATAAGAAGAGCACTATTTTCAATTTTCAGCAAGCTGGTATAATGTATTTTGTCATTGATTTGCATAAGTGATAGAGTTTTCTTCCTTGCCAAGTCTTGATCCTTACCTAGTTACTAGCTGGTCATGTTATGCAGGTCATGTTCTGTGTTTTAACGTCTTTTGGCTGAGTCTACAATGGATGTTAGTGGCTGTTAGTGCTTGCAATCAGGGTTATTTTACCATTTCCCTCAACCCTAGATCACAAGATAGAACATTTTCGTGAAATACTTATGCATATTGATCAATTGGAGTTGAAAGTTTAGCCCTTCTTGTCTGGATTAGTGTTTTTAAAGAGCTCAAATTGAGTGGATCAATCTACATTCAAGTGTATCACCATCATTAGGTAGGATTTTCTTTCAAGTTTTCTTTCTCTCTTTTCCAAGCAGTTTGTAGCAGAGATCCTAATTGATACATCAAAGGGAGCTAGCCCTTACAATCTAAAGACTCAATCCACTGATTAGGTCATCCACAACCTAGGATTGTTTCCATGTAAGCCTGAAACTACCTTCACAGGGGTGCAAGTTTGATTGACAATAGATACAAATACGAGCTAAAGATCACAATTGAAGATATGTTGAATTTGATAATTATTTCTTCATGCTTGAAGAAGCTATTGGGATGCATACCCAATAGGTGTTCACAGATTTGGCGCTGATTTAATCTACAAAATGTGTTTTGACACCACCTTTGTTAAAAGAGCTTTTGTTACTTGCCCTAGAGTGGGGCGATTTGCTTTGAGAGGCTATTGAGAGGGTTTGGTGGATTATTTGAGGTCCATTTTATGCATAATAATTTTGATTATCATTTTTATTAATTTTTCAAGTGTTGCGACTTGTTTGGGATTGAAGGGTTTGATATTTGAAAAGGTAAATTTTGAAAACTAGGGTTTTCAAAAATTTGGAGCAATTTTGGGTGACCTTCCCATGGAAGAAAATTTTGAAATTACTTTTATTTGATCATTTTGAGCTCTTATTTGCATCATAATTCCAAATATTGAGGGAGTTATGAATTTTTGTAGTTTTCAGTTGTTCGGAGGAAATAATATTTGTTGAGAGTAGATTTGCAAGGGTTTTGTTCTGATTTAATTATTGCAGTAATTTTCTGAATATTGGCGATTGGATTGGACTAAAGCTTGAGCAGGGATTAGAGTGGGAAAGAAGGATTTCAATTCAGATAGTGTGACGCTAGGGTTTGGAGGATTGAAACATTCATTTCAGGGTCTTTCTTCATTGCAGTAAGAGCCATTGGTGGCCAAATTCACAAGGTATTTTTTGGCTATTTATTTCAAGATCAATTGGAGTTAATTCTTAGTTTGAAGGTGCAATTACAATAGCTAGGGTTTGCTGATTTTTCTAAATTCAGAATTTAGAAATTGTGGATTTTAGGAGAAACCCCTTTTTGATTGAATCATTCCATTTGGAGTTATTACAGTGGTATCAGAGCACTGATCTTGTCTACCTGTGAGTTTGATTGTTGGATGCAAGCAGGTAAAGAGATCTTGTATTATCACAAAAAGAAAAAGTCATAGGTGATCAAGGGTTTACTTCAGAGCAAGTAAAATTTTTGCAAGATTTGATCAAGGAGAAGTGATCTTCAACATACCTTGAGTATGCAAATTGCAACCATGTTGAAGACTACACTAGATTCAAGCAAGAGCTATCACTTTCATGAAAAAAGTAGTTCAAATGGCAATGAGAGAGTTCTATCAATACCCCTTATAAATTTTTCAAGGTTACATTTTTGCAGAGAGAAATAGTAGTTGAGATTGAGACACCAATGTGTGATTCACTTAACACATGTCAACAAGAGCATGCAGTCCCATAGACACTTGCATCAAAGGGAAAGGCAAGGAGTCATCAAGGAAGAAAGGACCAAACTACATGGAGAGTTGGACGAAAAAAATGAAGGGACATCGCTTTATGAGGACTCTTATGAGGGAGCCAATGAAACAAAAAAAAAATAGAATTTGATGGGCAGCCCATAGGGGTGCAAGTGGATGATAAAAGAGAAGAGGAAATCCAAGAGCGTGAACTAAAAGAAGTACAAGGTAAGGATTTTTTATTGATAGGGGATGTCTATTTATCTTCTAATGATTGTATACATGATAGTAGTGAAGTCACCAAAGATGATAAAATGGACATGGTTTGCAAAATGAGGCATGGGGATTCCTTGATTCAAGTTCACAATTATTGGCACTAAGAGGTATGGGATCCTAGTAATTTTATGAGTTGTACAAAGATTCTCAATTCTGATTTTAAATTCTTTATGACTAATTCCATGGGAATAAAGAAAGAATCAGAATCGTTTGGGGCATGGAGGAATATAGGCATGCACAAGTTAACATTGGAACTAGAGTTTAGTGTTGACCATTTTGGTCCTACAGGCCAAAATCGGTCTCCTTCTTCCCTTGCTGTTCTGAGCCAATTCAAATTTGGTTTGCACAAGTCTTTTGGCAAAAGGATGAACCAGTTCAATGGTTCGACGTCGGGGTTCAACGGCATGATCTTTCTAAGAACTTTGAACCATTGTTGGTTCAATCGGTTGGTTTAGTCGGTTTGGTTCAAAGTGTTTGGTTCAATCGAAAGGTTCAAAGGGGGTCTTCTAAAGTCCGAAGGACGAGTTCCCTTACGGAGGGCAGTCAGGCACAAACTGGACCATTCTAGCATGTTGCAGAGGGCAATTCTAGACCCAAAGGTGCCCTTGCGGAGGGATCAAAGTTAATGAGGCAGAAAAGGGTAAGTTTCCTTCAACAAAAAAGACCAAGGCAAAGAATTCCTTCGGACTTTCTGTCCGAAGGAATTTCGTAAGGAAAAGAACAAAGATTGAATTTTTTCGGGCAAAATGCCCGAAGGAATTCACAAGGCAAAGACTGTCCTTTTGAAAGGAAAATTCCGCGGAAGAATTCACAAGGCAAATCTTTTGGACCAAAAGTCCAAAAGGAATTTGCCCGAAGAAAAGAGCCGACCGAAAGAAACTAACAAGGAATTCTTTCAGGAGAAAATCCCGCAGCAAAACAAACTAGGCCAATTCTTTCGGACAAAAAGTCCGAAGGAATTCCTTCGGACTTTTTGCCCGAAAGAATTCGCCCAAAAGATAGGGCCAAAACATTGAAAGGGACATTTCCGATTCCTTCAGACATTTTGTCCGAAGGATTTGAAGACCAAGGCCGCCTGAAGTACCTCGAAGGGCAGGTGCCCTTGCGAGGGGCTCTTGGCGCCCATGAAAGGGACCTTTTCAAGACGCGAAGGGGATGTCTCTCAGAGAAACGATCCACTTACAAGTTTTCGAAGGGCTTTTTTCCTTGACCAAGTGCTCCACACAAGTCTTGAAGGAATTGTTCAAATGTAGAAAGTTCTAAAGGCCAAATTCTTATGGAGAAAGTGCCCTAAACAATTTCCCCAAAGGGTACATTTCTTGGGGAAGTGTCCTCTACAGGGTCCAAAGGAAATGATCTGAAAGGTCAATTCTATTGGAAGGTGTCCCAAACAAAATCCCACATATAGCGTCTGAAGGAAATGATCCGAAGAAATTGATGATGGTTGCACAAACATCAACTTCTGCCTCAGCAAATAGCCGTTGATCTTTAAATGCCTAAGTGCAAACCTGAAGGAATTCAAAGGCCTTAAGGCCAAGGAAGACACCGCTGAGAAAAGAGCCTAAGGAGCCAGCCAAGGATTGATGGAAGATAGCCTTGGGGGGCTCGAATTGCCAGAAGGATCCAGGAGATGACAAAAGACAAAACTAGGAAAAGACAAAGTTGGAAAATGGCAAAAGTCAAGAGTGAACTCAGCGACCCGCCAAAAAGGGAGCCCAAAGAGCCAAGCGCGAAAACAGACAAAATAGTCCAAGTGGCAAAAGAAGGTGTCAGCACAAGGAGTTATTCCAGTGGTTGAAACAATCTCTGCCAAGTGGTCATCAAGGAGCACAAATATTAAATGGCGCACCCTGCTTTTTTTTTCTCATTTTGCATTAATGAGCAGACAACCGCGTGAATCTCTTTAAGAAGCGGTCTTGTTTATAGACAAAAGGGGCGGCCTTGTCATTAAAACAATCGGGCGACTCATGCTTATGCAGTAGCGTTTAATACATTTTAAGCGCTAAAGTCAAGACTGGCGACTACACAGCATGGTTCTGTCAGGCCGTTTCTAGAAGCATGATATCAGCATCAACGACTACCTCTTCCCAAGGATTCAACGCAGCATGGATCGTTTATTTTTCAGAAAGCGCCAAAGTATTTTCCAAAATGCTATATATTTGTAACTTCTCATTTGAGAAAGGGGATCTCGCAGCTTGTAAGGTGGAGCTCTGCCGAAATTTACCTTAAATCAAAAAGAAGCATTTTTGCCTCCATTTGAGCTTGCACTTTTGCATGTCTATGGCTTTGTCTTGTGTTAAGTCATTTTCCTTCATGCTTTCACAGAATGATTCCAGCATGTCTAGTGTATTGTGAGTTCTTCTTTTGCTGGTTAGCCAGAAGTGTCCACAGCAGAGTATAGGCTCATGTGAACAGGCTGCCATAGTGTGTCTTAGAACACCTCTAGTAGTTCTTCCTCCTTGTATCTCTAGAGGACCCCTAGCTCACTAATGCAGAAGAATTTCTCATATCAAATGAAGTGTATATCAGCTTGTTCTTGGTGGAAAGTGTATGTTCAAGCTAAGTAGATCAACCATTTTTGGTGCATCACCGTTTAGTTTAGGTTTTGTTTTCAGTAACCCTTCTCTCTTTTCACCCCCCCCATTGTTAGCAGTAGGAAATCCAAGACCTCAGAGATGCATCAAAGGGAGCTAGCCCTTATCTAGAGATTCTCCCCTCAGTTTTGCTAGACTCACAGGCAAGAGAGGAGTCTCCATTGTGCCGCATGGAAGAGAGAAGCTCAGCTTTCTGTCAAGGGTGCAATCCACAGCGTCAAGATTTAGGTGGGAGATAATGAGAATATTTTGCACAATTTGAGTGACACAAAGGCTCCTTCATCTTCATCAATCAACATGATAGGAGGGTATTTTATGAGTACATGGAAGAAGGATGAAAGGAACAATGATAGGGCTGTTATGAGACATCATGGACAGCCATGTGCTTGTAAAAGAGGGTACACTACAACACAATTGGTAAGTTTACCTAGTTCTGATTTTTATCATGCATATGTTGGAAGAGATAAATTGAAGTCTGAATTTTATGGCTTATAAAATTCTGAGACATCTAGTCGATTCCAACCCCTACATACAAGCATTATATTGCCCTCTCTAAATATGTTTCGGTTCACAAGGAGGAGAGTTCATGCATGGACAAATTCTAAAATCAATTGCTCCCAAAATTATGAATTAACATGGTAGGTACAATAGTATATAAAAAGGGATAAAATCCAATATTGGTGAGGTTTGTTTGGTGATGCATACATGTGTGAGGAAGCTAGCAATGGACAGCCAAGGGAAGGATATGTTGACGCTGTGGATTGCACCCTTGACAGGTGGCTGAGCTCCTGCCTTCCACACGTCACAATGGAAACTCCCCTCTTGCCTGTGGGCAAGGCAAAACTGGGGGGACAGTCTCTAGATAAGGGCTAGCTCCCTTTGATGTATCTTTTAGGTCCTGGATTTCCTACTGCTAACAAATAAATGGATAAAAGGGGGGGTTGAAAAGAGAGAAGGATGCTGAAAACAGAACCTAAACCTAAACTAGAAGGTGATACACCAAAAAATTTGATCTACTTAGCTCGAACATACACTTTTCACCAAAGACAAGCTAACAAACACTTCATTTGACACGAGAAATCCTTCTGCATCAGTGAGCTAGGGGTCCGATGGAGATACAGGGAGGAAGAACTACCAGAGGCGTCCTCAGACACACTATGGCAGCGTATTCGCAGGTACCTACACTCCTCTAGGGACACTTCTGGCAGACCTGCAAAAGGAGAACTCACAATACACTAGACATGCTGGAGTCATTATGTGAAAGCATAAAAGAATGACTTAACACAGAACAAAGGCATAGACACATACGAAAGTGCAAACTCAAAATGGAGGTAAAAAATGCTCTGTCTTGATTCAAGGTAAAAATCCGACAGAGTTCTGCCTTACAAACCCAGAGATTTTTTTGGCAAAGCTTTACCTTCCAGGCTTAGAGGATCCCTTCTCAAAATGAAAAGTTTACAATATATAGAAAGAGAAGTAAAGGCGCCCCTTTGGAAAAGACTTCGGAGCCTTTTTACAAGTTGGCCCATGTGCGTTGAGAGCATCGGGAAGAGGAAGTCGCTGTTGCTGATATCATCCTTCTAGAAGAGGCCTACTAGAACCATGCTGTGTAATCGCCGGTCTTGACTTTGGCGTTCAAACATTAATGTGAAAGCACAGGCCGCGCCTCTTTTTCTGCAAACAAGACTGCTCCTTCCAGATATTCGCGCGGTTTGTCTGCTCATAAATGCAAAGTGGAGAAAAAAGGCCGTGCCGCTTACTATTTGCGCCATTTGATGACCACTTGGCAAGCACTGTTCCAACTGTAGGAGTAAATCCTTGAGTCGACACCTCTCTTTGCCACCTGGACTGTTTGTCCATTTCTGCACTGTCTTTTCCTGGTTTTGTCTTCTCTATCTCCTTCGGCCCTCGGGGCTATCTTCTTGGCGGGTCGTTGAGTTCACTCGCGGCCTATGCTTAAGCTTTTTCAAAATCAACAACAATTTCACCGCCTTAAATTTGACGTTTGTGCACCTGTCATTGGGCGTTTGAATTTCCAACGGCTAGTTCGCCATGCTTGATTTTGACATCTTCGGGCTCGTCACCCCTTGGAATTTCTTCGGCCTTTTCCTTTCCTTCGGCTTTTCTCTGGTCGGGCTTTTGTTTCTGCTATTTTTCTCGCGGGCAAAATGTCCGCAAGAATTGTCTCGATCACTTTGACTTTCAGAAACTTCCTTCGGGTTTTTTACCCGCGGCTCTTCTCGAATTTCTTCGAACAAAAAGTCCGAAGAAATTCGAGAAGAGCCGCGGGTAAAAAACGCGAAGGAAGTTTCTGAAAGTCAAAGTGACAAAAGTCTGAAGAAATCGCTTCTTGTTTTTTTGCCTTGGTCTTGTTTATTTCTGCGGAATTTTTTTCGAAGGATTTCTTCGGACAAAATGTCCGAAGAAATTCTCGTCCTTTGCCTTGTAAATTTTTTTGAAGAAAACTTAACTTTTTGGCTTTCTCCCTGACCCCTTTGCAAATGTTCCCTGCCCTCTGCAAGGGCACTTGAGTCCGGAACTGTTCTCTGCAAGGGCACTTGAATGGTTCCTTTTATATTTGACTGCCCTCTGCAAGGGCACTGGTCCTTCGGGAGACTCTCTTGAACCTTCCGGTTGAACCCTTTGACTTGAACCGTCTAATTGAACCAAGCCGATGAACCGTTTGATTGAACCTTGCCGTTGAACTTTGCCGATGAACCAAAGCATTGCACCGACCCGTTGAACCGATTGAGTGAACCGACTGCTTGAACCAAGCACTTGAACTCAGAATAGTCCATTTTGCGCCTAAGTGTTGGGAACCTGTTTCTTGCCTGCAGAGCCCGTAGAAATTTCCTGAAGAGTCCGTAGAAATAGGCCTACAGAGTCCGTAGAAACTTTCTGTAGAGTCCGTAGAAACTTCCTGCAGAGTCCGTAAAAATTTTCAAGACTTGTACAAAATCAAAAAATGAACTGGCTCAGAATAGCAGGGAAGGAAGGAGACCGATTTTGGCTTGTTGGACCAAAAATGGTCAACAAATTGGCGACTCCCAGGGGAAGCATACCTGCTATGCTTAGAAACCAGTTGCCTTAAAATCCATTGGGCACGGAGTCAGAATGCAGCTTTGAAGAAAGGTTAACAACAGCCTTGAGAGATCCAAGAATCAATCATGAGCTTTTACCCCAGACACAAGGGAAAACACACACAAGGCTAAAAACACTACTTGTGCAAACAAAACTTAGAGAAAACAGGGAAAAAAACTGAAAGCAAACTACTATATTCAGCTAACTAGGTATATTTGCCTCCCTCCTGGATCAAAGGCTAGACAAGTGGCTGAATGGAATGGAGATCTGGTGACTTGCCCTTCTTGCCTGCCACCTTGGTTGGCTCGTCTCCAAATGAATCAAGGGCAAACATGCTTCCAACACATATGTATCCTTCTTGTTCTTGGAAGCTTGCCTCCTGCTGGTTCTTCATGCTGGTGCATCTTATCAAGAAATCGGTCGCTGCTGGCTCATCACCATAAGCCCTCGGATATGCATAGTCCATCTGCAGTGCATCATGGTTTGACCCGTTCCCTTCAGCTCCGTTGAAGACCCTGTCAAACTCATCCTCTGCTCCTTCATGGCTTTCTTGAAGAAGGGTGACTGTTGTGATGTCTGAAATGGAGTCACAGCCTGATTGCTCATCCCACAGAACATCACCTTCTTGCTCAAGACTCTCTTCTTCAAAGCTGTCCTCAAGATGGACGGGCCTTTCCTTTTCCTGCTTAAAGATCAGTCTCTAGTTGTTCAAAGACATCCATCTGATCCTCCTCCAACTCAGGCTCTATGGCATGGTCATCCTCCTCATCGAAGCAACAAGGAAGTTCATCAAACAAGGGAGGAGAGAAGTCACCATGCTTACTTTCCTCTTCATATTGCTGGAACATTCGCATGTATGCATGACCTGCGTCTTCTCCATTGCTGATGATGTCTTCAGAAAGAGCCTCCATGATGATTTCCTCTTCATTGTCGCTCATGATAGCCTTTTGGACAGCTACAGATTGGATCTTCTGCTCCTCACTTGCCTCCTGCAGAACAGGTTCCTCCTTGAGAAGGGGTGAAGTGGAAAAACCATGTGGAAGAGGAGGCAGTCCTTGAGTTGGAATCGAATGATTCTCCTCTTTCCATTTGGCCAGCACTTCATCTATATCAGGTGTGGCCTGATAGCTCTCGGAGGTGTGTAGATGGGGTGTGTTCAGACATGTCCATTACACACTGGCTGAGGAATCTCACTCTGGATTCCAACTCTGCAATTCCCCTGGCTATATTTTCTTGGAAGAGCCTTTCCTGGAGGTCACAATCATCATCATGAGCAGGAGCAACGTCGACTTCTTTAAGGTTTTGAGCAAAACCTTTCTCCTCCTCCTTCTTGCCCCATGATTCCACTGCTTGCTTCCAACTCAGGATCTTGCCATCATGTTGAGAGACCTGAGGAAGTTGAAGAAGACTAGGAAGGGTCCGCTCATGCATAGGAAGCGCTGCTTCAATTGAAAACGTATTTGGCGTGTATAATGCCATTGCTCAAAACCATGGACCTTGTTTTCTTTCATATAGTTTTTTGATCAAGCTCAGATTGTTCATGGAATCACCCCAAACAGCTCTCCTGGTTACCCTTCAACAATGAGGGAAGTAACGCTAGAGTTTGAGGTGGTTCCATGACAACCTGAGCTTCACCAAAGTTATACAAAAAATGTGATTTTTGATGGCACCTGGACTGCTTAACAGCTGATTCAACTCGGAGTCGCCATTGGTGTTGATAAAAAAGCCTCCAAACGCTGGTTGGTTGAAGGACACACCAAAAATTCTTCAACTCTTTGGACAAAACTTGTCCCACAATCGCCTGATTAAAGGTTAGGTGCTGTATTAGTGGTTCTTTCTGCTGTAACAGGACCAACACCAATCCTGGAACTTTACTGAGTGTAAAAACTTGATCCCACTGGGCGTACCAAAAACTGTTGACGCAGTGGATTGCACCCTTGACAAGAGGCTAAGCCCCTGCCTTCCACACGTCACAATGGAAACTCCCCTCTTGCCTGTGGGCAAGGCAAAACTGGGGGGACAGTCTCTAGATAAGGGCTAGCTCCCTTTGATGTATCTTTTAGGTCCTGGATTTCCTACTGCTAACAAATAAATAGAAAAAAGGGGGGGTTGAAAAGGGAGGACGCTGAAAACAGAACCAAAACCTAAACTAGAAGGTGATACACCAAAAAAGTTGATCTACTTAGCTCGAACATACACTTTTCAGCAAATACAAGCTAACATACACTTCATTTGACACGAGAAATCCTTCTACATCAGTGAGCTAGGGGTCCGATGGAGATACAAGGAGGAAGAACTACCAGAGGCGTCCTCAGACACACTATGGCAGCCTATTCGCAGGTACCTACACTCCTCTAGGGACACTTCTGGCAGACCTGCAAAAGGAGAACTCACAATACACTAGACATGTTGGAGTCATTCTGTGAAAGCATAAAAGAATGACTTAACACAGAACAAAGGCATAGACACATACGAAAGTGCAAACTCAAAATGGAGGTAAAAAATGCTCTGTCTTGATTCAAGGTAAAAATTCGGCAGAGTTCTGCCTTACAAACCTAGAGATTTTTTGGGCAGAGCTTTGCCTTCCAGGCTAAGAGGATCCTTTCTCAAAATGAGAAGTTTACAATATATAGAAAGAGGAGAAGAAGTAAAGCCGCCCCTTTGTTAAATACTTTGGCGCCTTTTTACAAGTTGGCCCATGTGCGTTGAGAGCATCGAGAAGAGGAAGTCGCTGTTGCTGATATCATCCTTCTAGAAGAGGCCTGTTAGAACCATGTTGTGTAATCGCCGGTCTTGACTTTGGCGTTCAAACATTAATGTGAAAGCACGGGCCGTGCCTCTTTTTCTGCAAACAAGACTGCTCCTTCTAGATATTCACGCGGTTTGTCTACTCATAAATGCAAAGTGGAGAAAAAAAGCTGTGCCGCTTACTGTTTGCGCCGTTTGATGACCACTTGGCAAGCATTGTTCCAACTGCAGGGGTAAATCCTTGAGTCGACACCTCTCTTTGCCGCCTGGACTGTTTGTCCGTTTCTGCACTTTGTCTCTTCCTGGTTTTGTCTTCTCTGTCTCCTTCGGCCCTCGAGGCTATCTTCTTGGCGGGTCGCTAAGTTCACTCGCGGCCTGTTCTTAAGCTTTTTCAAAATCAACAGCTATTTCACTGCCTTAAATTTGACATCTGTGCACCCGTCACTGGGCATTTGAACTTCCAACGGCTAGTTCGCCGTGCTTGATTTTGACGTCTTTGGGCCCGTCACCCTTTGGAATTTCTTCAGCCTTTTCCTTTCCTTAGGATTTTCTCTGGTCGGGCTTTTGTTTCGGCTATTTTTTCCGCAGACAAAATGTCCGCAGGAATTGTCTCGATCACTTTGACTTTTGAAAACTTCCTTCGGGTTTTTTCCCACGGCTCTTCCCGAATTTCTTCGGACTTTTTGTCCGAAGGAATTCCTTCGGACAAAAGTCCGAAAGAAATCGCTTCTTGTTTTTTTGCCTTGGTCTTGTTTATTTCCGCGAAATTTTTTCCGAAGGATTTCTTCGGACAAAATGTCCGAAGGAATTCCTTCGAGCATTTTGTCCAAAGAAATTCTCGTCCTTTGCCTTGTAAAAATTTCCGAAAAAAACTTAACTTTTCAGCTTTCTCCCTGACCCCTTTGCAAATGTTCCCTGCCCTCCGCAAGGGCACTGGTCCTTCGGGAGACTCTCTTGAACCTTCCGGTTGAACCCTTTGACTTGAACCGTCCAATTGAACCAAGCCTTTGAATCAAGCCGATGAACCGTTTGATTGAACCTCGCCGTTGAACTTTGCCGATGAACCAAAGCATTGAACCAACCCGTTGAACCGACTGCTTGAACCAAGCACTTGAACTTGGAATGGTCCATTTTGCGCCTAAGTGTTGGGAACTTGTTTCTTGCCTGCAGAGTCCGTAGAAATTCCCTGCAGAGTCCGTAGAAATAGGCCTACAAAATCCATAAAAACTTTCTGCAGAGTCCATAGAAACTTCCTGCAGACTCCGTATAAATTTCCAAGACTTGTGCAAAATCAAAAAATGAACTGGCTCAGAACAACAGGGAAGGAAGGAGACCGATTTTGGCCTGTTGGACCAAAAATGGTCAACAGGATATACATCTTACATAAGGGGATCCCTACCGATGGGTTTAGATGATTATGATATGCACTTGCAAGGTATGTTTTCCAATTTGGTTAAGCTTGTTTTCTCTTTACAAATGGAATGACTACATTTTCAAAATGAAGGATGGATATGGTATAAAGAAGGTCCTAGCACACCTTGGAATGCACACTATGGGAGCACACCTCCTCAGTGCTTCTCCATGAGATGAATTTAGTTATGGACAGCCTTGCTAAGCATATTAATTTGGTTCAGTTTTGCAGTCCTAATCTTCTTCATACAAAGCATAAGTCCATGATGGTTTGTTGGGAAGCATGGAGTTAAAGACCTTGTTAAGGATCAGCTTGGTAATAAGCAAATTGAAATTTCTGGGTAGAGGCATGGTTGTGTTTTACTATGACAACCAACATATTTACATGCACAATCTCTGGGGGAAGGTTTCCACTCATAAGGGGACCTTGTGGATAAGCTCGAAGCATGATAAGAGGTATGATAGTTACTATTTTGAGTTGCATGACGCATTGAGTTCTTTTAATCAGCATACTAGGTGACAAAATAAGTTCTGATGGCATCCCACAGATCATGGGAAAAGGAGAGAATGCAAGTATTAATTCTCAATCTTGTCATCATGAAAAATCAGAATTAGACATGTACTTACAGCAATATCATGAAGGAGGAAAGACTGATTTTTGGGGACTCTTGATGAGCTTATTGAGTGTTACATGCATGCATGGGAACGTTGATAAAGGGCAGCATTTGGAAGGGCACATGGTGTGCACAAGGAGGCCCATATATGTTGAGTTGTACTACCTTGAGGCCTCACATCATGGAAAGTTTACAAGATGATACCTAGCTGATTTCTTTTTGCATGATTGGAGAGTTATAGCATGGCATTTGGGGGGTCATTACCCTCGGGGAAGCAAGGTAATCAAATTCTATTATGTTTTTTATTTCAACTTTTTGCCACATCACTTCTTTGGAAGGTATAAGGGAAAGGAGCTTCTTCATCCACCACTTGGTATTGAAAGAGGTGTTTGACTCTGAACATGTGGAGCCTTTTGAAGGCTATGAGGACACATCTAGCACTTGGGGGCAGCCCCAAGATATAGGTACAATAGGTTCATGGCTCCGTTGAGGGCTACCACTTTTTGGGAAGCAAGGATAGATTTTGTTTGCATTATGGGACATGCTGGCAAGGTGGAATGGCATTCAATATCCATTTGGGGTATGTCACACTATGATTTTTGGCAAAAGTTATTCCACTTAACAGGTAAAGGAGCAAGGCTTTGTGAGCATTACAACAAGTTTTACCACTTGGACATGGTAATTGGGTATATGAGCTTGCATTTGCTTGAAGGCAAGCAAATTTGAGAAGGGAGGATTGTGATGTCCCCTTTTCATATAATTTTGATAATAAAATTGCCCGAATAGTGATTTTAATCATTCGAAAATATAAGATAATTTAATTAATTATTAAAATAGAACTATCTTGGATAATTATTCGAATTACCGAAAATTGGTTTTAACTATTTGAAAAATTAAGGTAATTTTAATGATTACTCTAAGGTGTTTTCTAATTAATAAATTGCTTGAAAAGTGATTTTTACCACTTTAATATTAAAGCAATTTAATTAATTATTTAAGGACCTAATATAAATAAATTATTTAAGTTACCAAAAAGTAATTTTAATTACTAATTTATTAAGGCAAGTTATTTAATTAATTCAAAAAAACCTAACGTGAAATTAAAAGGAATGCCAGCGTGGGAACTAAAGCAAAGAAAAGGAAAAAATACCTAAAAATTGGCAAGAGAGTGTTGAGGTATTTTACCTCTCCAAGGTGGTTCGCCCCCTTTTGGAAGGTACAAATATGAGGTGAAGATCACAATCGAAGATATGTTGAGTTTGATAATTATTTCTTCAAGCTTGAAGAAGCTATTGGGATGCATGCCCAATAAGTGTTTACAGATTTGGAGTTGAATTATTCTACAAAAGATGTCTTTTGATGCCACCTTTGTTAAAGGAGCTTTTGTTACTTGCCCTAGAGTGGGGCGATTTGCTTTGAGGGGCTATTGAGAGGGTTTGGTGGATTATTTGAGGTCCATTTTATGCATGATAATTCTGATTATTCTTTTTATTAATTTCCAAAGTGTGGCGACTTGTTTGGAATTGAAGGGTTTGATATTTGAAAAGGTAAATTTTGAAAACTAGGGTTTTCAAACATTTGGAGCAATTTTGGGTGACTTCCCATGAAAGAAAATTCTGAAATTATTTTTATTTGATAGCCATTAATTTTGTGATCATTTTGAGCTCTTATTTGCATCATAATTCCAAATATTGAGGGAATTATGAATTTTTGAAGTTTTCAGCTGTTCGTAGGAAATAATATTTGTTGAGGGCAGATTTGCAAGGGTTTTGTTCTAATTTAATTATTGCAGTAATTTTTTGAATATTGGCGATTAGATTGGACTAAGCTTGAGCCGGGATTAGAGTGGAAAAAAAGGACTTCAATTTGGCTAGTGTGGTGCTAGAGTTTGGAGGATTATAACATTCATTTTAGGCTCTTTCTTCATTGTAGTAAGAGCCATTGGTGGCCAAATTCACAAAGTATTTTTTTGCTTTTTATTTCAAGGTGAATTGGAGTTAATTTTCAATTTGGAGGTGCAATTACAGTAGCTAGGGTTTGTTGATTTTTCTAAATTCAGAATTCAGAAATTGTGGATTTTGGAGAAAACCCCTTTTTGGTTGAATTGTCCCATTTGGAGACATTTACACTCTTGGCTCTGGCCCTCGATTTGTGCAGGTTGTGAATATGTTTTTCCAAGATGTTGGGGCATTTATTACCATCAATGGGGCCCACTCTAGTCGGTTTGAGTTGCATAGCTCTATTAGACAGGGCTGTCCTTTAGCTCCTTCTCTATATGTCTTGATGACTGAAGGTTTTAGCTATCTCTTAGCTGACTTTGCTTCTAGGGGTTTCATGAAGGGCATCTCTCTCCCTAATTTTGATCATCAGTTGCTTAATGGTCACTTTGATGATGATTCTTTCCTCACTCTTCAAGAAGAAGAAGCCTTGGTCAAGAATGCTATGGAATGCCTTCACATTTTTTGTTTGGCCTCTAGGTCATCCATACAATGGAAGAAAAAGCAGTGTTACCACCAATCTCTCTTGCCAAACCCTCCTTGGTTGGAGGGATATCAATGGCAGTGGCTCCTCCTTGGAGTCCAATTTAAGTTTCCGGGCATTCCATTTGTCTTTCAAGCCTCTTTCTGCTTTGTAGTCTTATGTGGTTCAAAGGGTTGAGAAAAAGATCTCTTTTTGGATCACCAAGCCCTTGTTGTTAGTAGGTAAGTTTTAGATTTGCTCCAAGGTGTTGGCTACTACTCATGTTTACTACTCTTCATGTTGGGCTCCTTCAAATGCTGCCTATACCAAGTTGGAAAAACTCCTAAGAGATTTTCTATGGGCCAAATTTGAAGGCCACAAGGGTTTTCACAAAGTATTGTGGGATAAATGTCACTGGCTTAAAGAGGTCGGTGGTATTAAGTTGCAAGGGCTTGCTCTTAGCATTAAGTGGATCATTAGAGGGCTAGAAGGTGATGAAGCCTGGAAGATTTGGTTAAAAAATTGTATTTCTCAGGGGCACCCTTGGGGCAGGAAGCCCTGACAAGGCCTTGGTTTGCATAGTCTTCTCACAACCCCTTAGAGTATTTGAAAAGGTTGGGAATGGCTCAAACCTCATCTCATTTCGCTGGAAGAGGAATTCAAGAATGGCCTATCTCTTAATTCTCACTCTCTCTGGTGGTCCTCAACATCGAATTTTCACAATGTTCCTTTTGCCTTGGTCCCATGGATCAAGAGTTTGAGGTTGTTCAAAAAAGGTATTAAAACTATTGGGGATTTATTCTGCAAAATTTGCTGCACTTGGCTTCCTTGGAATCTAGTTCAGAACATATTTAACCTTAACAAGGAAGATGTTAAGTCTATTAGAGAAATTTAGAGTTCCATTCCTAAAGAGTACCTTCATAAGATTGGAGTTACTTTTCTTACTCCCTAGTGGAAGGATTGACATTGGCTTACTGCCATGCCCTTTTGTCGTTATTCTCCTTGTTCGGGGTATAATCTTTTGGCTCTTCAACACATTTAGGATGACATTCTTAATGACCAATGGAATCTTCACTCCAGCCAAGCATTTTGGTCTAGAAGATTTTCCCCAATACAGGATCCCTTTATTGAACCCAAAAAATCTCACTTCCTTTGGTGTATTGTTTACCAGGGTTCGCTTGTGGGTGACTGCCTCAAGCACATGGGGGTTTCAAATCCCATTTGTCCGGCTTGTCACCAACCAGAGACAATCAAACATCTCTTTTGGTTTTGTGCTCATGCTCAATCAACTTAGAATTGGATTCACACCCTTTTCAAACCTTTCAGACCAGAATGCTTTCCCTGAAAAATGGCTCTCTTAGGGGACTCTGCTTTGTTACCTACAAGATACAATAGATTTTGGTAGATTTTCCATGCTGATATTCTTTTTCAAATTTGGAAAGCTAGAAACTATGTTTTTTTAATCATGAAGATATGAAAAGAAGCTTCTCTGTAACTAACAAAGTTGTTGTGATCTCTAATGTCATCCTCCAGATTTAGAGCCAAATAGAGAAAGTTTGTCTGGAGCTTAATCATCTCCAGGTTCTGTTAGATCACTGGGAAATGCCCCGTGCACGGTCAATTGTGAGTCTTCGGATCTTCCACATTTCCATTCTCCTCCTCGTTGGCAAGGACATGGTCTTCACATGCAGCATTCTCAGAGTCGTCGTAGGAGACCCTCTCCTCCTCGCCAGGCATCCCCTTGCCATGACGGGTCTGATGGTTCTAACCAAGGAGGTGGTGGAGGGGGGCTTGGGGCCCTCCTACACAAGACAAGTTTCTACGTCTAGCCCTTGCTATTTTGCCCTCCTGACAAGTTGATGAAAATGAAAACAATCAGCAAAAGGATGAGTGGGATCCCTTGTGGATGATGACCCCCTACTTAGGGGCGCTGGGGAGGAAATCCGTAGGATCCTCGTTCCCCACCACCTCCTCCGGCCGACATGTTTGCTGCTACTATCTAATGAATTTATTGTTACTTGTGTTTTTATGGTGCTTTTTTTTTCGTTGTTATGCACTTATGTCAATGACTTGATGTGATATTTTTTTGGTGTGGTCATTATTGACCCTCTGCTGGACCAGTTCAACTCCCGAGGCTTTTTTTATCTTGGTGTGATATTGTTTGTGGGGTGTGACTCTTTCCACCCCATTTTTTTTGTGTGACTAGCGTTGTACCATATTATTTTTATTAGTATAAGTACGCTTTTCAATCAATTTTTTTTCCAATAAATCCACAATGTAATAGGACTTTATAAACTTTAAAAAATACGAAAATATCATCTATTCAAAAATTTCTAACTTTGCAGTAAATGTTATTTTTTTTCTGATGTTGGACATCTGAGCTATGAAATGAATGGGCATACAGAGCAAGGACATACCTCCCAAACTTTTGTGTACACTGCTTGAGCTGTCGCTGGCTGCTGAGAAGCACTGGAAGCTGATGGCAACTGAAGATTACCCGTAGAATTGTTACCCATCCCAACTCCTTGTAAATTACCTAAGTGAACTGCCTGGTTTAAACTAGGTTTGGGGATTTTTGTTCCTGCACCAGAGCTTATTCTAACAGGTCCCATTCCAGCAAGTGCATTTTGGAAAATGTTCCCTCCACTCTGTTCTGTTTGTGATCTTGTGGCCAATTTTGGATAATGCATTTTGGATAATGAATTTTGTGAAACAGTAGGAGCTACCTGCCCAATTCCCACCAAGCCAACAGAAGAACAAGCAGATGTCGTTCCTGAGTGTCCAGTCACTTGAACATCCTGAGGAGTTGGTATCGGTGCCAAGCTCATGATATTAGCAAGCAAATTGTAAGCTTGCATGCTGACGAGAGCATTGCCTGTTTGATGTGAAGTACTTGCTCCTGGCATATCGCTTGAGCCCAAGCAGGAGTGGGAAAGATCATTCAACAACCTTAAATTTGTGGTAGAAGCAGTTACAGTATGAAGTGGCTGGGATGTGTTGCAAACAAGTGATTTATTATCGTGCCCATGTTCTGCATCTATGTTTGATTCTGTCTCTTGTGAAGTACCATGTAAAAGTGAACTGGAAGTCATATGAGGCAATCCAGATGCTGATGTAAGATATATACTGGTGGGAAGCTCCTACGCCATCAAAAACAGATGAGCATAATCATTAATACAATAGACCAAATTATTCAGATACACCTTTTGGTAAGAATTAAGTGAAAACCCAACAAATAGTACCATTTTCACAGTTCCAGAAAGAAGTTCTCTGTTTGGTGCGTGTGGATATCCAATCATCACTCGATCCACTGCAAAATATGCGACAATGATTTATCAAAGTACGAATGAGATTTCCCATCTATAATAATTCATACAACCAAATTTTTTTAAGCATGTCTATTTCAGCAGAGAAGATAGCAGCTGAGGACACTGTCTCAATCTAGCCCTACACTACCGCTCCTCACAAAAAAATGGCATAATTTTCATTCAGTACTTGGTAATAGTTTGTTGATACTCTGCTCAAGAAATTCAAAGGTGATTTTCATAATAGTGCAAAAGAGATTACTGCAGCACACACATCTTGGTTTCGATTGATTAAAATTTAAAAGGACTACGAAAATATAAAAGCTCTCTTTAAAACTAGATAACTGGGGATTCTTAAAGTTCAGGGTAAAGATAGAGCTGTCATTTGGAGTACACATTCAATAAGAACAAAAGATTGTCCTACCTATACCTTGTCATTTGCTCTTGTACGGTTAAGCAGTTATGCCAATACACATTGAAAATCCACCACCATGATTCCACGGCATACTGATTTTGTTTGTGTTGCCATAGACAAGTCACATTGCATTTCAATCATTGGAGTCTACTACATAAAATTACCAGTATCTACTTAAGAGTTTCACAATTTATAATATCTACTTATTTGAGCTTCTTGCCATGATCTTATCTTACTCATTTCTATTATACTTCTGCAAATGGTATATTTTATATTTGGCATTTTCCGAATTTCAGCAATAAATATGGTAATTTACATATTGGTGTAGCATAAGCGCACACTAATTTACCAGTGGTTCACTACTTTAAGGGATTATTAGGCATTACCATGCTCTTCATGTCAAAGAAGAAATTGTAATTCTAAGAAATTAAATACCAAACAATTATAACAGTCTGGTTTCTAAGCAACATTAACAAATTGCTTTCAGTGTTGGGGAATTTGCACATTCACTTAGGTCAAACAGTCTAACACTCACACTGACATCACTAACACAGTATGGGTTAATAAATAGATAGCTACAGAATAAAACTTGTCTCTGCTACTCACAAGAAAACCTAATAGTAAATATTCAGAGTTGTTTATGTTCATTTTGTTCAAATATGTGTGTGCGCGCGTACAGAGGCAACGGAATAGTTACACGGTCAAGATCCGAACAATGCAGAATGTATAAGTGATGCAAATAAATATAGTGTTACTAAAATTCTACTCGGATTATGCATAACATTACCAAAAGCATGGTTTTGAAAAATAACATCTTGACATCTTCTGATTATGTTCTGACTGCACTATAACGTCTAGTTTCTTGAGTTCTTTTGGGTGCTTCATAATCCCTATGCTAGTACATGGACATCTATTCTATAATGCATAAACAATGGCATTCTGTTACCAGTTAAGTTACCAGGAAAAGGAAGTGGGGATTGCCAATTTTCAGGAATCCTCGAGTCCAAAACGTAATGGAATTGTCAGTACAAAATAATATTAAAAACTACCTAAACATAAACAATTTATATTTTTTGTGCATAAAGTGAGTAAACACATTCAAAACTTTGGCATCACAACTTAAGTTGAAACATCTCTGGCTAAAGAGATAGCAGGTATATGAAAGAACGAAGTCCCTCAGGACATTGCATGACAACACCTTTCTACACAGGAGTAGAAAGAGCCCTTGCTAACTAAAGGAAAAGTATTTCATAGTCCTGGAGAAGCCCAGAATTTTCTCAAGCCCAACATGAAAGAAAAAGAGATATAAGTTCCTCCGCTAGAGGAATTGACTAAGCAATAATATCTTCAGCTCAAATGCATGGGATGACACGTAGATATGCAAAGGTTCATGTTCCAAAAGAGGTAACAAACACCTTAGCTTCTAAGGATCATATCATGTCAAGCATGGGTACGGAGAAAAAAAAAGAAGATTTTAAAATGGGTAAAAAATTAGGCAGCAGAAATGCAAGTGCTAAAGTAATAGTCATGCCAGAAAGACCTAATAAACAAGCTCAAAAAGAGGCTGAGCCTCCAAAAGAGACCATAATGGAAGGAATCTAAGAAACAGCGGGATCCTGGTCAACAATGGTAACAGATGCTCAAACTGTAGGTAAAAAGGACAGAGGAAATATTGTAATGACACCTGCAATTGAACTTATGATAATGGGCCAGTATCTAAAATTCATTCAAAATCTTCTGTTCCATAGTTCATAGATAACCAGAAGATCATGGTTTTTCAGAAGCTGTCACAAGCTACATTGGACCCCAAAAGGAAAGAAGTTGAACCCTTAGAAGATTTTGATCAACATAGAACCTATGTTAGATTCAATAAAAGAAGTTAGAAGATTAAGTTGTGCCAGTTGCACTAAAGTAAAGAAAACCAAAAGGGGAAGTGCAGTAGTAGGATTACTTCATTACCCAAGAGAATTAGATTACTCCAATAACATAGCAGAAATGGATAATCCATTACTGAGGCTGCACCGGACTTGTCAAAATCTGATGAAGAACTTAAGGCCATTAATACAAGGTTCAGAAATCCGAATCTGTTCGGGAGGGCAAAAAAATTTCGGAATATGAAATTTTTGAAAAAATTCGGAAAAATCCGATCCCAAATAAATATGTATATATATGTTACTCGTGATCATAGTTTTAAAAATATGTAAAACTGACAAATACAATGAAAAGCATTAATAAAATCATATAAAATGTTAATATTATATGATATCTATGGTTTTTGGGCCTTTTTTGGTGCAGAAAACTTATAAAAATAAAAAATAAAACAAAATTATTTTTTTGAAAAAAAACAGGGCCGACTTGGACGAACATGTCCGGGTTGGCCAAAAAAAAGGGGATCCGGCTGGATCTTGTGTAGATCCGGCCGAACCTTGTGACTATGCTTAAGGCTAAGGCCTAGAAGGTATTACACTTGAATGCGTAGCTCAATTTTTTTGTGCTGGTGACACTTGGGGCTTAAGACTAAATTGAGATGAGATGTCCAATCAAAAGTGTGTTTAATTGTTTAGAAGGTTATTTATGTCTTTTTATCTTTGGAAATAATTCCCCAAGCCTTCTTTGTTTGTCTTGGTTTAAGATTTCATGAACTAGGTTATGATTGCAAATATGTGTAATTCTGCCCTAATATAATAGGTTATGAACTAGGTTATGATATCATGGACATGTTAGAAGAAAATGATTTCTTCTATTTCATTAAAGTTACACATCTTAGAGGTTATTTGTTTCCTATGTGTCTTTGGGATGTACCATCTACCAATTTCACTATGCAGTTCATGTGATCTTGATTTTCTTTTTGAGAATGGTTACTTGTGTGGCTAGGGATATTCTAGTTTGTGGCCGATGATATTTATAATACCAAAGTTTTCTTGTGTTTGATTTTTTTGCTGTTATAGAGGTCGTCTGTGATTTTAATTTGAATACATTATTTAAATTGTCCAAGCCTATCAATGATGGATCATCACAAATGTTGCAGGGTTTCAACTATGAGTACTTTTTCCAACTTTTTTTAGAAGTACATGCGTTAAACACAATTTTTGGGTGATGACAGGAAGCTTATCTTGAACATGTTTAGTGAGCTAGTGTTTGTATATCATATAGTGAATTAAAACTCCACTTTTAATGGAATGCATACTTGCTTCTATCACGAAGTAATAGCAAAATGGCATATATTAACCATTGTCTTCTGCTGGTGAAGGCACGTCTATAGACTAGATGTCTATACCAGAGCAATCGCAAGAAAGAGTATAGAGGATCACAGATCTGAATGGATAGAAATTTGTTCATGAAATCCAAATTAGATCAGTAGAAGCTACACATATACTCCGACAGATATCAATTGCAATGTGAAGGTACAAATGGTTAAATTTGACAAACAGCTTGAAGGGGATTACAAGCCAAAAGAAAACAGTTCGTCTTCATTTAGTCACTTCTATTAGTTTAAATAAGTTGCTGGATGATGGATCATGTCTTCTTCCACGTTTACAAATACTAGTAAACCTGACATGCCAAGAGATCACTATCAGCCAGACCATCACTCCTTTCCTACAAAATATCAGTGTATGGCTGAGTTATATAGTCACACTTGTAATCAATATGAAGGAGATTCAGATCCCTTGCTTCCATCTCAAGAAGTTCAATTTCCTCTCTAAGCTTTTCCCAATCTAGTCAAGTTACAAATATTGGATTTAAAAGATTAGGTACAAGGTACCACCGAGTTGACCCCTCTGTTTCAATCGTACTGAACATTAGCGTGCAGATCTCCATTGTTGCTTTCTTTTTTAACGTTCCTTATCTCCTTTCATAATATCACTATCTTTGAGGGTAATTACTTCTCAGTTCTCATCCTTTTCCTGAACGTACGAGTTTTGCTCCTTTTTTTAATCCTTAATAGGCCATGCTTTCTTTAGCTGAAAAAGATACCATACAGTAGTCTATTTTTTTTCAAATAATTTATAATTAAATTATAAAACCTTTGTATTTCTAAAAACAGCTCCATTTTGTGCCAAAGTTGAACTCGTAAAAACTTCATATCTGTAATACATAATCAATACAAAATTTAAGGCACGTGACATTCTGATTACTCATCCATCAAAACAACTTCAAGAAGTCGTTTTGGCCAAAATTTTCTAATCCTCCTTGGTTCTAAATGTCTTTTAGAAACCTATTCCTAGGAATTCTCAATTTTTAACCAATGGCATCTTTCCTCCATATTGCAGTTACTTTTGCTTAGTCAGAGGAAAATAAACTATTAAATGCCTATCTATGTTTCCCAAAATTTCAGATTTTTTGGCAGAATCCAAGGCATTAAAATGAACCACCACATTTCCCAATGTCTTATATATTGGCACAAGGTTATCAATTATACATATGCAACAGAGGGGACACCGCCCTTCTTCCTTTATTTAATTGTGTAGCATATCAAAATCAAGTGCAAAAAATGGAGGACAAAATAGCCACCACCCTCTAGAAAATTAACAATGTATATCATAACCCTTCCCTTTGTCTTCATCTGGGATTACCCTTTGTCATG
Source organism: Torreya grandis (assembly GCA_037957365.1). NCBI lineage: Eukaryota > Viridiplantae > Streptophyta > Pinopsida > Cupressales > Taxaceae > Torreya > Torreya grandis. Next base: position 3,217,039 of record JARHVA010001210.1, on the reverse strand, counting down.
TAGCTTGTTTAATAAATCCCTACAAGAACTCGGAGTCTCAGACAATCTATTTTTCAGATAAATGTTTCTTCTCTTAGACAATATAGTAGGATTGCATTAGTCACGAGATCAAAGTTTCCTTGTGAATTATTATATCATGTATATTACTAAAGTGTGACTCAGAATATGTTTAGCTAATTGTTTGTTGAATCACAACCACCTACTCTATGCATAAGAAGAGAAATGCTGAATGCAGAGAGTATTGATCTGAATTCAATAAGAATGAGAGAATATTGGCAGCACCTCCTTTTGCTACTCAGCTACCAATGTACTACCTAGGCTTATCAAGTGAAATTAGTAGTTAAGTTCATATGTAATGATGATGATGTCTATGCATACAAACATCTCAAAGGCTTTCTTGAACTCATTAAAGCTGTTGTATGTGCCCTAATTTTTAACATCTCAAACTTTTTCTTGTAAGAACCTTCAGGTCAGGCAATATACTAAAGAGTGGTCCTTGTCCTGATATGTGGTATATCTCAAAAGGATTTCTTGAACTCAATGAAGCATTTGTTCAAGTCCTAATATTTGACATTCTATATGTTTCTTTGTAAGCATGTCAGGTACATACAATATCCTATAGTGAAATACCCTGGCCTAAAAACTTAGTCTTCTTGCAAAGACATGGACACATACCTAAGCGCATCATTTTGTGGATGCACATGCCTATAGACCACAAAGTAGTGTGGTAGTTTGCCTAGGTCAAAAACCAAAACAACCTTATATGAAATATCTAATATTTCCCACAATTTTGAGAATTCACATCCACCTCACGAAAATCAGTAACGGTTGATTCTTTTCAAACATCTAGTTTGAGATAGACTCAGATATTTAATAGAACCTAAAACCCAACAAGCTGGCTACTGCCCAAGAAAAGATAATTTACAAAGCAGGTAATGTAAGCTTTCGTTCAGAATAAATATGTTATTATAGTAACGGTTATAATGTTAACCAATGGCATATGCAGAAAAATAAAGAAAGAGATGCAACCTGCATGGCCTGATGAATGTCTGACAGCAGTAGCCTGTGGTTGCAGGGGAACAGAATGCACAGCTGCAGATGTTGAATCAGTCTCTATCATATTTTCATTTGCATTTACTGATGTTTCTCCAGATCTACTTAGAGCAGAACAAGCATCCATTAAACTGTCTGAAAGAAGAACCAAGGAATGTGAATGTTTAATATTTTTCAGTACTACATCTATTGCCGATGGATTGTGTTGGCCCTGCACAAAATAGTACAAATAATTATATAGAATGAAAGGCATTGTATTAACAGAGTCTAGAAAATTACAAGTATAACACACATATTCAATGAAGTGCATTGTTTATCAGATATCTCAAAGCATGCATAATACAATGTCTCAAAATGGGTAAAAAATAGAAATTCACAATGCCTCATGTAAACATTGAATACCTATCTTATTTGGTCTATCAGGAACAACAGCTCACTTCTATTATCAGGCACACAGGTAACTTTAGTTACCAGGAGAAATATTCAAGGAATCAGTAACATTTAAAATATGTTTTCCTAGAAACATGTATCTTGAATAAAGCAGTCTTTCTGTTAATGCAAACAACCTAGAATCCTCCATGTGTTCATAAAAGTGAGTGATAATTATTCTCACGCATAAAAATGCAAAATGGGACATGGATATTGATAGAAAGGATCTCCCAATATGCTGATGAAAACTGTCCACTACGAGTATAACTAGTACAGATATTTTAAATACATCAATCTGAAAAACGCCGAGAGCTATCAATCTCAAGGTCCTTATCTTGGATTTTTCACATACCACAATCATTTATAACTTCAATACCTTCTTCACAAATTTTCCATTGGCTGGTCACAAATCATGTCAATCTAGATACACAAATGTGTCAAGCTCAAAATAATATTTCTAGAAAAAAGGGGGCTCCAAATTCCACCACATAGCCAAGATATTACGATTTTTCGATTGAATTCTCCAAGAAAAAAGATTTTTTTAATAAGTAATGGTCAAATGGACGTCAAATTTATGGTTGTAATTAAAAGGGAACACACTCACTACATTACAGCCCATCACCACCCCCTGGATGCCATTGTAGAACGCTTCTCAGCGTAATCAAATACAGGAAGCATATCTAGCACTGAAATTAGAGATTACCTCAGCAGATAAACAAATTGGCCTCACTAGCAGTGATCTCAGCATCATTTCATCTATAGGAAGCAGTTTTGATCGAGTTTCCTTATGTACGAGAGGCCTCCTACTGCTCTATGGGTGCTAGTGTAGAGAAAGGTGCTCTAGCTCTGGCATGGAAAGGCTGCTCATAAAAACTACCTCTTTCCTGTCATTCTTCTGCTCATCCTGTATTTTCTTCCTTTTATAGGTAGCCCTGGCAGTGATTGCATCAGCTGCTCATCCCTTTAGATGCACATGTGCATTAGCCTATGGCTGCTCGAGCTTGGCGAGGACAAGCTACACAGTGAAGAGCAGTGCGCCAAGCTGCAATTCAGATTTATTTAGAGCTAGCAATATCTGTGGTGTCATTGGAGAGCATTCCGAAGGTCTTCTCGAAATATGAATCCAATTCACTCCCCTAAGTCAACATTTCACCCACCTCCTACAATCAAGTATCAGAGTTTGGGACAGTTACAGATAGCAGAACCAGGCGTCAGCACTTCTGGACCAGCAAGGAAAGAACTGTTGTTGGAGATAATCCCAGAAAATTCAGAATGAAATGGAGGCAGATTTACATAATCTTCAAATCTTGGAGACAAGACAGAATCCTATATCAAATGGTCATTCTAAAAATGAACTCTAAAATTCTTGATCTTCTATGTTATGTCCCTTAGTATAGGAGACTGACAGAAATTATTGTTTTGTAATTCTGCTATTTTCTTTGTTACTTTGTAAGTTTGTACATTCAGACAAGTGAATAACGGAAAATTTTGAAACACCCCAGAATATCTCTGAAGATTTTGGTTCTTGGTTTTTTTAATGCTATTCCAAAATTAGCAGACTGTCAATGTCCGTCTTTTTGTACTTTATATATCCCTAATTTATATAGTCTGCACTTTTCCTAAAAAAAAATCAATGCTGTTTAAATTTAATCATAAAATGATAAAAACATAGCCAAAAAGTGGAGTGTTACCGCATTGAATACTGATCTCAGCTTCGGAAGTTGTTTAGGGACAATCACCGAGAGAGAAACAAAGCACTGAAATGAAATTGAAGAATTTTAGCACTGACACAAAACTTAGAAGCTAGGATAAATCTATGGATTTTCATTAAATCGCCAAGCATAATGCTACTGCATCTCCGGTATATTCAAAAAGCCAAAAAATTGCCCAAGCCATTATAGATACCTGGGCATATGCCTTGGCAACAGTTTCTGCATCAGCAAGCCACTGATCCTGCTGACATGAAGTATGGCAGGGAGGTCGAGGAACTGGAGTTGCAATAGGGTACGGATTAGATGCCGCTACTAACAGGCAGTACTTTTGTCTGTCCAACCCCTGTGCCATCTGAGTCAAAGCCTGGCTAGGAGCAAGCATCTGATAATAATAGAGCATTGAAGAAGCTTCAGAAACTAAGCACGCCAGATTTATCTTTACGTGCCTCCATACCAAATCATAACATATAAGTATTTTAGCTAGCCAGCATTTTCAAGAAAGAATATTCCTTGGCTGCCATAGAAGATTTCCTTTCTGTTTGGCACTAAAACAAAGTTTCATAGGAATAATATGCTTGAATTATAGAACTATAATTGAATACCCTGAATTAATAGTCTACTTTGATTAAAAAAAAACATTCAATAAACATAATTTGATAAGGACTATAATTCACTAGCTTAAATCATTGCAATTAAATGAACTCAACATGTCACTATTTCATTTCCTATATGACCATGTAGTATAAAGTATGTTGAGCTACATTTCTATTATTAGTTCTTCGCTGACCAATAACAATATCAAAAAAGAAAAGCATAAGCAAAACTATTATTGTTTTCAAGTTTTAAATACCATTAATGCATCAGCAAGGCCTTCGGCTATAGCAACTTCTCCAAAGCCACCAGCACAAAAAGTGATTTCTGAAAGCCACTTCAGGAAAAGTTTGAAATCTGCTGTCCACGGACTCCGTTGCACCAAACCGGCTGAAAAAAAAGAAGATATCATCTACTAGGAAATGAAGGTGAAAGCACTCATAAAACCATGGTGCTTCACTTTCAGCCAAAAGATAAAACATCGAATCTAAGACTGCATTGCAACTTTATCAACTATAATTTACAAAATCAGTGAACTTTGAATAAGTGCATAGCTATAACAAAAAGCATGACATAATTATTAAAATGGTAGAAATAAATACAGGTAGATTTCAGTTACCAATAACATACCACTATGAGGTCCATGAGTGTAGAAAACAACAAGTGCCATTTCAATGTTTGGTCCAGAACTCTTCTGCAGTGCACAACACGTTTTCCCACAAGACTGTTGTAGACCAACCCAAATCATACATGAAAATTACTAGTAATAACTCACATGAAAGATAGTATTGAATAACTACATAAAGCAATTAACAGAAATATGCATATACTTGATTGCAAATGCCATATTTTTTAGTAGTTTAGTTTCTCACAACCAAGCACAAATGCATCAAGTTCAGGTGGATAGTTGCAATACAAACAATTGACATTATGTTTTACTTTGTAAGCATTTATGAACTTACTATAAATAAAGCATCATTACGCTCCATAATTCACAATATTAAGGATATTTATAAATGATTAAAAAACCATGTAGATTTCTACCATTTCCTAACAAGAACAATGCAACAAGTCAAAAAGAATTGCCTTTATATGGTGTACTATAAATTCATCATATCAATCAGTGAATAAAATTATATCTATTCCTTTTCTCCCCTATTTTCTCTACTATGTATCATTAGTATGTCATAGCACTTAGCAGTGATACAGTCAGTTGAAAAAAGGGCATCATGTTTGCCTCTAAAGGTATGTTGATATTGTTTGGGATACATTTTGGGTTGTTTGTTTCTGAATATTGACTGTCTGGATATTTTTTAATTGTTTCGGTGTTTAGACTCAGTTTTATGTGTAAAAACTTCTATTTCCTAGAGTCAAAAGTAGATTTTTGGTTAACTGGAATAGTGTTATGAGACCTTAGATAGTTTTCTTTTGAAGTCATAAGGCGTTTCTCTGTCGATTGGAGTCTGGACTCAGAGACCAACCTTTTCTGAAATTGATTCTTTAAAGTCATAAGGTGTTTCTCTGTTGACTAGAATCTGGTTGAGGGGACCAGTCGAAATCCATTTCTCCAAGATACAAGGTGTTTTCTGTTGACTGAAATATAGTCTAGGGGACCACTTTTTTGAAACGAAGCCAAGTTTTTGTTCAGAAATTTATATTACCATAGTCTCACAAACTTAATAAAACTAGGTATCCAATATGGAAACACAAAATCAAAATTATTTTGTACTACAATCATCTACGGAATAGTCAATAGTTGAAATGCAAACCCTAAACCAGTAACAAATAAATACAAAAAAAGAAAAGGAAATATGTGATTGGTCTCCTCACTCATGAAGTTGAGGATGATATTCTTTCACGCATTTGAGGTACTGATATGCCTTCTAATTCTGGGAAAATCTCAAGTCCCTATATGAAACATTTAAAGAATTGATTATTCTGCTTTTGTAAATCAAGTTGACCAACTTAAAGTTTTCCGAATGTGATATGGTCACAAAAAAGCATTTAAAAGATCAATGAACTAGCATACACATCTTAGATAAATCTATGTAAAAGACGCTGAGAGATATCATTCTCAATGTGCCCCATTCCATTTTTCACAAATCCAAAATAATATAGGCACCTCGAGAATGATATCTCTCAGAATCTTTTACATAGATTTATTTAAGATATGTATGCTAGTATATAACATATTATACAAATATTATATAAGATTTACAATGTATATTATAATATTTATTTTCTTGTATGTTATTGATATTTTGTATACGATATTAATTATTAATTGTAAATACATAATATAAATAATCTTAATATATTATGATATTAGTATAGTATATTATAATATTAGATTAACTGTTATGATTGTGTAATTACGTTTCAATTATTTGCAGTTTATTTTCCCGCAATGTTCATCTATACAAATAAAACGAGTTAATCAAATGCAAACTCAAGGTAGATGTGACAAAATATACATTCAAATTAATGTTTGCTAAATTCACCGCTTTTACCTCGTTAAAAAAATCATTTGAAAGGGCACACGAGACAATCAACTGGCTTGCTGGTTTTAGCAGTCATTTGGATCCATAGAAAATCTGCAAGATATTTCAACCCGAAGCTAAAGATACGCAACAACACTAAGCGGACTGAGAAAGATTGTTGAAGGTATATAGTAGGGTTTATAAGGGGACTGAGCACCATTGTTGAGATTGCAGGTTACCAACACGCCCTGCATTCACCATTTTGTATGACTCACCCAAAATGGCACTGGACTAATGCCTCTCAAAATGGAACAACTTGCCGCCTGCAATATTTAATACAGTCATAAATGCAGTCTACAATAGTTGGAAGGAGTCTACAATGGACCATTAGAAGTCAGCAACAGATCTAGATACAAGGGGCATACTTCAATGTTTTTGTGGCATCAAGATATGGCTTAGCCATCATGAAGTCCCTCAAGTCCATGATAATGTCTAGAGAGCGAAGCTGGGGACTTATGCCCAATCCCCAAGATCATTCCAATGTCATTATTCAAATCAAACAAATCATGCTTTAATGATCAAACCATTTTCTTATTCAAATCCTGCTTTAATTTCAGGAAAGTAATATGGTATAATAATGTCGGCCGGCGTTTTTTTTAAATGGATTTTTTTAAGTGATGGTCAAAGGGATGCCAAATTTAAGGTTGGAATTAAAGGTGAAGACATTCACTCCATTACAGCCCACTACTACCCCCCATATGCCATTGTATAACACCTCTCGGCATAATTAAGACATAACTTTCAGTCAATCTGCAAAGAAATTGTTGACAGAATTTTGTTAAAAAGCTTGCTGAAAATTTCTAATAATCTTGTCACATTTTTATGTATATCATCTCAAACTAAGCAATATTAGCAGAGGTTATAGATATTCTCTTACATTGATAATAACAATTAAAAGGAAAAGATGGAGCTACAAAATTGGGCATTTGCCAGAAGAAATATGTCATCGTGCATGAGATCGAGGAAAGGGGAGAGACAATTCATAGGGAGATACAATTCACAGATTGGCAGAGGTAATTCTCATTCCAGTATATCTAATGAAAATTTCAGATGGTGAAGTAAAATTAAACATATGGAAGATGAGCATTACTTGAAACAAAGACGTTAATCAAAAAGACACAAGAAAAGCTAGACATGACAGGAAAGACATATCATAGCAGTTTTGCAAAAAGTAATGAAGCATTGAAATGGAACATATCTTTCCATGGCTAGATATGATATTTTCTATTTTGATGTTTGATTCATGTTTGCAAAACTTCTATGAAATGTCCTTTGTTATTTTCTGTCATTTCTGTATATGAAAATTCAGCAGCCTCCCAATCGATTTTTTCTATCAATCTAGGAGCAATAAAAATATGAAATTGTATAGAGGATAACCTTCTGTGAGTTCAATGGTCACCGTCACACAATAGCTCTTGGAGAAAATTTTATTCATAAGGTTGAGGCAAAGATGAAATTCCCATGAAGAAATCTTGTAATCAGATTAAGGAATTCGGAATGTTTTATATGTACTTGGATAAAAACGATACTTGGACAAAAACGAAATCTTTTCTTGGGTAGTCAGATAGCTTATTGAGAACTTTCATATTGTGTATGAAAAACAGCGTTATCCAAACAAGGTTGCTGCCAGAGGTTTCAAAAGCAATGATCTCTACAAAATCTTAAGAGTTAGGTTTCAAAAGCAATGGTATCCACAAAATCAAGAGGTTCACTGAAAAACAGCATGCCTATGTTGTGCCAATTCGGCCAACCTATTATGGCATGAGAAGTATGTGCAACTGAATCATTTCTATCTTGGATTATTTAAAAAACAAAACTTGGTTGATGGATTGCCTCCTATTGAAGAGTAACTAGTACAAATATTGTAATTACATCTATATGAAATACACTGAGAGATATCAATCACACTGAGAGATATCAATCTCAAGGTTCTTATCTTAGATTTCTCACATACCATACTGCTTAATAATTCCATTACCTTCTCCACCAATTTCCCATTGACTGGTTACAAATGGCATCAATATTGCTACACCACTATGCCGGGCTTGAAAAAATCTTTCTGGGAAAAAAAAAAAGGGGTCCAAACTCCACTATAATGCTAAGATATTATGATTTTTTTGATTGAAAAACTTTTCCCATTTATTAAAAATACAATATGTTACAAAAGCTTCGATTGACTTCTCCAAGCAAAAAGGAAAAACCTTCCAAGTGAAAGTCAAATGGATGTCTACTTAAAGTTCAAACATAATTGTGAACAACTCATGACATTATACTCCACCCTGCTGCCGTTTTAGAATGCCTAATGGTGTAACAAGTAGTATGCCAAGCATGTTTTGCAAGAAAACAACACTGAATTAAATTTGAGGATAGTTATGCTGGAGCAACCCAAATACATTAGTTGATTGATAGTGTTGTATGTGGTCATATGAGAACACAATCAATTGGGGGATTAAAATATTTCTCTTTTATTGACGATTTTTCCAATTAAAAGTTGGGTGTATTTCTTACATGCTAACTTACAATTCTTTGAAGTTTTCAAAACATTCAAAGCTATGGTTGCAAAATCATCAAAATGATGTATACTACTACTACTAATAAAGGTAAATATATAAATTAAAGACAATTATGAAATTTCATCACCAATAAAGTGTCAAAAGTCAGAAATGCCTCCTTATGATAGTACAGATAAAGAATATGTGTTTTATGGAGATGGTTTGATGCATGGTGAAAGCAAATAATCTTATAATGCATTTTTTGGCAGAAGCCACTAAACTAAAACTGTTGCATTTTTATGGTGAATAGAAGCCTAACCAAAGCAATTTTGGATATGATCCCAAAGACAGAATGGTTTAGGAATAGCAACAATTTAATAATTTTGGTTGTAAATATTTTATTCAAATTCCAGATCAGAAAACAAATAAGGATGAATCGTATGACCTGCTTTCCAAGAAAGTTATCATACATAGAATGCAGTTTTTGATGAAAAATCACCACCTCTAAAAGAAGCTACTTTGTTGGCTAATGAAGAAGTCGAAGCACCAACAACTCCATCTAGTTTAGACAACTGAAGAACTCCTCTAACTTATAAGAGGAAGTGAACAAGTGGATGCAAAAGTAGAAGTGGAGACAGATCACCAACAAGTTTTGGGAAGTTATTGGAAGAAGATAGCAGCTTGATATGAAGACCAGAGTGGCTTTATCATACTTTTCAGGATAGAAAAGAAAAAGAATTGAACAAAGGCAAAAGAAGATCAACACAACTAGAAAATATACCTTAATAAGTTTGGTAACTAATACACATGATCAAATTTCATTTGATGAGGCTAATAACAAATAATTTTTGAAAATGTTATGAAAATTGGATGCAATGATTTTTTTTAGGCAAAACTTGGGAGTTGGTTGAATTTCCGCCAAGTAAAAAACTGCAAATGGGCATATCAGACCAAATTCAAAGGAGATGTTCTGATTGACAGTAATACGAGAATAATTCTTGCAAAAACGTACACACAAAAAAGAAAGTATTGGTTATGAGGAGACATTTGCACTTATCAGGACTATGTTGATAACACTCCAAATTTATTTCGACACTGCAGAATTATTTGGTTGGTGGGATCATCAGATGGGCATAAAGAGTGCCTTTCTAAACAGAGATCTGTGTGAAGAAGTTTATACAGTGCTGCTACAAGGTTTCTTCGTTGACAGAAAAGAAACTCTGGTGTGCAGATTGAAAAAGGATCTGTATGGTCTAAAGCAAGTCTCCCAGGAATGTTATGAGAAGGTTGATGAAAATATAAGATTTGAAAGATATAGGAAAAGTTGTTTTGATCCAATTATGTATGCTATGACAGACCAGGATGAAATTTTAAGTGATCAATGAATATTTGTGCTGAAATATTCAAATATGGCTGTCATGCCAAGAGTATGACGATGTGGCAAGAATGCCATGAGGACTGTGTCTAGAAGGTTGGACGATGAGTCAATGAAAGATGTGAGTGAAGGGCTCACTCTATAAATATTAATGTGTACTCACACATGTCACTTGATATCTTGATTTTGGAGACCGATACAAACATGGCTCTTCAAAACATTGGCTAAGAGGAAAAAAATGATAAGTTGGAAAACATAATCTAGGTGGAGCCCATCATAGAGGACTGCTAGTTATCAAAATTTGTGCTTTTTTAATTTTGCTGCTGATGCGTGTTATTTTATAGCAATGGCTTTAACTCATTGATTTTTTATTTCTCTTAAAGCGTATAATCTAGTGACACAAAGATAGCATCATGCCATCATGCCATTCTTTTTTGTTGTAAGATTGAATTTCATGCATAAGGAATTCTTTCTAATATATGTCTTATCTTGGAAATATAAAATGTAAGATAACACTATAATTTTTAAACAGAAAGCATTACTTTCTAACAGAATCATATCGACAACATGGCTGATATTAAAATGTCCAGATATCCATTCAGAGAAGTATTACATTGTTAAAAAAAGACAATGTTTTCACAACAAATATTCAAATGTACCTGGCTGCCCAACTCATTTCCAGAAAAGGACCTGCATGCACATTGTACCATAGAGTGAGAAAAGAAAATATTAATTGTAAATACTTGGAAACACTTACGATAACCTTAAAAAACATTTAGAACAGTATGGAAATAGAATCTACATGTTAGCAATTTCAGATAACCAAATCACAAACAAAGCAACAAGGAGTTGAACCGTCCAAACAAGGTCTATGATAGCTCTTCCAGAGCAAAGAGATGAAACATTGTACTTGAATAGGTTTACCACTTACAAGTTTCTTGTATGTACAAAATTGTCATGTGTAGGGTATGGATTTGAAGTAAAATTACCTAAATTGTAAAATTCAGTTTGTAGAGAGGTCTCAAAGTTGTTGATCCAGATATTGCATAATCAAATTTAAAAAAACAATAGCTATTTTTTTGGAACACCTTGGATGAGTTTATGGGCCACCTTTAAATCAACATGGGGTAATCTTGAGCCATATTCTTAAGATTAAAACCTAGGACATACTAAGTGTACCCCATTAAGCCCGTGTCATAGTCAAAGGTACCCTATTAAACTTGGGTCATATTTGAATATACCCTATTAAACTTGGATCATGTTCAATTGTACTTCATTAAACCTAGGTCATGTTCTAGTATATGATATTAAATCTAGGAATTGAACAAATATATCCCATAATAGCTACAACACAACTTGGGTCATACTCAATGTACCTCATTAAACTTGGGTCATGGTTGAAGGTACCCCATTAAACTTGGGTCATTTTTTAATATACCCTTTTAAACATGAATCATGTTCAAGTGTACCTCATTAAACCTAGGTCATGCTTGAGTGTGCCATATTAAACATAGGAAATGCTCAAATATACCCCATTATAGTTACATCACAACTTTCCAGACTCAACCTTATTATGATGAGAGAGATTTGAATCTAGAGTTACATCTTGAATGTATGCACCATTATACTACATCCACTTAGAGAATTAATTTAATGATATTTACATATATGTAAAAATTTATAAACATATCTTTCCATTAAGCTATAGAATCTCTGTCTTGGGTCAATCCCAATTGGAATTTCATTTCCCATTACTAGCAAATAGGTTTGAAGTTTTTTAGGATTTTGGATCCTACGTGTTAAGGTTGGAAGCGAAGGGAAACAATAGAAATTTAGCATGTCAAAGATACATCATACCATGTTAAAATTTCCAATAATCACAACAAGACAAATGAATATATCAATGGAAAAATAATGCTCCAATTTTGATTTACAAAGAGTACAAATATTTTCTCCTACAATTGGAGAAGTTAAAATTGCATTAACTTCTAGAAAAAAAACAAATGACAATAAGGTTTTGTTAAAGTAAGTCAAATCACATTTTACCTAGAAAAAAAACATTAAGAAAGTGAAAAACACATTCGAAAGTATGTCAGTGTCTAGTTCTATTTGAATCATTTTAGAATTGCAAGTAATAAACATATAAAAATAGAAGGATATATCAATGGATAAACAACACTGCAAAATTTATCTACATAGAGGCCAGTCAATTCCCCCGCAACCCTTGGAAAAAATGGTTGGATCTATCTTTAGGTTCATAAGTCCTTAACACTGTATGAATTTCTAGTAAAGTAGTTGATAACAGTAATTTAATGTTAAAGCAAGTGAATTAGGCTCCATACATATCAGTATTCTAAAACTTAACTAGAAAAACAAAATATAAAAACCCTAAGAAAGCAAAAGAATGTATATATATTGTCTAAGTAAGGAGCTCAAGTAGTAAAAGCATCATAACTTTCATAGCGGAGCCCTTGTGGAAATTGGACAAACTATCACATTTGGCATGACTTTGGGAAAAGAGATACTCTAGGGTAACAACATCTAAGTTCAAAGTTAAGGTGATCCCACAAGGGAAAGTTTGTCTAGGTGTGCATATTTGAGCCATACCGGAGATGCACCCGCACTAGGTACACGCATTGCACCTACACCCACACTCAAGTCGCACCCAAGGTAGCCTGACACACCGGGTGCATTTCTCTTAATTTCATATCCACCCCATAAAAAAAAAATTAAGCAAAAACTGAAATATTCAAACAAAATGTTCAAAACATAGATTTTTTTAAAAAGCTTAATGCCTATTAATATTACCATTCACATTGCATTGTAGTTGACTTTACATTTAGGGTTCATTTTCAACCATATCTCAAAGATTTGCATGTAGTAATAGAGATCTATTTACTAAAGATTTTGATTTATATGTAGTATTAAACAATTTCTATACATTTTGAATATTGTTTTGTGATTGGCTTATGACACAAAATGATGCATAGGTTTATATAATATAATATACATATAGTGTGATATAAATATATAAATCAATGATAATATGATATAAATTCTATAGATCAATAATAATAAGATATCATTTTTATGTCATATAATACATCTAATTTAATAAGTTTCATAATAATTTTTTGATTCAACTTCCGAGTTTCAATTTTCACGTTTGATGCTTGAGTTTCGATGTCATAGCATACCCATATTTTTAGCAGTGTGCAACCTGCATGCCCTAGCACCATTGCACCTACATACCCAAGTTTTGAAAGATTCTACTAAGTGTTGCGTACATGAGCACCTATACCCCAATAAAAAAGCACAAGGGAATTTGTCAAATCATGTATGTGTGTGCACGTGTGTGTGTTTTGAAGGTGACCACCAAATGAGATATCAACTTGGAGTATCAGACCCACTTATGGAAGCCCACAATTTTTAATTTTATTTTTTATTGTGTACAACACCACACCCCTCTGGATTCGAAAATGTATCTTCTCTATGGATGCAAATTCCAAGCACTCGTTACAAACAAACAAACAAAAAATTAAAAATTCCTGCAAATTTGATCTATGAAGAGGACAGACAATCCTCCATCTACCATTGGAAAATAAGGCAGTGCCTAGTTCTAGGTTGATAATATTACAATTGCGTGAATTGCTAGCAAGACAACTGATGCCAACAAGTTTTCTTTTTTAAAGCAGGTCAAATCAGGGTTCATACACATAAGTTTTCAAATTTTACAGAAAAAACTAAAAACCCTAAGAAAATTTAAAAGTGTAAAAATATTGCACAAATTAAACCACCTGACGAGTTTGTCTATGTACTCAGATCGTAGCTGAGACCAGTACGCGCCAAGAGCTGCAGTTCCTTCGACTACTAATATTAATTGACGAACACCTGAGTTGCCCTCTGTATTCATCTTCAATGTTGTAATTGACAATCTTAATTCTCAAATCTTTAAACAAATTGATCATCTGCAATTGAATAGAATGGCTGAGCCGCTTTGAATAAAGAGAGGAGTATTTGCTGTAATTGTAATAGTGCAACTCTTTATATAGTTCTTGGTTTGAAAGATTCACAACTTGGCCGTCTCTATCTACATGACCGTTGTTTTTTTTTTTTGGGTATTGGCCTTCCTAAAAGTGTATTCATTAAATTTTTAGGAAATGTAAATTATGTGATTGAGCTTCCCTCGATAAATACCTGATCTCAACCCATAGATGATTTAAATTTTAGTGGTTTGTTTTTAATAAAGAAATTAGGGTTATGTTTGAATGTATTATTTTGGTTAAAAATTTATTAATATATATATATGTAAATATTTTTTAATCAATATTTTGGACTTAATTTTTTATTTAATAATTTTATTAAAAATAATATTTAATGGATTTAATATAAGAGAAATAAATTAAATGTAAAAATAATTATTATAAATTTTATTAAATATTATACCCACTATTTTAAATTATTAAATGTTCGTGTTTTTTAACTAAATTTTTTATTTAATTTGTTTAGATAGATAGGTTTTTCAAGCTTGCCTCAAAACATTAAGTATTTGTCTACTGCATTTTGTATCTTTATATCATGATCTCAATTTATCAAGCTTCTCTCAAAACATTAAGTATATGTATACTCCATTTTGTATCTTTGTACCACAATCTCACTATATGTCTATTAAAAAATATGCTCTTTATTACTATAGAAAGATTTGAACTTTGGATCATGAAATCATTATTTAATTAATATAACATATCATTATATTTAATATAATAGTACTACATGCCCATTAAAAATTATTCCCCTTAATACTATAGAAGGATTTGAACTATGGATCATGAAATTATTATTTAATTAATATAGGCATCATTATACTTAATGTAATAGTAATAGTACATAATTTTAAATATATTTATTTGAAAAATACTAAGAGATATCAATTTTGAGACATTTATCTTAGTTTTTTCGTATATCACATGGATTAAAGATTCCACTATTTTCTCCACAAATTCCTTGCTCATTGGTGACAAAGGGCCTTAATCTATATGTACCACTCAAACATGTTTGCATATATATTTTTGAAATGATAAACCTAAGTCCATTGTGAGCCTAAGATATCATAATTGTTGATCCCCTTCTCCAAGTAAGAAAAAAAATCTTGTATGATGATTAAATCGATGTCAAATTTAAATTTAGAGAATTTTATTAATATCTCAAACTATTACACCCCACCACCACCCTAGCTACCATTGTAAGTTACACCTATCGACATAATAAAACTTTTAAAAAACTAATTCATGTTAATTATGTTTGATTAATATGTACTTGAAAATATATGATGTAAGATTGTTGTAAGCAAGGAACTTGATATTTTGGATACCTAGAACAACCCTTAGGTATTTATTACTTGTTATTAAATTGCATAATTCTAGGGTACCTATGTATTTATCACTTATTTGGTACAAATTAGGTATTATTAGGTGTTATTGGTGCACTTTTTCATTTTTTGTCATAACCCCTCTTCTCTCTCCTCTAATTTTGTGATCTTGTGTTAGTCCCGTAGAAATGTAATTAGTACATGTTTGGAGCATTGAAATGTACTCAACACGATTTTGGGGCCCATAAAAATACTCAATACACTTTTGGGGTTATGTGTTCTAGATCCATTAGGGTACAAGTCCATATTTTTTTGTCTTATCTTCTTCATTATTTCAATCATTTGATGTCAGTTTTATATGCCAATAGGGTCCTAATTTCGTCTATATAAATACACATGAATCTTAGTACATTCAAGCATCTAGAGATAATCTAAAAACACATCTAGCATTATTATTTATAGGTATTTATTGAGTGTATACAAACATTTAAAGAACATTCATTGCAACATGAAAGTTCATATTAGTGACACATTGCATGCACTGGTTTTCTTAGCTAATGAATTAATGTAATTAATGGAGTATTTTTTCAATATTGTATATCATTGAGGGGTTTGACAAATATCAAGGAAGCTATATTACTCTCTTGTTAGAACCATAGATGGAGGAATAATATAAAAATATATTCAATAATAAATCATTATTTTATTTACATTCCAAGAAAGATTTTATAAGCTTTAGGAAGGTTTACCAACAAGACTTAATGGTCTAATGGGTTCAACCACCTATGAAACCAATTCACTTAAAAAATTACTAACTAATGTTAATTCACTAAAGGGGGTGTCGTATATAGTGAAGCATGCCCTGAATACAATTATTCAAATATCAAACTAAAGCACTAATAACAACATTACATGTTTTGGATTAATTAACCCAACAAATCCCTCATTCATCCAAAGGGGAGTAAAAAAGGATGATTTAGAGTTATGACTATGAAGTCATCAAAAGTCTCGGTCGCACCTATAAATTAGTGCATTGTACACCATAGTACTGATCAAGTGATGTTGCTTCCAAAAATGTTGTTACCCTGCAAGTTGTGAGATGAATGATGAACACGATCAAGGCTTGGTCATCCCATATGACCTCTATGTAACATACTACAATGAAACATGATCAAGGTCTGCTCAATTATATCAATCCACATGAGGTCTCACACATAAACACATTGATACAACCACATATAACTAATCTAAGGCCATGCAATATTTTCCCCTATTAGGTGAGAGGTGAGATGTATGATGCGAAAAACTAATCCAAATAACTATGTCAGCTCCTCATCAAGAATATCAATGAGCTGAATAAAACCAAAACTAAATTGAAAGCAATAAAATCTAAGCCAAAATTGTTACTATAGAAAAACCTTATCGTTGAGTTAGTAACTCAATCAAGATGGGTGAATCTATGTGTACTCATAACATATCATCAAGTCCATCAGGACCATAGACTTTGGCCATGTAGGATGCCTCCTAGTTAGATAAAGTGCTAGAATAACTAGAATAGCTAAAGTAACCTAAAGAATCTCCACAAGAATGACCAACATAATTTGATTCAACCCTCTTTTAGTGTTTGGATAATGGTTTTCTAGAAGGACCTATATTAGTAAGATGACCAATACTACCACATTTATAACATCTTAGCTCTTTCATATGTTTGCGAGGACCCAAATATGAGGAATCATTAGAGAAACCACTAGACTTAGAAGAATGCTTATGTCGATGTCTATGTTTTGATGACTCTGGAGAATGTAGTGAAGAATAATGATAATAATTTTTCAAATATTTTTTCTAAAAATGCCTTTGCTAATGTCATTTTTGTATTTAGTGTTTCCTGACTTTCATGAAGTATGCATCTTTTGTAGGATGACTTTTATTCTTTGAAAATTGTCACTCATGTTGAGTGAGCATTCAAAAATAAAATCAAATGCTATATTATTGAACTTATCACTAAGTTGCAACATTTCTACAATACTTGTATAGGTGGAACTGAGTCCATTTAGAGTGATGGAAATGAGCATATCATTATCTATTTTACCATCTATAGTACGATAATCCTATTTCAAAATTTTCATTTGGGAGATATATTTGGAGACATTTTCTTCAATGTTAAACTTTTTATTTAACAACTGCATTAGGAGATCAATATTTTTATAAACAAGTTGTTTATCATATAAATATTTCAATGCTTTTTATGGTTTCTAGGCATCATACTTAAATGATTCGATGTTAATGATTACTTGAATAGAACATGACAACTTTAGCAATGAAAGTGCATGTTTGTCATGTTTTTGAAACTCAAGAAGTTTGGCAGCATCTATGGGTGAAGTATTTTATTTTTTGTCTATTTTCCATAAGTCATTGAATACTAAGGTGTTTTCCATGTTTAGGCTCCATTCTTTATAATTTTTAGGAGTTGGTTGCCCAATTTCAAAAATAAGGCTTATAATTTTGGCCATAATCACACACACATAATTTTACGACCAAATAATGAGAGTGTTACTTGGGGATTTGCCTTTACCGTCATAGTAGATTTATAGTATAATAATTTTGATCTTGGGACTCATTAAAATTTATATGCAAAAGTCACATAATAAGTTATAAATCATAAAAGTCACACAAATTACACCCTTATATCTTCAAAATCATATTGTCACTTTTTTTCATTTTACAGAGATTTAAAAATAGAATATTCCATCTAAGATTCCTTTTACATGCTAATTTGGGTCAAAAAGTAAGTTTGACCAAAGATATGCTTTGGTGGGTTTTGAAACATAGACCTCTCCTTTGCATGTAACTTACAAAACATTCATATCCAACTACACTACAAGCAATTTTGAAATATATATGCAAGATAACCTTTTTAAACTGTATTTTCTTGATTTTTCAACATTAAAATATATATGTTTGTGAAGTAAAATATTTTACCCATCTATTCACTTTCAAGTGAAAAACACATCTTCTTTCTTCTGTGGGGCCCACTTACACACAACAAATTGGAAAATAACATTCTGAAACTTATCAAACAAAATACTTAACCATACCATTTATTTGTCATGCTCTTTATGTTGTACCATCAAGTGAGATTTGATTTATATGCATATAAATCCATAACAGACTGTAAAAATAGGGTTTGGAGAAGTTTTGAGATGTTTATTACTTACCCACTTCAAAATGTGCTTTACAGATAATTTTTTTATATTGGGACATCATACTACTACATATATTGGTTGTGAAACTTCATTTAATGATTCAACATGGATTTGAAGCCGTACAAATAATGCTTCAAATTGAATTTCAAACCATATAACTTTAGAATTACAACATCAACATGCCACACAACTTATGCCTAAGGTTTTGGAGGTTGTACAAAGTAAAAACTAGGGGTTTTGAGCAAAAAGATCATAGGATATTTGGTATGTACCAAATAAAATGGAAGCTTTAATGTTGATTTCAGGGCATAGATAACAACATATAGGGATATTGGACTATACAAAATAATATTAGGAAGTTTTGGACCCTATAGGTCATATATATATATGCAATGTATTACCTTCAAATGCCTTCTTCATATCTTTATTCTCTCAATCTATATCAATATCTTTCACACACATTGCTCCTTTAAAATGTGTATTTAATCCTCCTTTATATGGCTTTGATACCACTATTAGGACCATAAATGGAGGAATAATGTAAAAATATATTCAATAGTAAATCATTATTTTATTTACATTCCAAAAAAGCTTTTATAAGCTTGTAGGAGGTTTACCAATGGGACTCAATGGTCCAATGGGTTCAACCACCGATGAAACCAACTCACTTAACAAATTATTAACTAATATTAATTTACTAAAGGGGTGTCACATAAAGTGAAACATGCCACAAATACAATTATTCAAATATCAAACTAAAGCACTAATCATAAAAATACATGATTTGAATCAATCGACCCAACAAATCCCCCCTTGATTTAAAGGGGTGTAAAAGAGGATGATCTAGAGCTATGACTATGAAGCATCAAAAGTCTCTACCACACCTGCAAACTAACACATTATACACTACGGTACTAATCGACTGATGTCACTTCCAAGAAGCTCACCACTCTGTGAGTTGTGGCATGAATGATGAATATGATTAAGGCATGTTCATCCCCTCTAACTACTTTGTATCGTACTGTAGTAGAACACAATCAAGGTTTTCTCAACTACATTGATCTACATAAGGTCTCTAATAGAAACATGTTGATACAACCATCGATTATTGATTTAAGGCCATGAAATATCTTACTCTCTAGTATAATGCATGCCTCAAAATACATCATTTTCAGTTTGAGCTACCTGATTATAGAAATAAGAAGTATGGTTTTCCAATGATCAACATAAAGTTTAAAAAATGAGTGAGGTTTTTGGAGCCCAGATATGATGATCAGATTCATAATTTTTTACACGAGTGAAACTTCCCATAACCATATTCACTACATTTATGGTGCCTATAAATAAGTCTTGATGATTTAGACAAGGCCCTCCATTTGCCATGAGTTTTCAGGGCTCTCATTATCTTATCACAAAACCTTGATTTCCACTATCATACTTTGATGATTTTTTCCAAATATCTTAATATTCAAGATACTTCTTTAAACCATTATTTCATATTTTTTTCTTAATATTGAAAAATTAATTAAGTTTGCTCTATTGTTTAACATATGTTATATAACTAGTTAGATGTTTATGCATATATGTGTTGTAACTTGATTGAAACACATTTATTTATAATACATTTTGGAAAACTCATACTCTTTTACACTCTTAGGGTTAGATATTTATCATTTGTGATAGATTTGATTTTCTTAATAATAATCAATGTGACTACATAGTTCCATGTTCATGCGGTAAACCTTTCATGGGTGAAACTGACAGGTCCCTCCAAACTAGACTCAAACAACATACTAGTGATCTACACGACTCCCATCTTGATGTTTCCACATTATCATAAAACTTAATGCTACCAAGTTCACCAACTTTTTATTGATGAGGAAAAATTAATTATAAAACAATATGATTATTAGATAAGGAAGGCTAGGGAAATAATTGAAATTGAAAAGAGACCAGTTAATCTAAATAGAGATCTCAATAATAGTATTGGAATTGAAAGTTCATGGAAAGTAATATTTAATCACTTGAATAGGCAAGATAATGTGCATGTTAGCTTATAGGGCTAAATTTATATTGATTTATTAAGCATTGTTAATTAAACCATATGGGTAGTTTATTATAACTAATTAATCATTATTAATCTAGTGGAGGTTAGTTTTCTTATTAACTTATTCCACTTGACTAAACATTCATTATTTATAGAATTCTTTAGTGTTGTAATCCTTGGAATATTAATCATATTCACCTTCTCCCTGAAGATGGGTACACATACATGGTACCAAAAATGTTAGATTTATCTTCAAATAACATGATGGAAATATAAATATTTACATCAAATTTCAAAACAATTGAAGCTTTAAGACTGATAATAATAATAATAATAATAATAATAATAATAATAATAATAATAATAATAATAATAATCCAAGCAAGAATGATCATAAAAATGAATTCAATGTTATAAAGAAACCATATCAAAGGTTTATCTTCACTCCACACAAGGGACACAAATAGTTTAATAAGATTATTGAGTGCCAACAACAAATATTGGAAAAGTTATTTGAATGCAATTATATAATTACCTTACACCCAATAAAGGAGTTGGATGTTTCAATACCTTGCCTTGGTCTTATGAATTTACTGCATTTTGTGACTATCATAGATTCCACAAATGCTTGAATGGCTTTGAAACATCAAATCCAATATCTCATTGATTATAATCAAATTTAATTAGATGGAAAAACTAACCATTTAAATACATCAATGAATCCACTAAGTCATAAATATAAATGAAATAACAATGAAAATGTTTATATGGTAGACAAACCAAAGCATGAAAATGTTCCAAAGGACTATGGTTAGCACCCACTTAATGGTTTTATTGGAGTCATTACTTTAATCAATAAACATAGGACATATATTATGATTGCGTTCCACAAGAATGATATCTCATTGGATAGTTCATATGATGGACCATTATTTATAATTCCATTACTATATGGTCATGAAAAAATATGGATAACATACATACTGAATAGTTTATCTATAGTCTTGGAATAGCTTAGATGATTTAGCATATAATCCAACAATTATTTTAGGATATGATGATATTTTAGAAACCTAATCTTGGTACAAGATGTATGATTTTAATGTATTTAGTATTGTTTTATGTATATACAAGTAATTACCTTTAATTAGGGGCTTATTGGCATTTGGTTGCCTATTTTTGTCTCTCCCCATATTTTTGCTATCTTGTGGTCCTCTTTTATTTAATTTATTGCTATGTATTTTCATTTTGTGCCCATGGGCATGGTTTTTTGTCCTCTCTCTATCTATGTTCATTTCTTATTTTGGGAAGGAAACATCAGTCTCATCAATTTTGTGTTGGCTAGAAACAATGACTAACCATTTCTATCTTTTTTTGGGCCCTTTTTTCCATTGTTGCATATTTTTGATGTTTGGATCCATTTTTTGGTTATTTTCCTTTTTCTTTATCAAATTTTCTGGACCAATAGGTCTTTAGTTCACACATTAGAAGCCTATATATACAAATTGTCTACAAGGATTTTAATAAGTGGAGGTTCCCTTACAAGTTTACAAATATTTTCAAAGAAGTGTCAAGTCATTACATTTTGAAGTCTAGGCATACTCTACATTGATTCATCACTAATCAAGGACTTGCATCGAATTATCTATTAAATCTTATACTGAAATAAGACCTAGGAAAATGTGCATGTAGTTGTATATAACACTTAGGGAAGTGGGGGTTAAAGACTTCACTAGATTTAATCATTCACACTGCAGATGAACTATGAGGGGTTTGATTCTAGCATGCATGATATTATAAGCACTAAAATTTGGCATTAAATACTTGGTAATGTTAATTTTGACCTACCTTCACCTTTGAATTGTGCATACATATATGGCTCTTATTTGACCTTCTCTCACATTTACATGCTTTCTATGGGGCCAACATTCTTCTTTTGTTATCAGTAACCAACATGAGTTCCCTAATTTATGTCAAACTAGTAAATTATCATACTCAGACATATACATATCATCAATTTAGTCTTTGTTCCTTCTAGACATAATTGATAAGCTCAAACGCTTCTAGAATTTTACTTCTAGCCAAGTCTAATGGTATTTCCCCATGCCAATCAACTTTTAATTTTCAAATTCAAATGATTCTAATGGGTTGGCCCATACATTTTAGATGTTGGTGCCTTGATAAAGTACCCAAAGATTCCCATTTAATTACAAAATATGTCTAAGCCTATTACTCATCTAGGAAAAATCTATCAAGCATACTCAAACATTTGCACATTTTAAGAGAATACTATATTTTTTCCAATTGAGCCATCAATTACAAGGAGTAAGTTTTAGCAAAGTCTAACGCACCTCAAGCCTAATCTAAATTTTTCATTTTGTAAGTATCAAGAGATAGATCACAAGTTGCATACATTCAAGGAACACTACTATACACATTCACCTAATGGGGAGAACTACATGAAATTTGACTTCCCTCTTCAAAATATTGGATAAATAAGCAATGTTTAGCCATTCATCGGGGAGTGATTGAGGTAATATCAACCCACATTTTCCCCATCTTATAGACCTATACACATGGAAAGTGACATGCCAACCTTATGCACTCAACTTCCCAAGGTCTAACCAAGACAACTGATGAAGAGATGATTGGAATGAGTATATATAGGGGCTAGGGAGATTAAACTGAGGTAAACAAATGTGGTTTTAAACAATGGGTAGTAAATGATGCTCATGATGATACCATAATATCTCTACTACGTCACGTTTCTCATTAGGCTAATTGATGGGAAGTATAACTCCAAGGTCCTTCAATATCAATAAGGACAATGTATCAAAGTTCTTAGTCGATGTTAGGTTGGATGAATCTACATATTTGATTAAATATTTTGGGATGTCCTGTAAATGTCATGAAAAAAGTGATTGAAAATATGATGAGGCTAGTCTCGATGAGAAATAAAAGAGGAGTGATGAAGGTCTAGACTTGGAGATCATTGTATCGGTGATCATGTATATGAATGGATATAATGATGGGATTCACTTATATATGCTCTTGCTCATGAAGGATGTTGAGTTGGTGAATGATGAGAAGGGGAATGGGAGTGGAATGAAAAACCTCATTTTTAAGTTTTCATTGATGTCAATTTGAATGTCACTACTAGGAGTGGGAGATCTAACCCTAGAAAAGATACTAGCTCTAATGAGGTATGGACACTCTAGAAGTGTCATGAAAGGTGAAAAGATAATGATGTGATTTATTGCTTAATCATATAACTTATCTAGGAAATTTTATGAAAGAGTTAATTTTTTTTATAGATGTGTAGAATGAAGGTTTGGATTTGTACTTGTCTTGACAAGGTTTATTTGGTTGTATTTTTGGATGTTTTTGACAATATTTTGTAAAGAAATCAAACTATGCTAATTACTGAAAATAAAAATAATTTGTAATGATTTAAATGAAATAATGAATGTAGATGAAGTAAATACTACTATTTTTATTATTTTCAAAGATATTTTGAAGCATGTAATACTGAAACTAAAATCTAGACTAAGGATGCAAGTGCATATTTTATCTTTTTTAAAATGCAATATTTTACCTATATACAGGTTAAATGATTTTTTTTAAATTTTTTTTCATTATTCAAATATAAATGAATGAAACTATTATGTAATTGGAAATTATTAACATGCAAATGAAAAAAATTGATTCAAACCCTAGAGAGTACAACTTCTAAGTATTTAAAAACTTTTCTAACCCCTTTTGGAATTATGGGTAAGGGGAATAGCCTAATCAACTAAGGAGAAGACTATTTTAAAAGCAAGCTAAGTAAATAATTCATATTCAAAATATATTATGATACAATGTTGAATTATAGAAATATGCTAAATATAGAAAGTGCAATGCCAAACAATAATTTAATTTTTAAAACATGAATAAAATATAATACTTAGCTTATTGAATGATGTGCAGGAAAATATGGGAAATGCAGGTGCAGAAAGAGACATCATGATGCTTAGATATGTTTCATCAGATTTTGGAAATTAACTCTCTATCAACCCAAAAACTACCATTGGAATCTTGACAGTAACATTGATGCTTTTATCCCAGTTTTAATGCTTCTATCTGTAGTGAAGTATATGTCTTTTTCAAAAATTCCACGTATGCATATTAGGTCTTACTTTTGCCTTTAAGATTCTCTGTTCAGATTTTTTCATAAGTTTCAGATATCAATGTGTATCTCAAAACCCTAGGTCATCCAATATATGATCTTAAAAAAAAGGTTTAGTGGGCTCAAGTGAAGTCGGGTTGACCTCAAAGACCCTTTTGTCAATGAGCATTGCCTACATAGCCATATACTCTGAAGAGGGCCTCAAAATGATGTAGTTCTCCCATTTATGTGAGCTTATGCATGAAAAATGGTGTAGTATGTTATATGCAAGTGCATTTAATGATCTAGCTTGAAAATTGACAAATAATGTTGAGTAGATGCAGGGTAATGGGGGGCTTAAAGTGACAATTTTTTTTCTAAAATTAGTAATAGTCAAACTTAGAGAGAGTTTTAAAGACACTTGAAAAAAGAATTTGACAATAACGTAAGAATATGAATTGTGACATTCTGAATGTAGTTTCTAAATATATAATTTTTTAATACCTAGATGAAAAAATTGGTGAAATTGATGCATTTATGACAATGACTTGACATTTTTTGGTGAAAAGATAAGGAGACTACATTTGTATAGACACATTTTTTTTGAGTAAATGAATGAATTGTTGTATAAAATTTTATATATGGATATATGAAATATCAAAGATTATTTAAGATATTTTTTCTTAATATATATATATAAAATAATTTTATAAGTAAAGACAGTTGGAAAATTAGAACTGCAAGTGTACAGACACAACTTTTTGACCTTAGCTTCATGAAAATCATTTTTTTTAAAGCATAGCCAACAATGCATAGATTGATCATGTATACGTTTTATAAAATTTTGATTAAAAGTCAAAAATTTATAAAGATATTTGTAATGATAAGTATATAGTTTATAATGTGGTATGTTGTGTAGAAATCAAGTAATAATTAAAAACAACAATCAAACATTAAAAAAATTAGATATTCAAAAATTACGCTTTCTCCTCTACAAATCCATATTTTTTTAAAGAAATAATAAAATATACCTGATTATATGTGTCAATAAAGATGAAAAAGACTCATAAATTTCCTAAAAATCACGTGGGCTACTCCATGACTAGTTTTAGGCTAGGTTTGCACCTCCCCAAGCCTAAACCTAAGTACTTTTGGAGGGAAAGCAAAAAATTCAAAGATTGAAATGTTTAAAATGCGTACGCCCTTTTAAATCCCCTAAAGACTCATTAAATACACTTGCCCATTTGGAAATCATCCAAAAGAGGGCATGTGTTCTTTGTAAAAGGGCATACGTCCTTTATAGTTCACAAATTTATTTTGTTTGCCCATGAAATTCCCTTATTAATTCTCCATTTTACAAAATTTAAACTGATTTTTTGATTGACACTCTGAAAATTCTATAAATTCTCCATTTACTTTGTCTCTATTACTATAAATTATTTAAATTTTACTCTAGACTTGAACTTATTTATATAAAGATAAATAATGAGTTGGCTTATCATCGTAAAACACCAAGTAAAGAGCTAACAAATAAGGAAATTGAAGTTGAGATAAAAAGAAAGAAAAATACAAGTAGATAGGATAGCATACATACGAGCGTTTACACATGGTGAAGGTACTTCTTCCATACCAAGTAATATTTCAAATAAAAATAACATGCCCAATTCCATGGAATTTAATTTAGATATGTCTTCAAATGAGATAAGAGAACTTAATCAATCCTTGTTGCATGATAAAATTTAAAATGTAGAACATATAACTATTGAAGTTGTATTGAGTGATGGAACACATGAAGAGACACAATCTAATGAAACATCCATCCATAATAAAGTTTTTGAACATGATAATCAACATCACCTAATAACCCCAATTCATCTATCTCCTAATGAAGAGGACTTCCCTTTACCTGTAGGGTGTAATGTACCTAACTAACACTCTAATATCCTTTTATGGTTGAAGTGGTAACACCATCTAATTTAATACAAAATATAGCTCATAGATCCATAATTTCAAGGATAATGCAACGAACACCAAGGTATTTGGTTGTGAAATAGATGATAAAATAGTATAACATATTTTTAGTTTTTGAGTCACCTTTAATAAAATTTTCATGAATTCTACCATAAAAGAAGTTCACCCACCTATCGTTTCCTGTGTGTGAAATTTCTAAAAGAATTAAATCTTTGAACTTGAACCTTTCTCGAAGTTCAACAAGTTCAATGAGTTCAATGGTTCAATAGGTTCAATATTTATCAAAAGTGAACTGTTTGTCCCTTTGTGTATTTTAATTATGAATTTGAACCTTCCGGTTGAACTTGAACCCTTTTTCAGAGTTTAAAAGTTCACCAGTTCAAGAATTCAATACTTGATGTTTTATAAAGAGTCGTGTTCACTTAATTCCCTTGTCTAAATTAATAAACCACTTGAACCTATTGCTTGAACCTACATAGCAAAGTTCAACGGTTCAATGTTTCTCAAAATGATTTCAATTATGTCTTTGAACCTTACGGTTGAACTTGAACCCTTTTTCAGAGTTCAAAATTTCAACTGTTCAATGTCTTAAAATTTGAAGATTTCAACAGTTCTAAGTTTTAAAGTCCAAAGTTTCTAGAAAGATCATGTGACTATTGGTCCCTCTGTGTGGTTCATTTCATATCATTGAACCTTGAAGTTGAATCATATTTTCAAAAGTTCAATGGTTCAATGGTTCAACGGCTATACTCTTATCATCACATGAGGATTTCTCTAAGTTAAAATTAGCAGGAGATTTAGAGGAAAATATATCTGAAACTCACTATAAAGCAATTTTTTTTGAATTTTCATGATGTTACAGATAATCATTACTCATCAAAATTGTGCATAAAATACACTTACCATTAATGTATATGACATAATGCATGTCTTATCAAGCATGTTTAGCACATATTGTCCTGATTTAATCATTTGATCTGGTCAATATCTACATCGAGAGAAAATAATTACAATTTAGCAAACAAGCATACTGGGTGATACAAAGGAGAACAACACAGGTGATATAAGATATTTGATTGCTTGAATCTGTAATGATTTCAGATAAATTTAAGGTGATTTTCACTCTTATTGTAAGCTATTTCCTCTACTTGGTTGGAAAGAAGGATCCTTTTGAGTTTTCAACATTATTTAAAAATTTAAAACTTTCTCTTTTCATTATATTCTGCGAACTATAGCCATGAAATCCGCTTGTCTTGATTACGAGCATGGCCCTAGTCTCATATGTTCTCTGCCTAAAATTGGGGACACCTCTCTAGTCCAATATGATTTGGAAGATTCTAAGGAAAGGGCTAGAAATCTTATGATGAATCCTATGATGCATAAAATAGTAGAAAGTGGCCTGGTTAAATCTGTAGCCTTTCCCATGGCTATACAATGCCCTGAATTAGTCCTTAAATGCATGAATAGATATGAACCTCAAAATAGGTGCATTAGGACTATATATGGTAATATTCTATTACATATCAAAAAACAAACCCTAATGTCTATGATGAGAATCCCTCCTAAGGAACCATAATCTGACCTTAGTATTACTTATTTCTATGGTTACTTTTCAATAAAGAAAACAATTTACAAGAGCGTGATTGCTAGGAATTGGCTCTTGAAATTTCAAAAAGGAGGTTTAAGATTACCTAGGCCATTAACAAGAAATCATATGATTCCAGAAGTACAAGATATCATGGTATTATTACACAGACTGAAAGGCAATGCTCATGCATATTATTGGGAAGATTGGATGTACTTCTTCATACAGGTGATCCTTCAAGGAGAACAATATTTAGATTGGGCAAAAATTGTAGCTGAATGTTTACATCAGGGTTTAAGTAATTGTTTGAGAAATAGAGAATTTCATGTCTTCGCACCTCCTCTACTACTTGGATTCTATGAGACAATGGGTAGGGTTACTTCATACACCCTTGGCTGAAGATAGTAAAATTTATGATTATTACTCACAGTTACAAATGCATAACTGATATGAGGATTACAGGAGGGTCAATGATGTTTTTTCTAGGAAAATGACTTTTAAATTATCAAATAACATTAATTAGAGGTTGTCTGATGAAGCTATGCAGTTAATTAGTATCTATGGTAGTTTCTTCATTCAATTTTCTAAGTTCACTTATATTAGAGTTGGGGGTTTTGATGGTGAACCCTTGAGGTTACTTAGGTATGTTTTTGACCAATTTGTGCTAATAGAAGTATGCAGGTAATTAGCACATGTAGATAAAAAATTCCCAACGAAGAATAAATCTGGTATATATTTTCCTATTGAACTTAGACATTATTCATGCAAAATAACATCTGATGCTTTGAATTTAGAATTGGATCTTAAGAAATTCAATTTTCAATACTTCACAGCCAGACCCCAATTTGACAGCAAAGGTTTTGCCAGAGATAATTTAGACCTTGGAACATGATTTTCACATATTCCTCAATTAGAGGATTATTAGGAGGATTGTTTAGATGAATTTGAAGTCAGAAGGAGACTATGGTCCAAGTTTTCCCTAGGGCAAATAATTACCCTTAAATTAAGCATGGCCATTTATGGAATTGTTGACAATGATGAACATGTGATTGATCTACAATTTGAGCAAATAAAATAATCACCTATTCTAGAAATTGACTAGGAGAAAAGTGAGGAAGATAGAATTGAGGTCAAGACCCTTCCATTACAAGGAGAACTAAAAAATGGTTGAGAGAGTAAAAACTGGGAGGAGCTCAAAACATAGTCTCCCAGTAATGTACAACAATAATTGAATCTCCATTCCCAATAAGATCATCTAACCAACCTATTTCTATCTATGATGTAGGTACTTCCAAGTCAAAAACTGGAAGGGACCCTATCATCAAAGAATCTAAGAAGGCCCTTGTAACTACCCTACCTCCTCGTGCCACCAAGTCAAGGACTCAAAACAAGAAGAAGAATCAAATTTCTAAAAAAGTGATTGTAGATTTGAATTCTAAAGAGGATTCAAGAGAAGTTAAAAGTGATAAAATTTTTGATTCACCAATGGTGAAAGAGGTTAGTACAGATCAACAGACAGTGATTCCTTCTGATTCTGTTGAATTGATGATTATTTCAACTTTGCCTTCTGATTAACTGAATCTTGATAGAGAAGTCTCAGCTTTTGCACCTAAATGACTGGAAAGTTCAATCAGTCATAAAAGGAAAGTAGTTCCATTTTATTTACCCTTGGAATATATGGTGAGCAAGTGTTTAGGGAAAGCTCCTAAATCCAAAAAGTTAAAAATGACATCCAGGGTAGATGTTGACCCAAACATAGGGAATTAGAATGCAAAAATTGCCAGGCCAAAAACTAATGAAGAAGTTCAAGATCCTACTGTTTAGGATTTTACAGTTAAAAAGGTAGACCTTGGGACTGCATCACGTGCTGCTAATGTGCATCATCTAGAAGCATCTACTAAAAGGATAGTTAGCAAAACTTAGAAGGATGAAAAAGATAAAAGAGAGTTAAAATAGACTGTGCGGTCAATGGCAGAGTATATTGACACCATTCATAGTCCAAATCCACAACCAATTTCCCAAATGCCCATGTCTTTTGATCTAAAATCTCCTATCAATCAAAGGATGCTGGATCAGATACATAGAGGCAAAATGATTACTAGAGTATTTGATAGTTGGTTGGATGGCATCATCCTAAAAGGTACATAATGCATTCATAAATTGAAGAATGTATATGATCTGACTACAATCACTGTTGAAGATTTTAAGACTTAGAACACTTTATGGATAAAAGAGGAAGGAAAATGGATAAGCATGATGAATCATATTGATGAAGTGCAAAAATATGGGATAACAAAGTTTTTATCAGAAAAGAACTTGATAGGACTAGATGAAGATATATTATATACAAGTAAGAAAAATGTTGAATGGAGAAATTTAGTATCTAGACAAGGACGATTAAAAATCACAAAAATGATAAAGAAAATAACTAAATTTATTCAGTCATTGTAGCATGATCTACAGTGCATTGATATCAATTACATAAAAGATGATGGAAAACCAGAGAAGGACATCAATGCTGTGATTTAGTCCTTTAGGGAAAAGATTAACTTCATTAAAGAAAGTGACAGCTTATCAACTAAAAACTTCTCTCAGATTTCAAAGGTAGAGTCACTTCTTTATTGCTGTATCGACACACTCCTAGAGCATGCAAAAAATATAGGAAAAATTCAGAGGGAAGAATTTTTTTGGAAAGCAAGGATAAAACATGTCAGCATTCCCAATCTTTCAAAAATTTAGGAGTTCGTTACAACATTTTAGGAATGGAAAGCTCAACGTGTCCACCCCACCGAACATAACAAATCTGGAGATCCTAGTCCATCACTTCAACAATGATTTTACTTACATAGTCTCTTTTATTCAGTTATTCAGTTACTTTTCTATTTGAAACTTGATCTTTATTGAATTTGTAAAAACTAAACCCTGTATGGGTCAGAGTTAATTTAACTCTGGTTTAGTTGAAAAGATGGATGAGTTAAGGAAATGATATATATTTTTGGTTGTAAAAAGATGTGGGGAGAAGAAAAAGATATAAAAAAGAGAATGAGTTGAAAATTCTAGAATTGAACCATTGTTTTTACAAATATATGTGATGTTTGTCTGAAACATTTTTCATTTGTGAATGAAAATGAGAATTAATTACTGAGTACTTAGATCTGTGAGTTTGAGTATTTGAAAGTGGGTTTTCTGTGGGAAATCTTCCTTCATATAGTAATTATTTTTCCATTAGACAATCTATTATGTGTGTTTTATCATTAACTGGTTCAGCATATATACATTTTTCTAATTAATCATTATTGAAAATATAATTTGTGTATTCTGTTACCTATCGTTGTTATAAAATCTCATATTCATAACATAATGATGTATGGATATTAGTCTACCTTTAAACACTTTCTAGTTAAAA
The DNA here is from genome assembly GCA_037957365.1 of Torreya grandis. NCBI lineage: Eukaryota > Viridiplantae > Streptophyta > Pinopsida > Cupressales > Taxaceae > Torreya > Torreya grandis. The sequence goes on along the minus strand of JARHVA010001210.1, from coordinate 3,185,120 downwards.
GTGTATCTGAATTTTTAAATTCATTGAAAATCTTAAAGGGAGCTATACCTTAATTCAGAGGGGAACTAATCTCGATAGTTCACCCATTTGTTGTTTAACTTATTTGTTCTTGAGAGAAGGGTACGTAGTTAAAATAAAATATCTTTATATAAGGACAAATCTGTTAGCCAACAGTGTTTTGGCGACTCCGCTGGGGAATGAAATTGATTTGGTCACCTTAATATGAGGCAACAATGGTGCTTCCTGATGAAAATATATTTCTTGTTTTACAACCTAATCTTGGTTTTCAAGACGAACAGGAAGATATAATTAGCTAGTTAAATACTCTTGCTTGGCGTTCTTGTCGAAATATTGATGATTATAGATCGGCAAGTAGAATGTTAGAAAAAGAAGACTTGGCTGATAATATAAGATTACTGTTACTCAGGCAAAGAAGAAGACAAGCAAAAAATGTATCAAGGAATTAAACCCCTCTAAAGTGCGAAAAGATTAGGAGCAACATCAAAGTTAATAATTATTATATCATAAGTTGGATTCCAGAAGCTACACAAGGTCTTTGAGAAGAGAAGGGATTGAAGATTCTACTTTTCAAACATTGCAAAGCCTAAATTTTCCTTATATTTCCACCTGTGTTGGAAAAGCTAGAAGTAGACCTCCTAGCCCTCCAAAACCCTCTACATCCTCTGTCTGTCAAGCTTTAACTCTTTCTGGTACTATGTTTCCTTCTACCATAAGTTTTCTTCCAATGGCCCAACCTTGGGGTGCAGCCATAGGACCTCTAAATTTAGGGGCCAACCTGAATCCTTTGCCAAAAAATGTAAGGGAAAATCTACCCAAATTTAATGGAAATGGAAGACAATCACTAGAGAAACATCTGAGTGCCTTTGCAGTGGCATGTGGTGTGTTAGGCGTGTAACATCAAGATGTAGCCATAAGGATTTTTGTGCAAAATATAACTGATATTACATCACAATGGTTTTATCATCTAATTGATTCCTCAGTCACAAGTTGGAATGGTATAAAAACTACATTTGAAAATAGGTTCAAAAGTGTAGAAGATGAACATTCCCTTCCTGCTCAATTGACTCAGCTCAAGAAGGAGATACATGAACCCATGAGGGAATTTATAGCCAAATTCAACAGAATTGTGTACAAGATTCCTACTATTAAAAGACTGACTACTGAGAACTAGAAGTATTTCTTTATTAATTTTATGCCTCCTGATATAAGTTTTCATCTCAAAAGAAGTATAATTATCAATTTAACAGATGCACAATCATTGGCAGTTGAGTTAGAGGATGATCTTATTATGGCCAGAAAATGGAAGAAAGAATTTCAGGTACCTAATGCTAATCCTTCATCCTCTACAGATCCTGTAGTCCAAAGATTAGTCAATGATATGATTACTCTTAAAATATTATTACCAAAGGCTAGTACTTCATTCCAACAACCATATCAAGATATTGGCAGGAGAAATCAATAAGCAAATACTGGTAAGACATTACCACTTGCATCAACACAACCAAGATTGGCTATTGAAGCTCCTCCTAGAAGAAATAACATGTGTATTTTTCATATGACTACTGATCATGATAGAAATTCTTGCCCTGAGATGCTTAGATTTGATCAAATGACTACTACTCAAGATGTCTTAGGGGAAATTACTGAAGAAGAAAGGAGCTCTGAGAGACCCGGTGACTCTGAAATACACTTCCTTGAATATGATTTAGATTTAGAAAGAGGAGGTGAAATATTGGTTACTCTTGAAGATCCTTCATGTGCTATACTTACTAGAATTCAAAAGAATCCAATATTTTCTAATACTCAAGAAGTGTCCATTAAAGGTAAGGAAGTTTTTACTAAAACTTCTGATGCTAAGACACAAGAAAGTAAATTATTACACAAAAATGATTGTGAGACTTCTTTTGATATTTTAGAATTTTTTAAGTTTGTAAAAATTCAAATATCCCCTGCTGAATACCTCAGGTTGAAACCCAAAGAACTTGATAAATTGGTTAAATATGTCAAAAATGGTCCTACACAAGTTGAACCTGAAAGTTAGTTAAACATTAATATTGAGTCTCTCATTGCCCAATTATTTACTTCTCCACCTGAATCACCCATTCATACTTCTAGAATGAACCTCAATTCATCTGATGATACTCCTTATACGGTTGATATGAAACCCAATCCATTTTATGTTTCCTTGTTCATAAATAGTCATAAACTCAACAATTGTATCATAGACTCAGGTGCTTCTGATAATATAATGCCTTCTTCTGTAGCCAAAGCCTTAGGCTTAACCTTTACAAAAACATTTGGTAGATGTTACTCCATGAATGACAAATAGATCTCTTTGCTTGGACAAATTAAATATGCACGAGTTGCTCTTGCAGCCTATCTTAATAAAAAAGTGAAGTTGACTATCTTGATAGCAGATATCCCCGCTAGTTATGGAATGTTGTTGAGCATGACTTTTTGCAAAGATTTGGGAGGGCAGATTAAATTGGATTGGTCAAAAGCTACAATTCTTGTGGGAAAGCAGAAAGTTAAACTAGAACCTGAACCTAAATGCAAGTTTACAGTATATCCTTCTGATGATCCTAAATCTCAGATTCTGTTTGAAGAATGTGAATTTGGCAACTATTTTCTGTCCTCTGAAGATTCAAAGGAAGAATCTATCCCAAAGTCTATTCATTCAGATTATTAATGGACCATGGAATTTGATGGCAGTTGAGCTACCACTGGTTTAGAAGCAGGAGTTGTGTTGATTTCACCTGAAGGTGAAACTTTTCCTTAATCTTTCAAGCTAGAGTTTAAAAATACTAATAATACTACAGAATATGAAGCTTTATTACTTGGGTTAAATGAAGCTAAAGGAAAGGGTATAAAAATAATTTAGGCAAAAGGAGATGCTAAATTAATTATCAAACAAGTGAGAAGCATTTCTTAGTTATAAACGACATATTAAGACATTACAAAAATAGAGTTTGGGATGAGATAGAATGTTTTGATGCCTTTCTATTGAAGCAATTCCCAGAGACCACAACACTCGAGCAGATTCTCTCACAGTATCAACTTCTCTTCTTCTCTCACACCCTGATTTTGAAAAAGATTCATATAGAATATAATTAATCTATCATCCTAATGTCCTAGACAATGCTAAAAATTGGCAAGTTTTTGAGAATAATAAACAGATCAATTTTTTTTTAGAGAATGCTAATATGTTCTTGGGGATTTATTTTGAAGGTTCAGAAACAGAATGTAAAGAATTCACTCCTTATCCAGGGATTAATCCAAAAGATGATGTGATTCAATTAAAAGAAAATGAAATCCCTAAAGGACTGATCTCTCTAGAACATTTGTTCACTAGACAAGATGAATATACTAAAGGCAAACTTGTCAAGAATGCTAACAAAATAGAGGATTATGAGAAAATCAACATTGGAAGTGAAACTGACCCTAAATGGATCTCCATTGGTAAGTGTTGTTCACCAGAGTAGAAAAATAAATTAATTAATCTATTGATTAAGTATAAGGATGTCTTTTCTTGGTGCTATGATGACTGCAAAGATTTTATACGTGGACAATTTTAGCATCATATTCCTTTGAAAGCAAATGCAACTCATTTCAGGCAGAAGTTGAGAGATTATAACCTAAAAGTTGCTGAAGCTATATTTAAATAGATTGACAAGATGCTAGAGGCTAGGATTATTTATCCAATTCATCACTCCACCTGGGTGGCGAATATTGTTCTAGTGCACAAAAATAATGGAGAGATAAGAATTTGTGTTGACTTCAAGAATTTGAATCAAGCCAATTTAAAAGATAATTATCCCTTGCCTATGATGGATCACATATTGCAAACTGTTGCTGGGTCAGAAATGATGTCCATGCTAGATGGGTTCTCAGGTTATAATCAGATAAGCATAGCTGTGACTGACCAACATAAAACTGCTTTCACTACACCTCATGGAACTTTTGCTTATAATCGTATGCCCTTCAGTTTGATTAATATTAGTGCAACTTTTCAATGGGAGATGGATTCATCCTTTAAAGATTTGAAAGATAAAATTATTGTTATCTATCTTGATGATTTGACTATTTTCTCTAGAAAAAGAGAAGATCATCTGAAGGATTTGGAGACCGTCTTACAAAGATGCTTGAGTCATGGGATATCTCTTAATCCTAAGAAATCAATTTTCTATGTTACAAAAGGGAAATTATTAGGACACCTAGTTTCAAAAGGTGGAATCAAAATTGACCCAGAAAGAGTTAAAGTAATACAACAATTAAGTCTTCCTTCTAATAGGACTGGAGTTAAGTCTTTCTTTGGTCATATTAATTTTCTTAGAAGGTTCAATCCTAATTTTGCTAAAATTACTAAACATATTGTGGGGATAATGAGCGAAAAACAAGCATTCAAATCGAATGAAGTTGCTAAACACGCATTTAAAGATATTAAGGAAGCAATTGCACAAACACCTACTATGGTAAATCCTGATTTCCAAAAATATTTTGTTATTTACTGCTATGCTTTAGAACATACCATGCCTGGCATCTTGTTATAGAAAATTGAAGTAAATGTAGAAGCCCCAATAGCCTTTATGAGTGTACCTCTCAAGAAACATGAACTTAAATATTCTTTGGTTGAGAAACAAGCTTTTGCTGTAGTGAAGGCTGATAAACAATTCATATACTATATACTTCATTCTCATTTAGTTATATTTGTTTTTAGTTCAGCTGTGAAAAGCATTTTGACTCAGCAAGAGGTTGGGATGAACAATAGAACAACATGAGTTGCTAAAATTCAAGAATACGATCTGGAGATTAAGCCAACCAAATTAGTTAGAGGTCAAGGTTTATGTAAATTGATAGCTAGAAGTAAATAAGAAGAAGAAATCCCTACTGTTCTATTGGTGAGCTTACAAGATCCCTGATTCCTAAATGTGGCACACTATCTTACTTATGAAGACTATCCCAGTCATTTATCCTCGAAGGAGAAAAGGAATTTGAAGTTAAAATCAACAAAATATGTGATATGGGGTGACGTCCTATACAAAAAGGGATTAGATGGAACCTTTATGAGATGTGTAGATAAAGAAAAACAATGCAAAATATTGGAAGTTTTTCATAATGAAGCCTGTGGTGGACATTTCTCTTCATCGGTCACAGCTTTCAAAATCCTTAGAAATTGTTATTATTGGCCAGGTATGTTCAAAGATACATATAAATAGGTAGCTAACTGTGAAAAATGCAAATTGTTCCTAGGAAGACCACAACTTACAACATTACCTCTGAGACCTGTCATTATTGAAGAACCTTTCAAATAGTGGGGATTAGACTTCATTGGTCTTCTTTCACCTCCTTTAAGTGCTGGTCATACACACATTCTAATAGCAACTGATTATTTTATGAAATGGGTTGAAGTGATCCCTGTGAAGAGAACTACTTTAGAAGTGGTATGTGATTTTCTCAAGAAAATATACTGGTACATTTTGGTGTTCTTCAGAAGGTTGTGGTAGATAATGCTACCAAGTTTTATTCAATGGAGCTAACTTCATTTTGCTATGAACATAGTATCTCTCTTTCTCACCATTAGATTATTACCCTCAAGGAAATGGACAAGCAAAGTCTAGTAATAAAAATTTGATAGCCATCATGAAGAAATTGGTGAGTGATAACCCCAGAGATTGGCATAAGAGACTATACGAAGCACTTTGGGCTGACAGGGTAACCCTAAAAAGAGCAATAAGAATGGCACCATTTGATCCGGTTTATGGAATAGGAGCACAAATATCATTACCTCTAGAATTATCTGTAGCTAGATTACAAAATGTTAATGAAGATCAGTACTTTCAAGACTTTTTAGAAAAAAGAGTTATGTATTTAACTAAGATTGAAGAAGAGAGGAATGAACTAGTTGATCATATTACTGCTCATCAAGCCAGAGTTAAAAAGATTTTTGACCAGAAAACTAGACCCAGAAAGTTCATGGAAGGAGATGAAGTATTGCTATGGGATAGAAGGAGAGAACCTAAAGGAGCACATGGTAAATTTGATTCCCTTTGGAAAGGACCTTTCAAAATTCATTAGGTACTTGGTCCTAATTCTTTTAAATTAGAATATCTAGATGGAGCCATTTTACCCCTATCCTATAATGGACATGATCTCAAGTTGTACCGACTATGAAACATGTATCCCCTATTTTGTACATAACCTTATTGATAGGACCTAGGAGTACAATTGATTACCATGTACAAGCAACTAAATGCGGAATTTACCCAGAAGTAACAAGTAACTAGAAATCAGAAATAACACAGAATATGAGAGGCAACACACAATTGTATTCAACTCATTCCAGAAGGAAATTACAACAAAGAGATCACACTCTTTCATCCACTTCGTGGGCATACCAGTAATCTTCCCTCAAGAGTTATCTTCTCTCAATACAGGTCACAACAAACGGCTAACACAGAACTGTTGTTCACCTCAACCAGTTAGTATCAATACTGCCAGTACAATCGAGTACGAACCGGTACTCCAAGTAGATCTCACCTGATCTTGCTCCTTGATGTGTTGCTGTCACATTTGATCTTGCTACCCCACATATCTACCTTTGACCTTGCACACACACACCCCTATAGATCAACCGATCTTACTTACCCATGTAGATCTCCTCCCTGATCTTGCAATAACCTGCAGATCAAACTTGATCTTACATACCTGGAAGAACCCCTATGATTCCACTAATGGAAGAACTCTTCTGGTTCTACACTTTACAATATAACCCATGAGTCTATTATATAGATCCCATGCATACAATAATTAGACAAGCGGCTTAAGACTCGAATTAGTCTTTAACATGCAAATAATCGATTCAACAAACTAATTGTCCGTCAACAAGCAGTTCTAGAACCGCATAGGCGATCTACGTCGGTCCCTGTCCGTCTGGAGGTGATCGACGTCGACCGACTCCTGATCGATGTCAGTTTCTTTTTGTCAACCTCTGATCGACGTCGGTTGGCCTGTCGACATCAGCGACTGTGACACTCAGCAACCTCCTCCATGTTTGCATTCGGGTGAAGCTTTTAGCTCCACAACCTAACAATCTCCCACTTGGAGATAAACAGATGCACCTATACCAATACATTATCTAATCTGTATCCTGGCTTGTATCCCTCTTCAAGATCAATCTTGAAGACCAACCACCACACACCCTATGGTGCTACGCCTGTGTCTGAATTTCTCCATTCTCAGCTTACTTTCTTCTGCGATTGCTATACTCCCACTCAATCAAAAACCCTTGAGAGTGACCTATAATCAAATACAAACCTGCTCCCTGAAACCTTAGCTCTGATACCAATTGATAGGACCTAGGAGCACAATTGATTACCATGTACAAGAAAATAAATGCAGAATTTACCTAGAAGTAACAAGTAACTAGAAATAAGAAATAACACAGAATATGATAGGCAACACACAATTGTATTCAACTCATTCCAGAAGGAAATTACAATAAAGAGATCACACTCTTTCATCCACTTCGTGGGCATACCAATAATCTTCCCTCAAGAGTTATCTTCTCTCAATACAGGTCACAAGAAATGGCTAACACAGAGCTGTTGTTCACCTCAACTAGTTAGTATCAATACTGCCAGTACAACTGAGTACAAACTGGTACTCTAAGTAGATCTCACCTGATCTTGCTCCTTGATGTGTTGCTGTCACATTTGATCTTGCTACCCCACAAATCTACCTTTGACCTCGCACACACACACCCCTGCAGATCAACCGATCTTACTTACCCATGTAGATCTCCTCCCTGATCTTGCAACAACCTGCAAATCAAACCTGATCTTACATACCTGGAAGAACCCCTGTGATTCCACCAATGGAAGAACTCTTTTGGTTCTACACTTTACAATACAGCCCATGAGTCTATCATATAGATCCCATGCATACAATAATTAGACAAGTGGCTCAAGACTTGAATTAGTCTTTAACATGTAAACAACCGGTTCAACAAACTAACTGTCTGTCAACAAGCAGTTCTAAAATCGCATAGGCGACCGATGTCGGTCCCTGTCCATCTGGAGATGATCGATGTCGGTCGACTCCTGACCGATGTTTGTTTCTTTCTGTCGACCTTTGACCGACATCGGTTGGCCTGCCGACGTCGGTGATTGTGACACTCAGCAACCTCCTCCATGTTTGCATCCGGGTGAAGCTTTTAGCTCCAAAACCTAACACTTTTATTTTCTTGTTGCATTTTGTGTTTTCCTTTCCCATTTTTGGTTTATCTTTCTCATTTTCTTTCATTTCTATTTCCGAGTCTGCGTAACTAGAGTTTTTGAGTTCTCTGCATTCTACCATAAAATACAGTGCCCAGTCAGAGCCAATGTTATTTTTTGAGTCACCTTTAATCAAATTTTCATGAATTCTACCATAAAATAAGTTTACCTACCTATCATTTCCTGTGTGTGAAATTTATAAAAGAATTGAACCTTTCTCAAAGTTCAATAAGTTCAATGGTTTAATAGATTCAATATTTATCAAAAGTGAACTGTTTCTCCCTTTATGTATTTTAATTATGACTTTGAACCTTTCTATTGAAATTGAACCCTTTTTTGGAGTTCTAAATTTCAATAGTTCAAAAGTTCAAAAGTTCAAGAATTCAATACTTGATGTTTTATAAAGAGTCGTGTTCACTCAGTTCCCTTGTCTAAATTAATAAACTGCTTGAACCTATCACTTGAACCTACATAGCAAAGTTCAATGGTTTAATGTTTCTCAAAATGCACTGTTCCTTTGTATTTCAATTATGTCTTTGAACCTTACGGTTGAACTTGAACCCTTTTTCAGAGTTTAAAGTTCAATGGTTTAATGTCTTAAAATTTGAAGAGTTCAATGGTTCTAAGTTTCAAAGTTCAAAGTTTTTGGAAAGATCATGTGACTATTGGTTGATCTATGTGGTTCATTTCATATCATTGAACCCCGAAGTTAAACCATATTTTTAAAATTTCAATGGTTTAATGGTTCAACAACTATACTCTTATCTTCCCCTGAGGATTTTTCTAGGTTAAAATTAATGGGAGATTTAGAGGAAAATATATCCAAAACTCACTATAAAGTAGAAAATTTTGAATTTTCATGAGGTTACAGATAATCATTACTCATCAAAATAATGCATAAAATATGCTTGCCTTTAATGCATATGTTAGAATGCATGTCTTATCAAGCATGTTTAGCATGTATTGTCCCAATTTAATCATTTGATCTGGTTAATATCTGCATCGAGAGAAAACAATTCAAATTCAGCAAATAAGCATACTATGTGATACAAAAGAGAACAACACAGGTGATATATGATATTCGATTGCTTGAATCCACAATGATTTCAGATAAATTTAAGGTGAGTTTCACTCTTACTATAAGTTGTTTCCTCTACTTGGTTGGAAAGAAGGATCCTTTTGAGTTTACAACATTATTTAAAAATTCAAAACTTTCTCTTTTCATTATATTCTTTGACCTGTAGCCATGAAATCTGCTTGTCTTGATTATGAGCATGGCCCTAGTCTCATATGTTCTCCACCTAAAATTGGGGACACTTCTCTGGTCCAATATGATTTGGAAGATTTTAAGAAAAGGGCTAGAAATCTTATGATGAATCCTATGATGCATAAAATAGTAGAAAGTGGCCTGGTTAAAGCTGCAGCCTTTCCCATGGCTATAAAATACCCTAAATTAGTCCTTGAATGCATGAATAGATATGAACCTCAAAACAGGTGCATCAGGACTACATATGGTAATGTTATATTACATATCAACAGACAAACCCTAATGTCTGTGATGAGAATCCCTCCCAAGGAACCATACTCTGACCTTAGTATTACTTCTTTCTATGGTTACTTTTCAATAAAGAAAACAATTTACAAGAGCGTGAGTGATAGGAATTGGCTCTTGAAATTCCAAAAAGGAGGTTCAAGATTGCCTAAGCTATTAACAAGAAATCATATGATTCCAAAAGTATAAGATATCATGGTATTATTACACAGACTGAAAGGCAATGCTCATGCATATTATTGGGAAGACTAGATGTACTTCTTCATATAGGTGATCCTTCAAGGAGAACAATATTTGGATTGGGCAAAAATTATAGTTGAATGTTTGCATCAGGGTTTATGTAATTGTTTGAGAAATAGATAAATTTATATGTCTTCATACCTCCTCTATTGCCTGGCTTCTACGAGACAATGGGTAGGGTTACTTCATATACCCTTGGCTGAAGATAGTAAAATTTATGATTATTACTATAGTTACAAATGCATAACTGCTATGAGGATTATAAGAGGGTCAACGATGTTTTTTTTGGGAAAATGACTTTTGAATTGTCAAATAACATTAATAAGAGGTTTTCTGATGAAGCTATGCAGTTAATTAGTATTTATGGTAGTTTATTCATTCAATTTTCCATGTTCACTTATATTAGAGTTGGGGGTTTTGATGGTGAACCCTTGAGGTTACCCAGGTATGTTTTTGACCGATTTATGCTAATAGAAGTCTGCAGGCAATTAACACATGTAGATAAAAAATTCCCAATGAAGAATAAATTTGGTATATCTTTTCCTATTGAACTTGGACGTTATTCATGCAAAACAACATCTGATGCTTTGAATTTAGAATTGGATCTTAAGAAATTCAATTTTCAATACTTCACAACCAAACCACAATTTGACAACAAAGGTTTTACCAGAGATAATTTAGAGCTTGGAACATGATTTTCACATATTCCTTAATTAGAGGATTATTGGGAGGATTATTCAGATGAATTTGAAGTCAGAAGGAGACTATGGTCTAGGTTTTCCCTAGGGCAGATAATCACCCTTAAATTAAGTATGGGCATTTATGGAATTATTGATAATGATGAATAGGTGATTGATCCACAATTTGAGCAAATAAAATAATCACCTATTCCAAAAATTAACTGGGAGAAAAGTGAGGAAGATAGAATTGAGGTCAAGACCCTTCCAGTGACAAGGAGAACTGAAAAATGGTTGAGAGAGCAACAACTGGGAGGAGCTCAAAACATATTCTCCCAATAATATACAACAATAATTAAATCTCCATTCCCAATAAGTTCATCTAACCAGCCTATTGCTATCTGTGATGTAGGTACTTTCAAGTCAAAAACTAGAAGGGACCCTATCATCAAAGAATTTGAGAAGACCCTTGTAACTACCTCGCCTCCTCATGCCACCAGGTCAAAGACTCAAAGAAAGAAGAAGAATCAAATTTCTGAAAAAGTGATTATAGATTTAAATTTTGAAGAGGATTCAGGATAAGTCAAAAGTTAAAAAATCTGATTCACCAATGGTGGAAGAGATTAGTTCAGATCAATAGATAGTGATTCCTTCTGATTCTACCGAATTGATGATTGTTTCAACTTTGCCTTCTGATCAATTGAATCTTGATAGAGAAGCCTTGACTTCTGCACCTAAATGGCTGAAAAGTTCAATCAATCATAAAAGGAAAGTAGTTCCATTTTCTTTACCCTTGGAAGATATGGTGAGCAAGTGTTTAGGGAAAGCTCCTAAATCCAAAAAGTTAAAAATGACATCCAGGGTAGATGTTGACCCAAACACAGGGAACTAGAATTCATAAATTTCTCAGCTAAAAACTAATGAAGAAGTTCAAGATCCTACTGTTCAGGATTTTACTGTTGAAAAGGTAGACCTTGGGACTGCATCACATGCTGCTGATGTGCATCATCTAGAAACATCTACTAAAAGGATAGTTAGCAGAACTTGGAAGGATGAAAAAGATAAAAGAGAGTTAAAACAGACTGTGCGGTCAATCTCAGAGTATATTGATGCCATTCATAGTCCAGATCCACAACCAATTTCCCAAATGCCCATGTCTTGTGATCTAAAATCTCATATCAATCAAAGGATGCTGGATAAAATACATAGAGTCAAAATGATTACTAGAGTATTTGATAGTTGGTTGGATGGCATCATCCTGAAAGGTACATAATACATTCATAAATTGAAGAATGTGTATGATTTGACTACAAGCACTATTGAAGATTTAAAGACTCAAAATGCTTTGTGGATAAAAAAGGAAGGAAAATGGATGAACGTGATGAATTAGATTGACAAAGTGCAAAAATATGGGATAACAAAGTTTTTGTCAAAAAATAACTTGATAGGAATGGATGAAGATATATTATATGCAAGTAAGAAAAATGTTGAATGGAGAAATTCAGTATCTAGACAAGGACAATTAGAAATCACAAAAATGATTAAAGAAATAACTGAATTTATTTAGTCATTGCAACACGATCTACAGTGCATTGATATCAATTACATAAAAGATGATGGAAAACTAGAGAAGGACATCAATGCTGTGATTTAGTCCTTTAGGGAAAAGATTAACTTCATTAAAGAAAGTGATAGCTTATCAACTAAAAAATTCTCTTAGATTTCAAAGGTAGAGTCACTTCTTTTTCACTGTATTGACACACTCCCAGAGCATGCAAAAAATATGGGAAATATTTAGAGGGAAGAAAACATTTGGAAAGCAAGGATAAAACACGTCAACATTCCTAATCTTTCAAAAATTTAGGAGTTCATTACAGCATTTCAGGAATGGAAAGCTCAACGTGTCTACCCCACCGAACACAACAAATTTGGAGATCTTAGTCCGCCACTTCAACAATGATTTTACTTACATAGTCTCTTTTATTCAGTTACTTTTCTATTTGAAACTTGATCTTTATTGAATTTGTAAAAACTAAACCCTGTATGGGTCAGAGTTACTTTAACTCTGGTTTAGTTTAAAATATGGATGAGTTAAGGCAACGATATATATTTTTGGTTGTAAAAAGACGTGGGGAGAAGAAAAAGATAGAAAAAAGAGGAGTTGGAAATTCTAGAATTGAACCATTGTTTTTACAAATATATGTGATGTTTGTCTGAAACATTTTTCATTTGTGAATGAAAATGAGAATTAATTACTGAGTACTTAGATCTGTGAGTTTGAGTATTTGAAAGTGGGTTTTCTGTGTGAAATCTTCCTTCATATAGTAATTATTTTTCTATTAGACAATCTATTATGTGTGTTTTATCATTAACTAGTTCAACATATATATGTTTTTCTATTTAATTGTTATTGAAAATAGAATATGTGTATTCTGTTACCTATCGTTGTTATATAATCTCATATTCATAACATAATGATGTATGGATATTAGTCTGCCTTTAAACATTTTCTAGTTAAAAGTGTATCTAAAATTTTAAATTCATTGAAAATGTTAAAGGGAGCTATACCTTAATTCAGAGGGGAACTAATCTTGATAGTTCACCCATTTTTTGTTTAACTTATTTGTTCTTGAGAGAAGGGTACGGACTTAAAATAAAGTATCTTTATATAAGGACAAATCTATTAGCCAACACATATAAAAGGTAAAATTTCAAAAAGATAAGTTCAATGTCATGTTCAACGTGTATGGTACTATGCATTTGAGAATAAAAGACATAAAAAATGATGTCAACTATTTGTTCAATTAATGAAAATACAAAAAAGACACCTTGTGATTTATAATTTAGGGTTAAGAACAAACAATATAGAGGGAATAAATAATGCAATAGTAGAAATAGTCAATAGAACTCGAAAAAAAGATACTAATGTGACAAGACAAATAATAATAGAATCTATAGTGAGTAAGTCAACATCTAGAGCTCAATTTATTAGTCAAACAAGTACATCCTTGAACTTGAATAGGAAAACTCTAATAAATGTCATAAAAAGAGGAACAAGGCTTGATGACCCTTTACTCACATATTATTGGGCATTTAGTGGTATACTCCCATGAAAATACAAGGTGTTAGTTGAAGTAACAAGATATTTGATTGAATATTTTTGGTATGACAACATAAGGGTCTCATCTAATGTAAAAGATGTTTTTAAAAGAAAAAAAGGTTTAAAAAACCAAGAGTTACATGCAAAACATTTCTTGGACATGACCCAAACAAAATTTTATAAAAAAATTATTGAAAAATTTAATAGGAATTTAATAATTATCCAAAGGTCATTTGAGATGTGCAAGCCTTTATACGTTAAAATAAATCAAACATGCACCACACGTTTTTGTAGGAACCATGTTGAATTTGCTATGCATTTTGATATTTTTTGCCATATACGTTGTACTTTAAATATTGATGAGATTATGCAGGAATGTATGGTGGCGTCCCTACCTTAAACATCAAGAGAGTTAATCCCAAGTCTTTTCTATCAAAGACCCGAGGGATAATTTTTTTTTGCCAAAAAATGTTTAGATGACATATGTAACACTTATGGTGGTTTGAAACATTTGACCAACTATATACATGACAAAACTTCACATGAATTTAGAAATCAACTAGTTGATTTTAAGAAGTTCAAATATGTAAAGTATGTATTAAAAGATGGAAAAGAGTCATCAAGATGTAAGTTAGTTATAACCCAAGTATTTGTATCTAATTTCATGTTTGAATTTAAGAAGAATATTATCTACCATTATGCAAGACACACACATAAGGAAAAATGGTTAGATAATCAATTCAAGTATGCAATGATAACTTCTTAATTGGGACCATTACTTTAGTTGTGGACTTTACTAAAAACTACACACTACAACCATAGAATGGGACTCAATCCTAATACTATAAGTCAATTCAAGTTATAATTTTAATGCATATTACATTCAAACATGCAACTAATAACACAAAGAACAACAAAAATATTTTGAGTGAGTACCACTTTTATATGAGTGATGATAGATCACATTCTCCAAAGTTTATCCAAGGTTGTTTTGAGATATTTTAAAGAAATATGAATGTAAGATAAATCATATTTAATAAACACTATATGTGGTCAAAAAATTATGTAAGACAATTTAAGAATTATCAAATGTTTAATTGGTTAAGTAGGATGTATAAGAAGATTGAGGTTCAACATTTTTAGAGTTTCTTTGAGGCTGCGCATGGCAGAGGGGAACATGATGGTGCAAGTGCACATGTCAAAAAATCCCTTAGAAATATTAGGGAAAGCATAAAGATGGTTCTAATTTGATCGATGCTGCAAGTATTATGACTTGGTGTAATGAATTTTTTTCTCATGGATCAGATAAATATTTTTATGTGTGAAGATTATTTTAGTTAATGAAGGAAGAAGATAAGACAATATATGAATATTATAGTATAGTACTTGGGTCGAGTATTTTCCACTCCATTTGAATCTCAAATTCTAGTTCATGGACTATTTCTGCTATGAACATGACATGCTTTTGTTTAGTTTGTATGAAATTTAATTGGAATAAATACAAGTCAAAAGAATGGGTTGATGAATGGTATTGTAGACCCATAATGCCTAAGGAGACTAGAAATTCATTCCAACCATTAGGGGATCATGAAATGATGTCATTGGTTGACTTTGATGACATATTATATCTTGTGCAATCAGATATAATTTATTTCTAATTTAAATGCAACCTTAGTTCTATTAGTGATATCTTACTTTTTTCTTGTTCTTAAAAATTGATTATACTTTAAATACAGGGCACATTTTTTTAGTAATTACACCTAAGAACAATGATGAGAGAACAAAATACTACTTATTTTGTTATGTAGAGATAAAAAAGAAATTAACCACCATAATCATTAATGGAGAAGACCTAGTTTATCCCACTAGATATGTGGTGGTCAAAGGAACTTGGATTTGCAGATACTTTCATAAAAAAAATAAGATAATGGTTATTTGAGGACTTTGAAACACATAGGGTGGTGCTTCATTATTTAAATCTAGTTATCACTACAAATATTCAAATGATCAAATATATTTGTGAATAAAATCCCTATGTACAAGAACTAAAAAGACATAGTTTTATATACAAGAACTTAAAGAGAAGTAGGAAGAAAAGGATAATAGATAAAATTTGGTCTATGTAAAATAACTAAAAAGACATAGTTTTATGATTTTGACAAGGGATGATAAAGGTGGAAGGTTAAAATTGTCTCTTGAGTAAGAAAGAATAATAAAAAGTGAATAAATATGTTAAAATCTTAAGAATATGAGTTGGTTTCAAGATCCATGTGAAAATATATTGTGTATAAGGCCTATTTGATAAGATTTAGAGTGCTTATTTTCTATTTATTTGTAATAATCAGTATAAGGAAGGTAAACATTTAATTTTGATTAAAGATAACATACAAATAAGTTAAAGGAACCTACTAAGGCTTCAAAATTTTAGGTTTTGAGTCATATATTCATTAAACAAGGTAAGAAATCCTAAGGCAGTCATAAAAAGTGAGAATTGCAAATCATATTAAAAACAAAAAGATTATAAAGACTCAAGGAAACCTAGAAGACCTAGTATAAGAGACCTAAAAGAGGTCTACTTCCATCATAATAATATCAAAGCTTATAAAAACCTCTTGGGGATAGTTTTCATAAGTTAAAGTTATTAATAAGTTGAAAGAGGTTCTTGAAACTCTGAGAGAGCGAAGGTTGACAGTCCTATAGCCCATTGAGACATAAGAAGGTAAGTAGGAAGAACATATTGAGGCTCAAGGAGAAAACCAAAGTGAAAAAGAATTGGAAGAGATCCAAGTTGAAACAGACTTGGAAGTGTGAAGTAATACCAAAGAAAATCTTTGGGTGAGGTACAAGAGTAAAAAGAGAAGTAGAAAATCTTTATATAAAACAACACTTTATATAAAAAACAACACTTTATATAAAACAACACAGAAAATGAGGTACAAGAGAAAGAAGAGAAGTATAAAATGTTTATATATAAAAACATTTTATATAAAACAATACTTTTTATAAAAAATAACACCTTATATAAACAACTCTTTATATAAAAAATAATACTTTATATAAAACAACACTTTATAAAAAACAACACTTTATATAAAACAACACTTTATATAAAACAACACTTTATAGAAAATAATAATCTATATAAAAGAACACTTTATATAAAACAACACTCTATAAAAAGGAACACTTTATATAAAACACTCTATAAAAACAACACTTTATAAAAAACAGCACTTTATATAAAACAACACTTTATAAAAAACAATACTTTATATAAAAGAACACTTTATATAAAAGAACACTTTATATAAAACAACACTTTATAAAAAGGAACACTTTATATAAAACAACACTTTATAAAAAACAACACTTTATATAAAACAACACTTTATAAAAAACAACACTTTATAAAAAACAACACTTTATATAAAACAAAACTTTATATAAAAACACAATATTTTATATAAAATAATACTCTATATAAAACAACACTTTATGTTAAAAAACACTATAAAAAACAACACTTTATTTAAAAAACAAAACTTTAGATAAAACAACACTTTATAAAAAACAACACTTTATATAAAACAACACTTTATAAAAAACAACACTAAAAAGATTTAGTTTTTTTAGTTTTGAATATGTCCTTTTATATGTTCTCATATTGCTTCTCTATGATTTTTAGTTCTCTATTAAGAAGAACTAAAAATACATAGTTTTGAATATGTCCTTTGTCTTTTTAATTCTTGTACATAGACCAGATTTTTAGTTCTTGTACATATTTAGATACTTTTCTTCCTCATCTTGAATATTGAATATGTCCTTTATCATCCGTTGACTTTATACTTCTCTTCTTCCTCTTGTACCTCACCTAAAGATTTTCTTTGGTATTACTTCACACTTCTAAGTCCATTTCAACTTGGATTTCTTCAAAGTCTTTTTCACCTTGGTTTTCTCCTTGAGCCCCAATATGTTGTTCCTCCTTACCTTCTTATGTCTCAATGGGCTATAGGACTGCCAACCTTCACTCTCTCAAAGTTTCAAGAACCTCTTTCAACTTATTCACAATTTTAACTTATGAAAACTATCCCCAAGAGCTTTTTCTAAGCTTTGATAGTATTCTGATGAAAGTAGACCTCTTTTAGGTCTCTTACACTAGGTCTTCTATGTCTCTTTGAGTCTTGATAGTCATTTTGTTCTTAATCTGATTCATAATTCTCACTTTTTGTGACTTCCTTAGGATTTCTTACCTTATTTAATGAATATAGAACTCAAAACCTAAAAATATTAAGCCTTAGTAAGTTCCTTTAACTTATTTGTATGTTATCTTTAATCAAAATTAATTCCTTATACTGATTATTACAAATATATACAAAATAAACACTCTAGATCATATCAAATAGGCCTTATACACAATATATTTTCACATGGATCTTGAAACCAGCTCATATTCTTAATATTTTAACATATTTATTCACCTTTTATTAATCTTTCTTACTCAAGATATAATTTCAACCTTCCTCCTTTATCATCCCTTGTCAAAATCATAAAACTATGTCTTTCTACTCATCTAAATATGTCTGTGAAGATGGTTTATCAATTGGGATAGTGAGTATGAAGATACACCTCCCACTGACCAACTTTTGATCCAAAAGACTATAAATTTTGACCCTAGGGCCTGACAAAAATTAGAAGGCAGTCATTTCAGTGTTTATACCCCCATCTGGATGCATCTATGAACATGGTTCATTGATTGGGATATCAAGTCAAAAGGTACACTACCCACTGACCAAATTTTAGTCTCTTAAGAGACATTTAGATGTGAGAGAAAATGCATCTCAGTGTCTTATTCATCTTGAGTGGTATGAACTCATATGTGGGTGCTTAGAAGAATTTCCCATAAAACTATTGGCACTGATGAATCATCTCTACCCCTCATGGGTATCCTACAATGTGCATCAAAAGTTTGCTATGTTTTCCCACTTAGGAACCAACAACTTCTATTTAGGGATGCCTCCAAACAACTAAAAATTTTAACCTTGGGGAAAAATATAGAGTAGAGGGTGGCCATTCTAGCATTTATATTCCCATCCAAATGTGTCTATGTAGATGGATCATCGATTGGGATAGCGAGTCAAAAGATATGATACCCAATGACTAAATTTTGGTCTCTTAAGAGACATTTGGACATGAGAAAAAACTCATTTCCATGTCTCTCTTATCTTAAGTGGCATGAAATATTTTAGGGGGTACCTAGAGGACTCATCTGTGTAATTATAGGTGCTAACAACTCATCTCTACCCCTCATGATTCTCATGTAACACGCATCAAAAGTTTTTTCCATTTTCCCACTCAGTAACAAGAAGCTTCTCTTTAGGGATGCCTCCAAAACACTACAAATTTTGACCCCAAAGTCTAAAGGAGAGTAGAAGGTGTCATTATAACATTTATATTCCCATCTAAATGTGTCTATTTAGATGGTTCATTGATTGGGCTAGTGAGTCAAAAGATACACTACCCATTGCCCAACTTTTGGTCTCTTAAGAGACATTTGGATATGATAGAAAAATCATTATGGCATCTCACTCATATCGAGTGGAATAGAATCCTCTAGGGTGTGATTAGAGGGCATGCCCATGTAATTGCAAGTGTTGATGATTTGTATCTACCCCTCATGGTTCTCATACAATGTGCACCATAAGTTCATTCTATTTTCCCACTCAAGAATGAGAAGATTCTCTTTAGAGTGCCTCCAAATGATTGCAACTTTTGACCTCGAGTCCTGACAAAGAGTAGAGGGTACAAATTATAACATTTATACACCTATCCAATTGCATCTGCATTGATGGTTTGTTGATTGGGTTAGCGAGTTAAAATATACACTACCCATTAACCAACTTTTGGTCTCTTAAGAGAAATTTGGCTGTGAGAGAAAAATCATTACCATGTCTCTCTCATCTTGAATGGCATATAATCCTATAAATGGTGATTAGATGACTCACTCATGTAACTATAAACACTGATATCTCATCTCTATCCTTCACAATTATCTTACAATGTGAGCCATAAGTTTTCTCTATTTTCCCACTCAATAATGAGAAGCTTTTCTTTCAAGATGCCTCCAAACAACTACAAATTTCAACCCTGAGTCCTGATGGAGAGTGGAGGATGGTCATTCTAGCATTTATACACCCATCTAGACATATTTGGGTAGACGGTTCATCGATTAGGCTAGTGAGTCATAAGATAACCTCTCACTGACCAAATTTTGGTCTCTTAAGAGACATTTGGTTGCAAGAGAAAATATGGAGCCATGTTTTACTCATCTTGAGTTGGGGAGAATCATATAGGGGGTGATCAAAGGACTCACCTATGTAATTTTAGGAACTGACGTCTACCCATCATATATCTCTTGTAATACGTGATAAAAGTTTGGTCTATTTTCTCACTTAGGGATGGGAAGCTTCTCTTCAAGGATTCATCCAATCAACTATAAATTTTGGTCTTAGAGCTTGATAGAGAGTGGAAGGAGGACATACCAAAATTTATACACCCACCCAGATGCATTTATATAGACAATTCATTGATTGGGCTAGTGGGTCACATGATACACTTCCCATTGATCAATTTTTAGTCTCTTAAGAGACATTTGGTTGCGAAAGAAAATGTGTAGCTATGTTTCATTAATACTAAGATAGGGAGAATCATCTAGGGGTTCTCAATGAGTAATCACCCATGAAACTATAGGCACTTACATATCATCTCTACCCCTCATGAATCTCCTATAATGCGTGTAGTAGAAGTTCAGTCTATTTTCCCACTCATGGACAAGAAACTTCTCTTCAGGGATTCATCTAACCAACTACAACTTTTAGTCTCAAGGTCTGACAAAGATTAGAGGGTGGCCATTTAGTGTTTATATGCTCATCTATATGTATCTGTGTAGACAACTCATTGATCGGGCAAGTGATTCACAAGATATGCCTCCCACTGACCAACTTTTGGTCTCTTAAGATACATTTAGCTGTGAGAGAAAACATGAAACCATTTTTCGCTCATCTCAAGTTGGGGATAATCATCTTGGAGGTGATTATAGGAATCACCCATGAAATTGTGGGTGATGATGAATTATCTCTACCCATCATGGATCTCTTGTAACATGTAGTAAAAGTTTAGCCTATTTTCCCACTCAGGGATGGGAATCTTCTCTTCGAGGATTCATCCAACCAAGTGCAAATTTAAGTCCTAGGGCCTGAAAGAGAGTGGAGGGTGGTCATTCCAAAATTTATACACCCATATAGATGTGTCTTAATATATTATTCATCAATTAGGATAACGAGTCACAAGATATGCCTCCCACTGACTAACTTCTAGTCTCTTAAGAAACATTTGGCTATGAGAGAAAATGTGTAGCTATGTTTTACTCATCTTGAGATGGGGATAATCATATGAGGGGTGCTCAAAAGACTTACCCATGCAACTATAGGCACTAATGGCTCATATATACCCCTCACATATCTCTTACAATTTGTAGTAGAAGTTCAGTCCATTTTCTCACTCAAGGATGAGAAGTTTTTCTTCTAAGATTAGTCTAGCCAACTACAACTTCAAGCCTAGGGCCCAAAAAAGAGTGGAGTGGGGACATTATAGAATTTATTTTCCCATATATATGTATCTATGTATATATATCATTGATTGGGATAGCGAGTCATAAGATATGCCTCCCACTGACCAAATTTTGGTCTTTTGAGAGATATTTAACAACAAGAGAAAACATGCAACCATGTTTCACTTGTTTTGAGCTAGGGAGAATCATCTGGGGGTGATTATAAGACTCACTCATGAATTTTTGTGTTGAAAAATCATCTCTACCCCTCATAGATCTATTGAAATGTGCAATAAAAGTTTAGTGCATTTCCCACTTAGGGAGGAAAAGCTTCTCTTTAGGGATTCATCTGACCAACTACAACTTTCGATCTTGAGGCCTAATAGAGAATAGAGGGCGACATTATAACATTTATACACCCATCTAAATATGTCATCATAGATTTTTCATCAATTGGGATATCGATTCATAAGATACTCATCCCACTAACCAACTTTTGGTCTCTTAAGAGACATTTGGCTGTGAGAGAAAACATGCACGTGTTTCCCTCATCTAGGTCTAGGGAGAATCATATAGTGGGTGTTTATAGGACTCATATGTGAAATCATAGGTGCTAACATCTCATCTCTATCCCTCACAAATATCCTACAACATGTGGTAGAATTTTGGTCTATTTTCCCACTCAGGGATGAGAAATGTTTCTTTAAGGATTCATCTAACCAATTATACATTTTGGTCCCAGTGCCCAATGAAGAGTAGAAGGGGGAAATTATAGTGATTTTACACCAATCCATAGACATTATCACATATGGTTCATCGATTGGATAGTGAATCACAAGATACGTTTCCTACTGATAAAATTTTGGTCTCTTAAGAGACATTTAGCTATGAGATAAAATGTGCAACCATGTTTCACTCATCTCGAGTTGGGGAGAACAATATTGGGGGTGCTTAAAGGACTCACATGTACAATTATAGGCATTGCATCTCTACCCCTTATGGATATCTTTCAATGTATGAAAATACTTCATTCCATTTTTCCACTCAGGGATGAGAAGCTTCTTTTTAGGGATTTATTTAACCAATTAAAAATTTTGGTCTTAGGGCCTGATACAAAGTAGAGGGATACCATTCCAAAATATATATGCTCATCCAGATGCATTAATGTAAACAATTCATTGATTGGGCTAGTGAAGCACAAGATACACCTCCCATTAACCAACTTTTGGTCTCTTAAGAGACAATTCACTATGAGATAAAACATGTAGTCAGTTTTTGATCATCCCAAGCTGGGGAAAATCATCTAGGGGGTAGTCATAGGTCTCACCCATGAAATTTTAGGAATTGACAACTTGTGTCTACCCATCACATATCTCTTGCAACACATGCCCAAGTCAGTTACAAAAATAAGAAAGTTAGTAGTAGAGAGAGTTTTAACTATAGTAAAGCATGCTAACATCAATTTAAATTTAGCTTAGAGAGAGGGAAAGAGAATGAATACAAAAATATGAAAAAACATAGTGAATCAAATGATATGATTCCTCCACTTTAGGCATAGACAAAAACATTGGATGAGATTTGTCTCCAATCTTCATTGGCACATGCTTATAGGGCTTTTGTTTGCTCCTCATCGCTATTTGGATTAGTTTATTTATTTCACATTACCAATAAATATGAATATAATTGAAATAAATTGTGGATCCTATAGGTTATCATCGAGAATGCATAAAATCTTCAACAATGTAATATAAGTTTTGACTACCCATGAAGGCGAAAGAATTGAGAATGTATCTAGTTTAATCAAGTTTTAATGTATCTAGAATGTACCTACAATAAATAAATTTATTCTCATGACAATGTTACTCATTTTGACTCATGCACAAGTCATTGAAAAAGAGGATCTCCATGGAAGAAGTGAATATTCATAAATATAATCAATTATTAGGAGAGATCCTCTTTTAAGTGCACATCAATATAGAGAGGAAATATTATAAATTATTTTAGAAGGTATCCAAACACAAACATGGTGTAAGCTAAGGGAAGTGGATATATATATATATATATATATATATATATATATATATATATAAACCTAGTCGATACCTTTGCTTCCCCCTTATTATATATGTCATTAAAAGTTAGATATATATGGTTATATATGTCGTTAATTGACATTTCTAAGATAGAGATCTAGAGAAAGGAAGATGATAGTTGGTTATTATTTATTAATGATAGAGTTGAGAGTTCTTATAATTAAAAGTGTAGTCTTTATATGCACATGTTATGAAAATATGATATGTCCACATAGAAAACATTGTTAATCTAGTTATGAAATTGAAGCTTATGTTGTGAGTTGATATGCCTAATTGTTAATTATGTTTTTCATGGTTTGAATCTTGTTGAATGCCATGGTAGGTTCTTAGAGTTAATACTTAAGAATGATCTTCATTTATATTTATTATAATAAATTAATTTATTGATTGTATGAATAGTAAATTTCATAATTAAAATTTATTACAATGATATAGAAAAGTAAAATGTCTTTCTACTTTATTTCTTTGGGTCTCTCTTTCTAGAACTTCCTATTACTAATGGTTGTTTCCTTTAGTCCCATTGAATTAATTTTGGTCATTTATGGCCATTAATATAATTTCATTCATTATTTATTTATTTAATGAAATCTAAGATAATGCTAAGAAACCATCACATAGATCAACAATCATCACATAGATGTGCACAACAAAATAACTTCATCAAAGATGGAAGATTATAAATTTGCTCCTATTGAGAATATTAACAATCCATTCCTCTTAAGAAAGCTAAAGCCTTTGTTTCTAAGAAGGTAAAAAGGAAGATTGGTGAAGTATATGAAGAAATAGCTAAAGAGATTAAGGAGAAAGCTAAGTATAAAGATATTTTTAAGGAACTTGACTTACATAGGAATTTTTTAGGTGGTTCTTAAAATACCATAACATCCTAAAAAATTACATCAAAAATCTAAATTGGGAGAGAGACGTTCTCAATGGAAAATAAGATATTAAGGAAGTTTTTACTTAGTTGAGAATAATGGAAAAAAGGGTTAGCTTCCTCGAGAAGGAGAAAAATTCCATGGGAAAACTTGGAGACTATGGAAGGAATCATTTAGCTCCTTGATTCAAGACATGAAATTGAAGCTGCCAGTAAAATGGGCAAGAGAGATAAATGTCAATTAAGGGACAATAATGTTGCTTCTAGTTATATGATAGGGAACATATGGAAATGGCCTTGAAGAAAATGCTGGTTAATTAGAATAAAATAACTTTATTTTACTCATTATAACATCAATACATAAATTTCATGAAAGTTAAACATTTGAACAATCCATGAACATTCACACAACCATGTTTGAAAACTTCTTCATTTATTAATAATTTCAAGAAGGATAACATGTATGTAACAATAACTTGTTCAAAAAATAATAATGACATATAAGAAGTAAATATGCATACATGAATTATAATAATGTATGATTCACAAAAAAATATGTCAAATAGTATACATGTATACAAATTATGTCATAATGACATTAAAAATATGACATATCGAGATACAATCTATACCATAATATACATATAAAAAATGTGCCATATAGGCATACAATGTGAGCCATATTGACATACAAAATAAATTATGCCTAAAACTACCCCTAACACAACAAATAGATCTCTTGATCCTCATTTCCTCTAAAATAAATTGAATTTTCTCATCATAGATGTAGAAGTAGGGGTTTTGCATAACTCATTATAGGGATAACATATCCTTTCAGCACATGAAGGATTGAATGTCTCTTCCATAAATTTAGAAAATTGTGGCATCTCCATAACATGTGAAATATAAATTTTAATGCATTAAAATTATATATGTAAAATGATAGAGTTGGCATGAACAAAATTTTGTAACAAGGTGATTCTAGACTCATTGCATGCCACCTAAATGACTATCTTGGGTTACGTGATCATGAATATATTCATGATGAAGAACACTATGGAGCATACATATATGATTAGATATAGATATAGATATGCATATAAATATAAATATGATATGGAGTATCATTAATTGAAGATGAAAAACCAATTTTACTATATGTTCTCACTAGTATTTGTCTCTGAATCAAGTGCTACTAGGGAGATAATGGATCTTGGGATGAAATCGCAACATCAATCAATTATTTTTTTGATCAATTTGGGGTACCCATCACATCTCTCATCATATATAAAACCCAAAAATGTAAGAGTTCAATTATGAATTAAAAAAATTAAACCTAATTTAACATAAATTGAAATTAATATTATTCCTTCTGTACATAAAGAGAAAGTGAGAGAGGGATAAAAAG
This sequence comes from Torreya grandis, assembly GCA_037957365.1. Classification (NCBI taxonomy): domain Eukaryota; kingdom Viridiplantae; phylum Streptophyta; class Pinopsida; order Cupressales; family Taxaceae; genus Torreya; species Torreya grandis. The sequence goes on along the minus strand of JARHVA010001210.1, from coordinate 3,159,276 downwards.
AGAGGAAAATTATTCCTTTTGTACAAAAACTATGGTGTATACAAAATATTTAAATAATATATAGAAAATTCATGTAATTTTTAACTTTAAAAATTTGAGTGTAGGGTACTTCAGTGCTAATTACAGTCTCAACAACAAAATCTAAGCTGACTGAGGGACCTAAGATATCGATGATACTCTATACAAGCAACAAATGAAAGTTCAGTCAAATATTAGTCAATTAAGTAAACATATACTAAAATATATACTTAATATTATTTTACATATATTATAGACACTATTTTATGTTTTATATAACACCTCAGTCTTGTACACTTGGAAAACTCAGACCTTTATTGTTCTTCTCAGTTTTAGACCTTTTCTGCTTTTTGAAGTCTCGTATCTACTATATCTTATGACCCTTGTCCTATCTCTTAGTATAAACAATCTTATGTTGATGAATCAGGCCTTTTACCTTTCTTAGAATGCTCAAAACCTACTAATCTTCCACCTCTACAAGTTATGAGTTTTTACCTACTTTCCTGCTTCCTAGACACTAGCATCTAGGATAGACACCTGCATCGATACTAGTGTCCTACTCTAACACAAGTGTCTAGTGCCCTAAATTCATCGAATTTTCAAATAAAACATATGCTAATGGTCATACTAAGTGCTTTAATATGATTTATTTATCCAAAGGGATTGATATAAATACAAGATCAACCCTCATTTATTCCTTGCTTAACATACACTCAAAAAGACCTAAGGTAGCTTATCAAAGCACTCAATAAATTACTTGATAAAGTAAAGCTTCCTTATTTTATCTTATTTTAATATTAGTCATAGGGAAAACACATACATAGGTTTCAATTACTGAAGGAGTAACCTACGATCCCAAATTTCCAAGTTCCAAACTAGGTCACTGTTGTACTTGCTTTGTAGATATTGTATGATTCACATGCTATCCAACACATAGAGAAGAAATACATCAGTCTAAGGCCCTATTTAGAGTATTGGATATGTAGGTAGTGCTCATTGACAAAGGGGTCTTTGGATTCATCTTAGCACTTTGTACCCACTAACCCATTTTTTCCCAAGGTCACTACGAAGATGAAGAACTAAGGTTTTGCAATTTCATGAGGAGTGACAGCTTATGACCTACATTTGAATGCACAAAAAATAATTTGAATTCAAACCTAAAAAAATACAAGTGGTTTCATAATTTTCCATTAAGTATTTTATATATGACACTTGCATCAGATTTAGATTAATTGTATAATGTTGATGCTAGTGTTTGCGGTTCTAAAGGCATCCAATCCAGAATCTGACGATTGTTCTATAATCTTCTTCTAGTCTACTTCCTACCTATTATTGATTTAGAGCTACATTAATATCATAATAAGCTAAGTACATTAATTATTTATCATTTCTATATCTAACATAGTTCTACTTACTATTTTTGTCCTATCTTAGTTTAATGAATTCAACATATGTTTATATTTGAGTTTAACACCCAATTGACATGCTATATATTTGATCATCACCCTTTTATATTGTCATTTATATAGTATTAACCTTATTCACAGAATTAGTTTCCTTATCCAAATTAGGGTTAAATATTTGGTGAACATAATTTGCATGTATGCAAACATTTCTGATTCCTAGGGTTTTCAGTCAATTAGGGTTTCAAATTATTTTAATTTTTCATTTCCTTATATTATTTTTCATGCAACCTAGGCATAGCCCTAGATTGGGAGGTGTGCCTATTGAAAACATTGAGATTCCCCTCCCACCATCTAAGATGTATAAATCCATTGAGGGACATAATCCTATGGATCATGATGATACCCATGTTGAAAATGAAAAACATACTGATGAGGTTATCATAAAAGAAGATTATGGTAATGATAAACATGAGTCTAATTAAACCAATGAACATGAGAAAATAGAACATGAGTAAGTGCAAACAATTACATTTTTTCATGAGTGTACTCATCAAAAACCTGAAGATCTTGATGAGATCCTCAAAACTATATTGGAAACAAAAAATTCAAAAGGTATAGTTGAAACATACCTCCCCTTGAACACATTACCACTTAATATTTATAATGGGGGCATAAGTTATGTGTTTAAACCTTTTTTTCCTAAAAACTAAAGCACTATTTCCACCTATACCATGGGGTTAACAAATGTTTCAACTCAAATTTTTAAACCAAATTGGTTGGAACCATTCATAGTTGTAAAAAAATTGGGAAAAAGGTGCATACTACCTTGCTACACTTGAAATAAAACCTTTAAAAATTCTAATGCACATTATGAACTTGTGAAAATATTTAACAAAATCTTGAAATATTTTAAACATACCCACAAAAAAAAATTCAAAACTACAAAAACATTTTCAGCGCAAAACATGTTCTATTAGCTCCTTGGCATTTATGTGTTAGTTCCATGTTGATGGATAGAGTATTCAGTTACTCATACATACACATGTGTGTCATGATTATACTTGAGGGTGATACATGATTACACAAATACATATGTTGGGCCTTTCCTCTACTCATGTCATATGGACATTCAGGGCATCCACCTCTATGATCACAATACTTCAAGGTTATATCATTGTATGGTCACTCTACATTATCATGTTTTGAGCTCATATATGTACTTACACATGAATTTATCCATTATTATATCTTACACATGGTAATTTATATTCTATGCACTTGAAATTTTTTCTAACACATCTGATTCATGGGCTACTATGATATGTTTATATGGGTTTCTTATGCTTTCCTTTATGCACTTCCTTGAGTGTCTTACCTTACTATTATCTTTATTATTTGAGCATTTGAATATGCTCCTTTGTTTTTAGTCCTTGTGCTTATGTATGTTTTTTTTGATATTTGAATATGTCATTGTTTGTTATATGGACATTTGAACATGTCATCCTTGCTTTTATGGAAATTTGACTCAATCATGTCCCTTTAATTATGTGGCATTTAAATATGCCCCTTATTTGCGATATCCTTAGACCATTGCCTTTTGACTTGATTTTGAGTGCTCTTGTGTGTGTGATTTATTTTCTTGTTGAGATTGTACTATTATCATCTAGACATTACCATGATCCTTATCATGTAGCTTAGGCCTTCATGTGATCACATTGTTCTACATGTGTCAATGCTACATTTATCTAGACATGTTCCTTCTATATGCTACATGGTTCCATTCAAAGATTATATAGTTGTATTATCTTTTTAAGGTCAGGCAACTTATGGTTTCTATTCTTCCCTCACCTCAAAGGGGGTGCATATCAATGGGGGCATGCCATAGAGGCATTTTCTTCACATTTGGCATAATTTTTAGACTCAGTGGGGGCATGCTTTGGAAGTATGTTATTTACACTGATTAAGTATTTGGTACTTATATTAGTTTTAAAATTTAGTGGGGGAATGTCATATAGGCATAGATTCAACACATTCATAGTTTTATTTTTAGTGGGGGCATGATTTGGAAGGATGTTCTTCACACTTATTCAATATTCAACATACCCAGATTCAGTGGAGCCATGTTTTAGAAACATGTCCTCCAAATTGGTACTTATTTTAGTTTTTAGATTCTCCATATATAGTGGGGAATTGATTTGGAAGCATGTTCTCCAAACTTACATAGTTTTTGAATTGGCCAAAGTACACAATTATATAATTTAGATTCATAATTGTGGGTGAATTCTATACATTGGTACTATTATTATACACAGTTTCAACATGAGACATATCTAAGGTACATATGCTATGCAATGTGCACATAATAGTGAAAAATCCAAATAAATTTTAATTTAAAAACACTCTTAGGTACTGTCATCACCACTAGGATGTAATTTTATGCAATTATACCTAGGATGTACTTTTATGGTTTGTATTGAGCCAATCTACTGTAGTAGTTGGTTCACTTTTGGTATGGTTGAGGTGATTAAATCACTCAATCTTACTAATTTTTTATGTTGGAATAAATTATATCATCTATACTTACCAATTTGATAGTATGAGTTGACTTTATTTACTCATACTCACCAAGTTATAAGTATGATTGGGTTACACAGTTGACCTAATTGTAACTACCAAGTGGAAACTCACCTTTTATCCAAGGTTGGGGGCATGCGACTTCAAATATCTCTCTCTTTATCTCCTTAGCTATCATTTTATAAATATATATATATTTGTCCTCATCTCAGTTTTAGAGATTTATAATGATACATATTTCAAATCAACTTGATAATAGGTAAGGTAGTTACATCGATACATAGGTGTACTCATAAACCTTGCTCTTTCAATAATTTTAAATAATATATTATATGCACTGATTATGTATTGTAACATGCTCTTTGTTGTAGGCTAGTCACCAAAAAAGCACTCAAGTTGAACTCAAGCAAAGGCAAGGTGTGTTATACACACCTAGGTGCATATTCCTTTTCTTTAAACTAATAATTTCATTACTAGATTAAAGGGGGGGATATAGACACTATTTTATGGATTATGTAGCACCACAGTCTTATACACTTGGAAAACTCAAACCTTGGTTGTTCCTCTCAGTTATGAACTTGTCCAACTTTTTGAAGTCTTGCATATACTCTATCTTGTGCCCTTTGGCCTATCTCTTAGTTTGAAGGGTCTTACATTGATGACCCAAACCTTTTATCTTGCCCACAATGCTTAAAACCTATTTATCTTCCACCTCTACAAGTTCTAAGTCTATACCTAATTTCTTGCTCCCTGAACACTAGCGTGTGGGACAAACACCTATGTTGATGCTAGTGTTTTACAAATGAAACGTATCCTAATGGTTGGCCTAAGTGGTTTAATGTGAGTTATTTATCCAAAGTGATTGATATAAATACAAGATTAACCCTAATTCATTATTCACCTAACATATACTAAAAAAGACCTAAATTAACTTATAAAATCACTCAATCAAACATTCAATAAATTTAAACTTCCCTATTTTCTCCTATTTTAATATTAGTCATAGGGATAACACATACACATGTTTGAAGTACTGAAGGAACATCCTAAGAGCCTAATTTTTGAAGTTACAAGTTAGGTCACTATTGTATTTATTTTAAACATATTACATGATTCACATGCAAGCCAACATATAGGGGATAACAACATCGGTCTAAGGCCCTCTTTGAAGTATTGGCTATGTAGGCAATTCTCATTGATAAAGGGGTATTTTGGGTTAGCTTGAAATTGTCACTAACCAATTTTACTCCAAGGTCATTATGAAGATGAACTAGTGCTTTACAATTTCATAAGGAATGACAGTACATGACCTAGATATGAATGCACCAGAGTAAAGGCAAATTCAAACCCAAAAGCATTTAGGTGATCGCATATTTTTTAGGAAGTATTTCATGTAGGACACTTGCATCAGATTTAGATATTAGTGTCAACATAATTATCTAGAGATGATGTTAGTGTCCATAGCTCTAGAGGCATCCAATATAAAATATGATGATTATTCCAAAATCTTCTTTGAGTCTACTTCCTACTTGTTCTAAATTTAGAATTACATTAGCATCAGAACAATTTAAGTGCATTACTTATTTATCATTTCCATATCTAGCATAGTTATAATTAATATTTTTAGCCTATATAATTTAATGAATTCAACATATGTTTATATGTAAGTTTAACACCCAATTAGCCTGGTGTAGATCTGATCATCACCCTTGTGTATTGTCATTTTTATATTCTACACCCTATTCACCCAAATAGGATCCTTATCCAATTCAGGGTTAAACATACAGAAGAAAACTATAATTAAATTAAACTTATGTGTTAAATACATATGGTGAAACAAATAAGCCTTGCATAACTGGCCATGTGATGATAAGAGGTTGTGAAGAAACTATGGATGGCCTATAGTCTGGCATGATAATGTCATGAGATATTGAAGAAACTATAGATGGTGTATACTCTAGCATGCTAGTAGCTTGAGGTGTTGAAACAACTACAAATGGTATCTACTCAGGTTTGTTGGTGTCTTAAGGTGTTGAATAAGCTATATATGAAACATAATTTTACGTACTGGTGTCCAATGATGCTAGATTAATTGTAAATGGCATAGACTACTTGGTAATATTGTACTACACAAATGTACGTCTATTCTCCACAAGTGTAACCCATGTATGTTTAACTTGAACAAGAGGTCCAATAAACTTATTCCCACATGATGTGAAATGATGTAAAATAACTGTAGGATGAATGATAGTTATGCCACTACTAGTAGGAGGGACACTATCACTAATAGTATGAGAGAGATACTAGATGTGCCACCACCTGTAGCCTATGTAATACTCCGCAATGCATGCATCCCATGGACAATCATAACCTATGTGAGACTAGTAACTAAATTGAGGGTGTTTATCTATGCAATATGATGTAATATTTTAGGGATAGGAGTATGTATTATTGTCCTTATATTTATCTAAACTCAATTATGATAGTTTAGGTCCTGCCTAGCACCGGGTCTATCAAATGAGAACCCACCTCCGCTACCATGGGAGGCTTTCATGTTGCAATAATTTGAAATTTTTTGTAGCATAAAATCATAATAAATTTTTATCAAAAAATATAATGGAACCTCATTATTTTTCCATGGAGGCTCATCAAGAACCATCCACCACCTATCCAACGATTTATTTTTTAATCTTTGCATGAACACCCCAATCAATGCTAATGTGTTTGCAACTCATTTGTGGTGGTTCACTGGTTCTAGGATTAAGAAAAAAATCACACACTTCTTCTTTTGTTATCTTTTTTTTAACATCCTCATATGATAATTTATAACAATAATATTGTTTAAACACCTCTCTTTGATGTAACATTGCATCAAATTATGAAGTGACATTTCCCACTTCATTAAAAATGGCCTCTAATATATTGGCAAGTGAATTACATGCACTATAAATTTAAGAGTGATACAAAATATTAATAATAATTTGTAATTTTTTCCATTTTGCATTATATTATTCCTATAATTTAGCTTCTTCTTCTACAAAGTCAAATTGCTAAGGGTTTTGATCATGGTTTTATTCACTTTTTTTTTAGGAAATGGGTCCATAAATTTTTGTATCTGTATTTATAAAAATATAAGTTTTCTTCAAGAAATGTGAAAGAGTTCAATGAAAATTTAATTTCAATACCCTAAACATAAATACATACAAATTCAAACCCCAAAATTGAAATTTAATAATCAACATACCTGAGACCAAAATCAAAATATTGAATCAAGTTGGCAGGATGCAAGGCTAAAGAACACACATCCTCTTCAAGAGTTGTTCCAAAATGTGAGAGCTCCAAATTAAAAAAGTGAATCATGGGTTTGAGAAAATAGGGGGAAAATATAGTTTTAAGAAGGCTGTATGCCCTTTTAGAGCCACAAAGTGCATATGCCCTTTATGGGCCAAAGGGACGTATGCCATTTGTCCCAAAAAGTGTGTATGCACTTTTTAAAAAGGGCATACACCCTTTTTATTTAACACCAAGCCAATAAAAAATAGGCATGGAAATTTGAAAAAAAAGGCGAACACCCTTTGGGAAAAAAAACTCTTCCCAAGTATGTCACTTTTTTTATCTCCCAACTTTATGCATCCACCTTACTCATGGGATACTCTTTGAAACCTTCAGACCTATATGAATATTTCTCCTATGAATGATATAGAAATAAGGAAGAATGGGGTGGTATAATTTAGTTATGCAAATGATTTACTGAGCATGATAGGTGTTTTGCTTGGTAGTTTCTAGATGGGTAAATGAGTTGGCCTTCTTTTATATTTATACCACACCATTTGAAGTTATCTCATAGGAGGGTTAATTAAGATAAATATTTTGACCCATACATATCAAAATATTTTTAAATTTTAGTGTTTTTAAGGTACACACACTAGCATTAGATTAAGGACACTAGTGTTGATGCTAGTTTTCTAGTCTAGACAATAATGTTTTGGAGGATAGAGAATTGTTAAAGATATATAACTGATAATGTAAGATATTAATAATATTTTAAGTATACTATAGGGCATAGGTGATATGCATAATCATAATAAGGTTAGATTATAAGATAAGCATTTAGGCACAATGAAATTGAATGCTAGCCTTGTGATAAGATAAAGGTCCTGAATTGAAGGGTTGGGTCATGAGTAATATTTTTTAAGTGTACAAGACTAGATTATCATATAAAATATAAATTTAACATTTAAATTCCCCCCAACCTCCCCCTTAATCTAATAATGCATAAGGATGAAATTACTAGGTTAAAGGAAATAAATGTGTACTATGGTATGTACAACACACAATGATTTGACTTGACAACTACTTGAATTTGTTATTTATGTGTATTACCTACAACCAAGAGCATGTTATAATGCAATTTGTGTATGCATTTAAAAAATTGAAATGCTTGAAAGAAAAGAGAGCAATGAAGGACTACACATGTGTATCAATGCAACCATGTTCCCCCTTGGTAATTTTCTTTGGTAATGATGCTTCACTATTGAAGCATTGGATAAAAAGGTTCAAAACTGAACCTTGGTGGTGTGAATACTAGAATTAGAGGGTGATGATTCCCCCAATCTAGTGCAAAAATGTGAGTTATGCCATGACCATCAAGGTCATTGAATCTCAATCACACAACTTAAATGTATACATAATCTAGCCAATATCACTCATGTCAAATGGTATAACCATCTCAACATGCAACATGAAAGTAGTGCCAAGGACATAGAGTGTATTGAATCATGATTAAAGTACACAAGGAAGCCAATTGGTGTAGACAGATAAAATCTCAAACAGTGTATCTTAGTAAGGTCGATACATATATAATCTAAATGTGCATCTATAATTTGGTGCATTTGCATGGCATATGCATCTCTAATGTGTCTAAAGCTAAAGTATCTATAAGAAACCAAACTTTAATCTATAACTATGTATAATATCTTTCAAAAATCTAAAACATTCTATCACAAACCTATGAAAATTGATGCCAAGTGCATAAGATTCTAATCCAAGTGTATATTTGAATCATGTAAACTATATCAAATTCTATCAATTTTGGAAACTATATGTATATGTGGACTCATGTCTCTATGACATGCCCCCATTTTGAGGTGAGGGGATGCTATCTGATAGTCACCAAATCTCAAAAGGATAAGATTACCATGTTATATTTGTATCAATCATGTAGAAGCAAAGCATATAGTGTAATCATGTCTAAGTATATGTATCAATGAAACTTGTAATGTCCAAAATAAAAATCCCTAAGATGTATGATATGGATCATGGAAATTTATATAAGTAAGAAGCACAACCTCTAAAAATAATCAAGCACACACATAAGAGCACTTAATGTCACACAAAATGGATCTAAGGAGACCATAAATAAGGAGCATATTCAAATGCTGCACTCTCAAAGGAGAGGTCAAGTTCAAATGTCCACATACCAAAGAAAAAACACACAAGGCACTAAAGGCCAACAAGAAAAGAACATGATCAAATGCTCTGAACTCTACAAATATATCCACACAAGAAGTACACTCAAGTAAGACATATGATAAAATGAATGAGTGAAATATAAGAAACTAACATAAGCATATCATACTAGTTCCTACATACATGTGTTAGCTAAAATTCATGTATCATAACATATCAAGTACATCATATAATATGTAAACATGAGTATATGCATGAATAAGTGTTAGTATATAAGCTCAACATGATAATATAAAGTGATCATAAAATAATATAACCTATGTTAATCACGATAAATAAAAATAATATGCCCCCAACATAATGTGTCACACAAGAAAAGGAGAGGTCCAACATCTACATGCTCATGTATAATGGATCAAGCATATGCATGTATCACACTCAAGTAATCTTAAAACACATGCATGTAAATAAATGACATGCTATCTACTAACATAAAGTAAATAACATATGTAAAATCTAATTAACATGTAATTGATAAATATATATTTTTATTTATTTGAATGTTTTTGTACTTCATTATTTTTTTTGTATTTAGTAAATAATATGATTAACAAAGGTACTATGGATAATGGAAAAATGTTACTAGAAGCCAAATATGTCATCAAAGGGATGTCTCTATATCATGTGTATCATATTCATATGTGTTTGACCCTTTTTGGATTTAAGGGTAAAGAGAATGGCCTAATCAATTAAGATTAAGACCATTCTATAAGCAATCCAATTAAATAATTTAGATTCATAATATTTAATTACATTGATGAATTATGAAAATATGTTTAATTCAAAAAGTATAATTCCAAATAGTAATTTAATTACTTAATCATGAAGAAGGAATAAAAATTAGCATATTGAATGATGCACAAGTAGATCTAAGAAGTGTAATGCATAAACAATTAGGATGATACTAAGTTGTGATTCATTAGATTCTATAAATTAGCTCTCTATCAGCCTAGACATTCCCATTGAAATAGTGACACTAGCTTCAAATATTTTATCCTAAAACTAATGCCTATACCTACAATGAAGTACATGTCCTTTTCTATAAATTACACTTATGCTTGTTAGGGTTCCTTGTCACCTTGAAGATTTTCTATTCAAATTATGCACATAGGTTCTAGATATTAGTATGTATCTCAAAACCCTAGGTCATCCAATTAGGGCATGCCACCTTGAAAAATAGGAGTTATTGGGATAAAACACCCCTCTATTAGTGAGTGATGCATACATATTCATATAATATAAATAGGGCCTCAAACCAATGTGCTTCTCTCCCTTATGTGGGCTTGTGTGTGAGTAATTGTGAAATATGCTATATACAAGTGCATGTAGTGATCTATCTTGAAATTTAGAAAATACATCTCATGGGATTCTCTTTGGATGTTTTAGACCTATAAGAATACTGATTCTATGATTGATATGGAAATAGGGAAGTACAGGGCAACAAAACTCAATTGTTTGAATGATTTAATGAGATTGATAGGTGTTTGCTTGGTAGTTACTAAATATCTAAATGAGTGGGATTTGTTTTGTATTTATACCACACCTTTTGAAAATATATCATGAGAGGGTTAATTAAGACAAATATGCTGACCCATACATATTGAAATATTTGAAAATTTGAGTCTTTTTGAGGTACATACACCAATGTTAGAATATGGATATTAGCATTGATGTTAGGGTCCAAATTTGGATGGTAGTTTCCAGGAGAATAAAAAATGTTAAGGATTTATAATTGAAAATGAAGGATATGTATTAGGTTTTAAACATACTGTGGGTTATAAGTAATCTAGGTAATCATAATATCAGGGTCAAACCATAAGATAAGCATTTAGACATTGTAAGATGGTGAATGTGAGCCTTTTAACAATGGAAAGGTCCTAAACTAAAGGGTTGAGCCATGAACAATATTTTTCAAGTTTACGAAACTAGTTTATCATATAAAATCCAAATTTAGCATCTAAAATTTATCCATTTTTAATTTAGTAATTGTTGATGCTTGGATTTGAACCCTTGAGGAGATGCTTAGTTCTCCTCATCCAAGTGGCAAAATGATCTCTCTTGCTATGAGTGACAATTTCATTGAGATGAATCTCTAGATTAGGGGATATCTCCCCTTGATGCACCTTTAAAACTCTCTATAATATATCAAGTGTGTATGAAAAGAGTTTAGGAAAACAACTAAGAAAACAAACGGTGATGCACCAATATTTGGTATCCTCCCAATTGACTGAAACCACTACTTTAAAGACAAAACAAGGTGTTTTCTTGCACAGGACTAAAAAATTAGGATCCTTTGCTACATCAATATTTCATATGCTATATTCAAAAAGGTATATGATTCATAAGAAGGAAATGAATAATCCAAAGAAAGATACAATCATGAATCACTTCTAAGATATCTCTACACTTAGAAAGAATACTAGAAAAAACTTACAACAATCTTCTTTCTGTAAATTGGTAGACCATCAAGAGTATAAGCTAAAAAAGACAATATTTCACTAGACTATACCAATAATGATTCAATCATTACTCAATATTACAACATATGAAAGGCAATCATACTTGTGTATCTCTTCATGAGTTCTTCAAGTATAAATTTGGCTAGAGTTTCCCCAATAACCAACAAAAGATGATGAACAAGCTAAAATAAAGCATATATATAGCCTTTGAGAGGTGGAACAATCAAAGGAAGTTCAAGGGTCACTTGGACATGTGTCATCTTGAAAGAATCAGTTACATTTACATGGAAGAGAAGTGGGTGAGCTATGCCATGTCATCAAATGAGTCAGTTACAATGAGTTATAACTGAACCGAAAGTGTTAGTTACATTTGTTACAACTAAACCAAAACCTTAGTTACAATTTCCACTTTTTAGCTTTATCATCACCTTTAGGTTCCTGCAGATCCTTTATTTTAAAATCCAATGGTTAGTTTTCATAGTCTGAAATTGATGTTCTACAGGCCATCACCTTTCAGGTATTTCTTCAGAGTTTTATTTCCTTAGACTTCTTATCTCATCACTTTTCTTGAAATAATTTATTTGAGTCTTTTATTTCCTTTATTCTTTTCTTTCAAATTTTTGCTTGGTCCTTTATGCCTTAAAATAATTTTTGTAGACAAAAAATCTAAAGGAAATCATGTTTTCTTTGTATCGAACAAAATATCTGAAAGAATTAGACTTTGGCACCTTTTAAAGTTTTTTGAAAGAATTCCTCAGACAAATTCTCTGAAAGAATTCCTTTAGACTTTCTATTTGGCCCTTTTTGGTTCTTTGAAATGACCCTTCAAAAAAGTGAAAAAGACCCTTTTTGAAAGGAAACATACCCTTTGGCTTCTTGCAAGTGCTCCTTCAAAAAAATTGTAAGTGTTTTTTCTAATAGGAAAATACCCTTCGAATTTTTGAAATGGTCCACTCTCCTGTGGAAACAATCTTTTAGGCTTTTGAAAACATCACTTTGATAAAGTTGAAATGTTGTTCGAAAAATTTGAAAGTGTCCACTTAGCCAAAAAAAGTCCTTCAAAAAAATTGTCACCTACCGTTCAAAAAAATTGAAATGCCCTTCAAAAAAGTTGTAAAGTGTCCTTCAAAAAAGTGAAATGATCCTTTGAAAATGCAAGTGCCTCTTCAGAAAAACTACAAGTGACTCTTCAGAAGATTTGTAAGTGTCCACTTTCCAAGGAAAATACCCTTTGGGAAAGTTGAAATACCCTTCAGACTTTTTAAAAAGTACCTTTTGGCCTTCTTGCAAATGACCCTTTGAGAAAGTTGAAAGTGTCCTTTAGCTTGAAAAAGTCCTTTAGAAAAGTTGAAACATACCCTTCAGAAAAGTTGAAGGGGACCATTTATTGTGAGAAAGATACCCTTTGGGAAAGTTATTTTGGATAAAATGTCTAAAAAAATTCCTTCAAAAAATTTGCAAGTTACCCTTCAGAAAATCTATCTCAGACAAATTGTCTGAAAGAATTTGGAACTTAAAAAAAACTCAAAGATAAAAAACTTGAAGACAAAAATCTAAAAGAATAAATACTTAGAAAAAGACCAAAATAATCCCTCTGAAATAATTAGACTTGTACATTTGTTAGGGCTTGACAAAGAACACTTCTTCTGAAGAAAAACTAAGTAGTAAACCTGGCCAAAGATATAGACTTAAATGATATTTTGCAAATAGGGGTGCCTAATTTTGGCCTGAAGGATCAAAATTTGGTCAACAAAATTGTGACTCACAGGGGTAGCATGCCTGCTATACTAACTAGACTAGTAGCCTTATCCAACTCAAGGCCAATGGAGTCAATGGATTCTTGAAGATGACTAACAAGGATTATGCAAAAACAAAATACAATAAAACACACCACACAACAACAAAAAGACCAAGCAAATCCTTGGCCCTATCTTCATCCCATTTGAGGACAATGTCTCCTTCTCTAAAAATCCTTGGCATGGACTTCTTGTCAAAATACTTCTTTTTTTGCTCTTGGTGAGTTGTCATGGTTTACATAGCTTGATCTCTTGTCTCCTCAAGCTCCATCAAATCACATAATTTGATTCCCATGCTCTCATTCTCCATCAATTATAGCTGATAGGTGAGGTCTAAAGCTGGGAACTCAAGTGAGATAGGAAGCCTAACATCCCCTCCATACACATGTGTGTATGGTGAGTTCCCAATTGCTCTCTTTGAGGTGATCCTATCATCCCAAAGGGCTGTCTTCAGCTTGGTATGTGAAGTCCTTTGATCCTCCTCCATAGTCCTCTTTATGATCCTAATTAATTTCTTGTTTATGGACTCAACTAGTCCATTCCCTTGGGGATAGTAGTTGGAGGAGGTGCTAATATAAATTCCCATCCACTTGTCCTTATTCCTAAGAAGGTTAATGCATTATCTAAAAATATTGTTGAAGGAGCTCCAAACCTAGTTGATATACCTTCATATAAGTCTAGGATTGAGTTTTCATTTGCCTCCTTAATATCTATAGCATCCACCCATCTTTAAAAATAATTAGTGGCTATCAACACCCACTTGTGACCAACACTAGAAGGAGGATCAATCAGACCTATGAAATCCAAACCCCATTGCATGAAGGGTTACTCAACCTAGATTGGATGAAGAGGCAATGTAGATATATTTTGTTTGACATCAAAAAGAGCACACTTTTGGCATTTCCTTACCCAAGTGTGAGTGTCCTTAAACAAGCTAGGCTAAAAGTAACCAACTCTCATAATCTTAGAAGCTGTGGTTCTTGGAGCAAAGTGACCACCAACTAGTCCATCATGAAACTCATGCAACACTTTGTCAATCTAATCCAAATCAATACATCTCAACAACACACCTAAAATGTCCTTTTTAAATAGCACTCCATTAACAAGTACATGAATGGATTGCAGCCTAAAGTACCTTCTCTTGGCCCTATCAAGATCTTGTGGACACTCACCGGTTTGAAGGAAATGAATCATGTCTTGTGTCCAAATCCTCATGGATGAAGGTATCATTGGTGGATGGTTATCATGGAGTGCCAAAACAACCTCGCTTTTCTCTTTTAAGTTTGAAACAAGATTCTCACACAATCCTTTTCTCTTCACTATCTTGGTTGTTTTGATATCCACATCATACTTCATGACTTTGGTGATCCAACCTGCTCTTTTTTCATTCAAATCTCTGCTCAACAAAAATTCTTTCACACTAGGATGAGGCACATAAATGTGACTCTTGTTATTATACAACATATGGCTAAATTTATTTAAACTCCTTATGACTGAAAGCGCTTGTTTCTCAACATATATGTGCCTTATCTCATAGCCTTCCAAACCTTGACTAAAGAAGGTGATAGGCTATTCAAAAATTTCATCATTAGCTTGAGTAAGTATTGTAGAGATTACCTATTCATTCCCAAAAGTGTACAAATTGAATTCCTTGGAGAAGTTTGGACTTGAAAGAGTAGGAGATTGGGCAATGGCTTGTTTGATCTCCTCAAAGCTTTTTTTCCTTCTTCCTGTCCAGGTGAATATCTCATCCTTCCTTAGCATGAAGGTCAAAGGATTGACCAGGTTAGAAAAATTAGGAATAAACCTCCTAATGAAATTTATCTTACCAAATAATCTTTGCAAACCCTTTTTATGCTTAAGCAAAGATAATGCCAAGATGGCACTTACCCTTTTAGGATCAATAGATAGACCTTTCTTAGAAATAATTTGGCCTAAGAGTTTGCCTTCATGAAAAACAAACACACACTTATTTGGGTTTAGAGATATCCCAAACTCTATACACCTCTCAAAAATCTATCTTAGGTGATTCAAATGATCTTTTACCTCCTTGGAGAAACTATCACATCATCAAGATATACCAATACAATGTCATTGATTAATCCTTGAAAAGACATATCCATTATATGTTGAAAAGTAGGTCCAACATTTGACAATCTAAATGGAATTTTATTATAGGCATATGTGCCCCATTTGGTGGTGAAGGATATTTTGTATTGGTCACTTTCTTTCACCAAAATTTGATTGTACCCAAAATAACCATCTAGGAGGGAAAACCTCTCACTACCTACCACCATTTGTAGAATTTGCTCCATGGAAGGGAGGGGATAATGGTCTCTCAAAGACACTCTATTCAAGTCCTTTAAGTACACACACAACCTAATCTCTCCATTTTTCTTTCTAATAGGGATTAAGTTAGCCAACCAAGAAGAATGCTTGATGGGAAAGATGATTTTGGACTCAATCAGTTTGGTGAGTTCTTTCCTCACAAGAGGCTCAATCTTGGGATTGATTGGCCTTTGTATTTGCTTGATGGGTTTGAAATTTTCATCTAGCTCTATGGTGTTTTGATCCAAGCTTGGGTCAAAACCCTTCAAATCACTACACTCCCATGCAAAAATATCACTAAACTCCTTGCATAATTCAATGAAATAATGTTTTTCTTGGCTAGTGCATACCTTCCCAAGTGCAAGTAGCTTATATTTAAATATTTATACCTTTTCATAGTTATATTTCTTGGTTGACATGCTTACCTTCTACTTCTTGAGCTGGTCATCTTCATTGAATATACTTTCAAGAGTTACTAGCCCTTTGGGGAGCTTGTTAGACTTCAGTTAGACAATCAACCCTCCATATTCTTGCTACAGTTTAGACTAATTCTTAGAAGAAAACTCAACCTCTTCTTGTCAAAAAAGTTCTATTTTATAGTCACTATCAAAGACCTACCAATTGGTGACATTATTTGGTATGGATGGTCTCACAATCACCTTTAGATGGGGCTAGTTTTTGTCTTCCTTTATATGCCCTTTGGAACATCAAATTGATCACCAATAGATGCCAACCTATCAGCATGATTATTGTCTTCCCTTGGAATAGATCTGATGTTAAAAGCCATGAAATATTATACAAGGTCCCAAAATTTATGCTTATAAGATTTGAGCAAGGAGTTCTAGGTCAAATTCTGCCCTCTAACTTGATTCACAACAAGCTCGCTATCACCAAACACTTGCAATTCCTTGACACCTCTTTTCCTCACCCATTCAAGGACATGAATGAGGGCCTCATAATCTACCAAATTATAGGTACATGAAAATTGAAATATAAAGGTTGAAATATACCTTTCTTTGAAGGTGAAACTAACATAGCTCCACCACCTGCCCCCATCTTGCTTCTAGACCCATCAAAGAAAAGCTACCACAAGCCATTCACATCATGACTTGGCTCCATCAAATTAGGAATGAAAGAGCCCTTCTCATGCATACAATAAAATCTAAGACTATATTAGTCAATAAACTTGTAAGGATCATGATCATAGTTGTCGTTTCCCCACTCATCTAGGAACAAATCAGAAACTCCTTCAAGGGAAGATAATGGAGATTGGTCGATATGAAGCTCCTCTTCATCAATTATAGCATAGTTAACATTCGATACCTTAGGTGAGTATGGTTCTAAGTGATCTCTATGAATAGGTTCTGACTCAATCTTCACCTTAGTGCCATATTTTGTCCTAAACACTATGTAGGACCAATTGGATACCAAATATCCACCTATCTTGGATGTAAAGTCCCTTGACAAGCAAAGAGAAAAATAGAGAGGTAAATATGATACTATCACATCATGGGGAATTGAAAAAGTATGAAAAACATGAAGGGTCAAATTCAAACCTTTCATTACCCCCAAGGTCTTGGCTGGTGATTTGTCCAATTGCAAAACTCCTTTAGTCATTGACTCATACTTGAGCCCTAACTTATCTGCTATACATTTTGGCATAACTGATGTGCTTGCTCCACTATCAATGATACAATTATGAACCAAGAAATCAATAATAATTATATATAGGTAAAAATGAGGAGTCTTCTCATCTTTCTTCACTTGACCATCCATAGATTGAGTTCCATTTACCAGAATGACTTTATCATTTCTAGATGGGCCGGCCTGTTTACCCAATCTAGGAAATTCATTTTGAAATAGATATTTCTACCCTATTAATGTTAGAAAATCCCAAAATGAAATATTCATATGAATCTTCTTCATCTAGTCTACCACATTGATGAAAGGATTACTCACCTTGGGGTTCTCTTTATGAATATTTGCAATTTGTGGTGTAGCTTGTGGAGGTAGAGTTGTAGCAGTTATCCTAAAATTTGGAATTCTCTAATTTTATTGCACTTTAGGAGATGTGTTAGACCCAATTACCATATGAGATGATGTAGGAGTCATATCAAGTCCTTGATTATCTCCTTGAACTTCATCGACAACCCTCTTTTTGGACCTAGTATTGTAGGCAACACTAGTATTCTAATTATTTGTATTTCCCAAGAAATTAATGGCACAAAACTCACCCTCCAAATGATTTATGAGGGTAGCATCAGTATGAGGTTATCCATTTTCCACCCCACCTTGCATGGATCCTTCAAAATTTTAATCTTGGAAAGATTGACTGCATTGCATTAACACACCTTGATTGTGCATTTCATTTGCATAAGGAACTTATTCTTGACCATTTTCAAAAGATAGATAGTTAGGCTATTCTTAGGAAAAAATTTTCTAAGTGAGGAAAACGGATATGGAGGATGAAGGATCACTAGGATTATAGCTTTGATAAGGCTTGACATGGGTAATTTGGCCTTGTCCTTGATTATTTCCCTGAAAAAGGGGTCTGCTTGTTTGTCCAAACTGATTGTAGGATTGATATGGTCTATAACCTTGAGCTTGTTGTCTTTTAAGGGAAACTAACTCATTTGTAACACTTTTAAGTAGGATTTTAACTTAATGGATTTCATTGGTATGGGAAATTTCAAATTTTTCCTTACTAGGCAAAGGAACTAAAGTGGGCAATGGACTTTGACTAGGAGAATGCAAATCAGGGAATAGTGGCATTGGAGGTCTAGGAGCTATCTTTCTTGCTTGAAAAAGACAATTATTATAATTTATGGCTATTTATTAGGTGAAATATAGTGTTTTTCCACCCATATATTGAATCATCATGGCAATTTCACTATTAAATGCTTTCAAGTAGTACAAAAATGCATAGTTTATGATTGGCCTCACAAGAATTAGGATTTTGTCACAAGTTTTTTGAAACCTAGTATTAAAATCTCACATGAATTCATGTGGCACCCTCTTTATTGTGGTCAATTTCTTAGCTAAAGATAGGTGATCACTCTTTTCCTTGAACCTATCAATCATTAGAGTCCCCAACTTATCCCATGAGCCAATAGAATTTACAGGTAGGGTCCCATACTAGTCCAAGACTTTTCCTTTAAAAGACAAGACCAAAAACCTAATAAATACATTTTATTAGGTAATATTATGGATATTAAAAAAGTTTGATATATTCTTGATGTGCTCAATAGCAATAATTGGACCATCTCCACTAAAAGATGGGACACTTTTGAGAGCAACTCCTGGAATCTGATCATATTGGGCAAGACGAAAGGGAGATGCCTTGATGAAAGGCAAAAAAGGTTGTCTTATAGACATTTTAGAATGATCACTATAGGTATTAAGAATGGAATGTCACAAAAACTTAGAAGCTTTAAACATAAAATCTCTTTTTTAAGGATGAGTATTGAAAAACCTGAACCTTTTGGTGGAATATGGAGGTAATTCCACAAATTCAAAGGGTACACCTTTAGCAACGGACCTAGTGGTCACCTTTGGCATGGAAAATAGGATTGATCATCAACCAAAGACTCAAATTATTCAATGGAGTCACCAGGTATTAAATGTTGATGTTTCTTTCTCTTCAACAATGCAAAACTAGCACCAATCTTGAAAAATCTTGTAGGACTTAGAGGTCCCATCGAGCATGCCAAAATTTTTAGATGCTTAGATTTGCACCCTTGAGGAGATGCTCAGATCTCCACATCCAAGCAGCAAAATGGAACCATCTCTCTTGCTGTGGGTGACAATTTCATTGAGATGAATCTCTAGATTAGGGGCTAGCTCCCCTTGATGCACATTTAAAACTCTCTAATCTATCAAGTGTGTATGAAAAAAGTTCAAGAAAATAGCTAAGAAAATAGACGATGATGCACCGATATTTGGTATCCTTCTAATTGACTGAAACCACTAATTTTAAGACAAAATAAGGTGTTTCCTTACACAAGATTCACAACTTAGGATCCATTTCTATATCAATATTTCATATGCTAGATTCAAAAAGGTATATGATTCTTAAGAAGGAAATGAATAATCCAAAGAAAGATATAGTCATGAATCACTTCTAAGATATCTCTAAACTTAGAAAGAATAATTACAAATCCCTGTAACAATCTTCTTTTTTTAAATTGGTAGACCATAAAGAGTACAAGCTAGAAAATACAATCTTTCACTAGACTAGACTGACAATGATTCAATCATTACTCAATATTACAACATATGAGAGGTAATCACACTTTTATATCTCTTCAGGATTTCTTTGAGTACAAATTTGGCCAAAGTTTCCCCAATAACCAATAGAGGATGCTGAATGAGCCAAAAGAATGCATATATATAGCCTTTGAGAGGTGGAACAATCAAAGGAAGTTTAAGGGTCACTTGGACATGTGTCATCCTAAAAAAATTAGTTACATTTACATGGGAGAGAAGTGGGCGAGCTATGCCATGTCATCGAATGAGTCAGTTATAATGAGTTAAAAATGAACCAAAAGCATTAGTTACATTTGTTAAAACTAAACCAAAACATTAGTTACAATTGCCACTTTTTACCTTTATCCTCACCTTCAGGTTCCTGTTGATCCTTTATTTTAAACTCTAATGATTAGTTTTTGTAGTCTAAAATTGACGTTCTATAGGCCATCAACTTTTAGGTATTTATTTAGAGTTTTATTTCCTCATAATTCTTGTCTTGACACTTTTATCAAAATAATTTATTCAGGTCTTTTGTTTCCTTTTTTCTTTTCTTTTGGCTTTTTGGTTGGTCCTTTATGCCTTAAAAAATTTTTGTGGACAAAAAATTCAAAGGAAATCATGTTTTCTATATATCGGATAAAATGTCCAAAAGAATTGGACTTTGGCACCTTTTCAAGTTTTTTGAAAGAATTCCTTGGATAATTGCTCTGAAATAATTCCTTCAGACTTTCTATTTGGCCCTTTTTGGATCTTTGAAATGACCCTTCAAAATAGTGAAAAAGACCCTTTTTGAAAGGAAACATACCCTTCGGCTTCTTGTAAGTGACCCTTCAGAAAAATTGTAAGCATCTCTTATAAAAGGAAAATACCCTTTGTATACTTGAAATGGTCCACTCTCTCATGGAAATAATCTTTCAAGATTTTGAAAACACCCCTTCAGGAAAGTTGAAATGCCCTTCGAGAAAGTTGAAAATGTCCACTTAGCCTGAAAAAGTCCTTTGAAAAAGTTGTCACCTACCCTTTGGAAAAATTGAAATGCCTTTTGGAAAATTTTCAAGTATCCTTCAAAAAAAATGAAAGTGTCCTTTGGAAAAATGAAATGATCCTTTGAAAATGAAAGTGCCCCTTCAAAAAAACAAGTGACCCTTCAAAATATTTGTAACTGTCCACTTTCCAAAGAAAATACCCTTCAGGAAAGTTGAAATGCCCTTTAGACTTTTTGAAAAGTACCTTTCACCCTTCTTGCAAATGACCCTTCGGGAAATTTGAAAGTGTCCTTTAGCTTGAAAAATTCCTTTGGAAAAGTTGAAACATACCCTTCAAAAAAGTTGAAGTGGACAATTTCTTGCGAGAAAGAAACCCTTACGGAAAGTTGTTTCGGACAAAATGTCTAAAAAAATTCCTTCAAAAAATTTGCAAGTTGCCCTTTGAAAAATTTATCTCAGACAAATTTTTTTAAAGAATTTGGCACTTAAAAGAAAACCTAAAGACAAACACCTGAAAGAATAAATAGTTAGCAAAAGACCAAAACAATCCCTCTGAAACAATTAGACTTGTACATTTGTTGGGGCTTGACAAAGAACACTTCTTCTGAAGAAAAACTAAGTACTAGACTTGGCCAAAGATATAGACTTAGATGATTTTTTGCAAATAGGGGTGCCCAATTTTGGCCTGAAGGACCAAAATTTGGTCAACAGTAATGTATAAGGATGAAATTACTAGGCTAAAGGAGAATAAATGTGTACTTTGGTGTGTACAACACAACTTTCTTTGACTTGAACCCTATTTGAATTTACTATTTTTGTATTACCTACAACCAAGTTCATGTTATAGTGTAATTAGTGTATATTAACTAAAATTTTAAACACTTAAAATAAAAGAGAGAAGGGAAATATTATACTTATATGTCGATACAATGATGTTTCCCCTTGGTAGTTTGATTTGGTAATGATACTTCCTAGTTAAAGCATTGGAGAGAGGTTCATAACTAAACCTTGGAGAAGTGAAGAGGATAATTGGAGGGCTATAATTTATAAAACATAGTGAAAAAATGAGTTGTACCAAGTCCATCAAGTGCATTGAATCTCAATTTCATAGCTCAAGTGTATACATAATATAACCAATCTCGCCCACATCAAATGGTGTTAACCTAAAAAAATAAGAAGTGATAAGGGCATCGAAGGTATTGGATCTCAATCACACTAATCTAAAGAACAAACTGCTGCAAACAAGTTAAAGCTTAGTGGTTTACCTTGGTAAGGAGGGTGCATGAATATTTTTATATGAATCTGAATGTCTATCTATAATTTAGTGAATTTTTATGGTATATGCACCTCTAATGTGTCCCAAACTAAATTATTTGTCAAAATGTAATGTCTAATCTATAAATTGTGTATAATATATGTCACAAATATGAAAAATGATGTCTAGATCTATGAAAATTGATGTTGAATGCATAAAGTTTTGACCCAAATGTATATATGTATCATGTAAATTATATCAAATTCTACCTATTTTGATCACTATATGTATGTGGACTCATGTATCTATGACATGCCCCTACTAATATGCCCCCCATTTTGAGGTGAGGGGAATGCAACGTGACAATCATGTTATCTCAAAAGGATAAGATAACCATGTTACATTTGTATTAACCATGTAGTGAAGAATTATAAAATGGTATCATGTCTAAGTAGATGTATCAATGAATCTCATAGTATCCAAACATAATAAGCCCTAAGATGCATGATATGGATCATGGAAATGTCTAGAAGTAACAAGAATAAGATAAATAAATAATCTAACACACATAAGAGCACTCAATGCCACATAAAATGGGTCTAAAAAGACCGCAAACAAGGGGCATGTTCCACTACTACACACTCAAATGGGAGGACATGTTCAAATGTCCAGACACCAAATAAATATTTGACACTTAAGGCACTAGGGACAAAAAAAAGGAACATGTTAAAATGTTATACAATCAAGATAAGGTAGCAAACAAGAAGTAATGCAAGTGATAAGATGAATAAGTGAAGTATAAACAACTAACATAAACATATCATCCTAGTCCCTGCATATATGTGTTAGCAAAATGTCATGTATCATAGCATATCAAATACACTGTATAAGATGTATACATGAGTATAAGCATGTGTAAGTATTAGTATATCAATTCAACATGATAATGTAAAATGATTATAAAATAATGTAACTTGTATCAATCATGATCAATAAAATTGATGCCCCAACATAGTGTGTGATGTGGGTAGAAGAAAGGTCAAACATGTATACATGCATGTATCATGAATCTAATGTATGCTTATATAATGCTTAAGTACTCATGAAATATATGTGCATATATAAATGACATGTTATCTACTAACATAAAGTAAACAACATATGTGAAATCTAGTAAACATGTAAATGCTAAATATTTTTGTATTTTTGATTTATTTGGATGTTTATATATATATATATATATATATATATATATATATGTGAATATTTGAAATTTAGGAAAGAAAGGTCTAGTTGATGATCCCATCTAAGGGATGATTATAAGGTGTTTTAGAATAAGAATATGGTACAAAAAATTAGTCATGCTACCAAGGATCATATATATGTGCCAAATTTGGACTTGTAGAATATATGGTACTTTATTTACACCTCACAAGACTCTGTGGTTGTGAAGCGGTAGTAGAAATTGAATCATTTTGAAGAACCCATTGTTTAGTGCTCTATCAAAATTTTGATGAAATTTTGGGTCTTTTTACCCTCTCTGAAACATGTTGACCTATTCTCAACAATTAGCTAGGCCATGTGGGTGTAGATGGGGAATTTGTGGAGTTCATTATGTATCTATGATGCAATGACCTCTCAAGTATCAATCACCTATGAAAGGGGATTGATTTTTTATTACCTTTTAAATCGTGATTAACCTTAATAGGTTGCATGATTAATTTTCTTAGAATAAAGCTCTCTTATTATAGTGGATGCTCATATTGAATCCTTGAAACTATGATTATTGGTATGAATATACTTAAGACATTTATGTAATATGGAGGGCACAACATGAAGCTTATGAATAAAAGGTCATCCCAATAACATAACAAATACTCCTATTTTTGGTATAAATGAAAATTTTGTAGTTACATGTGATGGACCAACTTGTAAAGGTAAATCAATCACACCAAAAACCTTTTTTTCTTTCCCATAAAATGCCTTGACCGTCTTGGTTGAAGGGTGTAAATCATAAATGTGTGAGTAATGTCATGGTACATACATTCTCAATAGAACCATTATCAACCATAACACTATGTATAGGCTAATGATCAATATATGATATTATAAACAAGGAATGGAGATCTGAGTCATCATCCATTATTTCACTATCATCAAATGTAATCGATGGCATTTCAACCATAAGAGGTATCTTATGTATAAGTGTGCCAATAATACCATCTAATGGGTACCCATAATGCAATGGAGAAAGATATACATTATATGCCATTTTCACTTCTGGTTCTTCCTTAGAATGATCATGTAATGGATTATTGAATATCTTCTAGTTTTGGTGGTCATTATGTTTTGAACCTAAACCTTTTGAAGAATCATCAAATGTAAGTTGTTCACTATCTATGAGGTCTTGTATCTTGTGATTAAATAAAAGCATATGTTTGTGGAATGACCAACACATTGGTGACAATCACAATAAAAATTTGCATCATATCTTTTTGGTAAATGTCCACTCATATCAACCTCAAAGGGAGGAGGGAGAGATATGAGATGACACTCTACTAGCTTCTTAAGGAGTAAAGCTAGAGACTTAGGTAATTGTGTAAATTATCTCTTAGATGCATTGGATAAGATGAATTGATTGTGTTGTTATGACATGGTATTAATATAATTATTGATTCCTTTTTAGTTTCTGTAGGTTTTATCATATATCTTGGTTTGATATTAAATTTGGTATTAGATGTAGTTGGTGTGTTGGCTACATAATTAAGCTTATTCAATGCAATTAGTTTCATTTCTCAATTATGAATAATATAGAATAAGTCATTAAAATATTTAAACTTATTGAAAAAAATAGACTCATGTAATGGGGCAAGTAAACTTTGTTTAAATATATCCTGAAGCTCTTTATCTACCATTGGATTTGTCATTTTTGCCAATATTGTCTTGTACCTCAAAACGTATTCATTGGCGGGCTCATTGGTTCCTTGCTTGATCTTTGAAATATGTGCATATGGATTATTTTTAGTAATATTGATAGAAAAATGTGCTAGAAAATGATCCACTATAGATTTAAATGCTATTACATATTGTCTTGGTATATAACATGACCATATTAAAGCATATTCCTTTATAATTCTTGGGAATAATTTGATCAAAATTTTATCATTGGAAACATAATCAAGACATGTTTCTTAGAAGGACCTGATATGTTGTTCAAGATCACCTTTTCCATCATATTTTGTGAAATTGGGTGCTAAAAAACTAGTTGACAAAGGTTGAAAATATATCTCCGGTGCAAGAGGATTATGCAATGCATCTTGTGAATGAATAACATGAGTAGATATTGAAAAATTTTTCTTAATATTTGTAACCTTAGCTTTTCAAATCTTGAATAAATTGCTAAAGGGTTTGCACAATAGACTCATTAGGATTGATATTTGATGTTTGGGAAGTCCCAAAGGGGATGCAAACACTGCTTGTATTGATGTAGGCATTAAAACTAGTAATTGAGTTAAAACATTGGTTGTTCCCATGGAGGAGGTAGCTATATTTTTTTGATATTTGGGGAATGATAGATTGAATACATATCCCATACCATCACTAGATGTAGAAATCAATGGTGTAATCAAGGGAAGGGATATTGTGAGTGAATTGGTAGTAGTACCATTTAAAGGTTCATAATTACTAGATATGGATGCATTAGCCTTAACATGTTTACTGATTTCATCTTGTGTGACATACAAGAATGCATAAACTAATTCTTTATTTTTATTAAAATGATGAATTTATGATTTTTTATGTTCAATTTCATAAATATATTGTTAGGAATATAGAATGTAGAGAAATAATAATGAAATAAAGATATAATTAAAATTTAGAAAACACAATAAAATAGAGACAGATTTAACATTGTTCACCCAATATGGGCTACATCCACACAAAAACTACCAATCCTTATTATTCACTCCAACAAATGAAGGGAAAAAATTGCAATACATCTACTACATATCCTCTTCACTCTCATGCTATTCTACCTTATCAAAATGCCCTCATATCAAAGGAGGGTTACAAATTAGGGTAAAAATATACTAACTTAATTTATACCGTTAGATCTAAAACCTAATAGTAAATGGTCCAAATTAATTATGAAGTTAAAATATTTTATAATGCATTTTCACAAAATTTTGCTTCAGGGGCGCTGCCCCCGAACCCCCATCACAGTGCTCCAAAATAGGTCATCACCCCTAGACCCCCATGGTGACCCTATTGGTGGGGTGTTTCCCCCCCCACACCCCCTATTGGGAATTAGGCATTAAAATAAGATCAGGCTCCACCATCCAACAATCTCCCACTTGGAGACTAATTGTTGCAACTCCACCGCTACATATGTTACGTGAAATTTTATTTGAACTTTGACCTTAACATGTTTCTCATCTTCCTTGTTCTCCTTTGTTAGGGTGTGGAGCTAAAAGCTTCAACTATTTGCAGACATGAAGAAGAGGATGCTGAAGAACCAGAAGCACCAACATCGACAGCATGACCGACATCGGTCAGATGCAGTGCAAAAGGCAACCGATGACGACAGCTAGTCAGCCAACGTCGGCAGCACCAGGCAAGCAGGGATCGGCGTCGGTCGCCTGTGTGTTCCAGAACTGCTATTGATGAACAGCCAATTAAGTGAAGTGAGTGTTTGCATGTCAAATGACTAATTATAGTCACGAGCTGTGTGTCTAATTATTGTAGTTAGATTTCTATTTTTGTAACCATGGGATTCTATTTAAAGACCCATGAGGCATGTATTGTAATTACCAAGAAGGCAAGTAAAAGCATTGAAGCAAGCAAGGTCAAGGAGATCTACAAGTGTAAGGTCAAGGAGATCAGCTGAAGCATTCAAGGAGGGATAATAACTCAGGTTGTAGAGTTGGTTTTGGTTGAGCAAGAGAGAGAGGGAAGAAGGTCTTGAGGTGTGGCAAGCCTTTGAGGTGGAGGAAGAAGTGGCATCTTCTTTATTGTATTTTCTTCTAGTAATATCTAATACAAGAGTGTGTATTGTCTCTCAAATTATTTGCTGTCTCAAGTTTCTAGTTACTTTATCATTCTGGTATAATTCCATGTTTAATTGCTTATAAGAAAGTAATCAATTATGCTTCCATTGGATAAGGGGTCACCTAACAGTTGGTATCAGAGCTACGGTTTGTAGGAAGCAGGTTATTGTTTTTGATTATAGGTCATTCACAGGGTTTTCTGATTGAGTGAGAGTTTAGCAATGGTAGAAGAAAGTAGGCTACGAATGGAGAAGTTTAATGGCAAGAAATATCAACACTGGAAGATGCAGATTGAGGATTATATGTATCAAAAGGATCTGTACTTACCATTGGGTGGGGTTGCATGCAAGCCCACAGATATGAAGGATGAAGAATGGAGTGTTCTTGATCAGAAGGCTCTCAGTTCCATAAGGTTGAGCCTTGCATCGTCTGTGATTTTCAGCTTATCACAGTGCAAGACAACATAAGAGTTGATAAAGTCCTTGGCAAATTTATATGAAAAGCCCTCGGCTTCTAATAAGGTATATCTTATGAAGCAACTATTTACTTTGCAAATGCAGGAAGGTGGATCGGTACATACTCATCTCAGTGATTTTCATGGTTTGGTAAACCAGTTAGCTTCAGTCAATATTGTTTTTGATGATGAGGTAAAGGCTCTCTTGATTTTATGTTCTTTGCCTGAAAGTTGGGACAGTTTGGTTATGGTAGTAAGTAATTCTACATCTGCTTCTAAAATCTTAAAAGTTGATGATGTTGTGAGTGTGATCTTGAATGAGGAAATACGCAAGAGAAGCACAAGTGAATCATCAGGGAATGATCTAAGTGCAGAAAGCAGGGGAAGGCAAAGGGAGAAGGTTGAGCAAGGGAAATCAAGGTCGGGAAGGAGATCCGAATACAAAGGTGTTACCTGTTGGTTTTGTGGAAAGAAAGGACATACAAAGGAGTGTTGGTTGAGAGATAAAGAGAATCAACATGTAGGTATTGAAGAAGCAAAGGATGCAAATATTGTGGTATAGGATGCTCTCATACTTTCTTTAGATAGTCAGGTAGGATAATGGATTTTAGATTTTGGTTCATCTTTTCATGCATTCCCAAACAGAGATTTGTTCCATGAGTATGAACAGGGAGACTTTGGAGTGCTTTATTTAGGGGATGGTACGCCTTGTCAGATAGTTGGCAAAGGGAAAGTGCAGCTGAGATTGCAGATTGACAACACATGGGTGTTGAAGGAGGTCATGCATGTTCCAATTCTGAAGCAGAGTTTGATTTCTATAGGAAGGTTGGGTGATGAGGGATGCATAATAACCCTCACAGTGGATTCTTGGAAGGTTACCAAGGGTGCACTTATTCTAGCAAGAGGTAAGAGAGTAGATACTCTTTATCTGTCTACTTGTATTACTGATTCTACTTCTGGTTTATCTACTTCAGTTATAGATTCAAAGATGTGGCTTAATAGGCTTGGTCACATGAATAGGAAGGGAATGAATGTTCTTGATTCAAAAGGTATGTGTTCAGATTCGGAAAGCATAGATAGAGTTCATTGCAGGAAAAGGAAATTTGATGCTTTTGATAGGAACAAAGAAGCCTTGGTGTTTTTAGAGGAGATGAAGGACAAAGATTAGTCATAAGGGTTGAATAAATCTAAGCAGGGTAGTATGGATAGAGGTTTGATCCAAGATGAGCTCGCGGATGAAAAATTCATCACTTGCAGAAAAACATAGGTACCGACGCTAGTGCTCCCATGGCACCGACGTCGGCTAGATAGAAACCGACATCGGTCATGTGCAGACCAGCAGGGTCGGTAGGTCGGGTAGGAGAAGTCGGACGTCGGTCATCAGGACCGACGTTAGCAGTGGGGACACCGGCGTCGGCTAGGGAAATGATGTCGATAGTCAGGGTCAGTGCAGGGAACTGACATCGGTTGGGAGCAGACTGGGAGATGGCCAAGATCAGTCACTGGAATGGATGATGGGTGGACAACTAGCTATCAAGGAGTCTCAAACACCCATATGGAGGTCAAAAAAGGTATGTGAACCTCATATTCATTGTTCACCTTCTTTATATTGCTTACTGATAGTCAAGAACTAGGAAGATGGAAGAAGCAATGCAGGTAGAATCCAAAAACAGTGGGAGCTTGGCATGGATGAAGAGTGTGAGTCCTTGGAGAAGAACCAAATAGATATTTGTTGGTAGAGTTATCAGCTGGAAGAAAGCACTGGATAGAGGGATGGATTCCCATATTAGAGAAGAGAGTGGATGGACACGTGAGACAGAAGGCTATGGTATATGGTCTTGATTAGGCTGCAGACAATGGAGGTTTGACCATTGTATTTTATCTTTACCAGGTTGGATAATATTAGCTACATTATCCTGTTACTGTATTGTGTTACTTGTTGCAGGGTTTCATATATAGGGAGTTTTTTGAGCTAAGGGTAAAGTTGGTTCAGAAGTATGTCATGAAGAATTTGGGAGCAACAAAATTCTTGTGGCATAAGTGATAGGTATAGAATCATAGGTTTGCATGGTGGTTGGTCTTCAATAGTGACTTTGAAGAGGGATACAGAGCTAAAGAAACAAAATAGATGGTGTACAGGTACAGGTATAGTAGCAGCTATTTATCTCTAAGTGGGAGATTGTTAGGGTGTGGAGCTAAAAGCTTCAACTATTTGCAGACACGAAGAAAAGGATGCTGAAGAACCAGAAGCACCAACATCAGCAGCATGACCAACGTCAGTCAGATGCAGTGCAGAAGGCAACCGATGACGGCAGCTAGTCAGTCGACGTCGACAGCACCAGGCAAGTAGGGACCGGCATCGGTCGCCTGTGTGTTCCAAAACTACTGTTGATGAACAGTCAGTTAAGTGAAGTGAGTGTTTGCATGTCAAATAACTAATTATAGTCATGAGTTGCGTGTATAATTATTGTAGTTAGATTTCTATTTTTGTAACCATGGGATCTATTTAAAGACCCATGAGGCATGTATTGTAATTACCAAGAAGGAAAATAAAAGCATTGAAGCAAGCAAGGTCAAGGAGATCTACAGGTGTAAGGTCAAGGAGATCAGCTGAAGCATTCAAGGAGGGATAATAACTTAGGTTGTAGAGTTGGTTTTGGTTGAGCAAGAGAGAGAGGGAAGAAGGTCTTGAGGTGTGGCAAGCCTTTGAGGTGGAGGAAGAAGTGGCATCTTCCTTATTGTATTTTCTTCTAGTAATATCTAATACAAGAGTGTGTATTGTCTCTCAAATTCTTTGCTGTCTCAAGTTTCTAGTTACTTTATCATTCTGGTATAATTTCGTGTTTAATTGCTTATAAGAAAGTAATCAATTGTGCTTCCATTGGATAAGGGGTCACCTAACATCCTTGAAGACCTATTAAAGCTAACCAAAACTCTAGATTATCTTTAGTGAATACCTTTATTAGCATATTTACAATATTTTGACTTATATAGATATTTTCCAACTTCAGTTGACCATCCTCTAAAGTTGAATGAATGAAGTGATACCTAAGTTGTATATGTTTGGTTCTTGAGTGGAATGTCAAGTTCTTTGATAAATGAATTACACTCTAGATATCACTATACAACGTGCAATCTTCCTTCTTATGCCACAAGTCTTCCATGAACTGTTTCATCCATACCATCTCTTTGCTAGCTTCTATAGTTGTAACATATTCTACCTCTATAGTTGATAAAGCAACTATCTTCTACAATTTTGAAATTCAACTAACTATTGTGTCACCAACAGTGAATACATAACCTATGGTACTCCTCCTACCATCTAAATCTCCAACCATGTCTACATCAACATATCCTTGTAAGGTAACATCTGACCCTTCATAACATAAATGTCTATCAGTGATCCCTCTGAAGCACTTGAGAATCCACTTCACTGCATCCCAATGCTCTTTTCCTGGATTGTTCATAAATTTACTAACTCCCATTGCATGAGCAATATTTGGTCTAGTGCACACCATAACATACATTAAACTTCCAACTACTGAAGCATATGGAACTTTGGTCAGGTAATTGATTTCTTCTTGTGTTTTAGGACACCATTCCTTACTTAATTTGAAGTGCCCTCCCAAAGGTGTACTCACATGTTTTTCATCTTACATATTGAACCTGACTAACACCTTCTTGATGTATTCTTCTTGAGACAATGTCAATTTCTTATTTTTCCTATCTCTTGTTATTCTCATACTAAGGATTTGCTTTGCAACACCCAAATCCTTCATTGCAAATGAATCTACTAGTTTTATTTTCAACTCATTTATATCATGCATGTTAGACCCTGTAACAAGCATGTCATCTACATATAATAACAAAATAATATGAATACCATTATATAATCTCATAAAGTAAACACAGTGGTCATAATGACATCTACTATAACCTTGTTCTATTATAAACATGTCAAATTTCAAATACCACTGTCTTGGAGCTTGTTTTAGGCCATACAAACTCTTCTTCAACCTGCACACTATTTTATCCTTACCTTTGACTTTGTATCTTTATGGATGATCCATATATATTTCCTCCTCCAAATCACCATGAAGGAATGCAGTCTTCACATCTAACTGTTCAAGGTGCAAATATTCTACTACTACCAAACTTAAAATAGTTCTTATAGAAGTCATTTTAACTACTGGAGAAAATATTTTGTCAAAGTCAATAGCTTTCTTTTGTGCAAACCCCTTTACAACAAGTCTGGATTTGTATCTCTTTTTGCCTCCATCTTCTTCCTTCAAACTATAAACCCATTTATTCTATGCAATGCTTTTTTACCTATAGGACAACTGAATCAAATCCCAAGTTTGGTTGTGGAATAAGGAGTCCATCTCCTTTTTCATGCCTTGCTCCTAGTTCTTTCTAGTTTCTACCTGCATTGCTTCTTCATAGCTTTCTGACTCACCACCATCAATCAATAATAAATAATAAAATGAAGGAGAGTAACATTCAAGGAGTCTACTTACTCTAGTATATCTTCTAACTACACTTTTAGGAGTTTGAGATACTTGTTATAGTTGTTGCACATTCTAATTTTATGGTACTTTTGGAATTTTATTTTCAGTAATCTCATCAAGTACTAGCATATTCTATATTTGACTTTTCCTATTTCTTTTCCTACAATTGATCTCTATACATGACCTTTTCATTAAAGATCACATCTCTACTCCTAATGATTTTGATGATTTTCAATATCCTCATAAACGGTAACCAAAATCATGAACTCTATATCCAATAAAAGTACATTTCTTGGATTTTGCCTCAAGCTTGGTTCTATTTTCTTTATCAATATGGATAAATGTTTCACAACTCAAAAGTCTTTAAAAAGGAATAATCTACCTTTTTATCTTGTCCATGCTTCCTCTGGAATTGCCACCATCTATAGGACTTGAAGGCCCTCTATGTTATTAAATAAACAATAATAACCATAGCATCTGCGCAAAACTGTAAGGGCAACCTTGTCATGTAATTTCATACTCCTTGCATGCTCCATGATTGTCCTATTCATCCTTTCTAACACACCATTTTATTGTGGTGTTCTTGGAACTATCTTTTCTCTATGAATCCCATGGGATGAACAATAATTATCAAACTCCTTACTGCGGTATTCACCTCCATTATCTAATCTAACACACTTCAACTTATTTCCTATCTCATTCTCAACCAAATCTTTCCATTTCTTAAAATTATCAAAAACATCATATTTCTTTTGTATGTAATAAACCCAAGTTTTTCTAGTTGCATCATTGATAAAAGTAACATAATTTGAAGAGCCACCAAGAGATGACACCTGAGTTGGTCCCCATACATCTGTATTCACACGCTCTAACTTTTCATCTTTCTTTATCTTTTCAACTCTAAGAAATCTGACTCCTTTTTATTTTTCTATACACACAGTGCTCATAAAAATCCAAATCCACCTTCTTCAAATCTAGCAACAAATTCTTTAAGTGGAGAACTTGCATCCATTTCTCACTCATGTGCCCAAGTTTGTGGTGCCATAATTTTGTAGAAGATAAAGAAATGGAAGAGTCAACATCATCATTAGATAAATATAATGTACCTACCTTCTCTCCTTTTTCTATTACCAATGATAATTTAGTGACCTTCCATGAATTTTTTACAAATGTAACTATGCAACCCTCTCTTCCTAACTGCCCTGCTGAAATTAGATTTCTTCTCAACTCAGGAACATGACTCACCTCTTTTAGTAACCATTTGTTTTCATTCTATAATTTTTTCTGTATCTTACCCTTTTCTACAATTTTATAAAGTTCACCATCACCTAAAGAAACTTTCCCAAAATCACCTTGAACATAGTCTTGAAAATATTTCTTATGGGGTGTAGCATGAAATGAAGCCCCTAAATCTAATACCCAAAAATCATTAATATTATCTAAAGAAAGGACTAAATCATCTTGTAACACATCACCTTTTATATTTGCTTCTTGGTTTTTATCTTGTTATCCATCTCCTTATTTTCCTTTTCAAAACCAATAATCTTTCTTCAGGTGTCCTTTCTTCCCATAAATCTAGCACACCAACATTCCTTTGGATTTAGATATGCCCTTCTTAGACTTACCATGATTCCTTGGGCCCTTTCCTTTATCCTTTTGTCTTCCCCTATTCTCTATAGTCAAAAAATTACCTGATGTCTCACATGTGATTTTTTGTCACATTTCTTCGCTAAGGATAACACCAATAACATCACCAAACTTTAAAGTGTTTGAGATAGAGATAGAATTGCTCACAACCATGACCAAACCATTCCAATTTTATGACAATGAGCATAGAATCAAAAGATCCCTAATCTCATCATCAAAATTTACTCCCATAGAGATTAATTGATTTGTGACCATGTTAAATTCATTTAAATGGTCAACAATAGACCCACCTTTTGACATTCTAGATTAAATAAATATTTCATAAGAAATACCTTGTTGGAGGCTAAGGGTTTTTCATACACTCTATCTAATTACTTTATCACATATGCTATTGTCTTTTCTTTTGAAATATTTAAGGCCACCAATGCTATCATACATAACCATATTGTTGCTAGTGCATTTGTGTCAAGAACCTCCTAGTCTTCATCCTTCATAGTCACCAGCTTATTTTATATTCCACCCAATGGTAGGAAAATGTCCTTATGATATATATAGTCCTCCATTTACATCTTTCATATCTAGTAGTTTTGGCCATTAAAATTCTCAACCTTAAACTTGCCTTCTTTTGCCATTGCTCCCACTTGAACCAGGAAACCTCTTTTCCTATGAATTTATCTACCAAATAAACCTTCAGTTCTGATATCAGTTGTTAGGAATATAAAATGTAGAGAAATAATAATGAAATAAAGATAGAATGAAAATTTAGAAAACACAATAGAATAGAGACACATATTTAACATCTTTCACCTAATATGGGCTATGTCCACATAGAAACTATCAGTCCTTATTATTTAGTCAAACAAATGAAGGAAAAAACCTATAATATATCCACTACAATATCCTCTTCACTCTCACACTATTCCAATTGATTATAATTCCCTCATATAAATGAAGGGCTACAAATTAAGGCAAAAATGCACTAACTTAATTTCTACTGTTAGATCTAAAACCTAATAGTAAACAATCTAGATTAACTATGAAATTACAATATTTTATAATGCATTTTTCAAAAAAAATTGATTTAGGGGCACTACCCTTGAACCCCCACCAGGGGGGTCTCTAAAATAGGTCATTACCCCCTTAGACCCCCATGGTGACCCTAGTGGGGGTGGCGTTGCCCCCACACACCCCCTGTCGAGAATTAGGCATTAAAATAAGATCAAGCTCCACCATTTAGTAGATATTTGTTATGAACATTTTCCATTTATTTTGAAATAAAAACAAAATATACTAATAAGAATTAAAAAATTAGATCTAAAATTAGATGAAAACAATCTAGAATTCAAGAAGGTTGAAAACCCTAGAAAAAACTAATGTTTTCATAATAATACTCAAAGGTTGGGTTTACCAAATGTTTGATATTTTTTTAGAATTAAGGGTAAAGAGAATAACATAATCAATAAATAAGAATCCTATTATATAGGCATTCCAATTAAATAATTAGATTCACAATATTCAATTAAGTGTGAAATTATGGAAATATGCTAAATATAGAAAATACAATAACAAACACTAATTTGATTGCTTAATAAAAAATAATGAATAATAATTATCTTAATGAATGATGTAAAATAATATATATGGAGTGAAAGTGTAGAAACATTCAAGATGATGCTCAGTTGTGATTCATCAAATTCTATAAATTATCTCTTTGTTAGCCTAGACACTATCATCGAACTAGGGACACTAGTGTCGACACTTTTGTCTTGAAACTAATGCTTTTGTGTAGTGAAATACAATTAATTTTCTAAAAAGACTACAAACAAGGGGCATGTTCCAATATTACACACTCAAATAGGAGGACAAGTTCAAAAGTCCACACACCAAAGAAATATTCAAAACTCAAGGCACTAGGGCCAAAAAAAAGGAACATGTTAAAATGTTATACAATCAAGATAAGGTATCAAACAAGAAGAACGGTAAGTGATAAGATGAATAAGTGAAGTACAAGCAAATAGCATAAACATATCATCTTAGTCCCTACATACATGTGTTAGCAAAATGTCATGTAGCATATCATATCAAATACAATGCAGATGATGTATACATGAGTATAATCATGTGTAAGCATTAGTATATCAGTTCAACATGATAATGTAAAATGATTATAAAATAATTTAACCTATATTAATTGTGATCAATAAAAGTAGATGCCCCAACATAGTGTGTGATGTGGGTAGAGAAAAATTCAAACATATATACATGCATGTATCATGGATCTAGTGTATGCTTATATCACACTTAAGTACTCATGAAATATATGTGCATATATAAATGACATGTTATCTACTAACATAAAGTAAACAACATATGCAAAATCTAGCAAACATGTAAATGCTAAATATTTTTGTATTTTTGATTTAATTGGATGTTTTTGTATTTTATTTATTTTTATTAAATTTTGTGAATATTTAGAAGTTAGGAAAGAAAGGTCTAGCCAATGATCCCATCTAAGGGATGCTCATAAGGTGTTATAGACTAAGAATATGGTACAAAAAACTAGTCATGCTACCAAGGATCATATATATGTGCCAAATTTAGACATGTAGAATATATGGTACTTTATGTATGCCTCATAGGACTCTATGGTTGTAAATTAGTAGTAAAAATTGAAGCATTTTGTGGAAACCATTGTTTAGTGCTCTGTTGATTTTTAATGAAAATTTGAGTCTTTTTGCCCTCTCTAAAACATGTTGACCTATTCTCAATAATTTGCTAGATCATGTGGGTGTAGATGGGGACTTCTTGGAGTTCACTATGTATCTATGATGTAATGCACTCTCAAGTATTGATCACCTAGGAAAGGGGATTGTTTTATTATTACCTTTTCAATCGTGACTAACCTTAATAGGTTATATGATTAATTTTCTTAGAATAAAGGTCTCTTATTGTAGTGGATGTTCATATTAAATCCTTGAAACTATGATTACCCTATTGTTATGAATATACTTGAGGCATTTATGTAATATGAAGGGCACTGCACAAAGCTTATGAGTACAAGGTCATCCTAATAACATATCAAATACTCCCATATGTGGTATAAATTTAAATTTTGTAGTTGCATATGCTGGATCAACTTGTAAAGGTAAATCAATCACACCAAAAACCTTTTTTGCTTTCTTATCGAATGCCTTGACCATCTTGGTTGAAGAGTGTAAATCATAATGTGTATATCCCAAATGTGTCAGTAATGTCATGGAACATATATTCTCACTAGAACCATTATCAAACATAACACTGTGTATAGGTTGATGATCAATATATGCTATGATAAGTAAGAAATGGAGATTTGAGTCATCATCCACTCTTTCAATATCATCAAATGTAATAGATGGAATTTCAACCATAAGAGGTATCTTACATATAAGCATGCCAATAATCCCATATAATGGGTGCCCATAATGTGGGGGAGAAAGATGTGCATTATATGCCATTTTCACTTCTGAATCTTCCTTAGAATGATCATGTAATGGATTGTTGAATATCTTATAGTTTGGGTGGTCACCATGTTGTAAACCTAAACCCTTTGAAGAATCATCAAATATAAGTTGTTCACTATCGATGAGGTCTTGTATCTTATGATTAAATTTGATGAAGTATATGTTTGTGGAATGGCCAACACATTGGTTATAATCATAATAAAAATTTGCATCATATCCTTTTGGTAAATGTCCACTCATATCAACCTCAAAGGGATAAGGAAGAGATATGAGATGACACTCTGCTAGCTTCTTAAGGAGCGAAACTAGAGACTTAGGCAATTGTGTAAATTATCTCTTAGGTGCATTGGATACGATGAACTAATTATGTTGTTATGACATGGTATTAGTCATTATTTTTGCTTCCTTCTTAGCCTCTGTAGGTTTTATCATATAACTAGGTTTGATATGAAATTTGGTATTAGATGTAGTCGGTGTGTTGGCTACATAATTAAACTTGTTCAATGTAGTGAGTTTCATTTCTCAATTTTGAAGAATATGGCATAAATAATTAAAATATATAAACTTATTGAAAAAAATAGACTCACGTAATGGGGCAAGCAAGATTTTTTTAAAGATATCCTAAATCTCTTTCTTCTCTTTCTCTACCATTGGATTTATCATTTTGGCCAACACTATCTTGTACCTCAAAACATATTCACTAGTGGGATCATTGGTTCCTTGCTTGATCTTTGCAATATGTGCATATGAAATATTTTTAGTACTATTGATAGAAAAATGTGCTAGAAACTAATCCACTATAGGTTTAAATTTTATTACATGTTGTCTTGGTATATCATAGGACCATATTAAAGCATATTCCTTTATACTTGGGAATAATTCGATCAAAAGTTTATCATTATAAACATAATCAAGACATGTAGCTAAGAAAGACCCGATATGTTGTTCAAGATCACCTTTGCCATCATAAAGTGTGAACTTGGGTGATAAAAAATTAGTTGGCAAAGGGTGAAAATATATCTCAGGTGTATGAGAATTATGCAATACATCTTGTGAATCAATAACATGAGTAGATATTAAAGCATTTTTCTCAATATCTATAACCTTAAATTTTCAAAGATTGAATAACTTGCTAAAGGGTTTGCAGAGTAGACTCATTAGGACTGAGATTTGATGTTTGGGAAGTCCCAAAGGGGATGCACACTTTTTTTGTGTTGATATAGGCATTGAAACTAGTAATTAAGTTAAAACAATGGTTGTTCCCATGGAGGAGGTAGCTATATTTTTTTGATCTTTGGGGAATAATGGATTGAAGACACATCCCATACCATTACTAGATGTAGAAATAAATTGTGTACTCAAGGGAAGGGATATTGGGAGTGAATTAGTAGTAGTACCATTTAAGGTTCATCATTACTAGATGTGGATGCATTAGCCTTAACATGTTTACTGATTTCATCTTATGTGACACAAGAATGCATAAATTAATTCCTAGTTTGTATTGAAATGATGAATTAATTATTTTTTATGTTAAATTTCAAAAATATATTTTCTATGAACATTTTCCATTTATTTTGAAATAAAAACAAAATAAACCAATAAGAATTATAAAATTAGATCTTAAAATAAATGAAAACAATCTATAATTCAAGAAGGCTGAAAATCATATAACAAGTTAAGGTTTTCATAATAATACTCAATGGTCGGGTTTACCATATGTTTTATCCTTTTTTTTAATTAATGGTAAAGATAATATCCTAATAAATTAATAAGAATCCTATTCTATAGGCATTCCAATTAAATAATTAGATTCACAATATTTAATTAAGTGTGGAATTATAGAAATATGTTAAATATAAAAATTACAATACCAAACACTTATTCAATTACTTAATCACAAAGAATGAATAATACTTAACTTATTAAATGATTCACAATCAGATATAAGGAGTGAAATCGTAGAAACATTTAGGATGATGCTCAATTGTGATTCATCAGATTCTATAAATTAGTTCTCTGTTATCTTAGACACTACCATCAAACTAGGGACACTAATATTGATGCTTTTGTCTTGAAACTGATGATTTTTTCTATAGTGAAATACAAGTATTTTTTAAAAAATTACACCTACACCTATTAGGTTTCCATATCATCTTATAAATTTCCTATTCGAATGGTGTGCATAGATTCTAGATATCAGTATGTAGTTCAAAACCCTAGGGCCTCTAATTAGGGCATGCCACATTAAAAAACATGGGATAGGGGGCTCAAATTAATTTGAGTTCAAAATAAAAACCCCTCTATCAATGAGTGATAAATACATATCCATATAAAATGAATAAGGCCTCAAAATGATGTATTTCTCCCCTTTATGTGAGATTATGTGTGAATAACTATGTAATATGTTATATGCGAGTGCACATAGTGATCTAGCTTAAAATTTAGAAAATAATGCTCATGGACTATTCTTTGGATGATTTAGACCTATAATAATATTTATCTTATGAATGATATGGAAATAAGTAAGAATAGGTAGTAGAACTTAGTTTTGCAAATTATTTAGTGAGTTTGATAGGTGCTTGCTTGGTAGTTGCTAGGTGTCTAAATGAGTGGGCTTTATTTTATATTTATACTATACCTTTTGAAAAAAATATCACATGAGGGTTACTTAATAAAAATATGATGACTTGTGCATATAAAAAGATTTTAAATTTTGAGTTTTTGTGAGGTACAACCACCAATGTTAGAATGAGGACATTTACATCCATGTTAGTGTCTGAATCTAGACGGTAGTGTTTGGGAGAATAGAAAATGTTGAAGATATATAAATAATAGTGAAGGATATATATCAAATTTTAAGAATATAATGGGTTACATGTGGTTTGGGTAATCAAAATAGTAGATTAAGAATATAAGATAAGCATATAGGCATTTTGAGATGGCGAACACAAGCCTTTTAATAGTGGGAAGGTCTTGAATTGAAGGGTTGAGCCATGAGTGATATTTTTCAAGTGTACAAAACTATTTTATCATATAAAATCCATATTTAACATCTAAAATATGATGCTTAATTACTATTATTAAGATCTTACTAATCTTTATATTATTAGGATCATAATCATCTATGTAATCATTATCAATAGAGAGAGTTAAGTTTTTCTTGAATTTGTGATATGCCATTTTGACCATCTGTGTTTGAAAAACCAATTTCACTAGAGATTTGAGTTTCCATATTGAAAGGTTTTTTTTCTTGAGTATGTTCATAATTGTCAAAATGTTGCATCTCATTATGGATTAGATAAGATTCATGTATCTTTTCTTGAATACTAGGAAAAGATGTAATTTTTGCTTTGACTTATTGATATTTTTGTAACATTGCTTGCTCAAGCTTTGCCTTTTGAATGCTTTATTGATTTAATTATGCATTTTGAATATTTTATTGCTCTAATTTTTGCATTTGAAATTGTTTTTTCTCTAAATTATCCTTTGGTACCCATACTTTTTATTTTTGTACTTGTGCTTTAGGAGATACACTCATAATGTTAGTGGGTTACTTGATTGATGTATCAATGATATGATCACCACTATAAATTATCTTTTGTATTTTATTCTTTGAAGGAAAAAAATAATCTGTAGGATGCCCATGCATGCTATGATATGCATAATAGTATTTTTATCTCTTTAAAATATGTAGAGGAGGTAATTTGATCACTTTATTTCAAAAAAATTCTCTTAAAATCTCACTTGAACTCTTATTACCCTCTTATTCCCTTTTTTAAGTACTAGTTGTAGATTAATTATCTTTTAGCTTCTTATTTTGATATGAAATCTCTTTGGGCACAACATTGCTAGGAGAAGATGCAAACACATGATTAACACTAGCATATTTTGGATTCTACATGTATGTAATATGATTTTATAATGTTGTGATCTTTGAACTGATTTTTTTCCAACTCTTCTATGATCCTTCCCATAGTGATGATTTTATCTTTAATATATTCATGAGCACAAACCCTACATACTTCAAACTGAATATGTATACACACACCATCTAGGAGAGATGTGGGAGGTGGAGGAGTTTGAGGAAGGGTATGTTGGTTAAATTATTTTAGAACTAAAGGATGGGCTACCTTACACTTTAAAGTAGTGGTAACCTACACCTTTTTAGAGGGAAAATAAATTTCACCTTCTTGGGAGTTATGAAGAGGCCTTACATAATCTTGAACATATGATTACTCTTTTTCCCATGTCCTATTTGGTTTGACAAAATTTTGCATTAATAAAGCTTTTGTAGAGAGTTGTGTGTTCCTATATCATAGTCATAAAAAATATCAGTATCATCCAAGATGAAAAAAAGAAAAAGCATGAAGGCTAGGGATGTAGACATCCAATTCCTATCACTATTGTTCTAAAATTGTCAATATAAATGATATTTTGTGACAACGCACAATCTGGACCAAAATCACTAAAATACTCTAAATGGCTCACACATATCACATACAGGTGTTGATTCTTGCTAATATATCCTTAAATGGGGCATTGCATTTTATGTGATTATTATCTTTTCTTAAATAATTTCAATTCAAATTATGACCATGAAAAATCACATCTTAGACCATTTACTTCTTCTAATTTGGTAGCACACATCACATGCATGTGTTATTTCATGTCTATAATAACCTAACTAGGGTATTACCGCATATTCAACTAACACCTTCTTTTGATTATACTTTAGTCAAATTACGACTCAATAAAATGACATTTTGGACCATTTTGATTAAGCATGCAATTAATTTCCAAAGAATTGCATAATGTTAATTAAACCCATTTAAGTAAATTAAAACCAAATTAGGAGCCTAAGTGAAAATTCCATGAAAGTTTTTGAATATCTAATTATTGAAAATTCATTGTTCAATTCTACATCATCCCATGACATCATCACATGGGTTGTCATCCATAAGCCATTAATGAGATAAATATTAGGATTAAGCTCTCCCATGCCTCATCAATGCCCCATTATTCCAAATATTAACGACATTATTTATCATTTCTCTCTCCAAGATTGAATCAATCTATGGCCACACATCTTGATCTCAAGATGAATGGTCATGGTTGATCCTGGACATTTTCAAAAAGATATAAATAAGAGAGCCAAGACCACCATTTAAAATCTCAAATTGTGTAAATTTATTATGTATAATTATCTTTAGACAAGCTTTCACTTATTTACCTAATTGACAAATCTTGTGAGCCTAAGTCATTGATGCACTAGGAGATGATGGAGGCACATGCTACACCTCATTTATGAAGACTTGGAACATCAAATCTATAGAATAACACACTTATTGATCACTCTTGGTGGAGGGATGCTACTTGGAAGGTTTGATCATATTCCTTTCTTAATTAACTCTTTGAATTCATTAACACTACTACTTAAGGGAGTAGGCTTAATAGGTTAGTTCTTTATGCTTATTTTAGATATTTCTTGACTAACACATAAGCTAACATATTTCATAATCCTATTAAACATTTTGGTATACCCGATGGGATCATGCAT
Source organism: Torreya grandis (assembly GCA_037957365.1). Lineage (NCBI taxonomy): Eukaryota > Viridiplantae > Streptophyta > Pinopsida > Cupressales > Taxaceae > Torreya > Torreya grandis. Next base: position 3,115,966 of record JARHVA010001210.1, on the reverse strand, counting down.
CTCACACATCTCTTGATCCTTCTAATTTTACATTCGAACACTCTTTTGAGGCTGTTTTGCACTTTTTTTCTCTCTCATTTTACATTTTAAAGATGTCTAAAACAAATGGTATAATAGATCTATAAAATGATGAGTTCGACCTAAACATCAATGAGAACACCTTGTAGAATGGTGGAATAGACCTAAACAATAACAAGATCACCTCGTGAATGGCAAAATTGACTTTTATGTTTTTCTATCTCTATCTATGTGTTTTTATAGAAACAATGAAATTGAATTGAAGATTAACATGTTCAACCTATGGAATGATGGGTTTATTAAAGTATCAGTGAAATCATCCTTAACCAAATCTGTAAGTAACTCATGTATTTTTATTTATATCATTTTAGTAGGTTTACCCTATTTATTGATAGAATCACTATGCTCATCAACGATATCATCCTGATAATTGGTGGGATCACCAGATAGTGTCTTTTGTGTCTCTATGTATCAACAAGTTCATATTGAGAAATGATAGAATCATCTTGTTGAATGGCAAAAATGCTCTACAAAATGATGAGATCATCATGTGTTGAAAAACAAAGAGCTAGAATAACAAGTTTCAAGTTTATTTGAATATCTTACAACCCTATTTTGACTTCTAACACTCTATTTTATAGGTTTTAAAGACACTTAGTATCTATTTTACAAAAATCAAAGGCAAATTTAACTTCATATTTCATTTGGTGTTCTAAATTGAACTCAAACTTTAGATAAATGCTCTTAAGAACTTTTGATTTTTTATTATTGATTGTTGAGTGTTTGTTTTACAAACCAAGTGTAGCGTGTATGCTCTCCTCTCATCCCCTTTAGAGAATGTGGGTGATCCAAAAATGATTCATTTATTGCTTTTATCACTTTGTCTAAGCATGGAAGGAAAGTTGCTAAGGTAATACCCAAAATTTGAGTGACTTGGGTGGTCCCAAAATGACCCTAAATTCATATAGTTTTTATTTCTTGCATCTTGGCTTGTGGGCAGGAGTTCATAGCCTCCCCACAAGTTCTCTAGGGAAGAATTAACCCAAGAATTCATCTCTTGACATCATTTCAAACCCAATCCATGGTAGGGGTATATAAATTGAGGTTGACTTACTGGGATGCTTGTTTGAGAGATTAAACAAGCTCCATTAGTGAGAGACTATGTTAGAATGTAGATTTAACTTATACATCACACTGCATTGAGAAATTGAAGGATGTAGTGGATATGCAAAGGACAAGACCTTTTCACAACAAGCTAGTTAACATAAATCCAAATGACTTGTTGTGCCCTAGTGTTAATCACACTTATGGGATCATTTAAAATGTGTGATACTTAATAGTTTTAGATAAACCCACTTACCATGGAGTACTATTGGTGTAGGGTGAGTAGCTCGAAGTTGTAGGTTGTCATATGATCTCTAAAGAGAAGAGGGGGCCTAAAAACCCTACTTTTCATGTACATTAAATTTTATTATATTTACAACTTTTTTCCTCTCAAGGAGTATATAGATGGAATCCAAGAGTGCAATGCAACCTTTTTAGTTTATAGGATAGGATGTACACTTCAGTGTTTTTATTGTTCTTATTTAATTAAATTATCATTTTGAGTCTAAACCTATTTGTCTGAACCAAAACCCATAAAAAACCAAACACTTGTTATAAATCATTTCTTTTGAACAAAGAAGTGTTACGTTGGTCAAATTCAAAACACTTTTATCCATGTTCAAAATTCAATCAAATAATTTGTGTTTATGTTTCCAAAACAACATCATTTCACTATTCATTTGAGTCTACAACTATTCATCACTTTATAAATCTAAAGTCCTTTTTTAATCCAAATTTAAAATCTTGTCTTTCTAAGTTCTAATCCAAGGCACTATTGGTTTACCTTTCGTGTTTGGTTTGAGTAACTTGGGTGAGATTTCCCATTTGGATTGAAGGAAATTACCTAGACCCTTGCCTATTTTTATTCTTATTTTGGACTTAGATTATCTTGCATTCACATACTCTCTAAGTTCCTAGACCATTCTACCTTTTTTTCCATGTGGCACCATTGTGTTTCCTATTTATTTTTAGATTTATGCTTAGTAGTTATTGCATTAGTTCACATTTTGAGCTTCTTAGTTCGTATTTTTTTCTTCTTGATTCGAAAGGTCTTCTTCTAGATTTTATAGCCATGACTCACTATAGATGTGCTTAGTTTTTTATGGTATTGACATACTTTGAACTTAGATTTTTGTATGCTATTCTACACCCTAAGTTCCAAGATTATTTTACCCACTTCTAAATTGACGATTTCAACCAACCAAGGTTGAGTAATTTTGTAACATATTTCTTATAATTATGTGGCATCATGCCATTTAATTTTATTATAGTCTTATTTTACATTATATTTGTTTGATTAAATAATCTAAAAAACTTTTTTAACAATTATGATCCACATTCCACATCTTAGCAAACATAGAAAAGCATCTTTAAACATGACACAAAGGTATACTCATAGTGGGGTCTCTTACAACCCTAGTTATGAGGAAGAGAATTATTATGATGGAGAAGAACACTCCATTATGTTTGATGATATCCCAATGATAGTAGGATCTGATCAGGGTTATTATAAACAACAAGCTATAGAAGACATAGATGAATCCATCTTAGGTTGATTGAATTAGGTATAAGACTACCACCAAATTTCCTAATGAAATAGTTACACACATTTGTTTGAGTATAGGAGAAATAGTAGGAAAAACCTCTCACTCATGTTGCAAAATCTAACATTGCTTCCACTAGTAATGGAAAAGAAACACTTTTGGAGTCTTCTCCAACTAATCAAGATCTTGCTACCAAGATTCAAAAAATTGGTCAATGGTATGAAAATTAGCTTGTCACAAACCTAATAGATTATTTTCTTGTGGATTAAATTGATAATACTACTTCTAAAGAGAAATATCATATGTTAAACCAAACACAACATACCCTAGTCGATCTTATGTCTATGATAGACCCTAGATTTTCTCTTGAACAAAATTAACCTATAGATGTTCTATAACATGTTTCACTTGATATGGAGCATACCTTTTTCAACCATCAAGAGACTCTTGCCCATTCACAACTGCAAGGAATGAAATACTCATCACAAATTGAGGGTATTATACAAAACACTTTAGTGAGTTCATCTCAACTGACATGTATTTTATTGAACCAAAAAGTGACACCCCAAACCTAGCAATATTCTTATAGTGCACAAGGATAGATTCCTAGGATTTTATATCAACCACATAGGAATCAATGACAAACCTACTCAAATCAAAAGATAAAATAAAACCAATCTTCTGGACATAGGGTTCATATTCCTAGTAGGACCATGTAAGAGAACATTCCACCCCAACAAAATTATATTCTACCAACAAATGCACCAAGCATGCAGGAGTGGAATTCGATGAAGGAAATAGTCTTAAGGCTTGATAAAGATAATCAAATTAAAAAGTATAAGTTTGATGAGATATGTCTATATCCATTTGACTTAAACATTCTCCAAGTCCCATTTCTACTTCATTTTGAGGCACCCAAGTTTGATAAATACAAAGGAAAGGGGGACCCTCGAGAACACATTCAGGCCTTTTTTTAATTATGCTAAGAGGTAGCCTACAATAATGTTTATTTACTTCATTTATTCTTGCACAGTTTGGCTAGATAAGTTCTAGATTGGCTCCTCAAATTGCCTAAGGGATCAGTGATATATTATAATGGCCTATCAGATAAATTTGTTAACCATTTCTCTTATAAAACTGAGCACAAGTTAACACTAGTTGAATTATGTAATGCAAAATAAATAAATGGAGAAATATTCATAGCATACCTATAGTGGTGGAGAGCATTAGTTGGATGATTTCAACACAACCTGCTAGATAAATAGTTGGCTGATATTTTTGCACAAAACCTGCACCATAAGGTGGCTCATAATTTGTGACTCATTTGTGTCAAAACATTCAAGGAAATCATTGATAAAGGTATGAAAATTGAGAAGACATTCATTACCAAGAGCCTTGTAAATATTTATCTGTAGGGTCAAACATCTAATCAAAATTAACCACCTATCCAGACTACTACTACAGATAAACCTAAAGTCTTTTACAATAATAAGAACATGGTGGGAAATGGAGTGATTAAATCGAGACATGTGTAAATAGTGCAAGCTTCACTAGATCCAAATGTACAACCAAACTAACCTTATCCATAAAACACTTTATAAAGGGATCCTCCATGAAGGGCATTTAATAAGTATAGAACATTAAGCCAACTAGGAGAGATAGTTGAGGCAATGTTTTAGAAACTAGTGATAGCCAATTTAATTGTATGGCATATACCAAATCCATTTTCAAAAGATCAACCTAAACCTGATTGGTATTAGGAAGATGCATTTTTTAATTTTTATCATGTTATTAGCCATGTCATTTACTGATATGCACAATTAAGACTTATTATTGAGGATTAGATCAAAAGTGGCAAAATCAAGGTGAAACAAACAAGGTATAACACTAATAAGGACATGTACATCTACAAGGACACATTTACCAAAACATAATCAATTTTAGTAGAGAAATAATCAATATCAAGGTTAGGGCCAACGTCAATATAATCAAGGTCATAAGCCCAATCAACATATTCATAATCAATATCATAATACCTAACCTAATAACCTGGGTTACAACAATATGTTGTATGATTATAATAACACCATGGGATGTATTTATGCAAATCATGTTGTCACTATTACAATTAAAACCTATGAATCATCCAACACTTCTCAAAGTATTAGACCCCCTATTATAGGGTTGATACCCTCATCTTTAAGTAATGATATACTAGGTTCAAGCAATTCTATTGCACCTCAGTTTTTACAAGTTACTATTTTTGGACCTTCATCCCCTTCTTCTATTTAAAATGACTCCTTTTTGAATCAAAATTATGCAATCACAACTAGATTTTCATGAGTTATCCTCTAAGGCCCTTTGCCTTCTTCTTATAATTATAATGACTGTTTACTGACTCAAGATTGCATAATCAAAACTCGATGCTCATGAGTCACTCTTCAAGGCCCTTTGCATTCTTATAATTTTGATCCAAATGTGAACATTGTATAGGCTAAGACCAAACCCTATCATCCTTACTTTGAGAAGCCATATAGTATCCAAGACCAACTAAGCAAAACCCATGCACAAATTTCTATCTTAGATATTTTGTGTATGTTAGAAGTCCACATAACTATACTCAATGAATTCCTTCAATGGTCCACTATTCTTGAAGACATAAAACCTACCCAATTTAAAATACTTGTAGGGAATTTATCTCTGAGCCAATAAATTACATTTGATCAATGAGATATGTCTTCTCTCAGTCCTAGCCACAATAACCCCTTGTATATTGAGGTTGTTATGGATTATCATAAGATAAAGTAGGTTCTTCTAGATAATGGTTTAGGTATAAACATAGTATTGCTAAATTTGATATAATGATTGTGTTATACTATGAAGGACATACAACCTAAAATAATCATGATGAAGGCCTACAACAATGCCAAAAGGGAGTTTTCTAGGTTTATTTATTTACCAATCATTGTTATGTCTATTCCTCATGATACACTATGCTATGTCATGGAAATTGAATTACCATATAATATACTTCTTGGTCATCCTTGGATCCATATAGTATGGGCTTTCCCATCTACCTTGCACCAATGCCTCAAATTCCTTCATGCTGGAATTGAGGTCACCATTCATGCTAATTTGTAGCCGTATCAATATTAAAATCATTTAGAGGTTGAATATTATAATTATAACTATTGCCTTGGTTTTTAATTCATAATGAATAATAATAAATAAATAGTTTTAGAACCACCTAAGTCTAATTATATTGACCCAAGTAATCTTGCTTCTACTTGGACCAATATATTCCCTAAAACATTTGTAAACTAGGTCACTATTGAAGACACATGTATTTTCACGTATCATTTGAAAGATGCCTTTCATATTTCAAAATTTCCTAAGTTTCTTAAGTCTTATGGTAAATCCAAACCTTCCACAATCCCTAACAGGCTCAACATAATTTGGTAGAAGAAACATACACATAAACCACCAATGGTATTTATACCTGTAACTTGATTGAATCAAGATAGGAAAGCCTTTACTGAAATAGATTGGCTCTATGTTGATGGCCTAGCCAATTAGTTTTAGAACCCCAAGTATCCTATACCTAATCACATCATGGATAGTTTGGATTATGTAGGAAAAGGCCTAAGGCCACAAGAGCAGGGTATTCTAGAACCATTATATGCTAATAAACCTATTGAGAATCAGGGTCTTGTATTTATATGACCTGGGAGTGACTTCATGTATTTTGAAAATGATTCCTCTTTATAAATTGATGAAGAAACTCCCATTAGTGACACAACATACCATTATAGTGATTATGATGAGCTAGATGATACTAACCTATTTGACTTAAATTTCATTATGACTATCACAACCCATTATCCCCTTAACCTTTTCCATCTTGACCTTATAGATTAGGACTAATAATATTATGCTATACCTCTCGATGACTTTTAGAATTAAGAATCTATTGATGAGTACATGGGCCTCATAGATGGATTGCCAATTGGAAATCACAAGCAAGGTTTTAACTTCTCATTAGAGCCTACCACCTACTATGGAGAGTAGACAAACTTTTTTGGTCACACAAAAGATAAAACATCAAGATATTTGAGTGAAAACCTATTTGAGGCACTTGTTGATCATGGAAAAAGTAAAGAAAAAGACAAGCCCTTGAGTGAAAACCTGTTTCAAGAGCTCTTGGATGGGTAAGTTTTGCTTATCTCCACAAGAAGCCCAGGGACCACCAAAAAGCTCTACAGCTAGTGACAATATCACATCTAAACAACATAAAGTCATTGAGAATCTTGATCTAGACTTTCCAAAGGTAATTTCCAATTGGCCATTATTAGAACTAGCAAACTCAAAAACTTATCATTATTTAGAGCTTTAGGATGAAAAATTAGAAGCAAAAGTAGAAGAGAATTAGGATTAGACATTGCCCACTATTTTAGAGGATGGATCCACACTCCTTGTAGAGGATATAATTGAAGTGAAATTGGGAACTTATAACGATCCCAAGATTATTTATCTAGGTGCATCCCTTATCGACAAAGAGTGTGACTATATTATCACCATTTTATGTGATTTTATTGACATTTTTTCATGGGATTATTCAGATATGTCGGGCATGGACCCTAATTTGGTCATGCATCACCTTGTGTTACATCTAGATGCCAAACTAGTCAAGCATAAATTGAGAAAGATACATCCACACATTTTTATTTTAGTAAAAATGGAGATGGAGAAACTATTGGGATCTATCTTCATCTGACCACTAGACTATTTTAAATGGATATCAAACATAGTTCCAATTAGCAATAAACCATAGGGAATTTACTTATGTACTAATTTTAGAGCTATTAATAAAGTATGACCTAAAGATGATTTATGTCTACCCAACATCGACATGATTATTGATTCAACTACTATGTATGAGATGTTATCCCTCATGGATGAATTCTTAGGATATAATCATATTAAGATTTCCTTAGAGGACAAACTACGTTCACCACACCGAGGGAAACATTCTATTATCGAGTCATGACTTTTGGATTGAAGAACACTGGGGCCACCTATCAACATGCAATGACTATCATCTTCCATGACATGATGCATGATATAATTGAGGACTATGTTGATGATATTCTATCAAAGTCAAGAACACGTGCCAAACATGCTAATGTTTTACGAAGAATCTTTGAGAGGCTTCATGAATACAAGGTTAATCTAAATCCTAAGAAGTACATATTTGGTGCTATTTTGTGTAAACTAATAGGGTTCATTGTATCACAAAGAGGGATTAAAATGGATCCTACTAAGGTTAATGATATTATATAAATACCTCCACCTTCTAATCTAAAATAGCTTCATAACTTGTAGGGAAAGATTCAGTCCATTCATAGGTTTAATTCATAGTTGACAGACAAGTGTCACCTTTTTACACACCTTTTTAATAAAGGCATCAATTTTCAATGACATACTGATTGTCAATAATAATTTGTGAAACTCAAAAAATATTTGGCCAACCTGCCAGTTTTGAGACCAACAACACTTGGACAACCATTATTTCTCTATATTTTAGCCACATAAAATGCACTGGGGGATCTCTTGGCCCAACATGATGAACAAGGAAAGGAATATGTAGTCTACTATTTAATTAGAACATTTGTAACATATAAGCATAATTACACACATATTGAGAAGTATTGTTTAGCAATGGTGTTTGCTTCCCAAAAATTGCGATACTACATGTTAAACAACAAAATTATTGTTATTTCTAAAGTGGACCCTCTCAAATATTTATTGTCCAAGGTAACTCTTATAGGTTGAATGGAAAAATGGGTCATGCTCTTGAGTGAATTTGATGTTGAGTACCAAAATAAAAAGGCTATTAAGGGGTAGGTCATTACAGATCAACTTGCATAAGCTCCTATTATAGACATTCAACCACTCATGTTTGATTTCTTAGATGATTCTATCACGGTGATAGAAGAAGTAGCTCATGAACCTGAACAATGTAATTTATACTTTTATGGCTCCTTTAAATTTGATGGATCTAGGGCTAGAATTTTATTGGTTACTCCACAAGTGGACCTCATCCTCAAGGCATTTCATATTGGTTTGAATTGAACCAATAACATAGTTGAGTATGAAACTCTTATTGTAGGACTTGATCTTGAAATCCATTAGGATATATAATAGCTAATGGTTTATGGGGATTTTCAATTGATTATTAATTAAACCAAAAACTAATATCAGACTCAAGATGAGAAGATTTTACCCTACAAGTACATTGTGGAAAACCTCAAATCCCATTTCAAGTCTATACAATTTGAATCGGTACCGCATGCCAATAACATATTAATTGATGCCATGGCTATAATTAGGTCCTTGGTACAAGTCCCAATGATGATAAATAATATTAGTTTCTTATTGAACATATTTTATAGCCTAATCATATATTTCCAAATTCGAAAAGGTTGTGTATAATTACTAGTCCTAATCTCTCACTTGAATAACCTTGTTCCAAGACATTTATAATTATTTCCAAGACCAAGTTTTCCCTCTTGACCTTTCACATAATCACCAAAAAAATCTTCCTTCATCGCCTATCCTCTTATATCCTCCTTGGGAACATGCTTTATTTTAAGGGCTATGATGGAATGCTTCTTTGTTATTTATCTTTGAGAGAATCCAAATTGGCACTTAAGGAGGTCCATGAAGGAATGTGTGGGGCCTACACCAATAGTGTAGTCTTGTCTAAGAAGCTCCTCATTATAGGGCAATATTGGCCTAAGATGGAAAATTAATGCTTGTAATTATGTCAAGAAGTGTATTGATTACGAATGGCATGGAAATATGATACACACACCTTCCTTACCGCTATAATGGATCACTACACCATGGCCATTCTCTATATGGGGTGTCGATCTCATCAAGAAAATAAACCCTACATCCTTTGATGCCCACAAACACATTTTGACTGCTACCAAGTATTTTATTAAGTGGATTGAGGCCATTCCTCTCACTTATGTCACCAAGAAATAGATTGACAAATTTATCTATTACGATATCATCTATCAATATGGTATCTTAGCTTGTATTATATCTAATAATGGTAGATCATTTATAAATTGAGATGTTAAATCCATTTTCACCATGCTCAAAATAAATCATAATAAGTCAACACCATATAAATTTCAAATCAATGGTTAAGCCAAGGCATTTAATAAAACCATTGTCATAATCTTTAAGAATATTATCAATGACGTTGGCTGTAATTAGCACTGTAACTATTTCCTACCCTCTAGGTCTATCGCACTAGTCATCAAACCCCCACAAGAGCCTCTCCATATTCCTTGGTTTATGGAAAAAATGTTATTATCTCCTTGAGGTTGAGTTACCTTCATTGCGGGTTTCTTTGGAGAACATTGTGGATGATGAAGATTATAGAGTTTCTAGGTTGTAAGAGCTAGAAATCCTTGATGACAAGCATTTGACTACCCTGGACAACTTAAGAGCATATCAAAAAATATTATGTCATAAATATTATAAGTGAATTCTACCTTAGGATTTTTAAATTAGTGATTTGGTCTTGAAAGAGAACCAAAAGAACATAAATGCTGAATGCAAAAAGAAGGGTAAGTTTCAACCCAATTGGCTAGGCCCATATGTGGTTATAATGAACTATGGATCAAGGGCAAATAGATTGGCTATTCCAAATGGTGAAGAGATCCAAGAACCTATGAATATTATTTATTTTAAGCACTTCTATGTTTTAAATCCTTTTATGAACCATTATCTACAAGAGCCCTTTCTTGGGGGTAGCTTGTACCAAAGTCTTTTATTCTACCATAATTTGTACCCTAGACTGTTGTAACCCTAGACCGTTGTACTCTATTTTGTAACTCTATACCATTGTAAATGCATGACCATGGAAATATGTAGGCAATGTTCACTTGCCTCATGTATATGGAGTCAGATTGACTCACCCCTTCCTTTTCTTCTTTTTCACCCATTTTGTTTGTTTGTTTGTTTTATTGTCTCTTATGGCCTAGGGATACTTTTTATCTTGTTTGTGTGTCATTATTTCCCTATAACTTGGGGGAAAATTTGTACACATTGTTTATATTTTTTTGTACTAGTGTCATTGTCATTTATATTTTGGGTCACCCTCTCATAGAGTGTAATGCCTTTATTACACGTGCATGAACAATTTTTTTCTGTTTACACTAACATTGTGATTAATCATTGCTTGTGTTTATTTGATTTTGTGTGCTTAGGATAGTTTGATTACTAAATTTTCCTTTGTTTTGTATTATTTAGTTTTTTTACTTCTCTTCATTTATTTTTTATTGATGTTTCATTGTGCTTTGACATCTCACCATTTGTTTTTATTGTTGTTTTGTTGTATTTTTATTATTGTTTTGTTGTGTTGTTCTTTTATTTTATTGTTTGTTTCTTGGTGTTTTGTTATGCCTTTATTTTATTTATTAGTGTTTTATTGTATTTTATATTATCATTTTGTCTTTTTATGAGTTATTTATTTATTTGTTTATATTATTTATTTGTTGTTTTATTTTGTTTATTTTTCATATCATGTTTGGATACATTTCATAAACATTTTGAGTCTGGCCTTACCTTGGGCTTGACTTATTTACACTTGTAGTTTAATGTCTCTTTATTATTGTTTATTCTCTTTTAGGTACACTTTGTTAGTTCTTGGGACTTGATTATTTATATCTTGATTCTAGGTTTTTTAACGATGTCCTTATTTTTATTATTATTTGCTTATTTTTTAGTACATTCTTGTTTCTACTTAAACTCTTGCTAATTCATATCTTGATTTTGAGTTAGTTACATTTTTGTATCTTTTCTTCTTTGTATCCTTTTTTTTTTTCAAAAGTAAATAGTTTTAACTTTGATTTTGGTAATTTTTATCATTATCTTTAGTTATAAATATTCACCTTTGAACGAATCAAGTGCAAATGAAATACAATGTTATTATAAGTTACTCATAATTATGATGCATAATTTCATTTTACTATAGTAAACACTAAGTGATCTAAATTCAAACAGTCAATGCAATGCCAAAGATCATCTTTGAACATACTAACTTGCATATCCAATACCTAAACAATATATCTCCTAAGCAAACATTAGAAACAAACAAGACTCTCCATGCAAGATGTGCATCTCTTGACATAACCCATTGACTCATGTAGACATCCAATTACTATTAATATTGTGCTATAATTTTTAATCTAAGAAATATTATACAAAAATGCACAATCTGCACCAAAATCACTAAAACGTGCTAAATCATTTGAACTTGTCACTTATAGGTGCTGATTTAGGCTAATGTATCCATAAATGGGGCAATGCATTTTATGTGATTATTATATTTTCTTAAATAACTTTGAGTCAAATTGTGACCATGCAAAATGACACTCTAGACCACTAAATTCTTCAAATTTGGTAGCACATGTCACGTGCATGTGTTATTTCACATCCATAATGTCCTAACTAGGGTATTATTTTGTATGCAACTGATACCTTCTTCTGATTACACTCTTATCAAATTATGACTTAGTAAAATGACATTTCTAACTAGGTTGATTAAGAGTATAATATATTTCCAAATAAATCTATAAAATTAATCAAATCCACTTAGGCAAATTAAACCAAATCAAGAGCCTAAGTGAAACTTCCATGAAAGTTATTGAAAATCTATTTATTGGAAATTCATTACTCAATTCTGCATCATCTCATGACATCACCAATGGGGAGGCATCCACAGGTCATTAATGAAATAAATATCATGATTAATCCCTCCTATATCTCATTAATTCCCCATTCTTCCAAATATTAATGGGCATATTATGGTTGTCCCTCCAAAATTAAATTAATCCATGGCCACACATCTTGATCTCAAGATGGATGATCATGGTTGATTCTAAAAAATATTGAAAAGCTAAAAATAAGAGGGCCAAGACCACCATTTTTAAGCTTCAATTATACAAACTTACTATACAAAAATTAATATATAAAATCTTCACCTATTTGCATAAATTGACCATTGTGAGCCTAAGCCATTGGTGCACTAGGAAATGATGGAGGAGCATGCTACTCTTCATTGACACAGACTTGGAGCACCAAATCTGGGGAAAAGCATGTGTTTTGGCCACTCTTGTAAAGAGGGATGTTATTTGGAAGGTTTGATGGTATTCCTTTCTTAAATAGCTCTTAAAATTCACTAGCAACATCCTTTGAGGGAGTAAGCTTGATGTTTTAGTGTCTATATGCTTCTTTATATATGTTTTCTTTACTAATGCATGGAATAACACATCTTGTAATCTTACTCTACATTTTGGCATGCTCGATGGGACTCACACATCACACAAGTCTTTATACCTTATAATTTTTCATTTAGACCCTCTTTGGAGGCTATTTTGTGCTTATTTTTCTTGAATTTTTTGTTTCTACGGCTTCTAAGAAAAATGGCAGGATCGACCTGTAAAATAGTGAGATCGCTCTAGGAATTAGTGGGATCGACCTAAAAATTAGCAAGATTACCTTATGAAATGACAAAATTGCATCTGTGAATGGTAACATAATTTTTTATTGTTCTCTATCTACTTGTGTGTTTAGTAAAAATAATGGGATCGCACCGTAGATCAACAAGATTGCTCTGTAAATTAGTGAGATCACATTGTGGATCAGTGGGATTGCACTGTAGAATGATGAGATCATCTTGGACCAGAGACTGATAGGTGATTGTTGTTTCTTTTGATCATTTTGGTAAAAATTCCATGTACTTTGATAGAAATGCATTGCTAATTAGTAATATCGCCCTATCAATCAATGAGATCACAAACTAGTGTCTTATATGCTTCTATCTTTCAGCAAGATCGATTTGTAGAATGGCAAGAATGCACTGTGGAATGATAATATTTACCTATGTAAGAAAATAAGGACGTGAAACAACAAGCTACAAGTTTTTCTAATAGTTTCACACCCTGGTTTTAGACTTTTGACACCTTGTTTGTAGGATTTAAGTCACTTAGTCTCCATTTCATAACAAAACAAAGGCAAACTTCATTACATACTTCATTTTGGTGTCATAAAATGAAATCTCACATTAGTTACATACTCTTAAGAGTTACATTTCTTTTCTTATTTAATTAAAGTGTTTTATTTTACTAAGATGAGTGTTGAGTGTATGCTCTACCCCCATCCCCTTTAGGGAACTTGGTGTTAAGCACATAATATACTGAGAGGGGGGGTGAATCAGTATATTATATATCTTATAAAACTTTCCTTAAACCAAATTCCACTTAATCAATCATTCAAGATATGCAATAAAACTTAAATAATAAACATCACACAAGACAAAGAGAGACACCAGATATAACGTGGAAACCCAATGTGGGAAAAACCACGGAGAATCAATCTCAAATATATTCATGAGAACAACCCCACAAGAGCACCATACCCCTTTGCCAAGGACAAACCTCAGCTAAAATTCATGAGCACCACCCCACAAGAGCTTCAAACCCCTTTGCTGAGCACCAACCTAGCTGCTATTTGTGAGCACCAACCCCTTTGCCGAGCACCAACCTAGCAACAATTCATGAGCACCAACCCACAGGAGCACCAACCCCTTTATGTATACCACACACCTATCTCTCAATGTTGCTATCTCAACAAATGATAGATCAATACAACATCTTCTTCCTCTCTCTCACTTTTGCTCTTCTAAGCTAGATATAACAAATACAAATCATCTCTCACAATTGCTCTTCTAAGCTAGATATTACAATATCAAATCAACATCTCACATACACATTACAAATGGCTACTCAAGCCTTTATTTATAGCTTTCCAAATGACCTTTGGCCTTCCACCTTTGTGACCTTTCATTCCTCATGGAAAATGGCGCCAATCTTGGATGACCCTTCATATCCAAGCATTTGAAAAGTCATGTGGTGACCCTTCATGACCAAAAACGTCTTTCCCACTTTTGTCTTTATCTTTGGTGACTTTTCATATTCTTTTAAGTGTCCCTTCATGAGAAATTCGCCCTTCACTCTTTTATCTTCACTTGGTGACTCTTGGTATTCCCCAAGATGACTCTTCATGGGAAAATGCATCCCATCCTTCTTTTGTCTTTATCCTGTGACTCTTCAACTTCTCCATGGGCCCTTATTTTGTCTCATATGTAACGAAAAATATATTCTTTAATATTAAATAAATATTAACTCATATTAGCCAAGATAAAAAATATTAAATGCAATGGGGCCTTTATCACCAATAATACTAAACCTTTGACATTAATGACAATATTTCCAACAATCTCCCCCTTTGTCATTGATGGCAACCTCAATCTTGAAACTGCTACATCCTGTCACCTGCACATACTGTCATCTAAAAACATACAGTAACTCCCCCTTAATGTAGCAACCTATACCTATTCCCTTTACCTGTTTCAACCTCAATCTTGAAACTGCCACATCCTGTCACTTGCACATACTATTATCTAAAAACATACAGTAACTCCCCCTTACTGTAGCAACCTATACCTATTCCCTGTACCTATTTTCTGCACCTATACCTGTACTTATTATTCTCCCCCTTTGACATCAATGGAAAAGGGCCTACCTGGAGCTAACACTTAGCTCCCCCTCACTTGATGCTGAACACCAATGGCAGGAAGTAATAGAAATTACTCCCAACTCCTCTCACCGATCTTTGAATGTATCCTTTGATCGTGCCTTTGAGAAGATATCTGACAATACATACACATTTTTCAGATGAGCATCTGCAATCAACTCATTTGAATCTTTTCTTCTAATCTCACAACCCTCTTTATGAAACTTTAATGTATATCCTTGATCACATATTTGACTAACACTTAACAGATTATGCTTAAGACCTTTTACATATAAAACATTCTTAGTCTTAGTTCTACCATAATCCAAACTCAAAGTACCTTTTCTGGCTATCCTAGCAATGGTTTTATCTCCAAACCTCACTGTACCACCATTAATCTTCTTTAGAGAAATGAACTTACTTTTATCCCCTGTCATATGCCTCGAACATCCGCTATCAATTAACCATGGCTGATCTTTACCTCCCACATGCAGAGCTATCTACACCATCATAGAATCTTCATGTTGTTTCTTCTGCCATGAACATGTCTGAACCTTCTCCCTGATGAATGGAGCTTTGAAAATCTTATTCTTCTTCTTGATGAATGGAGATTTGAAAATCTGATCTTTTTTGACTGACTTGAACATGCTTCTGCAATATCGAGCTATGTGTCCGAAGTTGTTGCACTTGTAGCACACTATGGTCTCTTCATTAAAGCTTGATAGAGGAGCAAAAGAGTTGTGGTTTCTTCTTGACTCTACTTGAATTTCCTTCTCCTTATTTCTAAAATTGTTAGCTCTTTTTCTACATTCTACTTTCTTGTGACCATATCCATTACAATAAAAACAATAGCCATAAAAATAAGACCTGTCTGTATATCTCTGACCTGATTGCCTTTTGTAGCTTTGTTCTCTCCATCCTTATCTATTTGGAATGTCCTCTATATTATTCACTTCTCCCCTTTTTGTTTCCTCTTGTGTAAGAGCTTCAATATAGCTCTTTTTCTTTTCAAATTCGATCCCTGTCTTATCTGAATTTGCTTTTTGACTTTCCAATATCTTATTCAGCATGTTAGTGCTATCCTCAAATCTTGAATCACTCACTACTTTATTATTGACTGCTTTCTGAATATCTTCTTTTAAGGAGGCAATTTAAATAACATACCTTTGACATTCTTTTCTTTCTATTTCCAACTGTGATGTGAGATCTTCTTCATTCTTCTTGGCTTCTTCAAAGTGTGCTTGTAGATCTTCAATCATTTCCTTTGACTCTTGTTCATTTTTCTTGATCTGGCACTTTAACCTTCGATTCTTCTTCTGAACAGCTTCTAACTCTTTTAGGGCACAATTGAGTTCTCCTTCCATATCTACTTCAGCTTCCTCCTCTTCTTGAGCATCATCATGTATGGCCATGAATAGAATCTCTTCATCTTCTGAATCACTGACTCCACTATCTTCAACTGAGCTAGGGTCCTTAGAATACAGGCTCTTCTTCTTGAATCCCTTCTTGGATTTGCCTTTGAAATTCTTCTTGTATGTAGGATTTTCTTCTTCTTCATCTTTAACCTTATCTGGGCATCTAGCTAAAAAATGTCCAATCTTTCCACAATTAAAATATTTAAAAGGTAATTTTCCTTGATATTTACCTGTTCCTCTTTTTGGCCTACAAATGAAAAGTGCTTCGTTGTCATCTTCATCATCACTAGAACTATCACTTGATTCTTGAATCTTAGCTTTCTCCTTCTTTAATGTCTTGAAAGCCGCTTCTCTCTTTGAGGGTTTATCTTGTTCTGTCTGCATCTCATATGCCGTGAGAATACCATGAAGCTCATCCATCTTCAGCTTGGCTGAATTCTTCATCTCCTCAATTGCTAAAACCTTTGCATCATATCTCATTGGTAGAGATCTCAAAACCTTTTGCACCACCATTAATTCTTCCAATGTTTCTCCAAGACCTTGAATCTGATTTACAATCTGATCAACTCGCAAGAGATAACTTGCTATATCTTCTTCTTATTCCATCTTCAAACTTTCAAACTGCCTTCTAAAAGTCTGCAGCTTAGCTTGCTGAACCTTTCCATCACCTTTGTAAATATTCTCAAGTTTTACCCAAGTTTCATGAGCAGATTTACATTGCATAACTTTAACAAATTCAGATTCACATAAACCACATAAAATAACATTTAAAGCTTTAACATTACATTCACTTGCCTTCTTTTCTGCTGGAGTAATTGTAGATGTCTGTGGCTCTTCATATTCCTCCACCACTGATTTCCATATGTCAAATCAAAGGGCCATCAAATAAACATTCATTCTCATGCTCCAAAAAGCATAATTTTTTACATCAAACAAAGGTGCCTTATTTGTAGAAAATCCTTCCTGTCACCCAGCCATCGTGCTTTCCTGATCTACCTTCAAGCTGTAAAACTTTTCAAAAAGGAACTTGCTCTGATACCAATTGTTAAGCATAGAATATACTAAGAGGGGGGGTGAATCAATATATTATATATCTTATAAAACTTTCCTTTAACCAAATTCCACTTAATCAATCATTCAAGATATGTAATAAAACTTAAACAATAAACATCACACAAGACAGAGAGAGACACCAGATATAACGTGAAAACCCAATGTGAAAAAAACCATGGAGAATCAATCTCAAATATATTCATGAGAATAACCCCACAGGAGCACCATACCCCTTTGCCAAGGACAAACCCCAGCTACAATTCATGAGCACCACCCCATAAGAGCTTCAAACCCCTTTGCCGAGCACCAACCTAGCTGCTATTCGTGAGAACCAACCCACAGGAGCACCAACCCCTTTACCGAGCACCAACCCAGCAATAATTCGTGAGCACCAACCCATAGGAGCACCAACCCCTTTGTGTATACCACACACCTATCTCTCAATGTTGCTATCTCAACAAATGATAGATCAATACAACATCTTCTTCCTCTCTCTCACTTTCGCTCTTCTAAGCTAGATATAACAAATACAAATCATCTCTCACAATTGATCTTCTAAGCTAGATATTACAATATCAAATCAACATCTCACATACACATTACAAATGGCTACTCAAGCCTTTATTTATAGCTTTCCAAATGACCTTTGGCCTTCCCCCTTTGTGACCTTTCATTCCTCATGGAAAATGGCACGAATCTTGGATGACCCTTCATATCCAAGAATTTGAAAAGTCATGTGGTGACCCTTCATGACCAAAACCATCTTTCCCACTTTTGTCCTTATCTTTGGTGACTTTTCGTATTCCTTTAAGTGTCCCTTCATGAGAAATTCGCCCTTTACTCTTTTGTCTTCACTTGGTGACTCTTGGTATTCCCCAAGATGACTCTTCATGGGAAAATGCGTCCCATCCTTCTTTTGTCTTTATCCTATGACTCTTCGACTTCTCCATGGGCCCTTATTTTGTCTCATATGCAATCAAAAATATATTTGTTAATATTAAATAAATATTAACTCATATTAGCCAAGATAAACAATATTAAATGCAATGGGGCCTTTATCACCAATAATACTAAACCTTTGACATCAATGACAATATTTCCAACACTTGGGTGACCAAAAATGCTCATTATTAACATTTTATTTCCTTGTCCAAATGTATCAAAATAAATTTTCTAAGGCCCTCCTCAAATCTATATGATTTGGGTGATCCTAAAATGACCATAAATTCTTTTCACTTATCTTTATTTTATGCACTTTAGCTTGTGAGTGGGAGTTCATCACCTCCTCATAGGTTCTCTAGGGAAGCATTGAATTAAGAATTCATCTCCTGACATCATTTCAAACCCAATCCAAAGTGGGGTATATAAATTAAGGGTGACCCATTGGGATGCTATTTTTGAGCGGTTAAAATAAGCTCCATTAGTGGTACTCAGCCTCAAACTGTAGGGGCAACTCAGACATCGCACTATAATGTGTAATTAATGGATGTAGTGGTTGTGAAAATGATAAGAAATTTTCATAAAATATAGTTGATGTGGATCCAATTGACATGATCATCTCTAGTGCTAGCCATACTTTGGACCATCTAGACATGCAAAAATTTAGTTTTAGATAAACCCCACTTGCCGTAGACATACTATTGATGTAGGGTGAGTAGCTTGAAGTTTCAAGTCACCGTAAAAAATCTAGAGAGAAGATGGGGTGTAAATACCCTAATTTTCATGTGATTTTACTTTTTGGATTAAAAATTAAAATATTCTCAAGAACACATATATACATAGAATTTGATAGTATCATGCAACCTTGTTGGTTTTAAGATTTAGGATGTTACACTTAGGTGTGTTTATCATTTTATCCATTATTTTCTTGGTATTTTTGAGTCTAAAACTATTTTGTCTGGAAACAAACACTCTATTATGCACCATTCTATTTGAACAAAGAGGCATTTTGCTAACCAAATTGAAATCACTTCTTGCCTTGTTTAAATCTTCATTTAGAACATTATGTTTGTATTTTTGAACAATGTTGTTATGTTGTTCATTTGAGTCTAGACCATTTGCCCACTTTGTAAAATCTCAAAATCCTTCATTTTTGTCTAAAATTTGAAATCTTTCCTTTCTAATTTTAAATCCAAGGTGCTATCATCTTACCTTTCACACTTTTGTTTGAGTAACTTGGGTATGATTCCCTATTTGTATTGAAGGTCCTTACCTAGAGTCATCATCATTTTATTGTCATTGTGGACTTAGATTATATTGTATTCACTCACACTCTAAGTTCTTAGACCATTTTTCATCCTTTTTATATGTGGTACCATTGTGCTCCCTGTTTATTTTTGGATTTATACTTGGGATTTCTTGTGTTAATTCACATTTTGAGCTTCTTGGTTTGCATTTTATCTTCCTGATCAAAAGGACCTTATTCTAATTTATCTAATCGCAACTCACCATAGTTGTATCTAAATTTTTATGGTATTGACGTATCTTTGACCTAAGTTTATTGTGATAGCCTATGCTTTAGGTTCCAATATTGTCTTTCCCTCTTCTAAATTAATGATTTCAACCCACCAAGGTTGAGTAAATTTATAACCACTTTCTTCTAATTGTGTGTTACTACTCCACTTCATTTTTTAGTCTCATCTTACACTGTATTTTATTTGAATAAATATGAACACACTTTTTAAATGTTTTTAAAACACATTTCACATCTTGGTAAATGTAGAAAAACTATCTTCAAGCATGACATAAAGGTATACTCGTAGTGGGTTCTCTTACGGGCCTAGTTATGAGGAAGAGCGTTATTATGATGGATAAGAGAACTACATCATGTTTGAATAAATCACAATAACCATATGTTATGAACAATATTATTATGAGCATCAAACCTTAAAAGACAAGGTTGAATCCCTTTTATAGTTTATAGAATTAGGTGCTAGGTTGCTACCAAGTTTCTTGATGGAACAATTACACATAATTGTTAGGGTATAAGAGTAACAAAAAGATAAATATATCACTTATATCAAAAAATCCAAAATTTCTTCTCATAACAAGGGAAAATAAACACTTATAGAGTCTACTCCCAATGATCAAGATCTTGCTACCAAGATTAATAAATTAGTCAATGATACACCGAGCAACTTATCACAGACCTAATAGACTCTTTAGCTATAAATTCAATCAACAATAATTATTATAAAGAACAAGAGAATATGATAGATCAATTATAGCATACCCTAGTTTAGAACACATCTATAATAGACCTTGGGATTTCTTCTAAACACAAAAAACTTAGAGATGCTTTACAACATGTTTCACCAAATACATAACATACATTCTTCAATCATAAGGAGGCTCTTGTCCCTTCAAAAAATCAATTGATGAAAAACTCAAAGAATATTGAGGATATTATGCAAAAAACTTTAGCAAGCTCCTCCCAACCATCACGTCCCTTGGTAAGCTGAATACAAACTCTATAAAACTAGTGGTATACTTATATCTCATAACGATAGGTTCTAGGAAATGTTTATCAACCCCTAAGAATCAATGACTGACCTACTCGACTCAAGGAGTGAACCAAAACAAATTTTTTAATCATAAGGTTTATATCCCTAACAAAACCATAAAACATGGGTACATAACACCCCAAAAAAATTATATTCCACTCACTAGTGCACCAAACATGTAGGAGTTGAATTTGATGAAGGAAATAATGTCAAGATTGAAGATGAGAAACTGAGTTAAGAAGTATAAGTTTGATGAGATATGTCCATATCCATTTGACTTAAGTATTCTCCAAGTCCCTTTTCCACCTCATTTCAAGGCACCTAAATTTTATAAATATAAAGGGAAGGGTGATCCTCGAGAACATATCTAAGCCTTTTTTGTACTATGTCAAAAGGTAGACTATAATAGTGTTTATTTTCTTCACTTATTTACACATAGTTTGGTAGGACAAGATTTATATTGGATCCTCAAATTACCCAAGAGATAGATGGTAGATTGGAATGATTTATCTAAGAAAATTTTCAACCATTTCTCATATAAAATTTAGAATGAATTAACATTCATCAACTTGTGCAAATCCAAATAATGAGATGGAGAAATCTTCACAACATACCTATAATAATGGATAACATTAGCTGGGTGTTTTCAACACAACTTTCCAAATAAATAACTGGCTGATATTTTTGCATAAAACCTCTACCCTGAGGTAGTTCATAATAAATGACTCACTTGCGCTAAAAAATTCAAGGTGATCATATATAAGGGTTTACAAATTGAGAAGGTGCTCACTAATAAGGGCCTTGTAAATATTTATTCACAGGGTCAAATTTTTTATCAGACCCAATCACCTATTCAAGTAATTGTTGTAAAAAAACCTAAAGGGTTTAAAAAGAAAAAAACATGGTGGGAAATAAGGTGATAGACATGTACAATGATACAATCTCTAATAGCTCCAAATGTGCAACTATCCCCACCTAATCCATCAACCACTTTACAAAGGGCCCCTCCATGAAGGGCATTCAATAAATATAGTGTATTCAACAAATTGGGGGAGCCTATTGAGGCCATGTTCTAAAAGCTGATAATAGCTAATCTGATTGTATGGCCTATATAGAGATTTTTTCTTGAAGATCAACCCAAACTAAATTGGTATTGGGAAGATGAGTTTTGTAATTTTCATCATGTGATCGACCATGCCATTTACTGATGTGTTTAATTGAAACATCTTATTGAGGACTTGATCGAAAGTAGTAAAATTGAAATAAAACACACAATGCACAACATTAATCAGAACATGGACATTTACAAGGACCCATTTCCTAAACACAATCAACATCCACCAAGGAATAATCAAAATAGAGGTCATGGCCAATGTCAACAAACACAAGGCCAAAATCATAATCAAGATCATAATAGCCATGCCAATAACTTGGGTTACAAAAACATGCCATATGATTATAATAATACTATGAGATGTATTTATGCAAACCACATTACCATTATCACAATCAAATCTCGTGATGCATCCAATGTTTCTTGAAGCACTAAACCCCCCATTATAGGGTCAACACCCTCTTCCTCAAGTAACATTATATCAAGTTCAAGCAATCCCATTATGCCTTAGATTTTGTGGGTTATTATTTCTAGACCACCACCCCCTTATTCTAATTATAAGAACTCCTTGATGATTCCAAATTGTGTAAATGCAATTAAACACTCACTAGTCACCATCTAGGTCCCTTTCCCTTCTTCTAATTATAATAGATCCTTGCTGAATCTAGATTGTGAAATCACAACTAGATGCTCATGAGTCACCCTCCAAAGACCTTTGCCCTCTTCCAACACTAAACCAAACATGAACACCGTGCCTTTAGATCCAAAAATAAACACTATACTAGCCAAGGTCAAACCTTCTCATTCATCTATTTACAATCCATATAGTATCTCAAACCAAATAAGTAAAAACCTTATGCAAATTTTTATTCTAGACCTTTTGCATTTATCAAAAGTCCAACAAACTATTTTAAATGACTTCTTTCAATAATCCACTATTCCCCAGGAAATAACCTTGAATAATTTAAAACACTTTTAGGGCATTTATCTCCTTCTGACAAATTACATTTGATCAAAGAAATATGTCATTGAGTGATTGACCTATTGTAAGTGATATTATGGAAACATCATCTAGAAGAGCCAAGGCCCCAACCACAATGTTGTATGCACTAATTTTGCTACACAAGGTGCCAAGTGAGAAGATGTGCCCAAGGCCCTACAAGACCTAGAGGCATCCCTTTGTTTTTTAGGGGAGACTTATAGGGGTGTGGTAAAACCTATACGAGGGAAATAGGATGATGCAACCAGTGGAATAAGGGAGATGGTGTGGGAATTGACTCCATCTGGCATGTGTTGTTACTATAGATAAATTAGCCATTTGGGAAAGTATTATCCCCAGAGGGAGCTGGTAGATGTTAGCTCTATGGAACATAGGCAATGTAGTTGGTTTGTGGGTACATCAGGATCGAATGGGGTACCTCCCAGTCCATGATCTAAGTATATAGGGGCTTGAGTGGGTTATGTACTAGTTGTTGATATAACAACTAGATATTTGTATTATGATTATTTTAGTATTTTCATATTTGTTTAGATAATGTTATGGTGTGTGGTTTTTTAATCGTGAATATTGAGATAAAAAAAATTGGTATCATGATATGGCTAAGTGTGATCCTCTTACGTAAGGGATGAGGGTAGGGAGATAAGGCTAAGTTTATACATTGTTGGTAGTGGAATGAGTGAATAAAATGGAATGAGAACATATTGAGCCATGCAAGTTTTGTAATCCATGTTAATATATCAAAAGGCAATGTTAAACCTAGGTATATGGTAAATAGGGTATAATTTTTGACATAGTGCGTAAGTATAAAAGGGGCAAATAAAAAACTCTGCATCATCAAGGGCACCTAAAATCATCATTGTAGTTTTTGGTGTCATCATAGCATCCTCATTAATTGCACCCCTAAAAAATATATTATACCAAAAAAAATAAAAAATAAACGTCAAAAGAAGACAAACATTGGTAATCAAACAAAATAGAGACAATGAAATAATCAACAACATATGCAATAGTAAACACCTCACACAAATCAAATAGACATAAAACAATATATATACACTGAACAAATCATGTTTTTCCCATTATTTAAGTGAAGGTGTGTGGGATAAATGAAGGAGATAGATATAATTAAATGGATCATGAGTGGAAGGAATAGGATGGGATATGCTTGAGCATGTGTTTGATGTAAGTACAAGAGCTAACTGACTCACACATTGACATTTGTTTGAAGGTAGACAAGTGTAAGACTATGTCATAACTAACTCAATTTAGACTAATTTTTTCCCAAAGTTGAATAAAGAGACATGGGATGGGAGTGGATAAAGATGACACATGGGAAAAGACAATGGGGAATATTTTTATATTTTTTGAAGTTTTATAATTTGTAGGTTTTGGGGGGAATTTTTGGATTACATAGGGGTTACTAACAAAGAGAATACCAAGCCTAACAATCAGTTTGAGGAATGATGACAAATGGATGAAATGTCTTGGACAGTGCTTAAATGAGGATAAAGGACATTGGGGGATGGATTATGAATCTCAAGGGCCACAATGTAAGGGAAATAGTTATATAGTCCTTTGAATGTTGCTAATAAGGGTATGCCAAGAATATGATAATATCATGTATCAAAACACCTTCCACTCCCATGGCCAAGGTCAAGATAAGATGAAATGGTGGATTAAAATGGGATGGAAATAATGAAGAATATGAACCAAGTGATTAAATATATGAAGTAAGATGCTTGGCCCCAATTGTCAAGGTACATGTGGACAACATTTATTACCATGATGATAGAAACTGATTTTCACCATGGTACTTGTCGAAGGTACCAGAAGATTGGTTTTCATCATTGGATGAATGATTTTATTTTATATTTTTTAATTTTTAATTTAATTTAATTTTTTATTGGCATCTCTTTTTATTGGAGGTGGGTGAGATGTAAGATGTAGATGCTTTCGTAATCTTCATCCAACACCTATTCTAGAGAATCACATTGTTAGTAACATGTCATTAACATTGATAAATGTATTTATGTCTTTGTAACCTTTATTGAATATTTATTTAATCTTTTCCAAACATATAAACTAGGTGTCTTCATTACCCCTACAAGAGACAATATTGCATAGGGATTTGAGGTATGGTATGAATGGGATTATATTGTGATCTTGATGGTGGGGTATAGGATGTGAATGCTTGATATGGTTATGATGGATAATCTAACTAGAAGGAGAGACAAATGGGGTTCAATAATTGCACACACTATTGGATATGGTGTAAGGGATATTTTTGATTGGTACTGTATGTCAAACAAGGTTAAATAATCCAAGACTATCTAACTTTTGTGCCCTTTGATCCAAATATTAGAAGGATGATCGGCCACAATAATGTTGAATTGTTTGATTCATGTGGTAATTGATACCATAACAACTTCTTGGTTTGATGACTTTATTAGATTTTTATTGCCCCTAGTGCCTATAATTAGGATTCACCAAGGATATCTAATGTTAGACTTGGAGGATGATTATGATGACTTGGATGATCCCATGACACATCAAGGATATTTTCACTAGGGGATGACACTTTTTGACTTGGCTAATTATAAAAAACTTCTTGAATTTGATTGATTACTTTTGGGTCATAGCTAACTTGATTATTTGGTTTGATTAATTAATCATGAGCTTGGATCCTTGTAAATTCAGCACATGAGATTGCATATTGAGGGGAATCCAATGATGTGTGTTCTTATTTTTGTCATTCAGGGAGTTGGATGGATGAATTATTGATGGAATTAAATTGATTGGGGATGTTCAATAAATGAGGTGGATTGAGTGTATGATGGACATCATGGTCATCATAAAAGGTACTATGAAACCCAGTTTCAATGTCAAAAAGAACCTCCTCAAAACTCTCAACTGGGTCATGTATGTTCTTTGTATCAAAATCTGAGTCATATGCATCTTCTTTCATGGAGTAATTATCTTGATCACCATATTTGTGATAATAGGAATCATTTATTTTTGGGTTGTTAGACAAAGATTCCCATTCTAATTTAGATATTGAAAGTACACATGTCCTAGAGTTTGATGACCATGTAGATTATGGCTTCATTTCTAACTTGGATGATGATGTGGTAATGTTACTGATAGATGATTGTTTAATTGTAGCCATAGAGAGGGCATGTTGGATAGCATCATTGTCTTCAAGTGCCTTATTCACCTTGGGTTTGTGAATGGATGCTTTAGGCTAAATAGATTTGTGAAAATGGGGATTTGATGTGAATAAGATATGGGGATGGTTTAATGAGGGATTGTTGTGATATGGAAAAGATTTGGGTTATGACCTTGGTTGAGGAGGGAAGAAGATTGATCATGGTTAATAAGTACCTCTTGATATACCCCCTCTTGTTCACTCTTAGGTGTGGATGCATTGGATTCATTCACAATTTCAATGTCACCATTATCAATTAAGTTTTGGACATAATCTCTAAAAGGGTGACATCTATAAATGGAATGCTTGAAAGCTATATGATATAGACAAAACTGGTCTACTTGATACCATGAGGGTTTGGGTTTGGACAAGTCTAGAGGTTTTTCTTATGGATATTTGATCATGCATGTGGCCTCTAGTTTCCAAAATATGGATTCCAAAAATATTGAGAGTGAGTTATATTGCTTATCAGTTCTTTTAGACTTAAGGGTGGAAGGGTTTTCTTGTAGTGACTTGGGGGGATGAACAAGTGTGGTAAATATCTTGACCATGATTTTGGCATACTTTAGTTTTCTCATCTTTATATGTAGCCTCATTGGATGAACCCTTTATTTCAAGGTCATCATTTTTGATTAGTTTTTGAACATAATCTCTGAAAGGGTGACATCGATAAATGGAATGTATAGAGACTCTATAGTATATACAAAATTGATCCACATGATACCATGAAGGTTTGGGTTTGGTCTAATCTAGCAGTTTTATTTGTGGGTGGATAATCATGTCAGCATTGAAAAGTTTCCAAAAGAGGGATTTCATAGATAATGGGAGTGGGGTATATTGCATTTCAATAATAATATACTTATGGGTGGATACATTTTATTGTGGTGATGTGGGATATGAACACATGTAGGACGTAGTTTTAAAGCTCAATTTCCATTTTATAGTAAGATAGGGATGATTAGGATTAGTGTCATGGCTAATGTATGGGGGAGTGGATTGAGATTTATGGACACAAGTGTTGGATTTATATGGAGGTTGATGATGAAGGACATGAGGTTATTGTGGTGTATATAACTTTAGTTTTATGGATTTTAAGTCATCAAAAAGATGGGTACCCATTTATAGGAGTCATAAAAGATATCCATCCTTGTTGGAAAAAATATACTTCTCAACTAAGATAGGGTCCAAATCCATGACGGTGGATAGATGATATGAAGGTGGAATGTTATGTTGGGAAAATATGATCCTTGGGAAAAAGGGGAGCCTAAATGATTTAGTTAATATGATGGGTGATGGATAAGGATAAGATAGACTAAAATGGATTCTAATGTCAAATTAGAGTCAAATTTCAAACTGATAAGACTATAGCTGCTATCACTGTATTAATAATGCCATGATATACACTAGAAAAAGGACATGGTTTTGACTAGTGCCTAATTTTAAACTAGTAATGTGATGACTTAGATGGGTGCTAGATATAAATAGGCAAGATGATTGGATTTAAATATGATTGGGTGATAGGTTAAAAATTAGTAAAATAATAGGTAATGATTATATTATCGACTGAGAATGAAATTAGATAGGATGATAGTAGACTAAGGATTCATACATGATGTCAAGATATAAGTAAGACCTAGACTAGCTCTAGACTTAGACCAAGTTGTTCAAATCATAGTGGATATAGGATTATGTGATGAAGGGTAGATGGGGATATATGGATGGATTAATGATGATTGGATATCAAGATAAGTATATTTTAATAAAATGATGATTAGGGGTATAATGAGTATGATTTAGACATGTGTATAATCTAAATTCCAACTAGATGTATGGGTTTGAGTGTGTAGGCTATAAGATTTTAAAACAACACTGGTCTTCCACAACACTCAAATAAATCAGGCAAACCATAGGCCTATGACTAGTAAATTATCTTTAGGAGTGTAACTCGATGACTGAACCATCTAATAGCTTCATAGGTGAGGATTTAGGCTAGTGAACCATTATGAAATCTCCCAAACCCTCTCAATCCCATTTCTACTTAATGATCACTATGGGAGCTGATATTGACTCAGGAAACAAGTCAGATATTATAATTAAAGGTCCTATCCTAGGTTTATACAGGCTCACTAAGGGAGTCCTTGATATATGTTAGGTATAGTGGGGCCCAAATTTGTGTAGGATGTTGTCTAACCACTTTGTGTATTAGAGAAAAAATGTCTCACTCCATATAACCTTTTATGGGGAATTCTACTTTAACACCTAATGACAGTTGTCCTGATATTTATACTTTGCCAGAACATGGAGTGTAGTCTAGTGCATGGTGATGAAATCCATATCACCGATCCTTATAGACTAATGGAAAGCACATGCATGTCACTTCTATGGTCATTTTTCACCCTATAAAATAAAATAGGGAGGGTTTATTAGTGATTTTTGATCCTCCAGGAATCGTCATGAGGATGTGAGGAGGAGAGAATAGACAATGGTATTCCTCATGTGATACTTAGGAAAATAAAAAAAGTTCTTTAACCCATTTTGTTTAGTGTTTTGAAAAGTAAAATAAACAAAAGATAGAAATGTTTCAACTAATTTTGGGACCGATCGACCTATACAATAAAAGATTTATATTTCAAGATAAGTGGTCTTTGATTATTCATCCAACAAGTAGATGGCTTAGTAGTTTTCAAATTGGCAACTTTGACAATCAACCCTATACAAACATCATTAGTAGTTTTAAATGTTTTGCCTTGGACTGATTAGACCTACAAGCATACGTGTTAGTAATTTGATAGGTAAAATCAAGCAAGACAAAATTGCCACCAAATTTGCCCCTATGAAAATCCAAACAAAATGATACCATATATATATAGAGAGAAATAAAATAGTAAATGTGTTTTATTTATCCATTTTTCCTTTACATGACATATTATTGAGAAACATGTATGACTACTATCTTTTGGTCTAATTGTTTCTAACTACCTATCTTCTAAAAAATGTTACATATGTATGTGTGTATTACATGTCATGAGGTTGAGAATCATTAATGGAATTTGAACCATTTCCAGATATGACTCATCATCTCTTAATAGTTATGTTGTGACATCACCAACTACCATTATTGATAAAATGTGGTTTACATTACTAATATTTCAAGTATTATATGGTAACATAAAATTAGTTCATTGGATTGTGTAGGTTAACACATAGGTGATGAACCTAGAGAAGAGTTTGTTTCCATTATCACGAGTAAAAATTAGCAATAATGGTGATCTACAGTAGGTTCCAGTGGTCCATATCCACCTGATGTAACATAAACCAAAGAAATGTATTTGAAATTACCATAGGCCATGAGAATGGTTTGTGCATTAACATGGTAGCCGTTATTGATGGATCCTCCTGGATTAGTCACCCATCCTTGTAAATTGATAGTATTGATTACACTAAGTATAAGAAGTAGGTGTGGAACCTTGGCCTCTAGATGTTTCTTGGTAAACCACTTGTATTTTTATGGGAGTTGACATGTTTTGATGGCTTTGTACATAAACATATAATATTTATGTGTAAATATATTTTCCATAATATAATATGTCTTTATTAATTTAGGTCTTAAATAAATTAGAGGTAAAGTATGAAAATTTAAGTATGCATAAAAATGTATGTAAAAATATTCTTTGGAGTTGTCATAACATGTGTTGAGAGTGGAATCACTTTAGGAATCTAGTATCTCACTGCCTATAGATACAAACTACACTGTAAGGATTGGAACTATACATGAACTTGTGATTATGCATTTATGGATGTCTAAGGAGTACATCACAAAAATAAATGGGTACTACATCACAAACTAATTATTCCTTAAAAATATTAATAACATATGAAAAATGACATTGGAAAATGACGTAGATACATTTGATGTTACAAGAATTGTACCATCCCAATTTGTAAGGTCATGGATGAGGCATGGTTGGAAAATTTAATCACTTCATAAATGATGCATATATTAGTTTATTCATGCTACCTCTATTGATTATAAATTCTGGCGGTTGCTTTTGGACCCACATTTATGATGGAATAGTCACTCTGCTTCAACATCTGGTGCTGTGGGGATTACTTGTGTGGTGTTAACTAGAACACTGGGATCTGTGTTAGTAATTCCTTTGAGATACTGATTCCATCATCCTCTATTACTATACATTTAAGAAAATTATTTTGAGTATGGCATTCTATGTTGGAATGATTGTTGCTTTTGTGTTTATCACACCATTTTCCTAGATTATATGTTTTGGACTTAATTGAAACATCTATATACTTTGGCACATAGGTTGTTTCTTTATTTTATTTCTGTTTTAAATCCTCCTCAATAGTTTTAACATAGTAATATTCCTTTCCCATCATCTTGACTATAACCAACACCAGTCTAGATTGAATAGATAGTTTTAGGTTATTACGATACTTAAGGATCGGTGTTGATTTATCTTGAAAGAGATTAATATTTTCCATAGTTTTGACCACCACATATACAGATCATCATTTACATATTTATAGTAGTATTCACCCTTGAAGGCTTCCAATAAATTATCCTAGGTTGATTCATGATCATCTTATATCTAGTCTTTCTCCCATAAATAATTTTCTTTCCAACATTTCTTGATGGGTGAAAAGAATTTAAGAAGTGAAATCTTAATATTCTCTTTGTCAAAAATTCATTAATGGAAAAATAATATTCTAACTAATCTAACTAGTTATCTATTACATCTAAATTAATTATTCCTTAAAAAAAAATACATCTAGGTTTAATTTAAACTTGGGGGGACTCGACCACCAAAAACTTTACTTGATGATGAAGTTAATGAAACATCCCATTCAAGGACTTTCTCAAATTGGTTAAACAAAAAATTATTTTGATGCATCAGTGCTTCTATGATTTCATTTTTTATCATTACATGAATCTCTTCTTGTGTTAGTTTGGCCATTTTGTTAAAATGACTCAATAGATAGTTTGATGGATCTTGAGGCTTGAAAACAAGGCCTAAATACTTTGATCATGTTTGAAGGTCATATAAAAATGAGATGAACTGCTCTAGTACCACTGATTTAGGGCTTTGGAGGTGACTTAGTGTAAAAATCTTTATATGATGATCTATATGAAGTTATGAGTCGTTATGTAAGTTTAACCATTTCCATGTATGACTCATCATCTCTTAATGGTTATGTTGTGACATCACAAATTATTATTACTAATTAGCTATGGTCTATAGTTCTAACATTATAGTTACTATGAAGTAACATAGAATTGGCATTTTATTATGCATGTTGGCATGTAGGTGCTGAGCCCAAAGAATATTTTCTTTCCATTAACATGAATCTAGATGAGCAACATTGATGATTTGTGATAGGTTCCAGTGGTCCAGATCCACCTAATGCAGTCAAAATCAAAGAAGTGTCTCTACAATTATCACAAGCCATGAGAATTATTTGTGCATTAACATAAGATCCACTATTGATTGAACCACCTAGATCATGCGGCCTTTTACTTATGCACACTTGAGTGAAAAGAGTTTTAGAAATTTGTCAACTCTTTTCATCTCAAGAGTCATTTCATATAAACATATCATTCCCATTATTTCCCTTTATATTTCATATAAACCTTGTACTTAAATTTAAACATTTCATTTAATTACATTGTTTCCCTTTTTTATTTTGGATGATTTCCTAGAGATTGGTTCACTTGGATAAAACAATTATATTTCAAATCAAATTTATTAAATTTTATATCTTCCACTACCTATTTTCTTGTAAAGTTTTCTCTCAAGACCAATGTTGAGTTTGAGATTTATTTTGGTCCATATGGGTAAGGTGACCTTGGTTATTTCTATATCCCCTTTCCTCAAGCATTTGAACCCAAAATTTATTCCAAAATTTAACATAAGGAAAACCTCCCATTTTATTAGTTCTCATGAAGCAAAGTCCTGAGAGGCTATTTTCAAAAAACCAATAAGTTAAAGTTATTTTTTTCTTGCATCTTGTGTTATGATGTTATTTTTGATACTAATATCAATGATGACATGTAGTTGTTAATCATTTACTAATAACTTCATGTGGAATAGGTCTCATCTTTCCTTAGAGTTGTCTATGGAAACAATGTTAGTGCTTATATAATTTGCTTTTACATCAATGTCTATTGATTATGTGGAACCTAATGTAGATTGCATAATTAAGTATTATTATACACTACATTCAGAGTCATTGTTTGAGCTTGTGTGATGTCAATTGAACCACTAATAACATTGGTTATTATTTCCTTTATATAAAGATGAAGGTGTTGGAGCCTTTTTAGGTTTTATCATTGTTTTTTGTTGATTGTTTTGCTTATATATAGGAATATAATATAGTGCATCGGGTGTGGGTTTGTTCTTTCACACAACACTCAATGAAGTGGAAAAAATAGCTTCATCTTTTCCATAGCCCCAAAGTGTTAGAGGTAACAAAATAGTTTCTTAAAAAGTATAAAATGTGGGAGTCTATTTAAGTACTTCAACATCTTATGTTTCTCCATTGTGTCCTCATGAAAATTTTGGAACTTCATGTACTCATCCTCATAGTGCCTGAGGGGGAATACTCATTTTGCATTGTGATAATAAATTCACTCCAAGTCTCAATTGACTTGTAATCTTTTTTGCATTATGTGTTATAGATTTCCCACTAATGGGACACTAAAATGGGCACCTTTAATGATATGAATATGATCTCGTTTGAGTCAATGGAATGTTTGATGGAGAAGTAAGCATATTATTATTGAATCAATTTAACTAATGTTTTGGCATCAGTTTTACATTTAAACACCATAATATCAATATTGAATTGAACTTTGAAATGGTTTTGATACAAAAATGATGGGTTGAAATATTATGCAAAATAGGACATTTTTTTGCCAAGATGCATCATGGGTTAGTAAAATTTGCCAATTTCAACATGTTATTCCCTAAGGGCATATTGAATGAGTTTTTGGATGTACGGGGATGTCTTAGATAATTGTTTCTAAGCATCATTAATTTTTCACTTGTTATGATTTTCTTATAGATACTTTGAAACAAAATAAAGTGGATTCCAATCTTTTTGTTGTTGTGTTTATGTGTTTATAGGCATATGAAAGTTTTCAATGTGATACTAATGATCTTAACCATGGGGCCAAAATGGTGGCTTAGAGGATACCCTATAACTTGGATTATAACTTAATGATTATAGAACATGCAATATAAAATAATTACATCAATTAACCATTACACATTCACATGTGGAATGTTAGAAGAATAATGCTACTTGTATTTAATAATAAATAAAAGGGTATGATACATATATGTACAATGTAAAACAAGGTTGATGATGAATATTTCAATGATTATAAAGGGGAAACACTTTAAAACTAATTTGCCTAGACCAGAATGTGAACATATGACCAATAAATATTGAATGATCAAAGCATGCTAACATGCCCCTTCAGGGTTGAATGTATTACAATATATCATTACAAGAAATAAATTGTAAAAGAGATTATTAAATAATGGTTTGTATTTTACAAACATGGAATGCCTAATGCATAACACAACCACACAAAGATGAAAGGGAATACATGCTACTGAGGTGTAGGTTGTATAGAATGCATATGGGTGAATGAAGTACAAAAATATCTTAGGATAAGAGCATTGACAATAAAATGTATCAGGAGAACCATAAAAAGTTGACATATGTGACAATAACACCCAATTTAGATGGATAATTAACTAATAAATAAGTACACTAAAAACTTATAAAATAACACTTAATATCTTGGGGTCATTTTTAGGTGTCTACAACTAAATGAACTATAGGATCTAAGTGTACAAATCTTATTTTTAAAGAAATTTATCACTCCTTGAATCATAGTTTTTTTTTTAATTTTTTAAATTCCCATAAAATATGCTCCTCTTTAACTATACTTTCTTCTCAATGTCTATTTTTTTTAGAATAATTGTGTTACTATTTGATTATTTGATGTTTCAGATCACCACCCATGATCCTTCATTAGGAGAAATAAGGACTTATGTTAGAAAAACAAACCTTAAAATCCTTAAATATGGAATAAATAATTTTCAAATGAGGTATTAAGTGAGAAGGTAGTCGATGACACCAATTTATGTTGGCAATATGGTAGGGAAAGTTTGGAGGACTTTCACTCCCACATTAATAGTTTGTTACCAAACATCAAATTCACCAAAGAAATTGAGGTGAGAAGGAACATACCTTTCTTAAATATATTAATTTATAAAATAGGGGATGACTATTTAGCTAAGAAGGCCTACAATAAAGTTACTCACACAAGATTTTACCTACATGCCTCTTCTCACCATCACCCAATGCAAGAGGCAAGAGTGCTAAAAACATTGGCCACTAGAGCTTTCAAAATTTGTGATAAAGATGACATTGATCAAGAAATTGATAACTTAAAAAATGATTTTTAAGATGAACTGATACACAAATAAGCAAGTTTCTAGGGATATCAAACAAGCTAAGGATAATACCATCATACATAGACTTAAGGAACCTTTAGTTGAAGGGCCAATAGCTTTTTTTGCCTTATGTTGAAAGTATTTTCAAAAAGATATCTAAAATCCTCAAACACCAAAATATTGAAACCACCTTCCTTCTTGTTAATATGTTGAGAATGGCCATAAGCTCTATAAATAACCCTATGGACCCTAGCCTACACAATGTAGACTACATCGTTGAATGCTCTTGTGGTATCTCATACATCATGGAAATGATGAGGTCTATAAAGCTTAGAATTAAAGTTCATGTTATAGTATTATCTTTTGGAAAAGGTGTGTGTATAATTTTTTATTCTATGCGTTATATTATCACCCATGATCCTTCATCAGGAAAAAGAAAAACTAACAATCTTATCTTTTGGAAAATTTGTGGTTGATCGATGTTTTGGATGTCACCCTTGATCCTTCATCAAGATTAAAAAAACATATTTTTTATTTCTCTTGATGAAGGATCATGGGTGACAATATGAAAGGTCAAGCAACAAAATTACACACATAATTTTCCAAAAGCTAAGATTATAATTGTATAATTGTGAAAGCATAAAATATTTGATAAGGAACATGTTGTTGATATTTGTTGAGAAAGAAAAGAGAAATTGGATTTTGTTGAGCACTCAAGAAAAACCAAACATGATATCAAAATTGAAGACACTATATTTATGGTCATATAAATCCATTTTCATAAGCATAACCTAAAGGAAGCCATTGAAATTGATAAACACCCCTATAATCTAAACAAATATGAAGCCTTGAGAATTGATCACTCTTGGAAACCTATTACTAACCATTTGTAAGTTAGGTTTTATTAAAATGATTTTAAATTTATTGATGTTTAAATTGATAATTTAATTCAATTTATTAATCCAAATGGTTAAGTTATTAAATACTTCAACTCGACTAATGTAGTAATAGTTAGTTAACTTGTTAATTTTAAATATTTAATATTGTCATAATACATTAGTTTTTCATTCAATCACAAATTAATTATTTGATTCATCATAAATTAATAATCAATAATTGATTAAAAATAATTGTATTATTCATAATAATAATTATAATTCTTTTAATAATGGGGTTTTTAAAGTTTTGAACTAAGGTCGCAGTGATGTACGAGCTTGTATTAAGAAGGGGAAGGTGAATGCATACCTTTTTACTTAATACCTCCTTTGAATTTTAGTTATTACTCATTTAAGGAGTGAAAGGTTTGTTGTTCCAACATAAATTATTATTTATTATGGGGAAGGATCATATATGATGATCCTATGACAATTAAACATAAACATTATTATTTTAAAAACCTTAGATATTAATTTGTATGCAATATGAAAACATAAAATCTTTAATATACCTCCTTTCTCTTTCCACAATTTCTCTCCTCTCTTAATTATACCACCTCCTCTTTTATTTTTTAATAATAAATTATTGAAATAAATTATGCTCCAACAAATACACACTCTCCTTAATTTGAAAACTGTACATCTGTGATTTGCATACATTACACACTTATACACATGTTTTGTACATTTTACTTTGAAAAACATGCCAACTTGAGTATGTTAATTTGTACGCTTTATTTTTACAGTAAAGTTTTATAAAATTTCATTCAAGACATTATAATTACAAAATTTTATTCAGGAAAGGATTTTTTTTGAATTTGAAGCTCTACGACATATTGGGAAATGTTTTTGGAAAACTAGTTTTTTGTGCTGAACATTTTGAAGGTAGGAATATTTTTTAGATGTGCTTCCATAAAATAATGTATTTAGTATATTTTATTTCACTTATTATTATTATTTTCCTTGATTTATCATGTTTTCAAAGGCTTTTTGTTTTTTAAGATCCATAATTCTTTTATTCACACCAGGCATATTTGTATATAAATTTCCTAATTAAATGGTCATAATAGATGTGATTGTTAGGTATTTTAGTAATTGATAGTTTATTTAGCCCATTTTTTAGTTCTTATTATTTTATCTAATTCTTATTCAAGACATTATAAAAGGTTTATTGTAACATTTTATTCAGCACAAGGATCCCTGTGAATTTGAAGCTCTGTGGCTTATTGGGAATTATTTAAAAAAAACTAGTTTTTTGCATTGAATATTTTGAAGTAGACATATTTATTAGATGAGATTCCATGAAAAAATGTATTTAATGTATTTTATTTCAATTATTACTATTTTTCTCTAATTTATCATGTTTTCAAAGGCTTTTTGTTTGTTAAGATCCATAATTCTTTTATTCACACCAGGCATATTTGTATATAAATTTCCTAATTGAATGGTAGAAATAGGTATTTTAGTAATTGATAGTTTATTTAGACCCTTTTTTATTTATTATTATTGTAACTAATTATTATTCAAGATATTATCAAAGGGTTATTGTAGAATTTTATTCAGCACGGGGTTTTTTATGAATTTGAAGCTTTACAGCTTATTGGGAAATGTTTTTGGAAAACCAATTTTTTGTGCTCAAAATTTTGAAGGTAGACATATTTATTAGATGCAATTCCTTGAAATAATGTATTTAGTTTATTTTATTTCACTTATTATTATTATTTTTTCCTATTTTATCATGTTTTCAAAGGCTATGTGTTTGTTAAGATCCATAATTTATTTATTCACACCAAGCATATTTGTATAGAAATTTCCTAATTCAATGGTATCAATGAATGTGATTTTTAGGTGTTGTTAGATGGTGATAATGAAAAGGGTCTAACATGAGGGAAATTGATATTAAAATGCACATAAACAACTTCAGATCTAATGATTAAGGTGAGTAATCAAAATAATCAAGATTGATAATTGCCTAAAAAAGGATTGTGATGGTAAAATACACAAATAACATAGACTTTGATGATAAAAAAAACATATAATGAAGGAAATTTAAATTTAATATCATAAATATAACTTGGAAATTGATGATAAAAAACTAATGTATAAGTGCAACCATCCCAATTGTGAAATACCTAATCAAAATCGACCATTATGATGAAAAATTCCTATCAGTGGGAAATTTGAGAAGCACCTGAACAACTTGGATTGTGATGATTTAAAACATGTATAATGGAGGCAATGGAGATTGATAGGCAACCAACCAACTTAAACATTGATCATACACAATCTTTTAATGCAACACACACACATGCACTACAATAGTAAAAAAGACATAATGGTGGTAATTTTGGACTAAGTTCAAAGGACACATTTATGACTTACAATATGATTGCATAAAATGGTCCACCTTAGTTGAGCATGGGTGAAAAATCAATCATGTTATGCTCATAAGTATGCAAATTTTTTGGCTTTGGAAGGTTGGTTAAAAGATAAGAAAATTAGAGATGCCATTGAAATCAAGAAGCCTCCCCACAATGTAAATAAGGACCATGGTTTCCAAATAAACAATTTATGGAAGTCCCACATCCACATGCTCAACCCCATTCCAGTCTAAGTTTATTTTTTCCACCCCATTACCTTTATTATTTTATTTCATTACCATTCTCTTTGTTTTTTATGTTTTATGTTTTTCTTATTACCAATTATTACTATTTAAT
The DNA here is from genome assembly GCA_037957365.1 of Torreya grandis. NCBI lineage: Eukaryota > Viridiplantae > Streptophyta > Pinopsida > Cupressales > Taxaceae > Torreya > Torreya grandis. The sequence continues at coordinate 3,077,218 of JARHVA010001210.1, read as the reverse complement.
GCATATAATATTGTTATCTTTTTAATACTTCTAATAACTTTATTACCAATTATTTATTTATTATTAGTATTTTAATTTATTTTACTTATTTAATTTTATTTCCTTAATTTATTTTTAATTAATTATTTCTTCTTTTAGCTTTTATGTATTTGTTGACCAAATTTAACTTTAGGTCAAATTTGGACCCCTATAGGTAAAAAACTTGGTTTTTTAGATTTTTAAGGGTCAAATACTTTTTCATAGGCTATATTATAATTCATTTGATGTTATCTAATGCATTTTTAGCCTTAGTCATGGTCTAATAGGTTTATTTATCATTTTGAGTCTTTTAGTGGGCTTTTAAGCATCATAAATGCAAGTGGCACAGTTCCCAAGGTGACCATGTGTCATTTTTTCCTTTAAAATATCCAATAAGTCAATTTAACTATCAATGATGTTAGTTTCATCAGAATATTATGGTTTGTCTAATTGAAATCCAAGAAACCAACTGAAAAAGGGAGCATTTGACACTTGTACGACCCATGGGGAAGTGTGCCACATGGGAGAAGATCATGGAAGGCATCTTCACCTTCCTAAAACTCATATCAATTTTTTTTTTCTATGTGAGTTCCATTTAAATCCAAAACCGTTCTACTTCTTTTTTACATTTATAGACATACAAAAGTGACTTTTAGTTTTGTGCTTAGTACAAATAGCTCAAGGAGTTTTAGGATAAATGATTTTGAATGATGATATTACACTCATAGAACTTAATTTAAATATTAATAATGCAAGTTTTTATTAACTGTGCTTTATGAACCATCCTCATGAAGTGGACTGTATCTTTTTGCTAGCTATTTCATCCTATAGGTTTTACTCCATTTTGGTTAAATATGTATGAACCAGTTGGTGATGTTGACTATAGATGATGTTGGATAACTCATAAAATGGTATACATTCTTATTTTCATGTTTCATAATGTTTTGATGAGCAATTCAATCCATGTTGTAGGAAGGTGTCACCACTGTGAAGTTTCAATCAATTCTACCTTATTCCAGAGTGTTGGTATTCTATAGAGGATTCATGTGCTTTTAATATGGTGTTACATATGTCTCTAAGTCATATTATAACCTCTTCCCATGTTGGTTCCACCATATCATTCTTTGAGAAAATTCCCATCTTGTCATTTTCCATTATCAACTTTTGCCCAATTTCACTTATAGTCACCTGTATAAGCTTATTTATCCTATCAATGGAGTTGTAATTAGAGTGTGTTAGTTATCCAAGTCATAAATATATGAGGATAGTCCACTTGGATGCTTGGGAAAAGTACAAGTTTTATCAAATGCTCATTCAACATGCCAAACAGTCATGAGATGCCTCTGCTTGCTCTATTCCACATATATACAGGTGATTTTCATATTGAAAAAGATGTTATTCACCTTATTTTCAGATGTACCTAGTGGAAATCATGAATTTTAATAAGTTTAAAATTATTTTTGGCTGCCCACTAGGCCTTTTATCAATCCTTGTTTGTCTATTCCACACTCACTGCCTACATACAACCAATGCACACATACATGGGCCCTTTTGCTGACATCATACTATGAGGTGGGAAGGTTGATGTGTGTTCCAACCTATTAGTATTGTTAAAAATTTAATTTTAGATCTCAATAAGTGTATAAAATTCAAAAGTAGAAGTATCTTGCATACTGCCAAAAATTCCCTACTTCATTGCCTATGTGTCAAAATGCCTATCTACAAGTATATCACAAAACCTTGAAATTCTTGTATAGAGATTTTACACATGGAGGGAAATTTATTTTTGATTATATTATGTGAATTTACCATATCATACCTATATAGGGTGTCAAAAATAAAAATAAGGTATAAATCAAGTTGAAGAGAATAAGGACAAAATTTTGGGATCAAATCCCTAAAATGAGGAAATAGAGGTCAAGGGGATTTTTGTGGACATATTAAAACATGGTGGTAAAGGGTTTTAAGGAATATAAATTGGTTAAAATTATTTAATATAGTATATATAAGACCTATACCAAATATTAGGGTCATAAAGTGAGGAGAGGATGGAAGTTTAGAGCCTTAAAGTTACCTTAAAACACACTGAAATCTTGCACTAGCATATACAAGTTTGAAGTTGTAAATGGTTTTTTGACATCTTAAGAATAAAATAGGATAAAAAATCATTACTAGGATGGTTAAATTGGTTTAATGACACACAAATTTCATGAATTACATCAATTTAAGTTCATACATGGCTTTCCAAATAATATGGCCACCTACAGGTGTCCACACAGGGAAATAGACACCTACATCAGGACAAACAAACAATGACTCAGACTGTGTGCTTTAATGTTTTTTTAGTCCATATAAGGTGATTAAAAGGTTAATATAGATAATTTGTGATATAATTTGATTAAGGAAGGTCCTCATGTATTATAACCAAGTTCAAATGAACAAATGCACACCTATGGCAAGGTCTAAAAGATAGGGGTCTTAGTTAGAGTAGTGGAGGACTCATTTATGAACCAAGGTGCATGTAGAGGGACAATGAGAGGTTAAAATGATGAATTAAACCTATATACACCTTATACATAGACATTATGAGCTTCATAAGATCTGAATAAATTAAAGGAAACCTATACAGACCTTTTGAAACCCTTTATGCACCTATAGTAGGGTATAGTCTTGGTGAAGGTTAGGCAAGAGATGAAATTGTCTAGGGAGAAGAAGAGGGTTAAAATTAATTAAAAATGTCTCATGATTGGTCAAATTTTTTTTGACACAAACCTCAATACTTTTCCAAGTTGATCATCTACTCTTCCTTCTAACCAAAGTTATCATTCCGTACAGTTGCTCTAAGAAACCTCTTTGCTCAATAGATGAATATGAGGAATTCAAAGAAGAGGAATGTTTTGGGTTGAATACCAAGATTTATTATAAATAATTGGATATGGTTAACATTTTTAATAATCATATGATCATTTTTTTATCTTGGAGAGGTCACTCTTAGGTGGATTCGAGAAAAATGCATGAAAACACAGTTTTTAAAGGCCTTTTTGGGCATTTTAGGCTAGTTAAGTACTTAAATAAAGTAATTAAGATAAAAAATTTGGTAAAAATTATCATTAGTACAAAATAAAACTAAAAAAATATTCAATTTTCCTTGGGGAATAGGGATATACCTCACTATTTTGTCTTAGAGGTTAGCGAGTCAAGGAAAACCATATTTTAACAAAACAAGCTAATGAGGCCAAAAAGGGATAAATAAATTAATGGAATATTTTTTAAACCTATATAATACTTTTTTTAGGTGTATTAAATTAAAATATATTATAATAAATACTAGTTAAATCTCATACCTTTCAATATGACCAAAATACCCTTACACATAGTCCAACTAGACAAACTTTCACTAGGCCTAGTTGGTGAATGAGAGAAAAGGATGAAGAGGAGTGATTAGGAGGTTATGTGATGGTTTTAAAAGATTTAATAAAACATTAATAATCATGATATAACACCCCAACCATGAGATATAAATTCAAGTATCTCAAACTTGCAAGGTACATGTTAAACCCATTAGGCCTTGAAGGGACCTAGAGTCAATTGGGGGTCCATCTTCATTTATAACTCTTGGTGGGATATTAATATGATTTTTAAATGTTAGGGAGATTTAATTATACATGTTTTAACTTTTATTATGCATATGAACCTAAAATAAATATAATTCTAACTCTGAGATAGTCCAAGCATGCAACAAGGGTAGAAACAAGCTCGATGGGGTGACTTCAAGTGTTCACATCTCCTCTAAGAGTTTTCATGGGAAAAAAAGAAGTTTGGAGGGGTTAATAGGGTCCCTAAAAATCAGGTTTTTGAAATTTTTTGGCAAGTTTAACCTCATAACTTTATGAACAAAGCTTAAGACTAAAAAATAACCAAAACCCTATTAAAACCTTAGTCAAGACCCGATGAAGAAAACAAGCTTGGAGAGATATCTAGATGACTTAGTTTGACAATGAAATATATTTAAAATTTTATATTACTCACTTAGGATTCATCCCATATTTTTTATTTGTATGAAATTGTATGGATAGGGTGAAAAATAGGGTATTTTTTACCATTTTGTGTATTTTGTAAGATCTAGGAGGTTCCAAGAGATGAAATCAAGTTTGGAGGAAATATATAGACTTATTATAATTTAATATTTACATTTAATTCATAGGAAAAAATTATAAGTGTTAAAAAAATAGCTCTCATCTCAGCTAGTCAAAACTAGCATTGTGAACACAATGGTGAGAAGGGTGAAAACTTCAAGTGAGAGCCTTTTTAAGGTGTACCTGAGCAGTCTAAGGCCATAAAGAGTCTTGAAAAGTGTCATAAACTACCTCCAATGTATTTTATTGGAAAAATAATTGTAATTTTGAGGCCAAGTGTGAGGGGTGACATAAAAGAGGAGTTTTTTAGATTGTAGACAATGATGGCATCCTTCCAAGAGTTTATGGATGAGTAGGACTAAAACCAATGCATGGAAAGGAATTTATGAAATTATTCCCTCTCATCCAAATCATTAGACCTATCCATATTCAGTTTTGGGATGTTCAAACAAGTCCAAATCATGAAGGTAGTTTTCTGAGCTAGAATGAGGAGTCTCATGCCATTTTTCATAAGTTTCATGACTTTTATGGACATTTAGACCTCATAACATTGCATGGTTAATTTAAAATATATTTATAATGAAAATTTAACCTTTTTTAATTAGCTTGATAGGTTTACAATTGATCTTTATACTTCCCTTGTCTCGCCCCTCTCCCAAATGCTTTAAATATTAACCTTTTTAGCTCTTTTTGGAAGCCTTCATTGGTTGATGGTCAAACCCTAGATAATTTTTTAATTTAATGTATCTTGAATCAATAAAACAAGTTAATTTGCCTACCTACATCATGTATAATTTAGTGTTGTTGTAATCTTGTCGGTCTTGTCTAGTAGAAGATGATCTTTTCTAGCATGTTATCCTTGATTGTTCACCAAGTGTGCAGAAGATTAATTGTTATAGGTTTTTATTAGTGTTGTCTTTAAAAGTGTATAAGTTTATTAGAAGTGATTCATGAATATATTCTCCTAATGAATCATTCATTACCATCCTAAGTATCAAAATACCTTTTGAACCTAGCTTATGAAACATTGATGTAACAATTTGTCTTGTGTTGTGAGTTTTGTGTGAAGAAGGCTTTATTTTGATCTGAGTAGTATAATTTAAGTAATTATGAGGAAATTAAATATTATTTCATCACTTTTTAGTTTTCTTAGTTTGTCTTCTTAACCCTTTTCATACCAAGTTGAGAAATAGGAGAGTGTTTCAAAGAGTGAATCAAGGGAACTAGCCCTTCTAGAGATTCATCTCACCAAATTGTTACCCATAGCAAGAGAGATGCTTAAATTATGCCACTTGGATGAGGATATATAGGAATCTTCTCAAGGGGTGAAAATATAAGTGACAACATTTTTTTGGTATGCCTAATGAGACTCTAAGTCCTAGAAGATTATCCAAGATTGGTACTTGTCTTAGTATAGTTACTGCTACAAGAACATCTACATTCAGTACTTGGTGACTCCACTAAGTTTTTAACTCTTTGGTTACTGATCAGTCCTTAATTTCCATACCAAATGTGACCATTAGGTCTGCTACTAAAGGTATACCCTTTGAGTTTGTGCAATTGCCTTTATATTCTATCGAAAGCTTCAAATTTGTGAATACTCATCCTTATTCAAGAGAGTTGGTGTTTAATAAGTCCAAGTTCCTACTAAGTTAAACCTCTAATAACCATAGTATGCATTCTAAGAGGGCTATAAACTAGCCTTTTATAGCCTTAATTAGATCATATTCTTTGAATCTTGCTTAATATGAACAAATTCTTGGTGCAACCCTTAAGAGTGTTCCATATTTTAGTAGAGAAAGTCCTATTACTCCCATTGAACATATTAGAAACATAGAAAGCTTCTACAACAATCATAATACAACCTAAGAGAATGTGGGTATTAGGATATTAGCATTGTCTTTCAAAGGGAAAGCTTTAGATTGGTATGGGACTCTACTTGAAAATTCCATTACTTCCTGGGATGAACTAGGAGATCTATTAACTAAGAGGTTTGGAGAGAAGAGTGACTATCTATCACTAGCTGATCAATTGACCACTATCAAGAGGGATCCTCAAGATTTTATGTAAGATTTTAACACTAAATTTAAAAATACATGGGATAGGATCCCAACCCTTGTGAGACCTACCCCAAATTATGCCTTCTTGTACTATCTAAAAGTATTTTATAGTGATGTATCCATGATTATCTAATCCATGGGTGGGAATACAATAATTGTTACCTATGAGATATCCATTAATGTTGAGAATTATCTTGTTTAAGTAGGGAAGATTGATCTTAGACCACCAATGCCATTATTCCCTGATTTGTAGCCTCCTGGTCAAGTTGCATTACCTACCTTAGCTCCTTTGCCTAGTCAAGAAAAGTTTGCCCTTGCCCTTACCAATGAGATTCATGAAGTCAATATCTTGTTTCAAAGTGTTACTAATGAATTGGTTTCTCTTAAAAGGAAAAAATCTTAAATTTATAGGCCTTACTAATCCAATAATCAGCTTGGGTAAGCAAATATGCCTCCTTTTCAAGGTAATGTTCAAGGACAAGGTCAAATCACTCAAGCTAGACCTTACCAAATTTATAATCCTAATTCCCCATCATCCTCTAAATATCTTATTCCCACTCAAAATAATTTTATTCAAGAATAACCATGTTAGCCTTCCTATGACCAACGTCAAGGCCAAGTTTCATATGCTAATGAAATGCCTAATAAAGCCATGACAATGCACGGTAGTCAAACACATCAAGTTTTTACTTTTGAGGTTCCAATGAAAAATGAAATGCAAAGTGGAATGGAAAATGGACAAACAAAATCTGATTCTACTCTTATAAATCATTTCTAGGGAGAGTTTTATGCCATCAATTATTTGGGGAATTTAAGTAATGTGAATGCTAGTGTATCCTCTAACACTAGGTTTAAGAAGAGGGTTGTTGAAGAGACATAAGGGGTTAATAAAGGACATATTTTTACTCCTAAATAATCTCTAATGGTGGGTGGGTCTAACTCTGATCTTAAGGTTCAAGAAGATTAGAAGTTTCAGAATTCAAGGCCATATCCTACACATCCACCTTCACAAGCTACACCACAAGGTACTATTGCTTCTAAAGAGCCTCTTAAGTTGAGCAATCCTTATATCAATGTTGTGGATCAGATGAATAAGTTACACATGAATATTTAATTTTGGTATCAATTGAAAATATTGGGACAAAAAGATATGATTCAAAAGGAATTGCAAGGACTAGGTAAGCAAGTTAGATCATCTAGGATTGAAAATGTTGTCTTAGTGAATGGAAGTCAGCCCATGGATGGAAAAGTGAAGAAAAGTAATAAGAATCCTCATTTTTATGTATCTTTGATCATTGGTGATTGATTAGTTCACAATTTCATTATAGATATTGGGGCTAGTACTTTAATTATGCCCAAGTCAATAATGGATAAACTAGGTCTCAAGTATGAACCAATGGCTAAAGGAGTCCTACAATTGGATAGATCACTAGAAAAGACCTTGGGAGTAGTCAAAGATTTGAATTTGATTTTACATGCTTGTCCTAATTTTTATATCCCTCATGATGTGGTTGTGGTAGATGTACCCCCATACTTTACTCTTTGTTTGTAAGGATAGTTTATAGCCAAGATAGGTGGATACTTGGCAGCCAATTGGTCCTATATGGTTTTTAAGAAAAAGTATGGTACTAAGGTGAATATTCAATAAGATATTATTCATCACAATAATTTATATCCCTATATGCCTAAAGTTTCAAATGTCAATAATGCAATTCTTGATGAGGAAGAGATTCACATGGACCAATCTCCAACCTTTTCTCTTGAAGGAGTTTCTAATTTGTATTTAAATGAATGGGGAGTTAAGCATTATGAGCATGATTGTTAAAAATTCATAGAGTAAGCTAGTCTTGGAGTGTATTGCATTCATGAAGACTCTTTCATGCCAAACTTGATGAAGCCAAGTGAAAACATGGATGGTTTATGGCAACTATTATTTGATGGATCTAGAAGCAAAGTTGGGGTAGGTGGTGGAGCAATGTTGGTTTCTCCATCCAAGGAAAGGTACCATTCCAATTTCAAATTTCAATTATCTTGTAATTTTAATGTGACAAAATATGAGGCCCTTATTCATGGACTTGAGTGGGCTAGGAAAAAATGTGTGAAAGAGTTGCAAGTGTATGGTGATAGTGAGTTAGTTGTGAATCAAGTAAGGGGCCAAAATTTGGCTAAAAAATCTTTGATTAAGTCCTATAAGCATAGAGTGTGGGATCTTGTGTAATATTTCCAAGCCTTCAACATATAATATATCCCAAGAGAAGACAACAAACATGCTGATAGGTTAGCAGATAATAGAGCTTGGTTTGATGTTCCAAAGGGGATAAGAGAAGATAAAAACTAGCCACATCTCAAGGTGATTGTAAGGCCCTCTATACTTGATAATGTCACTAATTGGAAAGTATTTTATAGTGACCAAAAAATAGCACTTTTTCTACAAGAGGAGGTTGAGTTTTTTTCCAATAATCAGTCCAAACTATAACAACAATATGGAGGGAAGATTGTACAATCGAAAACAAACAAGCTCCCTAAAGACTTAGTCACACTTGAGAGTATCTTCAATGATGATGATCAATTGAAGAAAGAGAAGGTAAGAATGTATACTGTGAAAGAAAACTATGAGCTTAAAAATATTCAAAAATAAGTTTCTTGATCTTGGGAAGGTATATAATAGTGAAGAGAAACATGTTTTCATTGAGTTATGCCAGGAATTTTATGATGTCTTTGCATTGGAAGATAGTGATTTAATGGGATTCAATCCAAACTTAGCTCAAAATACCATAGAGATAGATGATAATTCTAAGCATATCAATCAAAGACAAAGGCCAATCAATCCTAAGATTTAGCCTCTCATGAGAAAGGAGCTTACAAAGTTGATTGAGTCTAAGATCATTTTTCCTCTTAAGCATTCATCTTGGTTGGAAAACTTAGTCCCTATAAGGAGTAAGAATGGATAAATCAGGTTATGTGTTGATTTTAGGGACTTGAATAGAATTTACTTAAAGGATCATTGTCCTCTTCCTTCCATGGAGTATATTTTTCAAGTTATGGCAGGTAGTGAAAGGTTCTCACTCCTTGATAGATACTCAGGGTATAATCAGATTTTGGTAAAGGAAAGTGGCTAATATAAGACAAACTTTACTAATAAATGGGGTACACATGATTATAATAAAATTAATTTTGGATTTTCTAATTTTGGAGCTACATTTCAACGTGCAATGGATATGATTTTTCAAGGTCTAATAAATGACATTGTGTTGGTATATCTTGATGATATCACAGTTTTTTCTAAGGATGCAAAGGATCATTTGAATCATATTAGGTAGATTTTTGAGAGATGTAGAGAGTTTGGGATATCTCTTAACCAAAATAAATGTGTGTTTTTTGTCCATGATGGAAATTTTTTATGACACATTATCTTGAAGAAGGGCCTATCCATAGATCTTGAAAGGGTGAGTGCAATCTTGGCGTTGGCTTTACTTAAACATAAGAAAGGTTTGTAAAGTTTCTTTGGAAAAATAAATTTTATAAAGAGGTTAATTCATGATTTTTATAATTTAGTCAAGCCTCTAACCTATATGCTAAGGAAATATGAAGTGTTCACTTGGACAAGAATAAGGAAGGATAGTTTTGAAGAGATTGAATAAGCTATTGCCCAAGCTCTAACCCTTGCAAGTCATAATTGATCAAAGAAATTCAAATTGTATACCTTTATAAATGATGATGTAAATTTTTCCATGCTCACTTAATCAAATAAAGAAAACTTGGAGTAGCCTATTGCCTTCTTTAGTTAAGGATTGGAGGGTTATGAGGTAAGATACACCTATGTAGAGAAGCAAGTACTTTCAATTGTTATAAGTTTAAAGAAGTTTAGGAATATGTTGTATAAAAAAAAGATTCATATATTGGTACCTCATCCTAGTGTTAAATACTTCCTTTTGAGTATATATTTGAATTAAAATACGGTTAGTTGGATCACAAAAGTGATGGAGAATGATGTAGAAATCAAGACAACCAAGCTAGTGAAAGGAAAGGGGTTATGTGAGCACCTTGCTTCAGATTTGAAAGAAAAAAAGTTTTTTTAGCCCTCCATGATGACCCTATGATAGATGCATCTTCATCAATGATGAGTTGGACACAAGAAATAATTCATTTTCTTCAAATTGGGGAGTGTCCACAAGGCTTAGATAGAGCTAAAAGAAGGTACTTCATATTACAATCTATTCCTTATGTACTTGTTGATGGAGTGTTGTTTAGGAAGGAATTCTCAGGTGTGATTTTAAGATGTGGTGAATCAGATCAAGTTGAGAAAATATTACTTGAGTTTCATGATGGACCAGATGGTGGTCACTTTGCTCCAAGAACCATAGTTGATAAGATTATGAGAGCTGGATATTTTTGGCCTAGTTTATTCAAAGACACCCATGATTGGGTAATGAAGTGTAAAAAATGCACTCTCTTTGATGGTAAAAAAAATATTTTAGCCTTTCTTATTCATCAAATATAGGTAGACCAAGCTTTTATGCAATGGGGTCTAGATTTCATAGGCCTAATCAACCCACCTTCTAGTGCTAGCCACAAGTGGGTGTTGACTGCTACAGATTAATATACAAGATGGGTGGAGGCTATATCTCTCAAGGAAGCAAATGAAATTTTAGTTCTAGATTTCTATGAGGGCATAATGATAAGGTTTGGGGCTCCTTTAATAATAATTTTAGACAATGCATTGGTTTTCCTTGGAATAAAGACAAGTGAGTGAAATTTGAAACATGGAATTTATCTTAACACTTCCTCCAAATATTATCCACAAGGGAATGGATTAGTTGAGTCCACCAATAAAAATATAATTAGGATTATCAAGAGGACCATGGAAGAGAATCAAAGAACTTGGCATTCCAAGTTGAAAATAACTCTTTGTGTTGATAGAATCATCCCCAAGAGAGTAATTGGATACTCACCATATACACTTTTTTATGGGAGAGAAGCTAGACTACCTATTTCACTTTAGCTACTAGCCTTGGATCTCACTTATTAGCTAGATTTGATGGAAAATGAAATCATGGAAGTTAGGTTGTGTGAGTTGATGGAGCTTGAAGAGATAAGAGATAGAGCTATGCAAACTATGAGGGCTCATCAAGATCAAATAAAGAGATAATTTGACAAGAAATAAATGCCAAGAAGCTTCCAAGAGGGACACATTATTACAAATTTGGATGAAGATAGCACTAAGCTTAGAAGACACACAAATTTTGATGCTTTATAGAGTGGCCCTTATATCATCACTCAATGCAAGCAACACAATGCTTTCCAACTTTCAAAGTTGGATGGAGAGGAAATTCATATCCAAATCAATGGGATATATCTCAAACATTTATACTAAGGTTTTCTTCTATCCTTGTACATAGTTGTTATTTTCCTTGTTTTCTCTAAGTGCTTATGCACATGCCCGAGTCTTGTTTGTGTCTTACTTTGTCTTTTGTTTGCTTGGTGTGTTGTGGTTGTTTTATGTGTGTTTTAGGGAAATTCCTTGCCATTTTTCTTCAAGAAATCATTGAATCCATTGGCCCATGATAGGATAAGGCCACTAATCTTTAGTATAACAGGCATACTACCCCTATGAGTCACCATTTTGTTGAACAAATTTGACTTTAGGTCAAATTTTGACCCCTTTAGATAAAAAACTTGGTTTTTTATATTTTAAAGCATAAAATCCTTTATCATAATATATATTATAATTAATTTTATGTTATCTAATGAATTTTTATCCTTAGTCATGGTCTAATAGGTCTATTTATCATTTTGAGTCTTTTAGTGGGCTTTTAAGGGTCATAAATGCAAGTGGCATAGTTACCAAGGTGACCATGTGTCATTTTTACTTTAAAAAATCTAATAATTTAGTTTAAATATTAGGGATGTTAGTTATATCAGAATATTATAGATTGTCTAACTAAAATCCAAAAAACCAATTGAAAAAGGGAGCATTTGGCACTTGTACGACCCTTAGGGAAGTATGCCATGTGGGAGAAGATCATGAAAGGAATATTAACCTTCCTAATACTCATATAAACATTTTTTTTCTCTGGAAGTGCCATTTTAAATCCAAAACCATTTTACTTCTTTGCATTTCTAAACATATATAAGTGACTTTCCAGTTTATGCTTAGTATGGATAACTCAAGAGGTTTCAAGAAAAATGCTTTTGAGAGATGATATTACATTAAAATACCTTAATTTACATATCAAGAGTGAAATTATTGATTAATTTTCCTTTATGAACCATCCTCATGAAGTGTATTATATCTTTCTGCTAGTTATTTCATGCACCCTATAAGTTTTGCTCCATTTTTGTCAAATATGTATGAAAAAGTTGGTGATTTTGAATCTAGAGGATGTTGGATACACTATTAGATGGTATCCATTATTATTTTCATGTTTCATGATGTTTTGATGAGCAATTCAGTCTATGTTGTAGGAAGGTGTCACCACTGTGAAGTTTCAGTCAATTATGCCTTGTTCTAGAATGTTGGTCTTCTACAAATATTTCATGTAAGTTGAAGATGGTTTTACATAGGTATTTATGTCATATGATCACCTCTTCCAATTTTTGTTCCACCATATCATGCTTTGGGAAAATTCCCATCTTGTCATTCTCCATTGTCAACTCTTTGTCTAATTTCACTTATTGTCACCTATATAAGCTTGTTTATCCTATCTATGGAGTTTTATTCAGAGTGTGTTAGTTACAAAATCTATAAATAGATGAGTATAGTCCACTTGGATGCTTGGGAAAAGTAAAATTTTGATCACATGCTCATTCAACATGCCAAATGGTCATGAGATGCCTTTTCTTGCTCTATTCCATATATATGCAGGTGATTTTCACATTGAAAAATATGTTCTTCACCTTGTTTTCAGATTTACTTGGTGGAAATAATGAATTTGAAGAATTTTACAATGATTTTTGTCTACCCACTAGGCCTTTTATCCATCCTTGTTTCTCTATTCCACATTTACTGCCTACATACAACCAATACACACATACAAGGGCCCTTTTACTAACATCATACTGGGAGGTGGGAAGGTTGATGTGTGTTACAACCTATTAATATTGTTAAAAGGTGCATTGTATCTCTTAATAATCATATAAAGTTCATAATCAATAGTATCTTGCATACTACCCAAAATTCCCTACTTCACTACCTATGTGTGAAATTGCCTATCTACAAGTATATCATAGAACCTTAAAATTCTTGTATGGAGATTTGACACATGGAGGGAAATTTATTTTGGATTATATTATGTTACTCAAACATATAAGACCAATATAGGGTGTTAAAAAGACAAATAAGGTATGAATCATGTTGAAAAGAACAAGGACTGAATTCTGGGATCAAATCCTTAAAATGAGGAAACAAAGGTCAAGGGGATTTTTGTGGACATCTTAAAACATGGTGGCAAAGGGTTTTAAGGAATATAAATTGGTAAAAATTATTTACTATGGTATAAAAAATACCCATTCCAAAGATAAGGGTTATAAAGTGAGTAGAGGATGGAAGTTTAGAGCCTTAAAGTTACCCTAAAACACACTGAAATCCTACACTAACATTTACAGGTTTGAAGTTGTAAATGGTTTTTTGACATATTAAGAAGCAAATAGGAAAAAACCTCATGAATAGGATGGTTAAATTGGTTTATTGACACAAAAATGGCATTAAGGACATAAATGGAAGTTCATATATGGATTTTCAAACACTATGACCACCTATAGGTGTCCACACATTGGGAAATAGACACCTACAACAGGACAAATAAATAGTGACTTAGACTATGTGATTTGATGGTGTTTTAGTCCATATAAGGTTATTATAAGGTGAATATAGGTAATTTATGATTTAAGGTGATTCAAGTAAGGTCTTCATGTATCATAACCAAGTTCAAATGAACAAATGCATACCTACAGGAAGGGTCTAAAAGGCAGGTGTCTCAATCAAAGCAATGGAGGACTCATTTATGAACCAAGGTGAATGTGGAGGGATAATGGGAGGTTGAAATTATGAATTAAACCTATATACACCTTATTTAGGTCCATTATGAGCTTCATAATATCTGATTAAAGAAAAGGAATCCTATACAGACCTCTTGAAACCCTGTATGCACCTGCAACAGGGTATAGTCTTGGTGAAGGTAAGGTAAGAGATAAACTTATCTACAGAGAAGAAAAGGGTTAAAATAAATTAAAAATGGATCATGATTGGTCAAAAGGATTTTTACACAAGCCTCAATACTTTTCCAAGTTGATCATCCACTCTTCCTTCTAACCATAGTTATCAGTCTGTATAGTTGATCCAAGAAACCTCTTTTCTCAATAGATGAATATGAGGAATTCAAAGAAGAGGAATGTTTTGGGGTGAATAGAAAGATTAAGAAGCATTAATTGGATATGGGTAACATGTTTAATAATCTTAGGATAATTTTTTTATCTTGGAGAGGTCACTCTTAGGTGGATTTAAGAAAAATGTAAGAAAACATGCTTTTAGAGGCCCTTTTTGGGCATTTTGGGCCGATTAAGTACATAAATCAAGGAATTAACATAAAAAATATTGTAAAAATTATAATTAATACCTCATAAAACTAAAAAAATATTAAATTTACCTTGGGGAAGAGGCATATACCTCACTAGTTTATCTCAGACGTCAGCTAATCAAGGAAAACCAGGTTTTAGCAAAGCAAGCTAATGAGGCCAAAAAGGGATAAATAAATTTATGGAAGGTTTGGGAAACCTATATAAGAATATTTTTAGATTTATGAAATGAAAATATATGATAATAAGTAATAATTAAATCTAATACCTTTCAAGATGACCGAAATACCCTTGCACATAGTCCAACTAGACAAATTTTCACTAGGCCTAGTTGGTGAATGAGAGAAAAGGATGAAGAGGAGTGATTATGAGGTTATGCGATGATTTTAAAATATTTAATAAATCAAGAATAATCATGAGATATAAGAATAACCATGAGATATAATTTCAAGTAGCTCAAACTTACAAGGTACATGCTAAACCCATTAGGCCTTGAAGGGACTTAGAGCCAATTGGGGGTCCATCTTCATTTATAAATCTTGGTGGGATAGTCAGATGATTTGGAGATGTTAGGGAGATATAATTAGAAATTTTTTAACTTTTATTATTTAGAGGAACCTGTAGGAAAGCTAATTCTACCTATGAGATAGTCCAAGCATGCAAAAAAGGTAGAAACAAGCTATATGGGGTGACTTCAAGTGTTCACATCTCCTCTAAGAGTTTGCATGGGAAACAAAGGAGTTTAGAGAAGTTAGTAGGGTACATAAAAATCATTTTTATGACATTTATTTTAAATTTAAATGTTATAACTTTATGAACAAAGCTTAATACTAAAAACTACCTAAAACCCTACTAAACCCTTAGTCAAGACCCAATGGAAAAAATGAGCTTGGATAGCTATCCAGATGACATAGTTTGACCATGAAATATATTTGACCTTACATAGGACTCACTCAAGATTCCTTACATACTTTTTATTTGTACGGAATTTTATGGATAGGGTGAAAAATAGGGTATTTTTGACCATTTTATGTGTTTTGCAGGTTTTAGGAGGTTCCAAAAGATGCAATCAAGTTTTTAGGAAATATATAGACTTTTTATAACTCATTATGGAAATTTAATACCTAGGAAAAATTTATAAGTGTTCAAAAAATAGCTCTCATCTCAGCCAATCAAAATTGGCATAGTAAACACCATGGTGAGAAGGGTGAAAACTTCAAGTGAGAGCCTTTTTAAGGTGTACCTAAGTAGTCTAAGGCCATGGAGAGTATTTTAAAGTGTCATCCACTCTCTCACATGTATTTTTATCGAAAAATGATACAAATTTTGAGGCCAAGTGTGAGGGGTGACAAAAAGAAGAGTTTTTTAGACTGCAGGTAGTGATGGCTCTCTTCAAGGAGTTTCCAAATGAGTAGGACTACAACCAATGCATGGAGAGGTATGTCTATCCCTAGTTAGTTGTGGGATGTTCAAGCAAGTCCAAATCATGAAAGCAATATTTAGAGCTAGAATGAGGAGTTTCATGCCATTTTTCATAAGTTTTATGACTTGTATGGACATTTTGACCTCCTAACATTACATGGTTCATTTCACATCTCTTTATCATGTAAATTTAACCTCTTTTCTCATCTTTATATGTGTCCAAGTGACCTTTAGACTTCCCTTGTCTCTCCCCTCTCCCAAATGCTCAAATATTGACTCTTTTAGCTCTTTTTGGTAGCCTCTATTGGTTGATGGTGAAACCCTAGCCAATTTTATACTTGAATATCTATTGAATCAATAAAACAAGTAAATTTTCCTACTTACATGATGTAAAATTTAGTGATGTTACAATATTATTGGTCTTGTCTAGTAGAAGATGATATTTTATAGCATGTTATCCTTGATTATTCACCAAGTGTACAAAAGAGTAATTGTTATAGGTTTTTGTTAGTGTTCTCTTTCAAGTGTATAAGTGTATTAGAAGTGGTTCATGACTATATTCTCCCAAGGAATAATTCATTACCCTCCTAAGTATAAAAATACCTTTTAAACCTAGCTTATGAAACATTGATGTAACAATCTATCTTGTGTTGTGAGTTTTGTGTGATGAAGGCTTTGTTTTGCTCTAAGTAGTATAATTTTAGTCATTAAGAGGAAATTTAATATTGGTGCATCACATTTTAGTTTTCTTAGTTTGTATTTTTAACCCTTTTCATACCAAGTTTATACAAAGGAGAGTGTTTCAAAGAGTGCATAAAGGGAACTAGCCCTTCTAGAGATTCATCTCACCAAATTAATACCCACAATAAGAGAGATGTTTCCATTGTGCCACTTGGATGAGGAGAGAAATGCATCTCCTCAAGGGGTGCAAATCCAAGTGACAATAGTATTATTTTAATTTATGGTATTTTTAAGCATTCCTTTACTCTATTATTTATTTTTTAATTAATCTACATTTTTTTGTCTTGTAATATTTTATTTTATTATCTTTCTTTTTAAAACCTTTTCAGCAAACATTCTTGTTTCTTTGGATTAATTAAAAAACTGTTTTAGTCATTTTACTTTGAGTATTTAATTATTATTATTTTTTAGTTTGTCACTAGTTTTTCTTTCTTTTTGGTTTTTTCCTTTTCAACATGTTATTATTCATTTTATACAGTTATTTTTGTTGTTAGCTTATTGTTTCATTCTTTCATTATTTTTATAATTTTTATTTGAATTGTTTTTGTGAATAATTATTTTTCATAATTTCTTAATTTATTTTATTTTATAAAGTTTCTCTTTTTTTCACATTAAAAATTTAAATTTATTTCTCTTTGTTTTCAAATTCTCTTATTCTTTTTGGTGGCCATCCCTTATTTTACACCTTCATCCTTCACCCATTTCTTGTATTGCATATATTTATTTATGAAACTAGATTTTTTTTTCTTATCCAAGTATTGGTTTCATTCTTTTCTTCCTTAAAGATGGATTTACTAGTGAAATATAAAATGTTGTGTAACAATAATTTTATGCAGTCAATTATAAAAGAATTCTACCATATTTTACAATGTGAAAAAATCAAACTCAAAAAAAAAAGTTGAATGTTTTTTTTTAAACTATAAAAAACAGTCTTGTGACATTAAATTATTGTATCAAATGGGTAGAGGCCATAATTTTGGTAAACAATTTAACATGAAATAAATCTAGATTCATATCTAAACATGTAGTCACCTAATTCAAGATCTCCAAATAGATCATTAATGATAGATATGGGAACTTAATAAATGCAATTATAAAGTAGCTCAAATTAGAATTCAAGATTTTTCATTCTTTGATCTAATATTTATTATTTTATATCAATGCTTAGGCTTGATCAAACAACAAAGTTAATATTTCACTAATTTAGAAATTTTTCAAAATTATGGAAGCATAATGGGAGCTGAGATTGCTAACAAGACTATAGGCCTATAGAACATTGTATAAGATGATGTTAGGTCACACTACATTCTAGTTGATGTAGAAACAAAAGTTATCATATGTATGAAATACATAGTGCAAAGCCTTCATAGTGTGATAGAGTTCAAAACTAGAGATCATATTGACTAAAGGATCAATTTTTACTACTGAATAAATAGGGCAAGATGAGAAGTAATATGAAGTGGATGAACAAGATCATGCAGAGAGGAGATTAGCTTGGAGATGGGAGTTTCTTAATATTTTTATCTACCAAGTGTCTGCCTTGGAGCCTTAGTGTTAATCTTCAATGGAAGAAGTGAAATTAAATAAAGAATGTTACACAAGTGCAAAGGCCTCTAGTAGTTTGCAACTACTGTAATGATAACACTTGTGTAACCAATTGTGCCACCTTGTAAACCAATAATCCTGTAAAGTTTCACTCAAAGATAAATGAAAGGACAAGGAAGTGGAAATAAAGGGTCATAGACTTATCTAGAAG
Organism: Torreya grandis; assembly: GCA_037957365.1. NCBI lineage: Eukaryota > Viridiplantae > Streptophyta > Pinopsida > Cupressales > Taxaceae > Torreya > Torreya grandis. Next base: position 3,058,511 of record JARHVA010001210.1, on the reverse strand, counting down.
TCCATTTCACTTCACCATCTTTTTGACATTTTTACAAGTTTCATTCTCACCTAGTTCTATAATCACATGAGTTGTAGAGGTCACGAGGGATTAAAAAAAGTGAGGTATAAGCCATATATTATTACTCTTGTAATTATACAACTATGTTTTTATGTTTTATTTCTTTCTTAGTGATTGTATTAGTCATCCAGGTTAGTTTATAAATAATTTTGATAGTGGTATACTACATATTTGGTCTCCTTACAATGGATACATGACACTTACCCTTCAAGAGGTCATATATCGAGAACACCGCACTCCAATATCTGAATTTATCCATCTTGGTTTGCCATCACATCACTTGGTAGGATAGGATTTTTAGTTTCCTTGGTAAATTTACTCTCCAAAAAATTATTTAGGATAGCTTAATAGTAGCTTCTTATTTTATCATTACATTACAAATTTCATATCACATTGCTTTATTGCACTGATTTAACTTGCATAAGTAAATTTGAGAGTTTCAATATTATCTTATTCAAGACAATTACCTCAAATTCCTTTACATCCCTACATATCATTTATTTTTTAGTTGTAGTTTAGGTTTCATATATTTTATTTGAATTTTAGTTTACACATAGGTTGCATTCAAACAATTTGATGAAATTAATTTTCCATTATTCTTCATTTGTTATACATTTGTTAATCCTATTTGCTGATTTTTTTAGGCTTATTGAGGTCATTTTTATCCCTCTTACAATTCACTCATATTTTTAGTGTTCTATGGTACATAAATCACATTCTTTATTCCTCCTTTTGGGTGTCATTTCCTCTCTTTCTTGTCTTCACAATAATTTTTTTTCATTTTTTATTTCCAAGGCATATTAATTTATTTCTATTGCATCTAAATAGCTTACTTGAACATCTCTTCTCATTATTTCATTATTTTGTTTTTTATTCATAGCATGCAATTCTAGCATTTTAATCCTCATCTTAAAAACATCTTATAAACACCATTTTTATTGATACTTTAATATTTTTATCTCATAGATTTTTTGTTCTATTTTTTGGTTCATAGTTTGTAGTCCCCTTTTCATAAAACTTCCTTGATGTTTATGCTCCTTTAATATTTTTATCTTATTGATTTCAATTTTGTTTTAAGTCTTTCACATCTCTTTGGTTGTTATTTTGTCTTGTATATCATTTCTTTCAGATTATGAGCCTTGAATATTCATCCCAACTTGCTTTGTTTGCATCTCTTAGGTTGTTCTCTTTCTTTCATATCATCCAAATCAATTTTCATTTAATTATTCTTATCTTCCTTTGCTTGCACTATATTTCTCAATATATTTCGAGTCATTTATAGTTTTATTTGGATTTTTATATTACTGATCTTAGTTCATCTATTGAACATTCATGTTTTGCATATTAACTTACATAGATAACATTTGTAAACATTAGGAAAGTTATTTATTTTCATATCATCATTTCATCTATTTTACAGTCTCTTAGTTGCATTTTAGAATTTCCATACTATTATATTACTAACAAATATGTATTTAGGATTTAGAATAAATAATACTTTAACTGTATTAAAAAATATGTGTAAGGGAGGTAAATAGAATAAATAACACAAATAAATTGGCCTCTGATAATCAGAATGGTACATGGAGGTAATTGGGGCTGAGAAACATCTGCATAACTTGGACTGATAACATAAAATGTATACAAGGTACGAAATTAAGATTGAGAAGCATGAAAACAATTTGGGATGTGATGAATAAAAAACATATCAGGAAGGAAATGAGGTTTAGAATCCAACTAATTTTGACAATGATTATTATAAATATGTATAAATGAGGCCATTGTGGTTAAATAGAATTCAAGTTGCTTTGATCGTGATGAGTGAAAATGTGTCTAATTTAAGAAATAAAGATAGAGCACTAAATAAATTTGAATGTGATGATTATAAATGTGTATAAGTTAGGCAATCAGAATAGAGAAAGAATTGAACACCTTGGATGATGATAAAAAGTGAATAAAGATAGAAGCACCAAACTACTTTGAATGTGATGATTAGAAAGGTGTATAAGCTAGGCAATCATAATTGAATAGCTTGGATGACGATAAAAAAAGTTAATAAGAGAGGAAATTTGTATTAAGTAGCACATAAACATTTTAGATAGTGATAATCAAAATGATAACCGAGATTAAAAGGTGCAAAATTTATTTTGAATTTAATGATAAGGTGTTTAATGAAAGCAATCAAGACTGAGAAATGCAAAAACATGGATTGTGATGATAAAAAACACAAATAATATGGACTCTGAAGATAAAAACATATATAATGGAGGAAATTTTAATTGAATATCATGCACATGACTTGGACCTTGATTATAAAATGAGCATATAATTGTGGCCATCCTAATAGTGAAGTACCCAATTTACATGGACCATTATGATTAAAAATTCATAAATGTGAGATGATCAAAAAACACCTAAATAATTTGGATTGTAATGATCTAAAACATGTATAACCAACACAGTGGAGACTAAGAGGCACTCAATTAATTTGGACATTAATCATCAAACAATGTGTATTAATAAGTACACATATATGCACTAAGATAGTTTAAAAGACATAATGGTGGTAATTCTAGACTAGGTTCAAAAAACACATTTAGAACTTATATCATGTTAAGATAAAAGGATTTGCCTTAGCTGAGCATGAGTACAAAACCAATCACATTATATTTATAGATAATACAAACAAAATAATTTTAGGTGGTCAATAAAAGGATAGAAAAATTAGAGAAGTAACTGAAATTGAGAAGCATCCCCATACTATAAATAGGGATGATGGTTTCAAACTAAACCACTCATAAAATCTCTTCATCTACATGTTCAACCTCATTCTATTCTAAGTTTGGTCTTTTTACCTTATTCCATTTATTATTTTCTTTTATTATCAGTTGCCTTTGTTTGTTTATATTTATAATTTTGTTTTCAATTAATAATTTAATACACATAATATTTGCATCCTTTTAATGTTTTTAATTTATTTATTATCAAATTTTTATTTTTATTTAATTTAATTAATTTATTTTAATTTTAAATAATTTTTTATTTGATATAGTAAAAACTAGGTTTTATAGGGAGCCTAAAACCACCAAAATGCAGTAAAAAAAATTTAAATAGGCCAATTAAATGCTGAACAACCAAAATAGAAAAAAACTATAGTACTAAACCAAGAGCCAAAAAAATAGGAAAATAGAAATAAACTTAGGAGGAAAGTCCCTCTGGCAGGTCTTCAGCATCTTCAAGATTCTTCATCAGGATGTTTTGTTTTACCTTAGAAACCTTTGCCCGAGTGTGGTTCTTGAGACCTTCAGTAGCTTTACCAGGGAAGATCATACGGGGTCACTTTTGTCCTTTAACCTCAAAAGGAGATTGCTTTGGGGGGATCCCATTGGGGGACCTAGAGGGGGGGATCTTAAGGATTTAGGTGATTGAATAAGAGGGGACTGGGTGGGCTGGGCAGACTAAACAAAATCTTAAACCATGGACTCAACCTATCTTTGTAAAGAGTTCCAATCCTAAATGAGCTTGGAAAGGGCCATCCCTTCTTCTTAAACTTTGGATTTAAATTTATCTAGCTGTAATTTGTTTCTTTCCATTGCATCAATCAGAATGGATTTCCCTTTGTGGGTGGTCTCTGTTGGGGTACCCACCTAAAGTGAGATCGGCTTAGATTTAGGGATGAACAAGTTAAGGGGGAGTTTGTTATGAGGGGACTTGGAAAGGTAGAATTTGGGGGTGCATTCAGAGAATTGGTGGGATCTCAAGGTGGGATCCTCCACTAGGGAGTCCTCCTTAAATGTCGATCCCCAAGGGGAACCTCCTAATCGTGTAGGGCTTGGTCATTCTTGACAAGGAGAAGGATCAACCCTTGGTGGAGGATATTGTTAGAGTAATTAAATTGATGCAGAAAAACATTACTTTCAAGGGACTTAAGTAGAAAGAAAGGTAAAACTAATTTTGTATCCAATAAAATTATTTATTAACAAAAAGTAGTGGGAAAATATAAGAGTGTATTTACCTTCAAGTGTCATGTAGCGCATGACTTGAAGACAAATTTCGAGCCAATAGTGTGGGAGATATATCTATGGGAAGCCTTTATTATTAGTCTTTACAAAATCATTCATCTGGAAGAAGCGTTGCAATAGTTCTTGTTTTTTATTTGGTCTTTAAATGCCTTGGTGCCTTCACAAGACATATTGGTCACTTCGCCAATGTATTCCTCTAAAACAGTGATTCCAATTCTATGAATGGTCACTTTACATTTGTTCCAGGTCGTAAAAAAATTATGAGCAACCTCTACATTATGCTCCATGACTCACTCTATGAACTCAGTGAGTCCCCCCCCCCCCCCCCCCCCCCCCCCCCCCCCCCATTTTAGTTTCTTCTAAACTTTTTTTTAGCCGAGAACATTCGTATTTATATGTTTCTTTTTAATTTATTATCAAACATTTTATTTATTTATATTTATATTTTCATCTTTATTTGATTTTAATTTTAATTATTATTTTTCATAAATTTTATTTTTTTCATGTATTATTTTATTTTATGTTATTTAATACATTCGTTTAATACATTATTTATTTGTTTATTTATTTATTTATTATTTTAATTATACTTTTTTTTCCCTTAATATTTACTTATTATTATTAGTTTTAATCTTTATTTTCTTATTAAAATATTTTATTTTATTCTATTTATCTTTTAAACTTTTTTGTTTGTTTTTTTTCATTGGCTTTTCCTATTTCTTCTAATTAATTAAAAATCTTGTTTCAATTTATTTTTTTCAGTTTGTTACTAGTTTTTATTTCTTTTTGGTTGGGATCTTGTAATGATTCATTTATTATTTTTATTTTTGATCTTAGCTTATTATTTTTGTTCCTTCATTATTATTATTTTTTTTTTTTTTGAGTTAATAATTATTGTTCATCTACAACTTTTGCAAACTTTTGTGGGGACACATGTGAGAGCATTAATCATGGTTATAAAAAGGCTTAAAATCACTTTATGTCATGATAATGACACAAATTATGAACTCAACGATGTAACAAAACATTAGAATTTTGATTTGCTACTTGGCCCATGACAACCCTCATCACAGTTGCAAAAATAAAAAACAACATCATGAGAGGAGATAGGGACTGATGTGAACGAATATCGTACACTAAAGTCTACGTCAATTGTAAATTTTGGAGGAAGTTACGGAAGGGTGGACTAATGGAGTTCATGCTAAGGATAGAAGGGCATAATGATTATCTATCTAGGGATTTCACAGTGGGGTAGAAGTAGGGACATGTGACCTTTAGGGGGGTTACTATGGAAGTTTTTGAGGAACTCATAGGAGAAGTTACTAACATGTCATGCAAGGGCATGAATGCCTTCAAAGATAAATGGCAAAAATAGGAGTTGATGTAAGCATTCTTCTAGACAGACACTATCTACCATGCAGACAAGAAGGGCTTCCCAAGGGCTGAACTTCCATGAAGATGGCCTGACATCTACCTATAGGTAATGCATTACCTTACTATGGAAGGAAAATACACCCATGTTTTTTACACCACTTCTTGTTGTTGAAACACTTAAAATTCCATAAGATTAGTTTGCCATACTATTTACTCATGTCTCTTGAAGCCACTGTCATAAATTTTTAGGAAAAACCCTCAGATGATATAATCCACGAAGGATTAATCCTCCTTCTCACTAAATAGTCAACCCCCATGAGAAGTCAAGAAATTAACATGGTGGAAAGAAATAGAGAGAAAATATATAAAAAGAACATTATTTCAGAGGATAGAAAAAGTGAGGCCTCCCCTTCCACCTACCTAGCCCATCCATGAGAGGGAGGGAAGAAGGAAAAAAGAAAAGATCATGACCTATCTCCCCCACATAAGAGTTTTGGTAAAAAATTCAACAAGAGCCTTCAGTTACAATAGAGCGTGGATAACCCCAATTTTGAAATCCATGCGTTAAAGGTGGCAGAGCTCTAGAGGAGGGATGAGGACCTTGCCAAGCTTATGGAGAACCTCAGGTAGAATTTGATGGAGTTCCATGATTTTTTTTGAAAATGGGCAAGTAGATGGTTTCATACATGAAACATTGGAATAATTTTAAACAAGAATTGACAAGTTAATGGAAGGGTCTAGGGAAAAATAGTTAGTAAAAAGGGGTATGTCGTAAGGAACCCCAAAAGGCATGGAAATCCTCACCATCACCCCAAGGATTTACAACACAAAGAAAGGTAAACCATCAATGGATAAGACCAGAGGCTTGGTAAAACAAAAAAAAAATATGGTAGAAGGCCAAGGGGATAAAACCATAGGGATATTGAGTAGCAGTGCAAAGAAACCAACAGGTGGCATCAGGAAAGAGAATCAATATAAGGAAATTTAATAGGTGGTTGTGTTTGTGTGGTTTGGTCTGGGTATTTTTTGCTAAGTTTTTGCTAAATTTTTGCATCTAATATGCTAGATTGGCCTTGTTTCATCTTGTTGTATTTGTTTTTTTCCTATTGAACATTGATTTTTGAGGTCCTTATAAAACTTGAGTTTAACTAATCAAATAAAAAAAATGTTCATAATTTATTATTATTATTTTTCATGTTTCATTATTTTATTCACTTTAGACATTCAAATATAAATATTTTTTCTTATTTTTTCAACTTCTCTTGTTCTTCTTATCTAACCCTCACCTTTTTTGTAACTTGATCCTTCACCACTTTCTTGTATTGCATATATTTATTGATGGAACTAGATTTTAATTTTTACACCAAGTACTAGCTTCGTTGTTCTCTTATGTGAGGATGGATCTAGTAGTGAAGTTAAAAATAATGAATAACAATTTTTTACTCATTCAGTTCTATAAAAACTCTACCACATTTTACATTGGGAAGAAAACAAACTCAAAACAAAAAGTTGAATGTTTGAAAAAGTAAAAAACAACATTATGGTGGTGACAAAGTATTGTGAAAAAGCATGTTATACTGGTTGTTTTTGTTGGATATGTTTGGATGGTTGAATCCATTAGTGATGTTGGTGATTCTATCAATGGAGTTTCATTATTGATGTTAGTGAGTCTGGTGTTAGCCATTGTTGATGCTTTTAAGGGAGATCTGAGCCTCCTAATTGTGTCCTAGACTGGTTCATAGCTCTAGTCAAAAGCATCCTAGTTCATCAAAAATTTACCCATAATATATTTTTTATTTGAGATAAGGTAGGACAAAAAGTGATACAAGTGAAAAGGCCCTTAGCGGTCCTACATTTTTTTTAATGATAACACTTGTGTAACTGATGGTTCTATCTTGTAAACTGACAATCTTGCAAAGGTCCATTCAAAGAGAAATGAAAGGTCATAAATTCCCCTAGAACACCATTTCACTTCACCATCATTTTTATTTTTTCATAAGTTTCATTCTCACCTAGGTCTATAATTATAAGATTTGTATAGGTCATGAAGGATAAACATAATCTGAGGTACAACCCATACTTTGTTACTCTTGGGATTCTACAACTATGTTTTTCTATTTTCATGTTGTATTGAGATTATATTAGTCATCTGGGTTAGTTTAAAAATAGTTTTGAGAGTGGTTTAATCTATAGGTGGTCCCCATGTGATAGATATACACCATTTCCCTAGAGATCATCTATCAAGGACACCACACTCCAATTTTCACATTTATTCATCTTGGTTTGCCATCACATCACTTGGAAAGATAAGAGTTTTAGATTTATTGTTGAATTTAATTTCCAATAAAGTATTTTGGATAGTTTATCAGTAGATTATTAGTTTCTTACCACATTAAAACTTTCTTATCACCTTTATTTATTAGATTTCTTGAACTTGCATAAGTGGATTTAAGAGTTTTAGAATTATTTTATTCCTAAAAATTATCTTAAACACATTTACATACACATAATCTATTTTGTAGTTTCCAATTATATTTCATCAGTTTTTCTTGTAAATATGATGTATTCAAACATTTTTATGAAATTCCTTTTCCATATTTCTTCATTCCTCATACATTTCTTAATCTTGTTTGTTGATTTTTTAGGCTTCTTAAGGTCGCTTTCAACCCTCTTACAATTCACTCATCTTCTTAGCCTTCCTTGGTACTTAGATCACATTATTTCTTCCCCATTTTAGGTGTCATTTCCTCTCCTCCTTGTCTACACAATAATAATTTTTTTTTCTTTTAGTTTCTAAGGTGTATTGACTTAATTCTATTGCATCTCATTTGCTTTCTTGAACATATTTTCTCATTCATCCATAATTTGATTTTTTGTTCATATCTTACCATTCTAGCATTTCAATCCTCCCTCATATCAAAAACATCTTGGAAACACCATTTTTATTTCTCCTCACACTTCCCCTTTCCTCAAATTTCCTTTATGGTTGTGCTCCTTTAATATTTTATCTTGTTGATTTCAATTTTGTTTTAAGTCTTTCAAATATATTTGGTTGTTATTTTGTCTTGCATATCATTTCCTTCATATTCTAAGGCTTGAATATTCTCCCAACTTAGTTTCCTTTAATTTATCAGGTTTTTATAGTTCTTTCATATCATACAAATCAATTTTTGTTTCATTATTCTTTAATTCCTTTGCTTACATTGTATTTCTCAATGCATTTCAAATCATTTACATTTTTGTTAAGACTGTTATATTTATGATCTTAGCTCATCTATCAAATGTTCATATTTTGCACACTTCCTTCAATAGATACAATTAGGAAATATATATTATTTTATGTTCATATCATCATTTCATCTATTATTATAGTCTACTAGTTGCATTTCATAATTTCCATGTTGTTTGGGTGTTCATATTACATGAAAACTAGCTAGAAATACTACTGCATAGTTCATTTATTTATAAAAATTATATTCTGAAGTGAATTAAGATTAATTTAATATTTATTATATGAAATTGGAGTATCATATTTCATTAATCATTTTAATTCCTGGTCTTAGTCTATTTATATCAGATTCCTTGATTCATCTAGTATTAGTTTCTTAATTGTATCTAGAATTATACTAGTTGTCTCTTCTTGAGAAGAGTTTTAAAATAACCTACAGGATTTACATTGGCACTTGAATATTTTATTTCATATTAAATACTAAAGATACTTGATATGCTTCTTATTCTTCTTTGTGATTTCATAAATTAGTTTTACATTGTTTTGTTGGTTAAACAAACCTAGGTCTAGTTTAAACACATCTTGTTTGCTTTTTTTTATTTCTTGCTTTATAAATTAGCATACGATGGGAAGAATTTTTTTCTCATTGTATCATATTTATTGGCTTTCTTGTTTTGATTATTGTGTGATTGAGTTTGCTTGTTTTCTATTTACATAACTGAGTTTTACTTTTTGTTACTTAAATTGGGATTTGGAGGAGTTGATGTTTACATAGATGGTTTTAACTTTCATTACTTAGATTGGGATTTGGAGGTGTTGAGATACACTAAGTGTTATACTATCTACCTTATTTTCTAGATCACCTTGCCAACCTAGTATTTGGTAAATTTTTTAATGTATTCTAAGTCTTCTTTATATTTCTTATACTTTTTTTAGTTTTTTTATGATAATACTTGATCATTGTTATCCCCTCATAGCTAGATATTTTCTATATGTTATGTAATTGGCCTTGGAACCTCTAATAAAAATTGTGTTGAACAACAAATTTATCAATTAGTTATATAATTTAACACTTATCCTCCCCTCCTTATTCCATAATCCAAAGCCCTCAATAAATAACTTGAGGAAACCAACCAATAGTCATCTGTGACAAAGAAGGCATGACTAGAGGTAACATCAATGAAACATTTTAAAATATTGAGTCCTAATCTTTCATGGCCCATAATTTGGGAAGTCATGTGTGAAATTGATAGTGCAATTTTCCTTGCATACATAAGCTACTTCAGTTTATGAAAAAAAATAATTTTATAGATACTATGTCACAACATCACAAGAATGGAGAAATTTATATTTTTGTAACAAGGAAATAATGCAAATTGAAAAGGACAATATGTAATAGTATAAAAAGGAAATAATGAGTTGAATAATAATGACGAATATTTACCTAGAAGTCTAAATTATGTTACAAGTCCACATTCAAAGTATAATTTTTTTGATTATGTTGATGATGAATCTATGCATAATAATTTAACCCCTATCAATGAAGATAATTTCATATAAACACATAATGATGAAAGTAACAATGAAAAAAATTCCAACCCATTACTAAACAATGAAGAAAATAGTGGTGAAAATAATGATATTGAAACATCTTATCAAAAAAATTACACCATTAACAACACCTCTAAAGATTGTGCGTAGAAAAGACAAGTGATTAATTGAAATTGATGGGGTTTTTTTAAAACTAATGCATAAAAAAATTTATAGCCACCATTCAATAAGACTAGATTAAAAAAATTGGGATAATTTCCTTAATAAATTAGATTTTGATAGTCATAAATGTCAATTATTTATTTCATTAATGAAATTGATTAAGATGAGATGTATAATGTACACCCTAAGACTAAGACATCTAACATATATGATGAAAATAACAAAATTAATGAAAATATACATGATTTGTATCATATTTTTAGCCCAAAATCATGCAACAAATATTTCAATGTTGCCCAACATTTAATCACAGCTTGTGCAGGAAGTGGTCAAACAAGGAAAAAATGAATGATTTAAAAAATTAATGAAGCGTTGGACATAAATAGAAAAACATTAATGAAAGAAATTGGAAGATGTGAAAGACTTATTGATGCTAATACCACTGAGCTACATGTATTCCTAATTGATGCTCTCAAAGATTTACTTACATAATTTTGGAAAGATAATACAAGAGTTTCACCCAATACAAGAGATGCAGTGAAAAGAAGAGTTAGTTCTCATAACCATGAACCATATCTGAAATATTTCTTGGATATGACCCAAACACAATTGTAATCCAAGAATTTAGAAAAATATACACAAATTTCTATTAGTAAAATATATTTTAGTATGTCCAAACCATTTTATGTAAAAATAAAACACACATGCACCACTTATTGTTGTAGGTAACATGTTGAAAATTATATGCACTATGATGTTTTTCTCCATATACATTGTAATTTGCACACTAATAACATGATTTTGGCATAGAAGTTCCACCAAAATTAGTCAGGGAATTTATTCTAACCATTTTTTTTGAAAGACCAGATGGACAATTCTTTTATAACAAAACATGTTTAGATGGAAATTGTAGCATTTGTGGTGGATTGCCAAACCTAAAAAAATGTATCCATGAGAAGAGTATAAGTGAAATTGGACATGAATTAATTGGTTTAAGCAAATAAAAATATGTGACTTGTGAATTAAAAGATGGTAAACAATCTAAAAGGTGTGAGATTGTTACAAAATAGATACCTATTTCAAAATTTATGGTCAAATTCAGGGAGAAAATTATTTATGAATATACAAAGAACACACAGAGGTATAGATGGTTGGATGAACATTTCAAGATAAATAAGGACACATTCTCACTTGGTTTTATTATTTTAGTAGTTAGCTTTGCTGAGAATTACACATTCATACCATAAATGGAAGTTTAGTCATAGTATTACAACTCAATATAGGCTACCAAATTCATTCATATAGAATTCATGCACACACCTAATAATACATAGAAAGATAAAAACAAAATTAAGGGAGTATCATTTATATGTTAGTGATGACTGATCACATTAAACATAGTACATGCAAGGTTATTTTGAGATGTTCTATGGATAGTTGACTAAGAGGAATAATATTTTCAATCAACATTACATTTGGTCAGATAATTACACATCACAATTAAAGAATACATACATGTTTGATTGGTTAAGTAGAATGCATGTTACCACTAACTTAGAACATATTTAGAGTTTCATTAAGACTAGACACAGAAAAGTGGAACATGACGGTGTTGGAGCATGTGTAAAAAAAGCCATTTTAAGAGAAGAGTTGAAGTTTAAATATGGTGATGTTTTGAATAATGAAACAACCAATTTTGAATGGTATAATTAAAAAATATACCATGGTGCTCAAGAAAAATCTACTACTCATAGATATTTATGGTTGATAGAGGAATAACACTTGGAAAAGTATGAGGATTGTATGACTGTAATGGGATCAAGTGAGCTCCACTTATTTCATAGCTCAAATGCAGGTTCCTAGAATATTCATAGGAGAAACTTATCATATTTTTATTCTGCACACATGGACTCTATTTGGAATGAATGTCAATCATAAGAATGGGTGGATGAATGGAGCTATAGACCTCTAATTCCAATCGACAAATATCAGGTTCCATAAACTTATAACTTACAGATATGACATTGTCACATGACTTTTACCATGTATCTAATTTAGTGAAACCAAGTATAAGATTAATCATTATGTATTATTTATTCTCATTATCTATCTTGGCAACATCAATATTAAAAAAAATTGTGATATAGGGCATGTTTTTATAGTTATTGTTAACAAGGACAATGAAGAAGGAACAAAGTACTACTTATGTTAGTGTGTAGAGGAAAATAAAAAATTGACTTCCTAGTTATAGATGGAGAAAATATTGACTATACCACTGGGTTTGTGGTAGTTATTAGAGTTTTGATTCGATAATATCTTATAAAAAATTTAGATGTGTGTTGTTTGAATACTTTGAAACACATAGGAAGATACTAAACTATTAAAATTTGGTTCTTTCAAAAAATATTAAATTGGTCAAATATCATGGGAGGCTATTAAACAAGAATATATACAAAGTTCTTGAGTTAGACCATAAATCTATTCTAACTACTATCAAGATTAGAGTAGATCCTAATGATTCATTGGATTGAAATTTCAAGGTATGTTGACTTTTCAAATGTAGATGTATTTAAATTTATCAAATTTTATTTATTTTGTAAATAGTACATATAAATTTTATTTTTAATTAATTACTAACAAATTTTTGTAGGTTAGTGGTGCCAAATAAGCTTCCACCTTCACACAGTTGGCATTGTTAGTAAGGAATTTTATATTTTTGAAGATAAAAGAAGATTAATATAAGTACTCAATTATTAATTGGGCATGATGAGAGGCCAATAATTCAGTTATATATGTTATACACCACCCTAGATGTGTTTTTAAGTGCTAATTTTGAGCCACTAAACACTAGAGGTGGAGTTCTCTAATTGGCACTTCAACTTTGACAACATTTGTTGTCAGTGTTTTTGTGCTCTTGAATAGTAGTGAAAACATGCTTTTAGGTGGATTTGGATGTTGAGGTCATGGTATCATGTGTAATTTTCATATTTAGACATGTTTAAGTAATGGATTTGCATTTGGAGGTCTCAGAGGCATAAATGCCAGTTGGAGCTCAAGAACTTGTCTCTTCACTAAAAAAAGTTATATTTTAGGACCCATTACTATAATTTATGCCATGGATTGATCTCTAAAGTTCCATAAACATGATTTAGAGTATAATTAGATGGATTTGACATGAATTTTTGGTTCTTCTAGTTCATCCAAATGACATATAATTTTTATTATACACACTCATGAAGTTATGATTAAAAATTACATTTTTCTTGTATTGGCATGGGAATCCTTAAGGTTGAAATGAGTGGTGGGTATATTAAAAATGAATTATGTGTAATGAAATTACTTCAAAAATAAATAAGAATAGCATAAATAGATCCAAATATGACCAAAATATATTAGAATATATTATAATAAAAAAGCCATTTCGAGGGGGCAACCTCCACAAGCTTCAATAAGAGCAGAATTTAAAATATGATCATAAAGAATTACCCACTACCTCATATATATAGTCTATCTAGGCCATGGTTACTCCATAGGCTGACCTACTAACCAAATGAATGCATATAGAAATGTGATATAGCATCAAAGAGGAATAAGTAAGCCACAAGTCAGCTATTCCTATCCTAATACATGCGATAGGTTAGGGGCGTAGCATGATGGGAGGATAAGAACATGGTCATAGAAATTATACACCACCCTAGACATGTTTACAATTCAATTTTTGAACTTTGAAGCATTGGAGGTAGACTTATCTGATTATCACTTCAACTTTGACAACATTTGTTTTTAGTGTTTTTACACTCCTAAACAATAGTGAAAACATGTTTATGGGTGGATTTATATGTCAAGGCCATGGGAGCACATGTAATTTGAATATATATACATATTTTAAGTGATGTATTTATACCTAGAGGTCTTAGAGGCCTAAATGCCAGTTGGAGCTCAAGAACTTATCTTTACACTAAAAAAGGTTGCATTTTAGGACCCATTAGTGAAACTTGAGCCATGCATTGGTCTCAAAGGTTGAATCAACATTATCCAGGGTGAAATTAGAGGCATTTGACACTAAGGTTTCTACCATTTCATCCAAATGACATATGGTTTTTATTTTATGCAGGCCTATAATTAGGCTAAAAACTACATTTTTCTTGTATTGGGAAGGGCATTCTTGAGGTTGGAATCGGTCATGGGTCTCTCAATTAGGTATGATATGAGGCTAATAACCTATTATTATATGTTATTCAACATATTTTACATGTTGGAATTTCCATTTTTGAGTCATGAAGCATGATAGGCAAAGTTCTCTAACTACTGCTTCAACTTTGACAACATTTGTTGTCAGTGTTTCCACACTCCTGTATAGTAGTTAAAGCAAGATTATGAGTGGGTTTAGATGTTTAAATCATTTGAGAACATGTAATTTGAATATCTAGACATTTTTTAAGTGATATATTTCCACCTAGAGGTCCCAGAGGCATAAATGCCAGTTAGAGCTCAAGAACTTGTCTCTTCACTAAAAAGTTGCATTTTAGGACCCATTACTATAATTTTTGCCACCGATTGGTATCAAAGGTTCCATAAATGTTATAAAAGGTGAAATTATAGATATTTAAAATGTACATGAGGTTTATTTTGGTTCATCCAAATGACACTATTTTTATTTTATGCATGCCTAAAGTTAGGTTTAAAAATTGCATTTTTTGTATTAGAAAGGGCATTCTTGAGGTGAGAATGGGTGGTGGGTATCTCAATTAGGTGTGATGGGAGGCCAAAAACCTAGTCATGGATGTCATAAAACACCCTATATGTGTTACTAGTACTAGTTTTTTTCCAATAATCATTGGAGGTAGAGTTATCCAACTATCACTTTAACTTTGACAATATTTGTTATTAGTGGTTCTGCACTCTTGAATAGTAGTGAAAACATGTTTTTAGGTATATTTAGATGTAAATTTCATGGGTTTATGTGTATTTTTCCTATATATATGTTATATAAGTGATTTATTTTTAATTAAATGTCCTAGAGGCATAAATTCCAATTGGAGTTCAATAACTTGTTTCTTCACTATAAAAAAGTTGCATTTTAGGACCCATTACTATAACATGTGCCACATATTGGTATAAAAGGTTCCATAAAAATTATATAAGGTGAAATTATATTTATTTTAAATAAATTTTAGGGTTATTTTATTTCATATAAATGACATATGATTTTTGTTTTATGCATGCCTGAAGTTAGCCTTAAAACTACATTTTTCTTGTATTGGGAAGGGCATTCTTGAGGCCAAAATGGGTGGTGGATATCTCAACCTCTCAACCAAGCATGATGGGAGGAAATAAAATGGTCATAGATATTATGAAGCACCCTATACATGTTTTCAACTCTATTTTTAAGACATGAAGCATTGGAGGTAGAGTTAGCCAACTATCACTTAAACTTTGACAATATTTATTATCAATGTTTTTACGCTCCTTAACAGTAGTGAAAACACACTTTTGGGTGGATTTGGATGTTGAGGTCATGGGATCACATGTAATTTTAATGTGTGTGTGTGTGTGTGTGTGTGTGTGTGTGTGTGTGTGTGTGTGTGTGTGTGTGTGTGTGTGTGTGTGTGTGTGTGTTTTGTTGGTAGTACCAGTTTTGAGCCAAGAATCATCGGAGGTAGAGTTCTTCAACTATCACTTCAATTTTGACAACATTTATTGTCAGTGTTTTTGTGCTCCTGAACAGTAGTGAAAACATGTTTTTGGTTATATTTGGATGTCGAGGTCATGGGGGTAGTTGTAATTTTCCTATCTATATGTCATCTAAGTGATGTATTTTCATCTGAATGTCTTGGAGGCATAAATTCTAGTTGGAGTGCAATAACTTATTTTTTCACTATTAAAAAGTTGCATTTTTGGACCCATTACTATAATTTGTGACACATATTAGTCTCAAAGTTTACATATAAATTATATACGCTGAAATTATATGGATTTTACATGAATTAGGTTTATCTTTATTCATCCAAATGACATATAATTTTTGTTTTATGCATGCCTGAAGTTAGGCTTTAGAATTACATTTTTCTTATATTGGGAAGGGCATTTTTGAGGCCAGAATGGGTGGCGAGTCTCTAAAATAAACATTATGGAAGTAAAAAACCTATTAATATATGTTATCAACCACCCCAAACATGTTTCCAACTCTATTTTCAATCCATGAAGCACTGGAGGTGGAGTTCTCCAACTATCACTTAAACTTTGATAATATTTATTATCAATGATTTTGCACTCCTTAACAATAGTGAAAACACACTTCTAGGTGGAATTGGATGTCAAGGTCATGGGAGAACATGTAATTTTCCTATATATATGAGAATAAAGTGATGGTTTCACTTGGAGGTCCTAAAGGCATAACTGCTAGTTAGATCTCAATAACTTGTCTCTTCACTAAAAAAGTTACATTTTAGGACCCGTTACTGCAACTTGTGCCATAGATTGGTCTTGAAGGTTCCATTGAAATGATTTATGGAGAAATTATAGGATTATACATAAATTTTAACTTTATTAGGGATCATCTAAATGACATATAATTTATGTTTTATGCATGCCTAAATTTAGGCTTTAAAACTACATTTTTCTTGTATTGGGAAGGGCATTTTTTAGGCCAAAATGGGTGGTGAGTCTCTCAATCAGGAATGATGAGAGGTCAATAACTTGGTAATGTACATTATTAACCACCACAAACATGTTGGAAGTTTCAGTTTTCAACCATAATGCATTAAAAGTGGAGTTCTCAAACCATTGCTTTAACTTTGACAACATTTGTTGTCAGTGTTTCCACGCTCCTGAATAGTGGAGTAGATATGTGATGAGAAGAGAAGAAATGGCCAATATGAGTGAAATAGAGAGGGAGATAAAAAAATTATGAAGTGAAACAAAATATCTATAATCAAAAAGAAATTCCAAGTCCTTATGAGATAGTAATTACAATCTTATACTAATTTAAAGGGCCAAAGAAGAGTCTCTAAAAGAAGGGCAACAACTCTATGTAAAAGGTGATAGCACAAAATAATTTCATGATTATATGGGTGAATTAAAGTTAAATAAAATAATAGTAAAACATATCAATAAATGTGGAATCATCAAGCACAAATTCAAATAATTTCCAAATAGAGAACATCCCAAAGGATGAGGTATAACATAACCACTTCATGTAACTTACACAACTACAATGTATAACAACATTCGAATAAGGTATGTGAGAGATGAGTATTAAATTATTTATTTATATTGTAATCATAATATAAATGAATTATGTCTATAAATTCAATGAATATAAAATGTGAATATCAAGTCTCAAATGACATTAAACCAATGTAGCAAGGGTATCCACATTAGAATAGTGATAAATGGTGTATCCCAATTATGAGAGGTACTTCACAATAATGTATGACTATATCTCAAACATTATAATATTTTATACCATATAATTTTAATTAAAACACATATTGAAATATTGTAAGTTAGTTTTAATGAATTACATGAAGTAAATATTAGAGATGGACATATCTAAATATGGTCATTCCACCATCAAATTTAGTTTTACAATAATAATGTGAACCAAAGTGTAGGTGGAAAGATGATCACCATAAAATGTGTATATATATATATATATATATATATATATATATATATATATATATATATATATATATATATATATGTATGTATGTATGTATGTATGTATGTATCTATAAAAGCCATAAAGTCATACAAAATAAGAACATAATATAATGTCAAATGAATGCCATATAGGCATACAAAAACTTACATCATCTTACAACATAATAAAATGTCAAGTAAATATCATAAATGCATATAATGCCAAAAACATGAACATTAACATATAGGCATACAAAAAATTACATCATCTAAGACATCCTACTCATCAAATAGTCCCCATGTCTTTGCCTTCCTCAAAGAAAACTCTCCCTGAGATTCCCTACTCTTATATGGAGATCCCTCAGATGCATTGGATTCCTCCAAGGTCTAATTGTGGTTCCTTCTATGCTCAAAACTAACTTATATTTGAACATGTTCAAAGACAAATATTATTAGAAAATTTACATACTATACATGTAACCAAGTTTAAAATTTAATTTCAAACTAGAATACAAAAAATAATTTAAACATGCACTTACTGTAATCTTGTGTTCATGATCAATCTGTGTTTAACTCTCAATAGGGTTAGTGACAGGTTGACATGCATGAATGTACATATGAAATGGGGATAAAACATGATAAGGTTCCCTACTAATCATATAAATAGGACTATCACATGTCATTGGATATCCCTATGTAGTTAATACATTCACATAAGTTATATTTTCTCAACTATCTCGTAAATTTATTAAAATAAATATATATTTACAATTAAAAATTACAAGTTAACATGTACCTAAATGAGTGCCTACATAGATGACATTTCAATAAAAATGCTTGTGTCTATCTCAACTTGTAGAGATGAATGAGTTTCCACTGTGGTCATAAATTGAACAAACAAGCTCACTTAGTCAAGAGTAGATATCTATATAAATAAAAACATGTACACATAGTATAATATTAACTCAAAATTACCTCTATATATGTGAACATTGTCCTAATAGCATCAAAATATGTAATAATAGATGGCCCAAAAATTAGGCATGCATATAAAAGATACATGATCATCCTTCATGTCATGTTGTGTTCTTTGCTTGGAATTTTCAAAGATATATTACATGATGGAAGGTTGAAATGGAAACTTAATTGGGCTATCCAAGTAATATAAAATATTAAAAATATATCAACTAACTTAGTAAAGTAAAGGAGTTGAAGCTATATCAAATAGTTTTATATAGTTTTCTAACTATATATTTGAAATATAGACTATATCGAATACTTCAATGTGGTCTAGTGTGGAAATTTTGAGATATAATATGGGAGTTAATTATATCGAGATGTTTGGTTCAATTACACACATGGGAGATGAGAAATAAAATTTATCCAACTAGTCGATATAGTTTGTTATGAAAATATTGAAAGTAACATGAAATAGACTGCATCAAGTTATTTGATGTAGTTTGTAGGATAAATATCTGAAAAAAAAATGAGATAAAAGAAAATGGTATTGAGTTGTTTGATGCAGTCACACAAATTAGAGGGATAATATATTATGTTAAGTTGTTTGATATATTCAAGGATGTAAAAACATGAAATTGTATCAAGCTATTCAATGTAGTCTTCAACCACAAGTAACTATATTGGAATTAGTTGATGTGGTTACAACACAAAAAACAAAATTGCATCAACACTAGATGATGCAGTGTATAATAAAAATACAATAGAAAGAAACAAATTAAAATATAATTAGTTTTATTAACTATTTTTATAAAAATAAGATTAGGTAACTGTTGACCAATTTTTCCCACAGGCAAAATTTTGGTCACCTTCCTCCCCTACTGTTTAATGCCAGTCATCTTCAGGTTGTGCAAGTTCAACGCAATTTTCATTCAACCATGGTTCAAGTCTCAGTTCAATCTTCAAGACCATCACTCTTTGGTTCAACAAGCTTGGTTCAAAGCGGCTGGTTCAATCTTCAGTTTAAGCACCCAGTTCAACACTAAGTTCATCAGCTTTGGTTCAATAGTTCATCGGCGCGCAATGGTTGAACCATTAAACCCTTGAACCGTTGAACCATTTTTGGTTCAACGGCTTGGTTCAAGGGTATGTCCTTGGCCGAAGGGCAGTATTCAAAGTTCAAGTGCCCTTCCAAAGGGCAGGCACTCGAATTGTAAAGGATCTAGGTAAGTCTCTCAAAATTTGTCTAAGTCCTGATTTCTATCAAAACTCTGAATTTCTTTGGGCGCGTTTTAAATACAAAGGGTGGGGGCCGAGGAGAATTTTTGTTCGCAAGAAATTGTCCATGGAGAAAAGTTTGTAGAAAACAAAGCAAGGCAAAGACGGACCCAGGGAAATTGACCCGAGGAAATTGTCTGCGGATAATTTGTCCAAGGGAGCCCGGGAGACTGTCCAAAGTACAAAAGGACCCGTTGAAGGACCCCCAAAGGCAAATACCCTTGCAGGGGACTTTCGCCCAAATTAAAAGGGACACTTCCCTTTGGGAAGGTGATAGAGACAAAGGAAGAATGCCCGTGGAGGAGTTAAGGAAGGGCAAAGCCAACAAGAGCCCGATGACATTTTGACAGGGGTGATGACGTCTTAGAGACCATCAACATGAACAAAGAAAATTAGCTGTTTGATTTCAAAATGGAAGAGCACCAACCAAAGGGAGCCCAGAATGTAGCGACCCACCAGGATGTTCACCCCAGGGGGCTGAATGAGCCAGATAAGACAAAATTGATAAAAGACAAGAATGATAAGGTGCAGGAAGGGACGAAGCAGTCCAAGTGGTAAAGAACAGGCAATTTATTGCTTGATAATCCCCAAATGGTGAAAATAGTGAATAGCATGGCCCGTGCATTTAAAAAGGGGACATATTTTAGTCTATTTGTAGAAAAGAGGGTGCATCCTGTGTTTCACATTAATGTTCTAATGCCAAAGTAAAATTTGGTGATTATATAGCATGGTTCTAGTAGACCTCTTTTGAAAAAATGACATCGACAATAGTGTTTTCCTCTTCCCAATGAAGGGATGAATATGCCACTTGTAAAACAAGGGGCGCCAAATGGCCTCCTTGCTTCTCCTAATAGGAAAGACTTGTCATTTGTATAGAGATCTTCCACATTTTTGCTAAGGCGTAGCCCTGGTGAAATTTCCACTTGAATCAAATAAAAGCAATTTTTACCTCCATTTTGGATAGACATATCCGAGTATGTGTTGAGTGTTTGTTTTGTGTCCAATCATTGTTTCTTGATGCTCTCACAGGTTTAACACCAACATCCCTGTTGTCTACAAGGCACCATCTCTGCAGCTGACAGGAGAAGAGCAGTATTTGAGAAGTGTGAAATAGAGGAAATTACTACATAAGTGTGCATTTCACAGCACCTTTGGTGATCTCTATTTTCAATATCTTCCATTGAAGCCTCCCTATCAGTTTCTAGAAGCCTGGTCCTTCTGCCAAGTGTGTAGTGTATGTATGTTTTTGTCTGGTTTCAAGTGTGGGTGTGTGAAGGTTGACCTTTTTTGGTGTATCACCTTTTCTTTTTTAGGCTTAGGCTTTTGTTTTTATCATCTCCTTCTCCCTTTTCATCCCCCCCTTTTTTCATTTTGTTGGTTAGCAGTAGGAGAAACCAGGGCCTAAATGATACATTAGAGGGAGCTAGCCCTTATCTAGAGACTCTCCCCTCCAGCTTCACTAGTCGCACAAGCGAGAGGGGAGTTTCCATGTTGCAAGGATAAGGCAGGGAGTTCAACCTCCTTTCCCCAGGTGCAATCTCTAGCATCAACAATTTTGGCACGCCCGATGGGACCAATTGGGATAGGTTTTGTCCAAAGAGTTGAAGAATTTTTGGTGTGTTCTTCAATCGACTAGCCTTTGGAGGCTTTGCATCAAACACCAATGGTGACTCTGAGTTGAATTTGATAGTTAAACAACCTAGTGCCATCATAAATCACTTTCTTTATGTATAATCCCTTTGCATGAAATCATGGGCCTTGTATTCCTTCATATTACCATGATCAGACTCAAAAGTTTTAGAGAATCCCCTCAAGCAGCTCTCCTAGTTACCCTAGAACGATAAGGGAGGTGGCATTGGAGTTTGAGAGGTAGATAATGGAGATTAATAGATTAGAGGATTAGTACAGTTATTAGCAGGAGCTAATGTATAAAGAGGAGTGTTTATTTTGGCAAGCATAGGCCCTGCAATCCATGGAGGAGGAGGTAGCAAAATGGAGAAATCCATTTATTCAAGGCAATTAGCCTTGTGTGACCCCTCCTATTCTGAAGAAACCCCCCTCTTTTGCACTAAATCCTTTTTATCATATAACACTCACCCACTCCAACTCATCTAATGCATCTGCTCTCAATATCGTGTGCCTGGCTTTCCAACATCAAAGGGCATCAGAGCAACCCCCCATTGAGATCAATCTTCCCAATTATTTATATTGTGAATCTTCCATTGGGGGGAGTACCACCAGCTAGTACGTCCCTCTTCTAGAGACTCTTCTAGTGCATCGACAGTCTCTTCCTTGCATTCCTCAACATCCCCAAGTCTTTCAATGTGATGTGCAAATTCCAAGTTGGAGGAAGGAATGCCAGGAACCAGCTCAAAGCTTTGAAGAGGATAATGCTGGTGATCTCCAAGAAAGGATCCTTCAAAAAAATGTAGCCAGGAGAATTTTAGAGTTGGAGTCCTAAATGAGATTCCTCAGCCAACGTGTGGTGGACCTGTCTGAACCTAGCCCATCCACACACCTCCAAGAGAGATATCAGGACACACCTGATATTGATGAAGTGTTGACCAAGTGGAAGGAGGAGAATCATTCGATTCTAGCTTAAGGACTACCTCCTCTTCCACATGTTTTCTCCACTTCACCCCTTCTTAAGGAGGAACCTATTCTGTAGGAGGTGAGTGAGGAGCAAAAGATCCAATCTGCAGTCCTTCAAGAGGCTGTCATGAGTGACAATGAAGAAGAAATCATCATTGATGCTTCTTGTGAAGACACCATCAGCAGTGGAGAAGATGTAGGTCTTACATATATGTAGATGTTCCAGTAATATGAGGAGGAACAAATACATGGTGAGCTCTCTTCCCCTCTATTTGATGAACTTCCTTGCTATTTTGATGATGAGGACGACTACGCTGAGGAGCCTGAGTTGGAGGAGGATCAGGAGAATATCTTTGAACATCTAGAGATCTTGATCTTTGAGGAGGAAAAGGAGAGGTATGTCTTCCTTGAGGAAGGCCTTGAAAGAGTAGAGGATGAGTCTGACAGAGCCTGCAATGAAGCAGAAGGAAATGGGTCAGACCATGATACATTGCAGAAGGAATGTGCAGATCAAAGGGCTAATGGTGATGAGCCAATAGGCATTGATTTCTTGGTGAAGAGCACCAATATGAAGGACTAGCATTCAACAAGCCTCTAGGGACAAGAAGAATACATGTATGTTGGAGGCATGTTTGAATCTGATCCACTCGGATTCTAGCCAATGCAAGTGACAGGCAAGAAGAGCAGGTCACCAACTCTCTTCTTCATTCAGCTACTTGCCTAGCACCATAAGTCTTCTTGCCAGGAAGGGGACTTAAGAAATTTTCCTTTTGATCTAGGAGGGAGGAAAACATTCCTAGTTAGCTGTATATATTAGTTTGTTTTCAATTTCTTTTCCTGCTTTCCCTAAGTGTAGTTGCACAGGTAGTGTTTTTAGCCTTGTGTGTTTCCTTTTACATGTGGGGTAAAGGCTTCATGTTTGATTCTCAGATCTTTCAGGGCTATTGCTAATCCTTTCATAGCTACATCTGACTCTGTGTCTAATGGACTGCAAGGTAACTGGCTTCTAAGCATAGCAGGCATGCTTCCCTTGTGAGTCACCAATTTGTTGACCAATTTTTCCCATAGGCAAAATTTTGGTCACCTTCCTCCCCTATTGTTTAATGCCAGTCATCTTCAGGTTGTGCAAGTTCAACGCAATTTTCATTCAGCCATGGTTCAAGTCTCAGTTCAATCTTTAAGACCATCACTCTTTGGTTCAACGAGCTTGGTTCAAAGCAACTGGTTCAATCTTCGGTTCAACACTAAGTTCATTGGCTTTGGTTTAATAGTTCATCGATGCGCAATGGTTGAACCATTGAACCCTTGAACCGTTGAACCATTTTTGGTTCAACGGATTGGTTCAAGGGTATGTCCTTAGCCGAAGGGTAGTCTTCAAAGTTTAATTGCCCTTTTGAAGGGCAGGCATTCCAATTGTAAAGGATCCAGGTAAGTCTCAAAATTTGTCTAAATCCTGATTTCTGTCAAAACTCTAAATTTATTCGGGTGCATTTCAAATACAAAGGGTGGGGGCCAAGGAGAATTTTTGCAAACTTTTTTTCCACGGGAAATTGTCCACAGACAAAAGTCTGTGGAAAATAAAGCAAGGCAAAAATAGACCCAGGGAAATTGTCTGCAGATAATTTGTCCGTGGGAGCCTGAGAGACTGTCCAAAGCACAAAAGGACCCACTGAAGGACCCCCAAGGGTAGATGCCCTTGCGGGGGACTTCCAGCCAAATTCAAAGGGACACTTCCCTTCAAGAAGGTGATAGAGACAAAGGAAGAATGCTTGCGGAGGAGTTAAGGAAGGGCAAAGCCAGCAAGAGCCCGATGACATTTTGACAGGGGCAATGACGTCCTAGAGATCATCAACATGAACAAAGCGAATTAGCCGTTTGATTTAAAAATGGAAGAGCACCAACCAAAGGGAGCCAAGAATGTAGCGACCCACTAGGATGTTTACCTCGGGGGACCGAATGAGCCAGATAAGACAAAATTGACAAAAGACAAGAATGACAAGGTGAAGGAAGGGATGAAGCAGTCTAAGTGGCAAAGAAGAGGTGATTTATTGCCTAATAATACCCAAATGGCACAAACAGTGAACAACATGGCCCATGCATTTAAAAAGGGGACATATTTCAGTCTATTTTTAGAAAAGAGGGTGCAGCTTGTGTTTCACATTAATGTTCTAATGCCAAAGTCAAATTTGGTGATTATACAACATGGTTCTAGTAGACTTATTTTGAAAAGACGACATTGAAAATAGTGTTTTCCTCATCCCAATGAAGGGACATGTATGCCACTTGTAAAACAAGGGGTGCCAAATGGCCTCCTTGCTTCTCTTATAGGAAAGACTTGTCATTTGTAAAGGGATCTTCCACATTTTTGCTAAGGCATAGCCCTAGTGAAATTTCCACCTGAATCAAATAAAAGCAATTTTTACCTCCATTTTTGATAGACATATCCAAGTATGTGTTGAGTGTTTGTTTTGTGTTCAGTCATTGTTTCTTGATGCTCTCACAGGTTCAACACCAGCATACCTATTGTCTACAAGGCACCATCTCTGCAGCTGACAGGAGAAGAGCAATATTTGAGAAGTGTGAAATAGAGGAAATTACTACATAAGTGTGTGTTTCATAACACCTTTGGTGATCTCTATTTTTAACATCTTCCATTGAAGCCTCCCTATCAGTTTCTAGCAGCCTGGTCCTTCTGCCAAGTGTGTAGTGTATGTATGTTTTTGTCTAGTTTCAAGTATTGGTGTGTGAAGGTCAACCTTTTTTGGTGTATCACCTTTTATTTTTAGGCTTAGGCTTTTGTTTTCAACATCTCCTTCTCCCTTTTCATCACCCCCTTTTTTTCATTTTGTTGGTTAGCAGTAGGAGAAACCAGGGCCTAAATGATACATCCGAGGGAGCTAGCCCTTATCTAAAGACTCTCCCCTCCAGCTTCACCGGTCCCACAGGCGAGAGGGGTGTTTCCATGTTATGAGGAGAAGGTAGGAAGTTCAACCTCCTTGCCCTAGGTGCAATCTCTGGCTTCAACAGTAACTGTACTAAAGGATTTATTTGATAATGTGGGATTTTATAGATACTTGCTTGTCCATTAGATAGTGTCAGCTTGATTTTTCAAATCACTAATTATAGAGTTAGAAACATATCTATATCCCACTAAAATAAGTTCAAGGGTAAGCTAAAAGTAATTTACCTAGGTAATATGTTCCTATCAAGTGCACCAAAAAATAAAATGGATGGTTGCTTTCCTATATTTTAATAAACAGGGAATCCTAAGAATTTATGATATACCATGAGGCATGTGGAAACTAAATTATATGTTTAGATATGTACTATTGATATTATTATTAGGGACATACCCTCACACCATGACACGTATAAAAAATAGATAAATATTATAAACAAAACACTATTTAGACCCTCATGATAATAGCTAAGAGATTTGATGTTTTCACAATCCATGTGATTGAGCAACTGATTTGTGGGTGAACCAATGTGAATATTTTTGATTAACAAATTTTGAATCACCATCTATGGTTCATCCTCAAGAAATTTACCTAAATGGAATTGAATCCTAGCTTCCTTATAAATATTTATAATGTAAACATAGATGTGTAAATGGTCAACTATGGTATTAATAAAAAATAAAGTTAAAAAGATGAACATATATAAGAAACATAAATGTTGATGATAGCCTCTATAGGGTATGGATTGGGGGGGAAGAGAGTCTTATCTAAAGGAATTTGACTAAAAGGAATGAAAATTCAATCCAACTATATTTTCGTTCCTCTTGGTCAAACTCCTTTGGATACAAATCTCTCTCTCTCTCTCTCATAATTTATCATGGCTATCATCAACATTTATGTTTATTATAAAAATTTGTCTTTGTAACATTATTCATCATTAATACCACAGATGACCATTTAAACATATTTATTTGCATTGTAAATATTTATAAGAAAGTTACACTACAATTCCATTCATGCAAATTTCCTTAGGATGAATCAAATATGATGATTTGAAACACGTCGATCAAAAAATTTACACATAGTTTCACCTAGAAATCAATTGCTCAGTAGCTAAGTAGTTTAGAAAATGCTAAAACACAGTCTCTATGGAAAGCCAAACAAATAGAAAATAAAGTTCAAAAACCAATTTTCCACATTCACTGAGTTGAAATAAATAGGTAGTCAATTTGAAATGAAATGTGTGATTAATTTATAAAATGAAAATTTAATTTTCCTTGCTTAGATTAAAAAGGTAAAATGAATTAAATTGTATCAGTGTTAGCCGATATAGATTTCCCTTGGTATAATTAAAGGTGTTTGATGAAGAGAGGTTTAGATCAATTTATATGATGATACTTGCATAGTTCATGTTTATAACCAATATAATAAAAATAGTTCATGATAGCCCTATCAAAGAGGGTGACCTTGTATTAACACTAGACAGTTGTATTGAGAATAAGGGAAATGAAGGCTAAAACCTTAAACTTAAGTAGTTTGACCCTTATTTGGTAATTAAATACTTTGGTAATGGGGTGATCTATGTCTTAGGAAGTGATCTGGTGGACAATTCTCCAAGTGAGAATCTAGATGAATTTATGTGTGTGCATGGAAGCTTTGTGAGAAAGATAGTGTAGAGAAAGAGAGAGAGAGAGAAATAAAATGGTAATTATGTTTTATTTATCCATTTATCCTTTACATGACATATTATTGAGAAATATGTATGACTACTATCTTTTAGTCTAATTTTTGCTAACTACGTATCTACTAAAAAATGTTACATATATGTGTGTGTATTACATGTCATGAGGTTGAGAGGCATTATGGAATTTCAAACATTTTCATGTATGATATAATCTCTTAATAGTTATGTTATGACATCACCAACTGCCATTTTTGACAAGTTATGGTTTATAGTGATAATATTGCAAATATTATGCGGTAACATAAAAGTAGTTCATTAGATTATGCAGGGTGGTACATAGGTGATGAACCCAGAGAAGAGTTTGTTCCATTGGAAAAAATACAAATGAGCAACAATAGTGATCTATAGTAGGCTATAGTGGTCCACATCCACCTGATGTAGCACAAACCAAAGAAATGTCTTTGTAATTACCATAGGCCATGAGAATGGTCTATGCATTAACATGGTATCCATTATTGATGGATCCTCCTAGATTAGACACCCCTCTTTTTAAATTGATAGTCTTGATTGCACAAATTCTAATAAGTATGTGTGGAAATATGGCCTCTAAATGTTTCTTGGTGAACCTCTTGGATTATTGTGGGAGTTGACATGTTCTAATGAATTTTTGCACAGACATATAATATTTATTTGTAAACACAATTTCCATAATATAATGTGTCTTTATTAATTGAGGTCTTAAATAAATTAGAGGTGAAGTATGAAAGGATGAGTATGTATAACTATATGGAAACATATTCTTTGGAGTTGACACAACATGTGCGAAGTGTGGAATCACTTCAAGAATATGTTATCCTACTGCTTATTGATACAAACTAGGCTTCAAGGATTGTCACTATACATGAACTTGTGATTATGCATATATAGATATAATGAGTACATCATAAACATTAATGGGTGATAAATCAAAAAATAATTATTCCTTAAAAGGATGAATAACATATGAAAAATGACATTGGAGAATGCATTGGGTGTTACAAGAATTGTACCATTCAAATTTGTAAGGTCATGGATGAGGCATGGTTGGAAAATTTATTAACTTAATAGCTGATGCATAAATTAAGTTTTTCATGATATCACTATTGATCATAAATTTTGGTGGCTGCCCTTTCACCCACATTTATGATGGAATAGTCACTTTGCTTCAACATCTGGTGATATGGGGATTCCTTATGTTGTGTTGACTAGAACACTAGGATCTGTGTTAGTGATTTTTATAAGATATTGACACCATCATCCTTGTTTTATATCAATGTAAAAAAGTTCTCTTGAGTATGGCACTCTATGTTGGAATGATTTTTGCTTTTGTGTCTATCACACCATTTACTTGGATTATATGTTTTGTGCTTATCTGAAGCATCTATATACTTTGACACATAGGTTGTTTGTTTATTTTCATTTTGATTTAAATCCTCCTCAATAGTTTCACCATATAAATAGGCCTTTCTCATCACCTTTTCTTTAACCAACTCCAGTCTAGATTGAATAGATAATTGTAGGCCATTATGATACTTGAGGATCGATGTTGGTCTATCTTGAAAGAGCCTAGTCTTTGCCATAGTTGTGACCACCATATGTAACGATCGCCATATACATATTTATAGTAGTATTCACCCTTGAAGGCTTCCAATAAATTATCCTAGGTTGATTCAGGATCATCTTCTATCTAGTCTTTCTCCCATAAATAAGTTTCTTTCCAACATTTCTTATTGGGTGAAGAGAATTTAAGAAGTACAATCTTAATATTCTCTTCATAAAAAATTCATTGATGGAAAAATAATATTTTAACTAATCTAACCAATTATCTATTAAATTTTAATTAATATTTCCTTCAAAAAAATTTACATTTAGGTTTACTTGAACCCTAGGGGGACTCGAACACCAAAGGCATTACCTGATGATGAAGTTGATGGAACCTCCCATTCAAGGACTTCTGTAAATTGGTTGAACAAAAAATTATGTTGATCCATGAGTGTTTCTATGATTTCATTTTTTTTCCTTACATGAATATATTCTTGTGTTGGTTTGGCCATTTTTAAAAATTACTCAATAGATAGTTTAATGGATCTTGAGTTTTGAAATTGAGGCACAAATACTTTGATCACATTTGATAGGTCATACAAGATAAGAGATGAACCACTCTAGTACCACTAATTTGGGGCCTTGGAGGTGACTCAATGTATAAATATTTATATGATGATCTATATGAAGTTATGAATATTTATGTAAGTTGAACCATTTCCATGTATGACTCATCATCTTTAACAGTTATGTTGTGACATTTCCAATTTGTGTTACTAATGAGCTATGGTCTATAGTTATAACATTATAGGTACTATGCAGTAACATAGAAGTAACATTATATTGTGTATGTTGGCACATAGGTGTTGATCCCAAAGAATATTTTGTTTTCATTAATGTGAATCTAAATGAGCAACTTTAATGATCTGTGTTATGTTCCAATGGTCCAAATCCATCTGATGTAGTGAAAAGCAAAGAAGTATCTCTACAATTATCACAGCCATGAGAATGGTCTATGCATTAACATAAGAGCCACTATTGATTGAACCACCTAGATCATGAGGATTTTCACTTATTCATACTCAAGGGAAAATAATTTTAGGAATTTGTCAACTCTTTACATCTCAAGTGTCATTTCATATAACCATATCATTCCCATTATTTCCCTTTGTAATTCATTTAAACCTTGTACTTACATTTCAACACTTCATTTTAATTACATTATTTCCCTTTTTTTGTTTTGGATGATTGCCTAGAGATTGGTTCACCTAGATAAAACAAATATTTTTCAAATCAAATTTATTAAATTTTATATCTTCCATTAACTATTTTCTCACAAAGTTTTCTCTCAAAACCAATGTTGAGGTTGAGATTGATTTTGGTCCTTATGGGTAATGTGACCTTGGTTCCTTATATATCCCATTTCCTTAGCATTTGAACCCAAAATTTAGTCCAAAATTTAACATAAGGTGAACCTCCCATTTTATCATTTCTCATGACGTAAAGTCCTGAGAGGCTCTTTTAAAAAAACCAATAAGTTAAAGTGCTTTTTTTTTACTGCATCTTGTGTTATGATGTTATATTTGATACCACTATCAATGATGACATGTGTTGTCAATCATTTACCAATAATTTCATGTGGAATAGGTTTTATCTTTCCTTATATTTTTCTATGGCAATAATGTTGGTTCTTATAAAATTTGATTTTGCATCAATGTCTTTTGATTATGTGGGACCTAATGTAGATTGCATAATTAGATATTATTATGCACTGCATTCAGAATTATTGTTTGAGATTGTGTGATGTTAATGGAATCACTAATAACATTGGTTCATCTTTCCTTTATCTAAATTTTAAGGTGTTGGAGCCTTTTGAGGTTTCACTATTGCTTTTTGTTGATGTGTTTTGTGTGACATGTTTTAATTCTACATAGGAGGATAAGATAATGCATTAGGTGTGGGTTTTCTCTTTCACACAACATGCAATGAAGTAGAAAAAATTGCTTCATATTTTCCATAGCCCCAATGTGTCAAAGGTAACAAAATTGTTGCTTAATATGTATAAAAGGTGAGAGTCTATTTATGTACTTCAACATCTTATGTTTTTCCATTGTGTCCTCATAAAAATGTTGGAACATGTACTCATCTTGATAGTGCTTGAGGGGGAAATACTCATTTTTCATTGTGATAGTAAATTCACTCCAAGTCTCAATTGACTTGTAGTCTTTCTTGCATTGTGTATTATAGGTTTCCCACCAATGGGACACTAAAATGGGCATCTTCAATGTTGTGAATGT
Organism: Torreya grandis; assembly: GCA_037957365.1. Classification (NCBI taxonomy): domain Eukaryota; kingdom Viridiplantae; phylum Streptophyta; class Pinopsida; order Cupressales; family Taxaceae; genus Torreya; species Torreya grandis. The sequence continues at coordinate 3,027,117 of JARHVA010001210.1, read as the reverse complement.
GATCTTATTTGAATCAATGGAGTGTTTAATGGATAAGTAAGAATATTATTATTGAATCTAGTTATCCAATGTTGTGGCAACATTTTTAAATTCAAACACTATAATATCAATATTGACTTGAACTTTGAAAGAGTTTTGATGCAAAAATGATGGGTTGAAATATTATGCAAAATGGTACATTATTGGGCCAAGATGCATCATGGGTTTGTAGAATTGGCCAAAGCTAAACATGTTATTCCTTGAGGGCATATTGAATGAGTTTTTGAATTTCTATGTATGCCTTAGGTAATTGTTTCTCGACATCAGTCATTTTTCACTTATTATGACATTCTTTTAGATACTCTAAAATAAAATCGAGTGGATGCCCATCTTTTTGTTGTTAAGTTTTTGTGTTTATAGGCATATGAAAGTTTTTCATGTGATACTAATGATATGAACCATGGGGCCCAAGATGGTGGCTAAGAGGATAGCCCTATAAATTGGCTTGTAAAATAGTGGTTATAGAATATGTATTAGAAAACAATTACATCAATTAATCATTACACATTCACATGTGAAATGTTAGAAGAATAATGCTAATTATATTTAATGAGAAAGACATGATACATATATGTACAATGTAAAACAAGGTTGATGATGAAGATTTACATGATTAGAAATGGGAGACACTTTAAAACTAATTTGCCTAAACCAGAATGTGAACATATGACCAATTGATATTAAATGATCAAAGCATGCTAACATGACCCTTTAGGGTCAAATTCCTTTAAATATATAATTACAAGAAATAAATTTTAAAAGAGATGATTACAAAATGGTTTGTATTTTAAAAACATGGCATGAATAATGTCATAGCACAATCACACAAAGGTGCAAGGGCATAGATGCCACTGAAGTGTGTAGGATGTATAAAATGCATAAGGGTGCATGAAGTACCAAAATATCTTAGGAGAAGAGCGTCAACCATAAAATGAATAAGGATAACAATCAAAATTTGACCTATGTGCCAATAACACCTAATTTAGATGGATACATAACTAATAAATAAGTACACTTAAAATTATGAAATAACACTTAATATCTTTGGGTTATTTTTATGTGTCTTCAACTAAATGAACTATATTGTGGAGAAAATGGTTTTTTTACTCCACACATAACGACATTTAAGTAAGTTAATTAAATAACATATTAATAATGTTTATGTCTACCTCCCATCCCCACACCCACACCCACACCCACACCCACAACCACACGCACCCACACACACCCAGCCACCCACCCAGCCACCCACACACACACACACACACACACACACACACACACACACACACACACACACATTTTAAAATCGCACTATATTTGAAGAAGAAAACATTGAAATAAGCATGAAACTTTTAAATATATAACAAAAAATAAACATTCAAAGACAAACAATAATAAAGATTAAAAATAGGGTAAAAGTACACAAATATTATATTTTAAATAATTTATCACTCCTTGAATCATAGTTTTTTTTTAAAATTTTTAAAAGTCCCATAAAATATGCTCCTTTTTAACTATACTTCCTTCTCAATATATATGTTTTTTAGAATAACTATGTTTTTGTTTCACTGCTTGATATTTTAGATCACCATCCATGATCCTTCATCAGGATAAATAAGGACTTATGTTGGAACAACAAACCATGAAATTCTTAAATAGGGAATAACTAATGGTCAAAGGAGGTATTAAGTGAGAAGGTACTTGATGACACCAATTTATGTTGGCATCGTAGTAGGGAAAGTTAAGAGGACTTCCACTACCACCTTAATAGTTTGTTTCCAAACATCAAATTCACCAAATAAATTGAGGTGGGAGGGAACTTACCTTCTTAAATATATTCATTTCCAAAATAGGGGTTAACTATCTAGCTAGGAAGGCCTATAAGAAAGGCACTCATAAAGGATTTTACCTGCATGTCTCTTCTCAGCATCACCCAATGTAAGAGGAAGGAACAATAAAGATGACATTGATCAAGAAATTGAGAACTTAAAAAATATTTTAAAGATGAATGGACACACAAAGAAGCAAGTTTCTAGGGCTATCAAATAATCTAAGGATAATATCATCATACATAGACTTAAGGAACCTTTAGCTAAAGGGCCAATAACATTTTTTCCTTATGTAGAAGGTATTTCCAACAAGATAGCTAAAATCCTCAAATACCAAAATATTAAAACCACATTCACTAATGTTAATAATTTGAGAATGGCCATAGGATCTGAAAATGACCCTATAGACCCTATCTTACACAATACAAATTGCATTGTTGAATGATCTTGTGGTATCTCATACATTAGGGAAATGAGGAGGTATATAAAGATTAGAATTAAGGAGCATGTTACAGTCTTAACTTTTGGAAAATTTATATGGACAAATTTTTTATTTTATGTGTTAGATCATCACCCATGATCCTTCATTAGGAGAAAGAAAAATTATTAATCTTAGCTTTTGGAAAAATTATGTGTAATTTTGTTGCTCGATGTTTCAGATCATCACCTTCGATCCTTCATCTAGAGAAATAAAAAGTAATTTTTATTTCTCTTGATGAAGGATCATAGGTGATGATCTTAAAGTTTGAGCAACAAAATTTCACACACAACTTTTCCAAAAGCTAAGATTGTAATTGTATAATTGTGAAAACATAAAACCTTTGATAAGGAGATGTTGATATTCATCGACAAATAAAAGAGAAATCAATTTTTGTTGAGCACTCATGCAAAACAAAAAATGCAATCAAAATTGAAGATGCTATATTTGTCATCGTGGAAAGCCATTTTCACAAGCATAAAATGAAGGAAGCCATTGAAATTGGCAAACATTGCTATATCTAAACAAAGATGAAGCCATGAAAATTGATCACTCTTAGAAACACATTACTAACCATTTGTAAGTTAGGTTTTATTAAAATGGTTTTAAATTTATTGATGTTTAACTCGATAATTTAATTCAATTTATTAATTCAAATGGTTAAGTTATCTAATACTTCAACTCGATTAATGTAGTAATAGTTAGATAATTTGTTAATTTTAAATATTTAATATTGTCACAATACATTAGTTTTTCATTTAATCACAAATTAATTATTTGATTCATCATAAATTAATAGTTAACAATTGATTAACAAGAATTATATTATTCATAACAATTATTACTAATTATTTTAATAATGGGTTTTTTAAGGTTTTGAACTAAGGTCGTAGTGATGTACAAATTTGTACTAATAAGGGGAAGGTGAATACATACCTTCTTACTTAATACCTCCTTTGAACATTAGCTATTCTCTATTTAAAGAATAAAATTTTTGTTGTTCCAACATAAATTATTTTTTCTTGTGAGGAAGGATCACACATGATGATTGGAGAGAAATTAAACACAAACATAATTATTCTAAAAACCTTAGTCAAATTATCATACATCTATGATTTATGTATATTACACGCTTTGTACATTTTTGATTCAAAAAAATATGTCAACTTGAATACATTAATGTGTACACTTTATTTTTATAGTAAAGGTTTATAAAATTTCATTCAAGACATTATAATTTCAACATTTTATTCTATAAAGGGTTTTCTATGAATTTTAAGCTCTGTGACACATTGGAAATGTTTTTGGAAAACTAATTTTTGGTGCCAAAGATTTTTAAGGTAGGCATATTTATTAGATGTGATTCCCTAAAATAATGTATTTAGTGTATTTTATTTCACTTATTATTATTAATTTTCCCCACTTTATCATGTTTTCAAAGGCTTTTTGTTTGTTAAGATCCATAATTATTTTATTCACATCAAGCATATTTGTATATAAATTTTTTAATTGAATGGTAGTAATGGATGTGATTGTTAGGTATTTTAGTAATTGATATTTTATTTATCAATTTATTTTTCAGTTATTATTATTGTATCTACTTATTATTCAAGACATTATCAAGGGGTTATTTCAACATTTTATTCAACATGGGGTTTTCTGTGAATTTGAAGCTATGTGGCTTATTGGGAAATGTTTTTGGAAATCTAATTTTCTGCACTGAAGATTTTGAAGTAGACATATTTATTAGATGCACTTCCATTAAATAATGTATTTAGTGTATTTTAATTCACTTATTATTATTATTTTTCCACAATTTATCATGTTTTCAAAGGCTTTTTGTTTGTTAAGATCCATAATTCTTTTATTCACACCAAGCGTATTTACACATAAATTTCCTATTGAATGGTAACAATAGGTATTATAGTAATTAATAGTTTATTTATCTCCTTCATTTTTAATTATTATTATAGATACTTATTATTCAAGACATTATCAAAGATTTATTACAACATTTTATTCAGCACATGGTTATTTGCAAATTTGAAGCTCTACGGCTTATTGGGAAATGTTTTTGGAAAATCTATTTTTTGTAGTAAATATTTTGAAGGTAGACATATTAATTATATGTGATTCCCTAAAATAATGTATTTAGTTTGTTTTATTTAACTTATTATTATTAGTTTTTCCTATTTTATCAGGTTTTCAAAGGTTATTTGTTTGTTCATATCCGTAATTTGTTTATTCCCAGCAGGTGTATTTGTATATAAATTTCCTAATTCAATTGTAGCCATGGGTGTGATTTTTAGGTGTTTTAGTAATTTATAGTATATTTATCCATTTTTTTCAATTCATTTGTCGTGGTATAGGGCAGAGTCGAGGGGAAACACCCCTGACACCAAAAGTAATTTGAGACTTATGGGATACTTGGAATGACTTAAAATTCATCAAATTTTTTCAAAAATGAACACACTCAAAAAGAATAATTTGAAATAAAATAGAGGGTTATTTGTTTTGACTCACATTCTTTTAAAAGTAAACTTGTAAATAAATTGATGTTATGGTTTTAATTTTTTTGACCTATGATCGATGAAAATAATAACATTGGTAATTTTATAAATTTTGTCTTCATCAATTGTATCCCTATAGGGTAGAAAGAAAATTTACCCTATTTTATAAAAGAGTAAAAGATTAAAAAAATTATATTTATAAAATTATGAAAATAAATCTTTCTAGTAAAAAAAGGCTTTTTATGATCATTTACACTACTATCAAAATTTACTACTATGAACATTTATTATTATTTACACTATTATAGACTAAAATTTTAAACTATAGTAATTAAGATATTTTTTAAAATGCAAAATGTACAAACTAAATACTAATACAATTAAATTTGAGACTAGACTAATATTGACAAAATAGGATGGTTCCTAGATTAACAGGCAGGTGTAAAACCCAGATGTTTGGAAGCAGATTGTTATCAGTCATGGTTGCTATGCACCACTCTACATGTAAAACATGGGGAGTCTATAGAAGGGAGTAGAATCCATGAATCCTATGGAACCAAATGGACTAATATAAAATTAGACATCATTTCAATACATAAGTTTAACTTTTAAAATTATAATGAATAGGGGTTTTTAGTTAGCGTAAAAGGCACATGGATTGCTTGAAAAAAATGCTTCCAAGATGTTATGATGGGTTCATGTTGTAGGTCATAGCTGTTATCTAAAGCAAAATATAAAATCAAACTTTATTATATATATTCATGAGTGCATTGGTAGCCCTGTATGTGAAATGTTAAAGAATACACAGGCCTGAGAACTGTTTGACAGGATGCCACAAAGAAACATGGTCACATGGTACATGTATGATTATAGGATATGCACAAGATGGACTTGATTATAAGGTGTAGATCTATTTGATAAAATGCCTCAATAGTATAAGACATAGAACTGAAAAGAGGACCCAAGAATGGAATGTAAATATACATTCGCTTGATGATAAGAATTTGACACATAGTTCTATATGAATGATAATATTTTTGATGATGGGAAACATAGTAGAAAGTATATGATCACATAATTTTTTCAAAAATATTTAATATGAATATATAGTATTTAATCTCATCTAATTATGGAGACTAAGATAGTCTAACTATAAATGAAAATAATCTTTAAAGATAATCAACTTACTCTAAAGTTATAAAAAAAGAGGTCAACTTATGGATATTGACTTAAGTATTTTTAGATTATATATGAAAAATCAATATGATAGAATCTTATACCATAATGAGATCAATTGTTCACAGTAACAATACCATGATTAGTCATCCTAAAATAATTAATTAGTCTATAAAAGAGTAAATAGCTAGTTTTAAAATTGAATTTAGGACTATTTGAAATATCTTGTAGTTATTAATTATTATAAAATCATTAAAAAAATAAAAAATGTGTGCTCCCTATAAGGAGATATTAGTCAAACTATAACAGGTCATTAAATAAGCCAAAGCAAGTGATTAAAGAACCCTAGACTGAATATCAATAGGTCAGAATGCCACTATTAAATAAATAAGGCACAAATAGTATAAACATTATAAATTCAACCTTACACATAAATACAATCAGATAAATAATATATGATTAACAATTATGCTTCGAACCTTCACATAGACTTGATGTTAGAAGGAAACTGAACAGTACTGGGGATACTTGTAGAGAGAAATTTTTAGATGTAGAGCCACCAATTTTATTTAATCTGACCTATAAGATGAATTCATAATCCAAGCATAAATGGTTAGTTCAAGAGGAAGGCTCCCATCTATGGTCACTAGAATGTATCACCTAAAATTTACACTGAACGGATTAAAAGTACAAAAGAATGATTAACCAAATCCAAACTCTAAATGATCATCAAATACAATAATTAGAGAGAGAAGAATCAATCAGTCATGGAATTAAAACAATCTTACCATCATATTTATACCTTTTGATATCCTTTCTAAGACTCCGTAATGTTTCTTGAAGACCGAATTGACAAATTGAAAATCTGAAATGGGATATAGGATTTCCAAGTATGACAAGCTCAAGACTTAATTAATGGAGGAGAGTGATGGAGGTAGAATAGACTTTCATTCATTCCTTGTAAAAATTATTGGTATGCCCCTTACATTTATAAATGGGTTTGAAGGAAATGGAGGGGAAATATTTCCTTCCAAATTTCAAATTTGAGAAGAGAGAAAGTTCTAGAGATTAGAAATCTCTAAACTTTCTTTTGGGTGGCATGTGATTAGAAAGTGGGTGAATTAAAAATTAAAATATTAGGAAATATGAATATGTGAAAAGTGGGATGAATGAGAAATTAGAATATTAGGAAATATGAATATGTGGAGAGTGGGGTATTCATGTAGTTAGGATAAATTAATTAATAGACTTAAGGGTATGAAGAGGTGATGTTAATATGGGACATAGGAATTAAGAGTTAATTAGATCCTATGAATAGGATATTATATGCTATTAGTAATAATTAAAAAAGTTAATTTAGTGAGCATAATTAGATACATACAAAGAGCATCCAACTAAAAAAAAATATAACTCTAAGGTCCCTTGATACAGTTGATGACAAGGAGGTGAAGCTCCTAACCAATGTTGGGAATATCAAAGTGGTAATGATTTAGAAAATATGGTTAACTCTATAGGTCTGACTATGCCCTACTAATGTCATATACAAATTTGAATGATATATGATAAGGCTAGACTAGAGGAGAAAACAAAAGGGATGGAGATGAGAACCTAGGCCTATATTACGTTGTATTTATGACCTAAATTTTGGGTGAGGACAATGATAGGTGGGTTAAGGATCTGATCCTAATTTTATAGGGCATTGAGAGCATTGAAAATTAGATGAGGGATATGTGTGGAATGAAAAACCTTAATTCTAAGTTTGGCACTAACATCTGAATGGGTTTTTATAGTAGGACCTAATACTCTAACTCTAGGAAAAAGACCTACTCTATAGAGGTATGGATGCTTAAGGAGTGTCATCCAAGAGGCTAGGTATAATAATGTGTAAGTGTAAGAGATTTTTGTAAAAGTGGAATATGGTAGGACTTATTGTCCTATAAGAAACAAGGTTATAGGGATGTTTGTGCTCATTGGTACAAGGCTTTGATTGTTGATTTGTTTTATGTTTTTATAAAATTTTGACTAAAAATAAAGCTAAATACTTGCTAAAAGTACATGACTAAAATTAAATAATAAAAAAATCACTGGAAATAAATGATAGAATGCTTATTTTTGGTATTTTTTAATGTATGTAATACTAGAAAGTAAAATCTATGCTAACCATGTAGATGCTAATTTATAACTTTTCTAGGTGAAAATGAAATGAAATAATTTTTGTATTTTTAGATTTTAAATGGATAAATATATTATACAAAATAATATTTTCTAACATGCAAGTAAATACAAAATCAGATCTAGATCCTAATTAGCAATACTACCAAGTATCTAAATATTCTTTTGCATATGCAAGTTAGAACTAGTTTTTGGTGTTTCTAGTTGAATGCACACTAAGTTTGAATGATCTGTATCAAATGAAAGTGAATATTTGAGTTCTAAATTTTTGATTTAGTGAATTAAAAATAGTGTTTTAAATTTATTCAAATAAGGAAACAATATCAAGATAATCACTTTTGCTCTCTTAGGTTTGGATAAAGTTTTCTACTTGTTATTGTGTATGTTTGTCCCTAAACGGGAGCTTGTTTTAAATTGAAAATTTGTTGTTGTTGAAGTTGAAAGAATTTTATTTGATAATATCTACTTAAGGCTTGAATACAAATTTATATGCTTTGAAATAATCTATTTTAGGTTACAAATAGTATGAGAACTAACTATTATTTTGGTGTAAAGACAAGAAGAGAGAAGAATTCCTTTTCCTATCTATTTTCATTTTCAAAATATAGATCTAATGTAATTATAGAAAGGAAACTAAACTAATATAATCTACTAAAAAAATAAAGAAAACTAAAACTAGAAACCCCCAACCTCATCATGATGTAGACTAGTTAGAAGCAAGAGATGCATTTATGATATGGTCCTCATCATTTTATCTCCTCCACTCAAATCAATGATTGTAGGAACTCTCTGACCAAGGAGAATGATAAAATAATATAAGCAAAGGAAGAATATGAGAGGAACATAGCTCCAAAAAAAATAGCAACTGACTATGGCTGGTTAGTGCACTAATTGCAAAGATATGATTATGGATTCAATGACTTTTCTTACTTGAAATTATGTAGTCTAAAACTAAAATGAGAAAAGGTAAAGCTAAAAAATAATGGTAAGTAGGTTGTGGATGTATAAAACTTCAAAAATTCAATTTCTAATGCAAAATTTTAGATCTAAAATTGAGATATTTGTAGAAGAAGCATATAGCTTGCAAAGGGGAGTGGGACTCATAGTATAACTTATAAAAGGATTAAAAATAATCAAAATAGGAGAGGGAGTGAGATGGGTTAGAATGAAGGTGAAATTAGGTTAAAAATAACAAGAGACATAAAAAGTATGAAAAATGCATGAAATATTGAGTTTTGGAAGCTAAAATTAGAACAATGACTAAAGGTGATAAAACTACCCCTATTTATAGGGGTGGTTATGCAACCACTGGTATTATTGATACAACTTCCATCACGATAAAAAAAATTTCACATGGTAATTTGGAAGTTTGATTTTGGTGATAATGCCATCATGGTGATTTTTGAAACCACCACAGTGGTTCCATCACCTTAGAGGTAGTTTTATAATGGACCATGGCGGTTCCATTATTGGGAGGGTCTGTTTCATCCTATATGAAGGGTTTATAAAAAAATATGAAAGGGTATATAAAATTCAAGAAAAAAGGGTTTTCAGAGGCTAAAGAGAGATATAGGGATGGAAAAGTACTAGAATGTTAGAGGGAACCTACATTAATCATAATGTAAGATATCATTACATCATCACTAGACATTGTACTAGAAATATTGTAATGTGCAAATTTTGGGTGTATACATATTTCCCCCTCAAGATGATAATTTTCATGAATTGATGAGGGTGTGGTCTTGATTAGTGGCATGTAGATGGGAAATATAGATTTAAAAATACTTAGCTTACTTACCTTGATGGTGCAATGAAGCCAACCAAGTATTTATGCAACCTGTACACAAAAGATAAGAATCAAGTGAAATTTAATGCAAAAGTAGAAAATATAATATGTAATCAAATTATGGATGAGATTAATTACCATTTGTGTGGGGAATATCAGAATAATACTAGTTCATATCTGCATAAACTAAACATAGAAATAATGAAGTTGAATATGATAACATAGTAAAATTATATTATGTTTCGAATTATGAAAACAATACATATGCTATTGTATAGCCATAGCAATAGGAAAAAAACTTATTAAATAGGAATCCATAATAATAAATAACTTGATAATAGTCATAGGTATAACAAACTAAATACTAACCTATAATAACAGTATTAATCATATGGTAAATAACAAATTGTAGATAGTAATTTACCCAATGTAAATACTAAATCCCAACGTTTCCCCCTTAGTGTTTACATGGGGAGAAAGTAAATCATGTGAATTGAAAAATAGAATTGTATGTCAATGCAGATTGTTGTCTAAATATTTTTGTATGGATATTATTACACTTGATCACCTACATACGATATCTTATCTCACTTTCAATTGCAACTGAACATATTCACCATCTGACCATATTCTAATGAAGTACGATAGTCGAGGATCTATGCAAACAAAGGATCTATGTGGTTACCTACCCTCCTATAAAAATGTTTACATATTCAATGATATATACATTTTCCTCTTCTACAACTTAGCAGGGGAATGATTATAATGTTTTATTTTTGCACACAACATACACAACTAATAAAATAAAAAGTTTCACTAAAACAAAATGTGACCTCATCATTAGTGGTTGACATTATGTGCTTTTTGGCCTCCTTCCCGTGTCCTCCATCCTCTAACGTTAGTTAATTAATTAATGAATATGAATTTGAGGCTCAACTTCATATCATTGGATAAATTCCTTCTATAATATGGATGTCATGTATAAGTGATAATGCATATAGTTACAAAAATTTAGACAAGGACACGCTCTTTACCATTGACTACTTCCATCAACAATGACGACTTTAATGAAATAATTATAAATTTTCATATTAAAATCCAATTGAATATTAGATTTTAATTACATTTTCCTAGTAAAATAACTTATTAAAAAATTACTATACCTTTTAAAATTTTGACATATAAACTACAAGACACTTTGGATTTTTTACTTATTGACTTTTGACACATTTAAATCTAAAATTAAAATGAATCATAAAACCTAATTTGATAATTATGAAGACACTTTTTGATTTTTAATATCAACATTCAATAAACTATCAACTTAATTTAAAATATAATTAAATATTAATGATAATATCAAATATAACTCTAGACATAAATATAATAACTAAACATATATTATAAAAATAATTTGACCAAACTAAATTTTTACATACATATTCATATCAAAAATTTAAAACTAACGTACCCAGACAAGTGTAAGTGATAGACTATAAACTTGTTACATCACGGTAGAAGTTCAAAAGATAATATCATACCATCTAATTTTGAGGGCTTGGAAATGAGGCAACAAATAGCTTGGCACATAGACTAATCACAAGGGTCATGGTCAAATGACAATGTAATAGTTTATGGTGGGTGACACATATTATTAAAGTGTAGAACCACACAACTAAAATGCAATATGTTGATCCATTATTACTTGTACTATACATGTTGTAGATTGATTTCACTCATTCAATCATTGAAATCAAATCCTGCGTAGACTGGATGGAGGTGAAACAAGTTCAATTACACAATGATCAAGGTCATTTGTCAGTATTAGATCCACCAATATCCAATGTAATCAAGGAAAAATAATAGGAATAGAAATTTGACATGCATTTCATGAGAATGACATAGCAAATAATCAATGGTATTTGCTCATAGGATTCTCATCATGGATGCAATCAGGAATGAACTACTCTAATACCAGATAATAAGACTAGTTTAGATATGCATAAAATAAACACAAAAATAATGAAGATGGATATGATAACTATTATCCAAATTTCGTACCTTGTTTTGTAGCTTCCTTTGGCTAAGTTCAATGTTCACTTGTCTATTTTAACTCACTTGTGAAAGACCAGTTGTTTTATTTTCTTTTCTTCAGAGTTTTTTTTTGATGTTTTCAAAGTGTCTTTTTGATATTTTTCCCAAAGTTTTAATTCTTTTAAGTTTTTTGTCTCGAATAAATTTTTTGAAATAATTCTCTCCTTGTCTTCCCTAAAGGAATTCTTTCAACTTTTTTATCTCAAACTTTTTGTCTCGGATAAAAAGTTTGAAAGAATTCTCTTTGTCTCCCTAAAGGAATTCTTTCAGCCTTTTTGTCTTAGAATTTTTATCTTAAACAAAAATTTTAAAATAATTCTTCCTTTGTCTTTTCCTAAAAGATTGTCCTTTACAACTTTTTTGAAAGAAAAATTTCAGACTTTTTATCCAAAACAATCTTTTTGAAGGGTGCCTTTAACTTTTTTGAAGGGATATTTTCCCTTCAAAGTATCCTTCAATTTTTTTTCAAAGGGTCTTTATCTCTTTAAATTTTCATTCAGAACTTTTTTGAAGGAACACTTTTCCTTCAAATCATCCTTCAAAACTTTTTCGAAGGGACACTTTCCCTTCAAAGTGTCCTTCAAAACTTTTCCAAAGGGACACTTTCCAAGCCCAAAGGACTATTTATTATACAAAAGGGACCGTTCATCTCTTCAATGGGACACTCGAGAAAAGTTCAAAGGGTATCGACACCTAGAGAGTCCATAGAAGGATCATTTTAAAAAGGGCACAAAAGGATATGGAAGAGCCAAGAGAGATCTAAAAGACCATTTCTTTTAGAGAAAGTGTCCACAGGGAAATTGTTTAGGATGAGTACTAAGAAAAGACCTAAATAAATAAGAGACCCAAAGGAATTATCCTAGTGAGTGATGGATGTATGGATGTCAATTTCATTATGGAGGACTAGCCATTGAAATTCAAACGCAAGGATTCTCAGTAGAGCAATGGTTCATTTTCAAATCCCAGGCATCCAAGGGCTCACATTTTCCATCCAACAAAGCATACTAGATGGCCATTCCACCATTGATTGGGTCATGATCTAGGTCATTCTGGATGGAAAATATAAAGATCAATTATTTTACACATGAATTTTAGGCAAGGCCTCTCTGAGGCTAATAGAATGGGAGTGACTCATGCCTTACACCTTTGCACACCTCAACAAGCTAATGGGAGGCTATTAAGCATCAAGACAAAACTGCACAGGTGGATTCCTTTATCACAACCAATTGATGTCTTCCCCAAAGTATCTTGACTTAATTGAGCAACCATAAACACATCTTCAAAATGATAGGAAAAGAGTGTAACCATTTGAGATGACATGGATCAATCATGTGGCTAAAAAGAGCATCATTGGCAAAGATGGTTGCAGCTGAAGACAATGACTCCTAACAGATTGATTCCTCTCTTTGGTACTCAAAGGTATCTCCCTCTCTCATGTCTCTTGTGTTATATATATATATATATATATATATATATCCCTTGGGCTAAGTTAAAATCATCCACATAACGTATGGTGAAGCCCTACTAAATTATTGTCATTTCCCTTCCTTTAAGCAATTAAGTATAGGTCTATTCATTTCAAGTTATAAATAATTGTTTAAGTGTGTAAGAGGCACATAGTGACAAAAAGTGATGGTTCCATCCTTTTGTCCTTTGTCCTTCACATTTTGAGAAAGATTTTTGGTATAACAATCATATAGAGTGCATTTAAGTGTATGGAATTTCTACATGTGTATAACTATTTCTTGAAATATACATGGTGTCTTTCAGTTCATCTACCTTACATCCTTTCATTCATCTCACCTCTATTTTAACATTGTGTTAGATTATTTAAATCTTAAAAATGTTCTATGTATTTTGTTATATCGTGCACTAGGTTATATCATTCATTGGAGGATAATGTTTGGTGCATCACCATTCTTAGAATAGGTTTCTTTCATGCAAATTCTAACTCTTTTCCCTTCAATCAACTGGTTTAAATAGAGGATTGCCTTGTATAATACATATAGGTAGCTATCCCTTTAAATATAGAGGTTCATTTACCCTATAGGCATACCCACATGCTTGGAAATGTCCCAACATTGCCCAAATATGGAAGAGGATTGAACACTCTCTTCTAGGGTGCAAGATTTAGAGACAACAAGAACATAATAGAATTATATTATGTTCTACATTATGAAAATAATACATGGGCTATTATATAGCCATAAAAATATCAAATAAAATTCTTATTAAATAAGAAGCCACAATAACAGATAACCTGGTAATAGTCATCGGTATAACAAACTAACTACTAACCTATAATAAACATATTAACCATATAGTAAATAAAAAATAGTAGCTAGTAATTTACCTAAGTAAATACTACATCCCAATAGATCATACTATTTGAATCATCCCATTGGGGGAATTAACCCAGTGCCAAGTCATCATATACCTACAAAATTGTAAAAAACATGCTATATAAGATAGAAATCCATTAAATCATTAGTTTTATAAAAATTTAGCATCAATATAACTTGTTAAATATGATTTTTTTTGTTAATATGAGAATTTACCATAAATAGAAATTTTAAAAATCAAAATAGTTAATTTGGGGTCCTATATATTTAAAAACTTGCCAAAATAGACTCATTTATGTAAATTGACTCTATGATATTTTAGTCTCTGGATTGGAAGTGACAGTTTTGAGAGAAAATTAGTCAAAATAGAGATCACAAAGTAGGGATGGAGAATATTCTAGTGAGAGGTAGATCGGGGTAGGGACAATTAAGTTTTATTTTATTTTTCCTCTTTTGCCCTAGTTTTGTAAATTTGAATAAAATTCACTAAAGATTTGGTTAAATATGAAATTTTTAGTTTCAAAATGTTTGTGATAGGGTGTAGAATAGGAAATGCCATTTTTTAAAGAATTTTGGGTAGGTTTTTGGGTTATTTTTTAGGGTTAGGCCCTTAGCATGGTTAATAAATGGAACCATCACGTGAGGATAAAACCATCATTTTGCACAGATCGATGATTGCATAACTATTGTGGTGGTGGTTATGTGATTGACTATGGTAGTTAGGTAACTATCTATGGTAGTTTTGTAACCATCACTTAAAAAAGGTGGAAGTTTCATCAAATGGAATGGGGAAACCCCCTTAGGCTTGTTTATAGCTTAAAAAGGGGGAAAAGGGCTAACTTAGGATGTTTTATTATTATAATGGACCAAAATTAATTGGAGTAGGGCTCAAGAGTTGGATTGCTTCCCTCATGTCATGGCATTACTAACAATAGATGAGCTAGTAATTCTAGATCAGTTCAAGATCTTTTGATTTATGCTGGAGGGGATTGTTCCCACCTCAAGAAAGCTACTATGTGACCTACTCATCTATTGGGACCTTGACTAAAACAATTTCATGTTACGTCAGGCCCAAAGAGAGTGGACTATCACTCTCATTGATGTGTATAAGATTATAGGTCTACCAATGATAGGTTAGTTGGTGGCCCTCTAAGAGGCCATGAGTTGGGTTGAGGCTTTGGGTTAGACAAGACATTTTGGTGATGTTGGCACACCTAACATGGGTGTGAAGTGTGGAGTGAGGATTGAGGGATCAATGATCCCCAATCTAAAACAAGTGATTATTGAAATCCTTACCTCATAACTATTGGAGGATAAGGGTACTAATAGGCTACTTTATAGATAGTTTCAATCATCCACCTAATCAAGGAGAGGGGAGCTTGGTTTTCTTAGGACCTAGAGATCTTAGCCTATCCCTATGAGGACTTGTACAATGTGGCTAGATTGGGATCACACTATATTGGTCACCCCATGCTCCTCATGAGCTAGGTATATGGGCATATAATTTGATACCAAATGGGAGTGGATATTAGGGATGCATGGGCCATCAAGGCCTCAAGTTGGATATATGTGGCACCATTATAATCTTTGTCCTAGGTAGTTAAGACCTTAATAATGGCATACTTAATAGACCTACCCTACTAGGGCATGATTTTACCATGGGATGGGGAGGTTGTCTACCTCATGATGGCCACTAGGGAAACCCATGTTTGAGACAAACTATTACCAATTAAGGTACACTTGATAGATAGGTTGCCTCAACAACTCAACACACCCTACATGGGTAACCTTCCCATACCAACAATGGTGTATAAAGGTGTGAAAGAGGCATGATCAAGGATATTGGGAAGGTTGGCATGAAAACCACTTGTTTTATAGGTTTCCATCACTTGAGTGGTTCTACCAAGAGTTGCTTAAGTTGATAGGTTTTGATACAAGAACACCAGGTGACTCCCCCAACACCACCATAGTAGGACCCCACTCAGCATGATCCTAAACAATAGTAGTAGTAGGTATGTGGGGATGGAAATGTTTATAGTATGTTGATCTAGATGAGGAAATCGATGTTTAGGAGGAGGAGGATTTTAACTATGACTCAAACCTAGATTAGTATGAGGATTACTTAGGTAAATTATTAATTTATGTACTTTAATTTATTACTTATATTTCACTTTTTAGTTCAATTAATTAGCTGATTTACTTTTTTGATTTATATATGATTGGATGTAACATTGATTATTTTATTTTATTTTTAAAAATACCTCAACTAGGTGGAGGACCATGATCAAGGACACCTTGATCAACCTTTTTGAGTTCGGCACTGAAGTGACTAGAGATAAGTTGTTAGTGGATCCTATATTACTTATTGGGATAGATAGACACACTTATATCTTCACTCCAACCTACCATGCATCTATCATGATGACTATATTGAGAGTGGATAACACTATTCTATAAGTGAGATCCAAGAAAGTAGAGGCCTAGGTGGATGCACTGATAGCCAGGGGAGGTTAGGCTTGTTCTAGCTGATAAATAGGAAACAAGACCTCACAAGAAGGCAATATTAGGAGGTGAAATAGGATCCCTTAGGTTGTAGAGATATTTTATCAAGGTGGTTCTAGTATGATATGCCATAGGAACAATATCTCCCATCACTATACTATATCAAGACCCTCTCAGAGGAGGAAGATGGGATTTTGAGCTATTTTACATATTGATACATATTTTGTGCTTATTTTTATTTTTGATATCTTTAGACACATTGGCCTTCTATAGAGGTGATTATATTGGAGACTTATTATATAAACTCAACATTTATTATGATACATATCGATATATTATTGTTTACCTCTCATTGACTTATCATTTTGTGTTATGGTCTTTAATTTCCATTTTTAATTCTTAATTGATGCACTTTGGATTAATAGGCATGCAATGATATACCATGTATATCTATGTTTTTTATAAAATTCTATGGATGATGTTTATATATGTGAAAACAAAATGTATGCATATCATGTAATTTGATTGATATGTATGAAAATATACATGCACTAACAACTGTTTTGTAGGTGATGACCCATTTATTTTGATATATATAACACATGACTTCCTAAAATATGTAGGAGATGATAAAATATGAAAACCATAAATAAAAATCTAGTAGGAAAAAGTAAGATGACCTAATCCTTATGAGTAAAAGGGAAAATGTACTTCTTGTTAGAATTATAAAATAATAACTTTATTGGCTTTATCTAGAGATAACTATCGTTAATAGAATTAGTAAATGGGATAAAGTTACCTTTTAATCATAGGAATATAGACAAGAGTTTTGAATAAATTTTTCTTTGGACACTTTTTGATTGAATATTTCTTTTGTATTTAGATTTTACTTTTATTTATGACCCCCTACACTTAGTCTCGTGTGACTAGGAAGACACATGGGTCACCAAAGGATATATGTAGGTGAGTAAAGGATACATCTCCCTAATACTAACCCACGTAACCAATAATATGGTGGGGTTCAAGACAAAGCTTAACAAAGGTGAGATATGTGGAATTTAGTTTTTTTTCTAATGTTTGCATAAGATTTTGATAAGAGTTTATTTCTATTTGTAAGGCCTTTACCCCTAAATATTGGCCCCATGCAACTAATAATATGTAAGGGATCATCACTGAAGACCAAGATAAGTAATTAAAGTTACCTTTTTTTAGCATTCTAATTTTCTACTTTATAAGGCACTGTAAAAAGAGACTTTGTCATGGACAAGCTTCTAGACTAGGTTATAGGCCAACATTTTCTAAGTATAGCAAGAAGATATAAGGAAAAGAGGTGTACTATGTTTGTAATCACTAAGGAAATAACCAATGTAATGATAATTTTTTATGGGATAATAGGGTAATGTGAAAAATGGGAACTAAAAACCATATAATCACCAAACATAACATCTAATATGACAATCAACACATATATTATGGAAAATGTAATTCAACAAGGGAAATATGAAATGAAAGAACTCAATGTAGAAATGTTTAAGGTGAAAATAGTTCATAGATTCACCAAACTCCTTACCCTCCAAATCACACAACCAATATGGTTTGTTATTGAAATCTACAATCACTAGGTAGGGGCCCAACCAGTTAGGTCTGAACTTCTAACCTTCTCCTTTATTCTTATCAATGTGGTTTTTAATCCTAAGGAAAAGGGATCCTACATGTATTAGTTTCTCATGGAAATTTTTATTTTATTATTTTACCATGCTATCTACATACATGACATGGTTCTACATAAAAATGATTCGACATTCATCTAAAGTCTCAAGTTCAGCTAGTCATGCATTCCTATACTCCTCATGTTTAAGGAGACCTTGAGAGAGACATGAAGGTTAGTTATCTCAACCTCAATAGGTAAAATAGCTTCAAATATAAACACAAGGGAATATAGGGTTACCCGCATGGATGTTTTAATGCTAGTTCTATAGGCCCAAAATGTTGTATAAAGTTACAAGTGCTAATCTCATTTAGAATCTTTGACTATTTTTACCAAAATCAATTTATATATTTTATTGGTGGATTTGTCCTAGATATTAGCCTTTGGATTACAAGGAGGACTTATGATGTAAATATGGTGAATTTATTACAAACTTCACATACCTTAGGGTTTTTAAATGGAGATCCATTTTTTTATGATAATTTATGGAACTTCAAATCAATAATTGATCTAGTTCAAAATAAATTTTATAATGAATAAAATAGTAATAGTTTTAAAAGGCATTGCTTCCACCCACTTAGTGAAATATTCAATGTTCATTATAATGAAATGGTTACAATATAAATAAGTGGGGAAATCTTACCTATTGAATCTAGATCCCAAGTGGAAAAGGGAAAATGCATAACAATGGGCTGCAGATCTTGAGGAGGAATGTGGATCTCATGAGAGAAGTGTTGGAACTTTTTGCATTTATTGACATATTTGATGAATCATGTTAAGGACTGTGCCAAAACTATCCAATTTTATTTTTTTTACAAACTATCACATGACCACCAAGGTGAGTTCCATAAACCTTATTGTGACAATGGAAGAAGACCATTTCTAATTCCTCTTGGTTTACACATCTCAACAATATACCATTTAAGACTTTATGATAAATAACCTCATATAAAAGGGCATACTTGGAAGTGATAATGTGAATGCATCACCTCTTTTTAGAGTTATCCCGTTGAGCATAGGTACAATAAATTAAGTAATGAATGATATCGGCATACCAAGGAGAGGAAAATATAATAGGCTTATTTACGTAAAAAAATAATTCATTGGGAAAGTCAGTATCAATGAGATCATTAACTTCCAAAAGAGAGTCTATCAACCAATCATAAATGATTTTTACCTTAATAGACTTTTGGTTTACATACGTAAGCTCTAATTCACTCAATAGTGTGAAAAATGTCCAGCCTTCTATGACAAGTTTAGTTAACTCAAGAAATTATGTAAGGTTTGAGAACCTATATGACCCTTGTTTCTTGGTTAATCATGTAGTGTATAAGTATTTTGGTCACAAAAATGATAGCTAATCACTTTTTCTCTACATGCATATAGTGTGTTTCATAATCCATCAAAGTGAAGCAAATGAAGTAGATGAGATGCTCCTTGCCATCATCATCCTCTTAGGCCAACATGCACACAAGAGACACCTTTGTTTCCATAATAAAAAATATGAAGGGATTGTTATATTTTAATGAAATGAGTATTAGAGGAGATATAAGGAAGTATTTTACTGCCTCAAATGCATCCTAATAATTGATCATCTCGATCAAGCCATTTTATTTCTTAAGTAAATTATTAATTAAATGAACTGCATAGGTGAGGTTTGGTATGAATAATCGAATGGCCTCCAATTTACATAAGAAATATCTAATCCCTAACTCATTAGTGTGGGAAAAATGTCTAAAATTTCATAAATTTTAGTAAGATTAATGTCAATTCCATGTTGGAAGATAATTTAGCCAAAGATTTTTCCACCTATGACTCCAAACACACAATTCTTAGTATTGAGAGTAATTCCATATTTGATTAAACACATGAGGATAGTTTCTAACACTCCTAGATGGCCAATTAACTTATTTTATTTTTTTTAGAATATCATCTATGTATACCTCCACTATTTTCTTAATAAGATTATGGAAAATATGGGTCATGGCCATCTGATATATTAGCCTAGCATTTTTAAGGCCAAAAAGCATGACTATATAGTAGAATGTTCCCTATGGTGTGGTGAAGGAGGTTTTGATTTGATCTTCATTGGAGATGCATATTTGATTATAGCCAGAGAAGCCATCCATGAGAGATAAAAACTCATCAACAGTTGTAGTGTCAACTATAATGTCGATGGATGGAAGAGGAAAATCATCCTTAGGACATGCTTTGTTAATGTCACAAAATTCAATACATTTTTTATTTTTACCATTATTTGTTAGAATAGGGAAAATGTTGGAAATCTATTTGGAATAATCCATAGGTTTTATAAAACCCACTTTGAGGAGTTTAATGACATTCTTTCATCATTAATGCCATTTTCAGCTTGATTGGCCGAAGTTTTTAATTTATTGGGTTTACATCAAGCATTATGACTAGACTGTGGATAACTACTCTTGGCTTGATTCTTGCCATATCCACCTAAGAGAAGGCAAAATATTTAGATAACTCAATGAGTAATCACTTATAGTCTTCCACTTACTATGATGAAAGTGAATGCTCAAGCTTGAGGATTTTAGGACTCTTTTTAGTTCCTATGTTTATACCAATAGTATCTTCAATGAGGGAATCCTTTACCTCATTGAATTGATTAGGATCCAGTGAGAGGTCAATATCCTTTCTCTTCATTTTAAATGTGTTAAGTTATTTATTATAAGACAAATAATGTTCAATCTTGTAGTAAGAATGTTAATAATTACTCCTAAGGCTAGACATAAGATAACAAGAGAGAGAGTGAAACCTCTATTATGGTGAACATATGGGAGTTAATGGTCAGTGTGAAGGAACTCTAAGATAAATTCATATTTTTTAGCCAAGTCGAGGACTAACAAGATGGTATCCCTCTCTATAAAAGTGAGGGTTTTTTCATTGGTCATTTTTTAGATGAGGGGTTCTATTCTAATAGACACTATGAAGTTTAAATTAGGTATTTTATGGTGGGGACCAAAATGAGAAGAGGGAGTAGCCATAAAATCAGTAATTTAGTTATTTTCCCTTGACACTACTTCTATGGGAAAAAATTAAAACCCTTGGAAAATTATTTTATAAAAACCTTATAAAGTTGAAAGTGTCTAGCTTTAGTTTAATATATTTTTTAGACTTTATTGGTAACTAGCCATGAATCACTTTAGATTTTTAAGTTTTGAATTCCCAACTATTTAGCGATGAACATCATAAATAATAAGGCTTCATACATGGCCCCATTATTGGTACATTCAAATTTAAGTTTAAAGTTGAAAATCAAGACCCTTCCTTATGGGGAGACCAAGATCAGTCCTACTCCCATGCCAAAATGGAATTTGGCCCAATCATAGTGAAACACCTATTGACTATGTGTGGAGGAAGAATCGTCACTAGGGAGGGCATCCTAGTCTCTAATATTTCAACCATGTGAATGTCAATTATACTAGATAACCCCTCATGGGGCTCCTAGTTTTGAGATTAAGATAAATTATAAGTCGCTACCCATCTTGAGTCAAATAAGAGAATGATGGTGCATCTTTTTCCAAGATATCAATAATCTTAGTTGTTGACATAGTCAAAAATATTGGCATGAATGTTGGATATAAACCACTAACATTTTCCATAGTTTCCACCTCATTTTCATCTAGTTTTTATTTCAACAAGGCTTGAGGGATATCTACCCCTTTATTTAGGATAACCACTTTCGGATTTGTAGGTTTTATAATGTCAACCAATTGTGAAGGTTTTATGACCCCATTTATAGGTAATTAGAAGTTAATGTGCAATTCTAATTGATTATGCATGGTTGTTTGAAGCATGTCAAACATCTTTGAATGTACTTGGGGCAAAAAAACCTTACGTAGATGGAGGAACTTAATTTTTTGGAATAATATTGAAGGGATGGCCTCCATATTGTGAATCAAGGGTTTTTCAAAGAAAATGTTATAATTTGTGTATTTCTCAATCACATAAAATTTTGTTAACACATTCTTGGGACCTACAGTAACTAGAAGCATAATGGTTCCTATAGAGGTGGATTTGAGGCTATTTTAACCTCGTAGGGTATTGAAAATTATGGAATAGTATATTTCTCCATAACCAAATTTATATAAGAAAGAGAAGGGGACAATGTTTATAGTTTCTCTATCATCAACCATGGCTCTCTTTACATAGTTATTTTAGATCCATACTTACAAAAAAAAGGTTGTATCCCCCCTCCTTGTCAATTCAAAATCAAAATGAAGACTAATAAGGTTGAATAAATAGCTAGCATCCCATGAACCTGCCCCATCTAGAAACATATTTAGGTCAATGTGATTAATATGGCCCTACGATGGGGTAGTTACACTTGATAAATGCCCACATGATAAATCATTGAGCAATGTTGAATGATAGGAATGAGAGTTCATGAGCAATTCAAGAAAGGATATTTAGGATAAAAATTTATAATATCTGAGATCAAATCATAATTCCCCATTATCTTAGGGATGGAATTAGTATCTATAATGTTTGAAGGGTGAGGATTCATGGGCTAATACTCCTTGGTATAAGTAATTATATTTTATTCCTTTTTTACTTCCAACTCTAAAAACCCTATCATTCTAGTTATACTTTGGACTACCAACTAGGGAGTGACATCAACATTGGTAGTTCCATAAGTGGAAATCTTAGCATCATTGGTACATGCTTGCATAGGTTGATTATGTTAAATTGCTTGATTCTTCAAGTTACCCTGAGTTTGATTCAAGGAAATTCATGCTTGATGGTTTGGGAAAGGATTATTATAAATCTATGTATTTTAGTTATGATGAGTAATGAGATAGTTCTAATGGGTTTGAAGGTTTGCACCTACATTCCCTAAGACCATGTCTATAAAAGTTTGTCTTTGATCCTTAGTGAGCCCTTGAATGAACTTGGTATACTCCCTGTAGTTTCAAGTATCATGATCGATAACTCAGTGGAAGAGATAGTAGACATTAGGATCATATTCCTTAGGTCTCTAATTTTTTCCCTGTTAATAAAACCCTTACTGATTATTCCTTTGATAATAAGTTTGGTTTTGTAACTATGTAAAATACTCAACATGTTGAAACTGGTTCTAATTTTTGTTTTGATATTGCATGTTTCTAGGTGGAGGTTAGTTCAAGTCAACCACATGAACTGTATCTAGAGGGTTTTGGTTATTAACACCTAAATTATTATATGTATTGGTGTTGTTCATGGGTGGAGACTGATTATTATTCATTGAATTTAGCTTTCTACTCTAATTGGTTATGTCATTAGTGGTGGTGCTCTTATTTTGGCTAAGGATTTAGGGACCTTAATTATTGATGTTATTTTAGATCACATTTTTAAATCCTATATTATTTTATCTTGGGGTGATAATGTACCCATTAGCCCCATAGGTTTGATGACCACTATCTATGGCCACTTGATCAATCCATAGAGCACTTTCAAGAACTTCTTCATAAGACTGATGGGGGAATGTTTGGACATATTCCCTTATCTCCATGTTAACAAAATGAAGTAAAAGGTTTAAAAATTCCCTCTAATCCATTTGAGGTTCATTGGTATGTGAGTATAGAACCTATCACCATCTCATGATGAAATGGGCATTCTATTCATTATTTTCTTATTTGATATGAAGAAATTTCTCAAATGTCAGTCTTGAAAATATTGTTCATATTGCAGGCCTTAACGAATTCAACCATTAATTATTTGAATAAATTAATGGACCAATAAATGAGGCATTAATACCAATTAAGAGTGATTTCATCTAGGGTTTTAGGTAAAATCTTGGTAACAACCCCATCCCAAGGTAAAATTTCCCTAATAGTTATGGTATAAGCCTTGACATGTGTATTGGGATCTCCCTCCCATTTAAACTTGAGAAGTGTAGGAGACATGAAATAATAAATCCCCATATGTTAAGATTGAGGTGTTATTTAAGATGCTCAACATTGGTCCCCATGTTAAAATTAATTATTGACATGGTCAAATTAGACTAGAAGGGTGGGATCACATAGGGGTTACTTGGATAACCACTAAGAGGAATGAAATAAGCTTGATAGGGTGTGTTTAACCCTAATTTGTATTAAGGAAACCTACTTGGGTAGATAAGGTTAAGGATATAAAAATGATAGGGCACAAGGGTGAATATTATATTTACAATAGGCCAATTAATTATAGAACTTAGATGTACTTTATGCTAAATTTACTAAACTAAGATAAGATATTAATGGAAAGTATAACTATGATAGGTATATAAATGACATAAAGGAGATTACTTAGCTAATTATAATGCTAATGAAGATTTGGATATGGTATACACTAAAATTAGGTGGGAATATAGTTCTAGAACAATCATCAGATTCTAGATCTGGTGCCTCTAGCTTGTTAGACAATTACATTAGTCTAGGATGGTTGCATCGATGCTAGTATTTAAGTTAAATACTAGTGTCTAGTATGGAATATCAACTAAAATAGGATGTGACCACCTATATGCTTTTGGTTTTAGATTTTCCTTCACTCTGGTGCATTCAAATTGGGGTCATGGACTATCACTCTGGGTGAAATGGTAAAACCATAGGTTTTCATCTTCAATACTTTATATCATAGGTAAAAGACACTAATGTAAGATTATATCACCTAGCCTTCACAAGACTATTTAAATACTTTGTATGACTTGTAATAGTGATTTTAAACTACATATAGGTGAGATAATGAGACATGTCAAGGATAACTAAATCAACACTAGACAAGATCAATCAATCATACCTAAACACTAAAATATAGTCATAAGAGATGCTAAAACTAGCTTGTATATTACTTCAATAGATTAAAAAAGGATTATGTCTTCACCATACTTAAGCTGAGGATATATAACAATGCCAAAATTAGGCATATATATAAAGGATAATGAGAAGGAGAGAGGAGATGGACATTGGAGAAGTCCATAACAAATATCATCTTATGAGGAAATAAGTTATAAGTAAGAAAAATACCAAAGGAAAATCATGAAACTCTCCTCAATGTGTGTCAACCTGATATTATGACCTTATTATTCATCAATGGTGGCATAGAGTGACTCTTGAACCTCTAGGATGACTCATCAACCTCATTCATGAAACTATCCATTCTTGGTTTAGAAGGAGTTACAAGTCTATGTCTTAACATGTGGAACTCTTGATCATGCTTCTTGGAGTCTTCCCATGCCCTCTTAGGATAATTAAATGTCTCTCTCATCTTGGTGAGGCTGAGGATCAAGACTCAAACTTCTTCAAACTGATAAGAAACTTGTATTTCATTAAAAAGCTTGTTTCATTCAAATGGAGACCAAAATGACAAGTTTATCTTTATATATTAGGTTTAGTCATTTTATTAAAGACTATTATCACAGATTTAATACCTCTCAAACACCCTATAGGGAATCATTACACTCATATTCAATCTCAAAATCACCTCCAAGACTGATGCATAAGTGCATTAGGTCTGTTAGGAGCTCTTGATGGCATAGTTTCTTACCATTAGATATCTTGAAACCTCAAAATGGTGTTGTAGTCATTATAAACCTTATTATTAGTATTTTTAATAATATTAAACTATATTATCTAGGTTATGGATGATTTAAATGTACTCCATTAGGTCTCACTCAATTAAATTTCTAGAAAAGCCACCAACACTTGCATTTTTAGACCTGTAATAGTTATTTCTAGGTCAATTTTCATACCTTCTTATCCCACATGTGCTAAAAACTATCCAATTTATGTGCTCATGATACTTATATATGTCACCCGAATCATTTAAAAATAAAAAAAATGCATATGAAGTCATTTATAAGGCAAACACATTCATCGGGTCACTAAGAGGGTTTTAGGATTGTAACCTTCTTAAGGTTGATTCATAAAGATCATGACCCTAATATCTTGAATAATACCAAAAATTATGATTTCATAGGGTCAATATACATCTCATAACACCATTTTATCCCATGCACCTACTCATTCAACTTCCAACATGAGGAAATTGACCATTCTTGACTTTATTAGCTTGTTCCAATAGGTTAAGAGAATGATTTAATCTAAAAGGTCATTTAAATATTAATTTTATGATTTGGAATGGTTATAATAGGTATAAAACACATATTATTAAGTTCTCCAACACTCCTACAAGTTATTTGACAACCCAAAAGTCTTAAAGCCTGATATGTCCCCTACTGAGGGTTTGAGAGCAAATATTGTGTTAATGACCCTAACAGCCTACTTTTTCCACTTTATTCATCTTGGAAGGAGTTAAAACTTCATATTATATTAAATTAGGGATTATTATAATATTAAAATTCCTAATTATTACAATTAATCCAAAACATTTCTTCACTCTTTGTACACAGGCCTATAGGTATGCATTAGGTATCTTGACTATAATTTTAAGAATCGATCTCCTCTCCACCTAGTTTTGACCTTACATATGAATTTGGTGAGGATTTATAATTTTTTAATACTTTATCTCAACCCTAAAAACCCTATTTTAATTTCAATTTCCACCTCAAGTGTGTTTTTCCCAATTTTGTCTATGATAGGCTTGTAGATGACCATTTTAGGCTTCTCACTACAACACTTTGAGAGTAAGTCCCTATGAGTTGGATTTGTAAATTTATTGATATTTAAAAATATTTAAAGGTTTATTAATTATCATATTTACCTATATAAATATCACCTAACCCTCCAATGGATACTACAAATGTGTTTCTTCTCTTATATGCCTATAACTAGCTTATAGGTGGTTATTAGGACCTTTTGACTGTAGGTCACCAAATTGAATTATTGAGACTAATAAAACCTTATTTATGTTTTTTTTTTTTTTATATATTTAAAATTTAATAACATTTTATTTTGACCCATACACCTTTTGGTTCCTCAAAAGACTGTCATTAACATGTTCTGTTATTCTTACAACCCGTGATAGGCCTGTAGGTGATCACTAAGCCTAAAACCTATTTTTTCCCCTCATTTTGTGCTCTTGAGCTCAAATTAAAAATTATGGAACTATGGATCAACTAAATTATGTTTTTATATCTTATCCATCACCATATTAGGTTTAAATCACCTTGTATATCCACTTGAAACCCTCATAGTCTTCTTTTTTAAGTTCACACAGTCCATCTTAGTTTACATAGTCCATTTGAAAGTAAAGTGAGTTGAGGTTTAATATTTGATAAGTGTTAATTATTATTAGATAATTAAAATATAGTATTTAGATATTAAATTTTATTTCCGCCAAAGTGTTATGAATGTTGATTTCATGTAGAAGCGCCATTATGCCTGTTGCATGCAATGTAACACCTAAACTTCATCTATTCACCATGGATCTAAGAAAGTTGAATCAAAAGGATTATATATATTACTAAAATGAATGATGATATAATATAATGTTTTAAATAAATCCATATCTACTTCCCATACATCCATTTTAATGCCAATATTAACCTACAAGTTTGCAGACATGTAGGTTCAAAAAACTCTCTTTATCTTGGCCTATAGACAATATTAGGACTCTTGAATTATAGAGCTTGAAACCTAGAATTAATTCTTGATAATTATATTCAAGGCTATATGAATATTTTAATTTCCTTCAAGGATCATGTACAATGAAAACAAATTCACATTTGATCAGGGTTATCTCCATCATGGCTACTAGTTCTAACAGTTCAACTATGCATGCATAGTTATCCAATTTCCTTGAAGTGCATCCATAAAATAATGTATAAAAAGTATTTATGGATATTTATTAAGTTTAATAAACTAAAAAAACCTCTTTTAATTCATTATATGCACTAATACACTTCACAATTCTTTGCAAACATGATTATCATGTTTAAACTAGCAAATCAAGGCTTTGATACTATACCAAATATGAACATGAGGAACCTTGAGAGAACATGATATTAAAATGGTAAAATAATTTTTAATATACACTCAAAAATGATATTCATGCATTAATTATGCTTCATAACTCTTTATTAGGATAAAACTGACCCTGGTGGGGTTTTGAGTCACCTTTGTATATCCTTAATTTTTTAACAATTATTCATAAAGTTAAGGAGCCTAACCAAACAATAAATGACACAAAGTGGAAGTTCATTAGGGTCCCTTGATTTATATAAGAGATTAGGATCCATATTTCTATCTCATCAAAGTACTATCCACAAATCAGTTGGCCTTTTGAGGCTGCCAAGAAGCTCAATGGAGAAGAGAAGTTTGTTGCCTTCTCTAGCTCTATAACTCCACTTTTTACATGTATTTTGATATAATAAGACTAGGGGAAACCTTTTAAGAGTTATTACATTGCCCTAAAATATAAAACCTCTAAAAAATCCCTTCAAAAGCATGTTTTTTCAAGATTATACCTATTTTACCCTTTGAAACTATTGGAGATGATGAATCAGGTGGTTATGCAGATTCTCTTGACCTATAAAGAGGTGGAAAAATATGAAATCCCACTTTTATTTCCATATAAATATTTCAATATCTCTCATTTAGATGTTAATAAATGATGAATGGGTAGTTACAAATGGGATTCCAATGTTGGAAAGCAATTATTTAATACATTTGAAGGATATGTATGGAAAAGTATAAAATGATGCCATTAAATAGATGTTAGATGACTTAAAATAGCCCTATTCCATGATATAACCTTCACCTTTACTATTTCCTAGCAAGTATAATCTCAACATTGGAGTGTATAATGAGA
The DNA here is from genome assembly GCA_037957365.1 of Torreya grandis. NCBI lineage: Eukaryota > Viridiplantae > Streptophyta > Pinopsida > Cupressales > Taxaceae > Torreya > Torreya grandis. The sequence continues at coordinate 2,997,723 of JARHVA010001210.1, read as the reverse complement.
CTAAAGTAAATGAAATACCTTAATCTCATCAAAACTACCTTAATCTCTCTAAATTACTTGAAAATATAATGTGATCAACTTACTAGTTTTTCTCCTAGTTAATTTGGTCAAATTTAGATCATGGTTGTTCTTGGAAGGGTCACCACCTTACCTCCTTGAGCATGATTCCTCATTGACTTGACTTCACACTTAACCTTAACTTTGTCAAACATTACCTTAAATAATGTTAAACACATAAAGAAGACTACAATGAGTGACCATTTGATGACAAGACAAAATGACTTGACCCTGATATCAACTAGAACATCTTAAAAGGATTTGTAAGTTGTTAAGAAAGACACACTACCTATCATCTTAGCTGATTAATGACCAATACAATACATTCACAATGACTATCAATAAATTTAAGATTAAGTACATAATTTTTTTGAATTATACTCATTCATGGTGTCCAATTTTGGTTAACATAACCAAGAGGAACAACCAAGGTTTGATTTTATCAAGTATACAAGACTGAGGTGAAACATAATCATAAAATATCATTTACATTTGTCCTCCATTTAATCTAATAATGAAATTGCTAGTTTAAAGGAAAGGAATCAGTACCTAGGTGTGTATGCATACCTTGTCTTTAATTGAGTTGAATTTTGAGTGCTTTGTTGGTGACTGACCTGCAACCAAGTGTAGACATCCAATTCCTAACACCATTTGTGTTGAAATTGTCAATCTTACTTGAATTTCACTCAAATGCACATTTTAGGTCAAACTCCATAAAATTCCCTAAATGGTTCAAACTTGTTGCTTACAAGTGCCAGTTTAGGTCAAAGTATCTCTAAATAGGGAAATACATTTTATGGGTTAGCTAACTTTGATCAGATCATTTCGAGTCAAAATGACCATTTCACCATTTAGTGCTCTGGATCACTCTTTTCTTCTAATTTATTGGTATACATCACATACCTTTGTTATTTTCTATTGACAACATCCTAAATGGGAATATGGTTCCAACACATCTAACATCACCTTCCAATTCTTTTTTAGTCAAATTATGACCCAATAATATGACTTTTTGACCATTTTGATTAATTGAGGACCAATTTTCAAATAATTGCACAAATGTTGATTAACCTTGCTTATGGATAATTAATCCAAATCAAGAGCTTAAGTGGATTTTCCATGAGAGTTTTTGAATATTTATTTTTGAAAATTGATTCTTATTATTTGCATCACCTAGTGATATCATCTATGTGGTGGCATCCATCAAGCCATAAGTGCATAAAATATCAGGATTATGGGTCACCTATGCCTATTTATTGCCTCCTATGCCTCTTTAATGCTTATTTATCTTGAGGATATTTATGGATTTAATTCCAAATATTAGGATTATCCTCAACCACACATCTTCATCTCAAGATGGATGGTTCAGGTTGATCTTTATCAATCTCAAAAATCTATAAATAGAGAGGCCATGGACATCATTTGTAAGCTATTTTGGTGCAAGGTTATTATGCTCAAATATCTTCAAAGCTTGAATATTGCAAATTTATAAAGCTAAATTATTTCCACAAGGCTTTGCATTTGATCATATATTTTTTTTACAAGCTTCATTGATACGATAGTTTAGTGATTTGGAATCAAGAGCCTAGGTTTTATGGAGTGTTCTTGAGGCATTGGAGGAGCTTACCACCATTGTTGACAAAGACAAGGATGCTTGATCAAGGGAGAACATGTTTTTGAGCCACATGGGCATGGTGAATCCATTTAAGAAGGTAATATGGTGTTGATTTCTTTCATTTATTTCTTGTTATCCTTTGTAATTTTCATAGGAATAGATAGGCTTGGTTAGTTAGTTCTTTATGCATGTTTCATTATTTATGGACTAATATTTAACTAACTTTCCTTGTAATCCTCTCTACACCAAGAGCATGTTAAAGTGTATAATAATTGCATGTAATCTAAGTCAAAATTAATTGAAATATAATGAAATTGAAATAACAAGGTTTAAAAGTACACCTCTATGTTTATGTAACTGTCTTTCCTATTGGTAAGTTATTTTTTCAAAATATGTATCTTTATAAGGCTCTAAAATTGAGATTAGGATAAATCAAGATAAATTTTTTAAGTGCATATATGAAAGGAGATAGGAGAGGGAGAGAGAGGTTGGAAAGCACATGCCCCCAAATTTGGTTAAAATTTGAGTTACCACCTGGCAGTTGAGATTAGCTCAACCATTTAACCCAATGATACTTATAACCTAGTGAGTTTGGATGATCAAGTCCAAATCAAAAACTTGGTAAGATTGAGTGAATTAATAATCTAAATCATACCAAAATGTGAACCAACTATTGCATTATATTGGCTCACTATAATCCATAAAACTCTATGGGGTATTAGTAAATGCAATAGTTTTAGAATTTGAAATTTATTTATATTTTATAATATTAGGCACATGTTGCATAACATATGCACCTTAGATATGTCTCATTATAAAAAATGTATATAATAATGGTACCATGTATATAACTCTACCACAATATGAATATGAATCATATATCTGTGTGATTTGACCAATTTAGATAATTGTGTAAGTGTGGAATGCTTCCAAAGAATGCCCCCGCTATATATAGAGAAATTTAAAACTGATATAAGTACTAATGTGGAGGAAATGCTTCCAAAACATTCCCCCACTATAAATTGGAGATGCTAAATACTAAGTAGGTTTGGAGAACATAATTTCAAATCATGCCTCCACTAAATTTGAAAACTATGAATGTGTGGAAGCCATGTCTATATGACATACCCCCACTGAATATACAAAATAGTATAAGTACTAAATAATGAATAAATGTGGATTACATGCTTCTAAAGGATTCCCCCACTATAATCTGTAAATTGTGAATGTGTGGAAGCCATGTCTATATGACATGCCCCTACTGAATCTACAAATTAGTATAAGTATCAAATACTTAATAAATGTGGAGTACATGCTTCCAAAGCATTCCCACATGGTAATATAGAAACTATGAATGTGTTGAATCCATATCCATATTACATGTCCTCACTAAATACATAATTGGTATAAGTACAAAATATTGAATAAATGTAAATAACATGCTTCCAAAGCATGCCCCTATTGTAATCTAAAAACTATGAATGTGTGGAAGCCATGTTCATATGGCATGCCTCCATTGAATCTAATAACTATGCAAAGTGTGTAGAACATGATTCCTAATCATTCCCCCACTAATATCCCCCCCTTTGAGGTGAGGGAAAAATAGTTCCTATAAGTTACCTTACCTTAAAAGGGTAAGACAACTATAAATATGTGAATGTAACCATGTAATATATAGAAGGAACATGTCTAGGTAAATGTATCATTAAAGTGCATATAACCAATGCGATCACATGTAGGCCTAATATTCATGATAAATATCATGAAAACATATAGATATTAATAATACAATCTCAATAAGGAAATAATCACACATAAGATCACTCAAAATTAATTCAAAATTCAATGGTCCAAAGAAACTAAAAACAAGGGGCATGTTCAAATGCTGCAAAATCTAATGAACATGACTTAGTCAAATGTCCATAAATTAAGGAATGACATATTCAAATGCATTATAAAAATGAATGACATATTTAAAGGTCCACAAAATCAAATATAGACACATGAAATGCACATAATAGAGCATATTCAAATGCTATAACAAGTAAGAGAAGGCACTCAAGGAAGTGTATAAAGGAAAGGCATAAGCAACCAACATAAACATGTCATAGTGGCCCATGGATCAAAAGTGTTAGAAAAAAACATAAAGTACATAGTATATGAAGTACCCTATGTAATATATAAGCATGGATAATGCATGTATAAGTACATATGTAAGATCAAACATGGTAATGTAGAGTGATCATTGAATCATATAACATGTGTATATCAAGATCCTAGAAGATGGATGCCCCTAATGTCCTTGTGACATGAGTAGAGGGAATGCCCAACACCCATAAGTGTATCATGTATCTATGTATGTTTGTATAGGTGTGTGAAAGATAAAATGATATGCTAGCCCTCAACATGGAACTAACATGTAGATGACAAGGAGAAAATAGAACATGTCAGTACTAAAAAAAATTTGGATTTTTTTATTATTTTTTATTTTTTTGGTATTTTTGAAGTGACAAGATCATCCTATGATCTCATCCAAAGGATGATCATAGGTATCTCTCCACTCAAAACCTAGTGTAATAAATTGATGGTATTACCAAGGAGCATATAGAGGTGTAATATTTATTACTATAGTATATGTGATACTTAGTGTATGTATGATAGGACTCTAAGGTCATGAAGTAATGATAGAATGAATAGGGGTTAGTGAAACCCATCTCTATGTACTTTGTGGTTTTTTGGAATAACAATAGTAATGGGTGCATGTGTAAGTGCTCTAGATGTTTGAACATGGTGTGTAGTAGAATTAAGAATTTGTATCATGGTTCTTTGGTATGTTTATATTAAATATTCTTAGTTCACATGATAGTTTACCTTTAGTTACTTACATTTATTTTCATAATGTATGTTTGGATATGGTAAAAGGTATAACTAAGATTTGAATTTAATGAATTGCTTGTATGATTTGAACAAGAAAATAATCATCTTATACAATGTAACTTGTTATGCCTATTTTCTACACCCACCTTTAATTTTTCAAAATTTATACTTGTTGCCATAGAGATGACTCTGTCATGAACATTAAAACTATGTCGGGGACCCTATTGATTGATAGTATTTTTAGATGCATCTTGATTATGAAATGGTAATGATTAATTGATGAAATTTTATTTATGTTTCTAAGTGGTTTCTAAAATAGTGGTAGATTAATGAATAAAATATGCATATATAGTTTTATGATTGTTACTTTGATGATTTAGTTTAGTTTGAGATAGTTTCAGTTGGAAATGCATTTTTTAAGTTTTGATAGAGTTGTAATGATTCTTGGTTTTCCTTGATATAATTCATGATTCAGAATATATTATGGTGATATGTCACTTTGGAAAACATTGCTTTTACATTCAAAGAATATTCTAGGATATAGGTTTGATAAATGACTCATTTTCATTCACCACTGATGATGTGATAGATTTTAAGTATTCTAGTTGATTGAATGATTTTTCCATTCTACTTTGTATAGCTTATAGTCAAATTTCTTGTCTTGATTGCCAACATACATGATTAAGTCCATATTAACCTAGTTGACATTCTAAGTCTTAGCTAATTCAAGATGTGAATAAGTTTATAAGTTTGACAAACATAATCCTCAGGCATATTTATTATTCTTTGTTACACATTGGACATACAGTTTTATATAAACTTTGAGATTAGCCTTGGAGGTAATTTTGTAATTTAAGGTTTCATTTGAATCAATTTATAAATATATTCAAATGTTTTAAGATACTTTAAGGTTTATCATAATATTCATGGTCTAATTTAGACCATGATGCTAAGTCATAAGGAATTATATTGTATAAGGTACAATGTTAGATTTGCCTAATTCACTAAGTATCAAAGTCCCTTTTCATTGATCATGAAGTATATTAAACATCTATTGGTTTGGTTGATTGGATACTAGTTGGCATTTTGATCTATTATGGCATGTAAGTTGGCATGGTGTTAAATTTGGAAGTGTGGATTCAATGCTTCAAGATCATTCATAGATTTACTGGCATGAGAGTTAATGTGAGGTGATATTACCTTGAATGATAGAAATTAGTTGATGGTTTAGTATGAAGAATGGATATCACTAACATTGGCTTTTTTGATAAATAACTTAGCAAATTACTAAGTACATAATTAGTAAATACAAGCTAATCCATTTTGGACTTGTCATAAATTTTTTTACAAAGGTAAATTGGTGAATAAAAGTTTTGGTTATTGTTCATTTGCTTGCAAGCTCGATGTGGGAGCAAAACCCTGGTGGGATAGTTGATGAGTTGAAGAACGAGACTTGGTGAGAATATTTGGTAAAGATATACAATTATAAAGATGAGATAAATCTATTCAAATCTTCATGAGAATGTTCAAAATATTTTTTAAAAGTATACATGCAAAAAAAAAATTAAAAGTTATAGTGGATTTATGAAGGAGAATATGAACTGTGATTCTGAGAATAAGCAAGAAAAATAAGAAATAGTTTAAGTTTTTGAAAATTTTCTTGCATGCATGTATTTTAAGATATTATGATGGTTTTAGTTAAGTATCTGAATGGTTTCTCTTCTACATGTTCAAATTTGTCATTATTCAAACATGGAATTATATAAATGTTGAAAAAGTTGAATTTTTTTAGCTTTTGACAACATACAAATGAACTATTTATTTTGGTCTTGAAAGTTTTGTTGTCAATTTTTCATTTCACAAATGTTCTTCAGTTTGGGTTATCGTCAAACTTAGGGTTTGTGAATTTGATGTTTTCTTGAACATATGCATTTGAGAAAGATAAATGATTTCTTTTTCTAGTCTAAAAAATTGTTATTACATAAAAATATTGGGTTCTAAGTATGAATATTTTGGTGTTAAGGAGGAATGATGTAGTGGTATAGGGTACATTTTTTTTTCAACTTTTGAGGAATATAGTTTGACATTATTATTGAGTTTTTTCATCTCAAAATTGTTTGAAAAGAAATTGGAAATAGCTTTATTTTAGGTTTTAAATTTTATATCTTTTACCTTTCAAACATATTTGAGATGTGGTTTGCATTCCCAAAATATCTTTTAGAGGATTGTTCAGTGTGCATACTTAAATTATTAGAATAATTTTGATGTATTCATTTTGAAAATAAGATAAATGTTGAAATATTGATATTAGTTGTGAAGGACATTACCCAGAAACTAAAGATTGATTAATTTGTGATGTTTGTCAATGAAGTTTTGTTTATCATAATATGGATGAAAAGGGTCAATTTATGCATATAGGTCTATGTGCATGAAAATGGTAAGCTACAAGATGCAACATTGTTTTTATTATGATGAAGCATGAATTAGGGTTTGTCTCTAAAAATATGCATGCATATAATAGTCTGCATCAAACACATTTTATAGTTTGCATATATTTTGAAAGTCAATAATTCTGGGCTCATGCATATATATGGTTTGGGAATGTCAACATTTTTGAAGTCACAAAGATGTTTAGTTTTAGTTTTATTATCTATTAGGGATTGGGTATGATTGTGATCATATCATAAATCTAGTCTTAGTTTTATTATTATGGCTGGGATTGACAGTTTTAAGTTTTTAAATAATTATATAGAATTTGAATAAACTTGGTCGGTTGGTTTGTTGAAATATGTTGAAGGGACAAAACATATTTATGTATATTTGTGTCTAAAATACATTGGGTGGTTTTAGTCACAAGATTGGTTTTGAAGAAAAGTGGATAAGTTATGAAATTTTATTTAAAATTACAACTCCGAATTGAAGTATTGGATTGTACTCTGAATATCGATTTTGAAGTTAGAATTTCCTCACACTTCTCATTTGAAGTTTGTATAAATCATTAAAAATATAGATTTTCACAAACTATCAGAGAATTTTTGAGATAAAGGATGATAATAATATTCAATACAAATTTTTGATTTAGATACAGTGTGATAGATTTTAGTTAATGCAGTTTTAGTTTCAATTTTCAATTTTGTTTCTTGGATACTTGTTTCTCAATCTTAGGTTTTTTCTGTTATATTTCAAATTGTCCATTATGTCTGGGTGGGACCAGCCACATTCAACAAGGAGTGAAGGTAATAGGGGATAGGGGTAGAGTTATAATAGTGAAACTAATCAACCTATCAGGGGTTTTTATAGTGGTAGGTTTCGTGAAAGAAACTTTGGTCATAGATTTCATAGAGGGAGAAGAATGTTCATTCATTTTGATCCCTATGATCTTGAGTTTTGGAATTTTCTAAATAGCTTTCCTAATAATCTAACCAATAGAGGTAAATAGATTTTTTTTGGACATAGATTTGGAGCCCATACACCTTTCCAAAGTAGCTCATCTCATTGTTTAGATCATAATTCACATCACTTGCCTCTGTAGCCTCCTAATATTAAAAAGATTGAACCAATTATTGATCCTTTACCTATAAACCAATCCACACATCTATAAATAGAAACTATCCATGCTAAATATGTTAGGAAGATCACCATTCTTTCTTATGCACTTTCCCCTTTTCATGTAAATCTTGTTAGAAAATGTAAGAAGTTGAATCTAGTTGGTGCCCATAGTGAGCCTCTCTCAATATCTGAAAGATTAAATTTAGGAGTTCATGGTTATGTTAGTAGAAGGAAAATGATAGACATCCCACCTTCCAAAATAATTATAAAAAAGAAAACTACTAAAAGTCAATTTGAGCTAGAGACACCAAGGAAAGTTAGAATGTTGAAAAAAATTAAATTAGAGATTGATGACAGTACCATAGATTCAGGGAAGAGATTAGTGTTATTTTTTGATACTGAGATGGAATATAATGTTTGTCTTCCTAAAAAAGACAAACATGTGATTGAAGTGTTATCTAATTCAGAGGATTATTAGATGTCTAAGGGATAAATTTTATTTTAGTGATGAACTTTCATTGTAGAACTTGATATTTTAATTTAATACTTTCATAAATTTTGGAAATACAATAATTTTGGAGTTTTGACACATGATTATATATGCTTAAGTTAATTAATATGCATTATGGATTAATGTGAATATGATTTATCAATTTTTGATGTATTTGTTTTATGATTAAATATGTAATCTATTATATTATTAATTAATATGGGTCTGCACCTATTTAGATTAGTACTCCTGGACTATTTTTTTAAATAACTTGATCAATTTAAGATTTTTAAGTCTTAATTAAAATCTGTCTTTAACCAATTATAGTTTATAATTAATTGACTTTGTCATAATTCAATTAGTTAATATAAACTAATAACTAACTAAAGTTAGTTATAACTTATTTTGCAACTAAGTTGAAGGTATAAGAAGAGATAAAGGACTCATTTGAAGGAGAAGAAGAACATGTATTGAAGACTTAAGTATTTTTTGAAGTCAAACATTCATCTCTTTTCTTTTTATGCAACTTCTTTGAGATAGTATAGCTTTTACAGATAGACCCAATGGTACTTTATCTGACAATTGAGTAATTGCTTACATAACATAGGTATATCTAATTTAATTTATCATTTAGTATTGATTATCTAAAGTTTGTTAGGTTTAATATCTTTTGATGATTGTTATTTTCAGTCTTATACATAGATTCCAAGTATTCAACTCGAATAATGATAAATATTTCACTATTTCATGACAGTTCATTGATCTATTTTGATTATAAAATTGTCATTCAAGTTTTTATAAAGTAAGAATGTTGGTTTTCTCAATCAAATTATCCTTTTTTGACTAAGACGACTCTCCTTTTAAGACTCACATACTTTTGTAACTTATTTGAATTTAACTTTAATAGAAGTAGATCTTTCAAATTTCTTTTAAATCTGATTTTATTTCTATTTTGGTTATCTTCTTAGTTTAGGTTTTATTCTTTTCTTCATTAGATAGCTATAGATTTTCCATAATTCACTTTTATCTTTAGATTTGTTTAAAGTTTAATTTTTAGATTTAATCTTTTTTAGTTCATAATTAGTTTATGTTTAATATGTTTTTATAATTTCTTTAAGTTAGTTGTTTACTTTATTTTATAATTTAGTTCCTTTAGTTTACTAGAGTTAATTTAAACAAGTCTAGATTTGTTTTAATCTTTAATTTAAATAGTTGTGTTTGGTCTAAGTTTAGTTTGATAATTGCTTATTCATTGTTAGTTTGTTTCTGTTTAGATTTAATTCAGATTTAGTTCTGATCTTTAATTTGTGTCTTTTCTTTTAGTTTACTTTGGACTCAATATTTGCTTAAGTTAATTCTTATAGTTTAAGCATTTTATTCCTTATAGATGTCCTTTTTAGTTTATTTATTTTTTCCTTTAAGTTTGTGTTTTGATTAGATTAGATTATTTCTTTAGTTTTCCATCTTTTATTAGTTTGTTCCATTTTTTCTTTAGGTTTAGTTGCTTTTCTTAGTTTCCCTTTAATTGTTGGTTTGTTGGATTTATTTTTCTATTCTAGTGATTGAATGTCTTATTTTTTTTATAAAAAAAATCTATCCTCTTCTATTTCAGTTATGTTTGGAGTTAATTGAAGAACATTACAATAAAAAAACAAAGATATCATTTGGATACATATATATTATTGAATTGGATTTCTATTCTTCAAAACACTATCTAACTCATAGGTTTTCTCTATCGGATAGAATAGATTATAGATTCTTATCTTAACTAATTCATGATTTGGTAAATGAATTTTTGATTGTCATAATGGAATAAGTTACTTTGATAACTTATTGATTATTTCCTATAATTTATAATAAAAAATCCCTCACATATTTAAGATCTTAGATGAATTTTTAGAACCCCAAAATTAGATTGGTATGATTCTAACTTGACCTTTGTGATAGGTGAAAGGGTTGATTCATTGATGATACAATTTTTATCATCAATAAATTTGGTGACTCCGCTGGGAAGAATCATGCAAAAATATAGATTGTTTTAAGTTTTATTTTATGCTACGCCCCTAGCCTATCACATGTATGAGGATAGTATTAGCCAACTTGTGGCTCACTTATCCCTCTTTGACATTATATTACTTAGCCAACTTGTGGCTTTCTTTAGATTAGTAGGTCGGCCTATGGAGTAACCATGGCCTAGTTAGACTATATATAGGAGGTAGTGGGTAATCATTTATCATCATATTGTGAATTCTGCTCTTATTGAAGCTTGTGGAGGTTTCCCCCTCGAAGTGGCTTATCTATTATCATATATTTAGATATATTTCAGTCATATTTGGATATAATTTTGCTGTTATACTTAATTTTTGAAGTAATTTCATTACAAGTGGTATCAGAGCTGCGATTTGGGCAATCTTGTGGGCGAAACACTAAATTTTTAAATTTTGCGATATATAAAAAATGGTTGAAAATTTATCTAAAATTGTTTTACTAGAGGTGCAAAATCATCACATTAAGCTTCCATTAAAATTTCAGCTCATTTGGATTTGTTTTTAAAAAGTTATTTCTATTTTATGGTTTTTCATAAAATTGCTCTATCGTGCGCAATTCAAAGATTTTTTTTGAGTTGTTTAAATTTTTGGAAATATTATAAAAATTTGGCTATGGTTTGTTATTTGTATATTTTGAATTAAGTTAGAAATAATTCCAAAATCACTTGGTCAAATTTGGTCAAAAGTGTCAATAAGGGTCGACATCGTAAAAACCTTTTATGGTAGGTCCACAAACTCGAGGCCGAGGAAAGGGTGCTGAAACTCCAGGAAAAACTCCTAAAAAGGATGAGATGGAGTCAAAATGGGGGTGTAATAGACCCTTTGTAATAGGGTTTTCTAACATAGATCACAAAGTGAGCCAGCTTGACTATAGTGTGCAAGGCATTCAGAGTGAGGTGCAAGACATACAATCTAATATGCAATCCATACAAGATAGTTTGGGATATATCATGATGGATTTGAACATTAATCAATCAAATCATCAAGCTAACTCTATTTCACAAACCCACTAGGGTGGTTCTCCTAACCAGTCTACTTCAAATCCAACTCCATGGCCACAGAAGAACCTATTACCAAAAGTGGATATGCGCAAATTAGATGGAAAAGATCCACTCAATTGGCTCAAAAAAATAGAGAGTTTTTTTGACCTAAATCATATTCCAAGTGGATAAAAGGTTACCATGGCATCCTTGTATCTTGAACCTGATCAATTCATTTGGTATCGATGGTTGTGTGCTCAAAAGAAAAAGATGAGTCTCAATGTCACTTGGTCAATTTTTACAGAGCAGCTACAATTACACTATGGCAATAGTGTGATAGATAATTACTTCAGCCAACTGGCAAAATTGTGAAAAACTAGCTCCGTTAAGGATTATATTCATCATTTTCAGAACCTATCCTTATGTGTGGAGACAATTTCTGATGCAAACTTGAATGACCTATTTTTGGGTGGACTCAAGGACCACATTCAACATGAGGTATGCATGTTTAATCCACTTAATATTTCTGAATCTATTATCCTAGCACGTAGAGCTGAGTAAAAATTCATAGCCAACAAGAAGTAGCCATTCACTCACTTCAAAGATCGTAGCATATCATCATCAACATTTCCTCCACCTACTAGATTGAACCCTTAGCAAATTGAAGAAAAGCATTGAAAAGGATTATGTTTTGGTTGTGATAGCAAGTGGAGTAAAGGACATAGATGTGCTGAGAAGAAGTTATTCTACATTGAGGGACCAAATGAAGATGAAGAAGTAGATGATGCCTCCAATGATGATGAGGAAGATATAGAGGAGGTACCTAAAGATTCCCAACCTACAATCTCTTGTCATGCACTTGCAGGTATTAACACTCCACAAACTCTTAAGGTGGTGGGTCTCCTCAAGAAACAGAAGGTGATAGTGTTGATTGATTCAGGGAGCACACATAACTTTATAAACCATAAGTTGGCCACTTGATTGAACTGTTTCATCTACCCAGCACCAAAATTTCAAGTCATGATTGCAGATGCTGGCACAATTAATTGTTCAGGCAAATGCCATAGTATTAAGCTTACTATGGGTGGGTACAATCTCGACTCTCCTATGTTTGCTATTCCCATGGGTAACATAGACATTGTTTTGGGAGTCCAATGGATCACAACCTTAGGTACCATTGAGATGAACTTCCAAGAACTATTCATGCGCTTTCATTTTGAAGGTAAGAAAATTGAACTACATGGATTACATGCAAAATCTCCACAATTGGTTAGTTCACATCAGATGACCAAGATGCTAAAAAAGGGTACAGAGGGAATTATTTCACGATTATGCTCCATAGAAGTTCAACCCCCAAAGGTATCTACACATCCTGATCTACAAATAATTCTTGAAGACCACTCATCTATTTTTGGGGCCATGCCAAAAGGACTACCACCAAAAAGAGAACATGATCATGCCATTCAACTGATTCTAGGTAGTCAACCACCAAATATCAGACCATATAGATATCCATATGCATAAAAGAGTGAAATTGAAAATATGGTCCATGAGATGCTGGAGGCAGGGATCATCAAGCATAGCCAAAGTGCATATTCATCACCAGTGGTCATGGTGCGGAAGAAGGATGACACATGGAGGATGTGCCCAGATTATAGGGAACTCAACAAGTACACCATCAAAATAAGTTTCCTATTCTAGTAATTGATGATTTACTTGATGAGTTGCATGGTGCGAATTATTTCACAAAATTGGATCTTCGCTCAGGGTACCATCGAATTAGAATCAAGGATGAAGATGTTCATAAAACTGCTTTTAGAACACATGAGGGCCATTATGAGTTTTTGGTAATGCCCTTTAGTCTTACAAATGCACCATCTACTTTTTAGAGCTTGATGAACACTATTTTTAGGTCTTTTTAAAGGAAGTTTGTGCTAGTTTTCTTTGATGACATATTGATTTATAGTCAGACATGGGAAACACATCTGCAACATGTGAAACAGGTGTTGATAGTTTTGGAGAAGCACCAAATTTATGGGAAACCATCTAAATGTGCTTTTGGAGTACAAGAGGTAGAGTACCTTGGTCACATTGTTTCCCATGAAGGGGTCAAAGTTGATCCTCAGAAGATCAAAGCGATAATGGAATGGCCCATGCCAAAAACTCTCAAAAACCTTCGAGGTTTTCTTGGACTAACAGGTTACTATAGAAGATTTGTGAAAGGTTATGGCAGCATAGCAGCTCCACTCACTGCATTGCTAAAGAAGGATGCTTTCCATTGGAATGATGATGCCACCAAAGCATTTGAGAAACTAAAAGTATCTATGTGCACCACTCCAGTTTTGGCTACTCCAGACTTCTCACAAACATTCACTATTGAATGTGATGCTTCTGGGTTTGGATTGGGGGCAGTACTAATGCAGGAAGGAAGACCTATTGAATTTGAAAGTCATCAATTCAAAGGTAAGAATCTACAAAAACCTGTCTATGAGAAAGAAATGATGGCTATTCTTCATGCAATTAAACAATGGAGGCCTTATCTAATAGGTAGACACTTTAAGGTGAAAATAGATCATGATAGTCTCAAATACTTTTTGGAGCAAAGATTATCATCTGAGGAACAACAAAAATGGGTAACCAAAATGTTGGGTTATGATTTTGAAATCATCTACAAGAAGGGTAAAGATAATGTAGTAGCAGATGCACTATCTAGACGGGATGCATCCACAGAAGCATTACTTTGTGCAATGTCCATATTGCAAGTAGATTGGGTGGATGAAGCTAGGTTAGAATGGGAGCAAGACAAAGATACATAGGTTCTGATTTAGAATCTCCAGCAAGGTAATTTATCCTCTGACAAATTTTAATGGAAAGGTAATGTCCTATGGTATAAGGGTAGGTTATACTTGTGCAAAACTTCAGAGCTTAAGCATAAGATTCTTGCCGAGTTGCATGCATCTCCACTTGGGGGACACTCAGGGTTTTTGAAAACTTATCATAGAATTAAGAAAGAATTATTTTGGGAAGGACTCAAGGCAGATGTAAAAAAGTTTGTGGAAGAATGCATGATATGCCAATAGAATAAAGGTGAAATAGTTAAGACCTTAGGTTTGTTACAACCATTAACAATTCCTAGTTAAATGTGGGAGGAGGTTTCCATGGATTTCATCACTGGGTTGCCTTATTCTGAAGGTAATAATGTTATTTTGGTCATTGTGGATAGGCTTACAAAATATGCCCATTTTTGTGCTCTCTCACATCCATTTTCAACAAGTACAGTCATGGCTATTTTTATGGAAGCAGTTCTCAAATTACATGGAACCCCAAAAATAATTGTAAGTGATCGTGATCCTATTTTCACTAGTAATTTCTAGACTGAACTATTTTCTTGTTTGGGTACTCAGTTAGCTCATAGCTCATCTTACCACCCCCAATCTAATGGACAAACTAAAGTGGTTAACAAATGTTTAGAGGGGTATCTCCATTGTTTTGTATTAGATAAACAAGCACATTGGGTTAAATGGCTACCACTTGCAGAATGGTGGTATAACACATCTTTCCATACCTCTTCTAAAATGTCTCCATTTCTAGCACTATATGGTTACCATCCACCTTCCGTCACTTCTTCATTAAAGGTGCACACCAAGGTTTGAGATGTGGAAGAGCACATTCAATATCAACAAGAGGTTTTGGTTAGTTTGAGAGAGAATTTGGCCTTAGCACAAAATAGGATGAAGCAACAAGCAGATCAACACTAGAATGAGAAAAATTTTGAGGTGGGTGACTGGGTATTTGTTTGTTTGCAACCTTACAAGAAGATGTCCTTGAAGCAACAGAAAAAGGACAACAAACTTGCTCCAAAGTATTATGGCCCTTATCAGGTTCTACAAAAAATTAGAAGTGTGGCTTACAAGCTCGAGTTACGTCATTCATCTCACATACACCCAGTATTTCATGTTTCTTGTTTGAAGAAGGTCATTGGATAGAAATTTTCTGCCCAGACAAGGCTCCCAGAACTAGATGAAGAAGGACGAGTCATTTTGGAACCAGAGAAGATCCTCCAAACACGTACTAAGAGGTTGAGAACCAGAGAGATTAAGGACTATTTGATCAAATGGAAAAACCAAAGCAGTGAAGATGTAACTTGGGAAGGTGAAGAATTTCTGCAACAACATCCATAGTTTTTCAATGTTGAGGACAACGTTGGTTTGAAGGAGAAGGGCATGCTACGTCCCTAACCTATCACATGTATGAGGATAGTATTAGCCGACTTGTGGCTCACTTATCCCTCTTTGACATTATATTTCTTAGCCGACTTGTGGCTTTCTTTAGATTAGTAGGTCGGCCTATGGAGTAACCATGGCCTAGTTAGACTATATATAGGAGGTAGTGGGTAATCATTTATCATCATATTGTGAATTTTGCTTTTATTAAAGCTTGTGGAGGTTTCCCCCTCGAAATGGCTTATCTATTATCATATATTTGGATATAATTCTACTGTTATACTTAATTCTTGAAGTGATTTCATTACATTTTATTTTTGCTAATGGTTCTTGGAGGTTAACAACCTCCTATTATTCAACCTTTAATAGATTTAGAAGATGATCAAGTTGATGTTGATGTCAATCTAACATGTTATGCATGGTATAATCATCATGAAAATCTTCATCAAGTTATTGAAGTCAGAAATCAAGAAGAAGAGATTGTAGAATTTGAAATTGATTGGTATTAAAATATTACATGTGAGACTTAACGTGATATTTTGAATTTGAATAGGAGAATTTGAGAATATAGAGATAGAGTTTTAGCTCCTAATCTTAGGCCTAAAACTCATTTTCTTTTTGATTTGTTTCTATTTAACAATTTTATTGTGCCTACTAAAACTATTGTTATAAATATGCATTTAAATCAAGAACATCAATTTTGAGATAACCACTCTATTCAGGTAGAAACTACTTAAACTTTCAATGGGAGATCAACTAGAGAGAAATCAACCAATGGGAAATCAACTAGTGGCTGAACCACTAATGTTAGAGTGGAGTTTGGGGGATCTACTTCATGGGTTAAAAAATAATAAAGAATAAGATGAGATCACTGAAGGAGAAGATGAATTAGAAGCTTAGAAAGAACATCAAATATCTATAACATCATAGATTTTTTCTAATCCAATCAATATTGAAAATTGTCTAGGTAAGTTACCTTCTCTTAAGGGATTAAATATACCAAAGTTTTCTGGTGCTACTGAAGAATCTTGGGAAAATCACTTAGAAGTATTTAAATTACTTTGTGCCACTCTTAGAATAATTAATGAAAATATTTATTTAAGAGTTTTTGCCAAAATATTAGAAGGAAAATCTTATCAAACATTTATTAGTCTATCTACTAAAGTTATTGATGATTAGAGAGAGATAGAAGACTGGTTAGAGTTGTATTTTGGTAAGGCCAAAAAAGATTTTGATTTAGTTAATGATATTTTGAATATTTATTTGGATTCTGGTGATACCATGTATCATTTTGTTTCTATATTTACCAAGCTACGTCAAAAGATCGCAAGTAAGCTTAGACCTTCAAAAAAAGTTGTCTAGACTTTATCTTTGTAATGCTTTACCTTTAAAATGTAAAATAGATTTAGAAGAAAAATATTTTATTTAATATGATGAAACTATAATATTTTATATTGAATATGAAAAGAAACTAAAGCATATTGGTTTTAAAGATAGGTCTTCTACATGTTTAAATTCATATAATTCATAAATATTAAAGGAAATATAGAGTCTATGTAATGAGGTTGTCAATATTAAAAGATAGCTTAATGACAAACCTTCTTCCTCAAATAAGAATAATAAAAAAGATATATTTTTTTTTTATTTCCTATTATTATAATGATTATGAACTTGATCATAATCCTGAAACATGCCAAGTTTTTATTAAATTCAAGAAATATCTTCAAGGAAAAGATGAAATAACTAAAGATTTAGCATATAATATGTTGTCCCCAAAGTCTGTCACTCATTTTCAGGACAACACATGAACTATTTTTGGTCTTACAAGCCAAAAATTCTCTCTTCCCTTCTCAAAAATTGTTATGAGCCTTCAAATCCTTCATTTTTAAAGCTTTTTTAGAAATCTACAGACTCTACAGGCTTGAATTGATAGACTCTGCAGGCTTGAATCTACAGACTCTATAGATAGGTTTCTACGGACTCTGCAAGCTAGATTTCTATGGACTCTTTCAAGGTTAGAGAAAACTTAGAGAAAAATACAAAATCTATAGGCTTGAATCTATGGACTCTGTAAGCTTGAATCTATGGACTCTACAGGATTGGATTCTATGGACTCTGCAAGTTCATTTCTACAGACTCAGTTTTTACGGATTTTGCAGGAAGAAATCTATGGACTCTGCAAGAAGAAAATATATGAACTCATTTCTACAAACTCACCCAATTATACAAACTCATATTTATGGAATCTGTAGGTTAGTATCTATAGACTCTGCAGGTTAGTAACTATGGACTCTGTAGGAGAGAAACAAGTTCAACACGTAGCCATTTTTTCAATCAGGAAATTCAAAGGGGTCTTCTAAGACCCTGAAGGACAAGTGTCCTTGTGGAGGGCACTTAACAAGCAAAAATGGACCCTTGAATTTTTTTTAAAAGGTAACCTTGGAGGTCAAACAACCCTTGCAGAGGGTAGGTGATGAGCGAGTCGGACCGTTTCAAAGGCTGAGCGAACAAAGGAATTCCTTTGGAAGGATTTCCCATGGCAAAGTTGTTAAGGCAATTCCTTTAGACAAAATGTCCAAAGGAATTCCTTTGGACATTTGTCTGAAGGAATAAACTTGATTGAAGAGAAAATCCCACAAAAAAATGGAAAGTGGGAAAGATGCAAAGGCGAAGGGAGATTTCCTTCGAACAAAAGTCTAAAGGAATTCATTCAAATTTTTTTTGAAGGAATTAACCTGAGGACTCTCTGAGAGAAAGAAGCCCGAAGGCCATCTGAAGACCACCCAAAGGGTAAGAACCCTTATGGGGGGCTCTCTTCGAGTGAAATTAGACCTTTCTCAAAGACCCTAAAGGGTAGGTCCCCTCTGAAAAAGGATCAAATGACAAAGCCAAAGGAATTGCCAAGGAATATGACGGGCTCACAAACGTCAAAGTTAAACACCATGAACTAGCCATTGGGATCCAAACGTCTGGTGATGTCCCCGTAGCCATCAAATTTAGGACAAGAAACTAACCATTGGTTTCCTAATGATGATGGGCCCAAAGACATCAAATTCATGGAAATGAAATAGCCATTGATCTTTGAAAGCTTGAATGCAGACCTAAATGCAAAAGGCCAAAATGCCAAAGGGAAGAACCATTGATGGAAGAGTGTAAGGAGCCAACAAGACTGAGGATATAGCCTTGAGAGTTCAAATGATAGGAAAAGACAAAACCAAAAAGGAGAAAAGATAGTCCAAGAGCTCAAATCGCAGTAAGAAGAGACAAAGAGGAAAATATCTATGCAGTAGTTATTTCGATAGTTAGAACAGTCTGCAAAGTAGATTTTTGAGCTTAAAAATATTGAAGATGCAGCCTGTTGGTCTCCTTTAGAGTAAAGACAAAATGGATAGCTGTACAGATGTCAGAGGGGATAGACCAGATGATCTAAACCTAGGAAAAGACATATGAGATGAAATGACATGCCATAGTTAAGACAACCACCCAATTCTAGCATTGTCATTTGAAAAAACTGAAAATGCATTCAAAGCATTGAATGCAACATGGGTCACTCCATAGACCAAAGTGATAGTATTTTCTAGGCTGCTGTATATTCTAAATCCCTTCTTTTTGAAAGGAGATCTTTTTCATTTTATAGGAGCAAAACTTTGCCCAATTGAAAGACAAATACTAAGACTTTGAGCTCAGATTGTTGATCATTTTATTTTATTTAAATGAGAAAGCAAGACACTTGCAGACTTTGTGTTGTTATATCTTGTGCCATTTTAGGAGATTGTTCTTATGTCTATCTTCTAGATGCATTCTTGTTTATTTAATTTAATAGGCAGAACTAGTGGAAGTCAGAAGGAAGATGTCATGAAGTCAATTACTTTCAAACTTTGTGCTGTTATAGTTGTCTTCAGTGTGTGTTTTTAGTTTCTTTCTATGTTTAGGATTCTAGGATGACTTTGTGCCCCCATTATCCTTTGTGTTTTACTCTTTGGGTAGTTGAGGTGGAAACTTTGTATTCTGTTTCATCCTGTTGGTTACTGTGCCCTTTTTGTTACCAGTTACTTGTTACCCACCAAAAAGAACTCTGGTTATTTGCTGTAAGACCACTTCTGAGAGAAGAGAAGTGCCTTCAGTGTTTCCACCTAGATTTTCTCCCTTTTCTGTAAACATCATCTCTGAAAAAAGAGAGATGGATGGTGTATCCTACCCCTGAGTGTTATTTTTTGCTTATATCTATAGTATATAACACCTGCATATTTATAGGGAACCTCCCCTTGATGAGAGGAGAGATTTGTCTGCCTTTGATGTAGTAAACCTGCACATTGGCCCGACCAATCTCCTTTGCAGTGGATGATAAAACCTATTTTGTTCATCAGTTAGCTGATTGACAAAATATTCACCCAACATAATATAAACACACTTGATGATCCCTCAAAAAATGAGAATGTTTATGTTATAAATACTAAGAATAAAGATTATAATTATTTATAAAATCATAAAACAACAAATTTTAAATCCTCTTTTGATGATAAAAAAAATCAGCTCAGAATAATGCTAATAATTCTAACAATAATGTTGCACAAAACAATCTTTTTACAATTGGATATAATAATAGTCAATATTAGCATTATAAATCTAAAATTTGTAGAAAAACTAATGCTAAGACTTACAATATAATTGATGACTTATCAACAATTAAAGATAGTTTTTCTTTGCTACAAGCAACTAGTCTTCTGGGATAACTTGATAAGATTAATGAAATAGTAAAAAATCCAAGAGCTGATGTAAGTTTGCAAGAAGAAAATAATTTTGAAAATATTTATGCCCAAAATTTTGATTCCTTTACTGAATATATTCCTCCTTTATATGCCACAATTAACATTTCTAATAAAATAATTCATAATTGCATTTAGACACAGGGGCTTCAAAGAATATCATGTCTAAATGCATTGTAGATCAATTAAGTATATCTTATGAAGTAGATAGTAGGAAATTTATTAATTTTGATGCTAGACAATCTAAGAGTTGTGGTAAGTTTCATAAAATAGTTATTAAAATTGTTTAAGATGAACATATTAGATGTATGATTTATATTCAAATGTTGGATATTCTTAGTAATTATGCAATGTTGTTAGGAAGAGATTGGTCTAAATCCACTGAGTATTTTATTGAAAAAAATATAACATGGATTCTTATTAATAATGAGATTGAATTCATTAAGAGGGAAGATTTTTTTAGTACCCAAATTGAATCACCTTCTTCATCTAATATTTCTTACATTGAAATTGAAAATTGAAATTTATAAATTACTGAATGTAGATGAACCATAAAATTAGCATGAATAAATATTTAAAAGGAACATTTTGTGGTCTCTTTATTTTTATGGAGCTTACTCTCAACAAGGTAATGGTGCTAGAATTTTTCTAATATCTCCTATTGGTAAAATATTTCATTATGCCTTTAAATTGTCTTTTGAGAGCACTAATAATATAGTAGAATTTGAAGCATTATGTTTAGGATTAGAAAAGGCCATAGAGTTGAATATTAAACATTTATAATTTTTTTGAGATTCAGAGCTAAAAATAAGACAAGTTCATAAGATTTATAAGACTAATCAAACTCATTTGCATCATTATACATAAAAAGTTTGGTCATTATTTGAGTATTTTGAAGCTTTCAATATCACACATATTCTTAAGAAATTCAATGTTAGAGCTAATAAGCTTTCAGTTTATGCTTCTAATCCAAATTTAAGTGAAATTGAACCTACTATGGAGTTTACTTTTATTAAAGTCTTTCATCTTAAGATTCTTGATTTGAATGATAGTTGTCTTGTGTTTAGTTATGATGAGCATACAGATTAATTATTTAAAGGTAATTATTTTGATCATGATGACTATGTACTAAATTATGGTGATTATTTGCAATTAAATACTATTTTTTTTTTGCTAGTTTGGTAAGCCTAGAATATATGTTTTTACCCAATGATTAACCAAATATCTTAAGAACAGAAGAGCCATCAAGAAGAATCATAGGTGAAACCACTCCCATAAACTTAAGCACTAAATAAGATTTTAAGTATGTTTATTTAAGAATTCAGGTGACTAAAAATGAGAAGGTTGAGTTCATTAAATTGTTTAAAGAGTTTATTAATATCTTTTCATGGTCATACAAGGACCTTAAAGGTTATGATACTAATATTATTAAACATGACATTCTTATTAAGCATGGTATCAAACTTGTCAAGTAAAAAATATGAAGAATTAGACTTTTGTTAGAAGACACCATTAATAAAGAGCTAGACAAGATGATTGATGTTGGTGTCATTTTTTATGTAACATATTTAGAATAGGTAGTTAATCTAGTTTTGATTAGAAAGAAAAATGGTGATATTAGACTATGTGCTAATTTTAGAGATTTACATAAAGCAAGTGTAAAAGATAATTTTCCTCTACCTAACATAGATCAGATTTTACAACAAGTTTTAGGATCTAAAATGATGTCTTTATTAGATAGATTTTCAAGTTATAATCATATTTTTGTGAATTCTAATGATAGACATGAAACTACTTTTACCACTCGTAGAGGAACTTTCACTTACAATAGAATGCTTTTTAGTTTAATGAATACAAGAGCCACTTTTCAAAGGGTTATGTATGTTGATTTTGATGATTTGATAGATGTTTTTAGTCAAGTTTTTTAGATGATCTCACCATTCATTTTTAAAAAATAAAGAAGCATTTGGACCATCTTCATGAAGTATTCACAAGATAGAGAAAGTTTGGCATTTTGTTGAATCCAAAGAAGTCAGTTTTTGGTGTGACTAAGGGTAAGTTGTTAGGACACATAATCTCTAAAGAAAGTATTTCTATTGACCTAGAATGTGTTAAAGCTATAATGGATCTACCTCCTCCCAAGGATCAATCAAGTTTAAGATCTTTATTCGATAAAATTAATTTTGTTAAAAAAATTATTTCTAATTTTATTGATAAATATAATATTTTAAAATTGCTACTTAAGAAAGATAAAATATCTATTTGAGATGAAAATACTGAATTAGCTTTTAATTTTATTAAAAATGTAACCATAAGCGCTCTTGTCCTTGCTAAACTAGATTTAAAGAAAGCATTTATTCTTTATGTTAATGCTACTAAAAAGGATATAAGAGTTGTAATAACTCAAAAATTTGAAAATAATGAAGAGAAACCAATTAGTTATATGAGTCAAGTCTTAAAAGATGCATAAACTAGGTACCCCATTATTGAGAAATTCATTTTCTCACTTGTTTTCTCTTTGATTAAATTTCAATATTTATTAATGGAAAGCAAATTTTTTGTACGATCTAATGTACCTATTTTTTCATATATATAAAAATATTCAACTATTTAAGGAATGCTTTTCAAGTGGATCTTACGCATTTAAGAATTTGATCTTGAATTTGAAACTTCTAAAACTATTAAAAAAAATAAACTAGCAAAACACTTAGCTGAAAATGTTGTCTCATATATTATTGTCTTAGTTTTATGAGTTAATGAAAAATTAAACGCAAAACCACATTTAAAGACCATGAAGGTTGTTGAATTTTTTAAAAAATTTAAGATTAGTCTTGAAATAAATGAATGGGATTGTTTATTGGTTGAAGTTGATTGACATCATGATTTAGTTTATTGTTTTCAAAATCAATCTTGTCCTAATAATTTAAATAAGAAAGAAAGACGTTCTTTAAGGTTAAAAACATTAAATTTTTATTTATTATAAAATTTTATGTTTTATCGTAATCATGATGGAGTTTTGTTAATATGTCTTATGCATAATCAAACTTAGAAAGTTCTTAGGGACTGCAATGAAGGAAACTTGGTGGATATTATGCTATAAAAATAATAGCTTATAAGATTTTGAGAGTTATTTATTTATTATTGGCCTACTTTATTTCAAAATTCTTATAAGTTAGTTTGTTCATGTATGCCTTGTTAGTTATTTATTGGAAGGGATAAACTACCTATAATACCTTTAAATCTTGTTATTTCTAAAAAACTTTTTACAAAATGAGGCATTGAATTTATTTTAAATATTCATCCACCTTCATTTATAGATCATAGATATATTTTGACAGCTATAGATTATATCACCAAGTGGCTTGAGGCCAAAATACTTAAAAATTCATTAACAGGTGAAGTAATTTCTTTAAAAAAAAAAAATAGATTTTCTTTAAATTCAGAGTTCCATATGAGACTATTTCAGATAATAGATCTCAATTCATTTAAAATTAATTCTTGGAATTCTTAAGAAAGTATTCTATTATTTCCAATCATTCATTTAAGTACTATTCATAAACAAATGGACAAGCTGAATCTACAAATAAAAATTTGATTTCTATTATGAAGAAACTAGTTTGCAATAACAAAATAAATTAGCATCTTAAATTTTTTGAAGCTTTATAGACTAATAAGACTATTGTTAAGGTAAAAACTAGTTATTTGCCATTCATGTTAGCATATGATTTTGAAGCTACTTTACCAATAGAACTTCATATTTTTTTAGCTAGGATTGCTTTACAATATATAGTTGAAGATATAAATTTAATTGAATAAAGGTTAAATGATTTAGTAGCTCTCAATGAATCCAAAGCAACAACATTACAAAAGTTAGAGAAAGCTAAGCCAAAAAAAAAAAAAAAATGATAAAAAAGTTTCTATTAAAAAGTTTAATGTTGGTGACTTAGTTTTATATTAGGACAAAGCCCATGAAGACCCTAAAAAATATCATAAGTTTGATAAATTATGACTTGGACCTTATAGAATTACCATAATTCTTGGAAATAATACATTTTTTTATTAAGGATCTTGAGGAAAATTGGCTACGTTATTTAGTAAACGACCATCACTTGAAATTATTTCATGATTAGTTATCATTCTATTAATCTTTTGTTTTATTTTCTGCTTTCTTTTTGGTTTTTTTTCCTTTCCTTTGTTTCATTGTTTTGTTTGTTGTTCTATTTTTTTATTTTGTTTTGATTTGTGGCACTTTGCTTTTTAAATGATCAATAGTCACAGATGAAAAATATCACATTATGAAAGAAGAATGTAAAGAAGATGTGAAAGTGCTGTAAGTATCATTCATTTTCAAAAATTACTCTTACAAATTCAATTTTTCATGATAAATAAATAATATGACTAAGTTATATTTTATTTTTATAGGCATTTGTAATTGATTATGCATCCAACCCAAAATTTCATATTGTTCATTTTCTTTTCTTTGTGTCATGTTAGATGAACAATCTGTCCCTTGCTTGAATTCATTATTTAAGGGATTCACGCTTAACTACTTGAGAAATATTTTTTCTAGATCACACTCTCAAGACAAAATTTATTTTATATGATAATAAATTTATTTCTACTTAAATTTATTTTACAAAATTGACTAGTAAGGTTTCTAGTGTTATGCCTATTTTCTACACCACCCCCCTAAATTTTTCAAAATCTATACTTGTTGCCATAGAGATGACCCTGTCATGAAATCTAAAACTGTTTTGGGGACCCTATTGATTGATAGTATTTTTAGATGCATCTTGATTATGAAATGGTAATAATTGATTGATGAAATTTTATTAATGTTTCTAAGTGGTTTTAAAAAACATGGTAGATTAATGGATAAAATATGCATATATAGTTATATGATCAGTTACTTTGATGATTCAGTTTAGTTGAGATAGTTTCAGTTGAAAAAATATTTTTCAAGTTTTGACAGAGTTGTAATGATTCTTAGTTTTCATTGATATAATTCATGATTCAGAATAGATTATGGTGATATGGCACTTTGGAAAACATTGCTTTTACATTCAAAGGTTGTTCTGGGATATAGGTTTGATATATGACTCATTTTCATTCACCACTGATGACATGATAGATTTTTAAAGTATTCCAGTTGATTGAATGATTTTGTCATTCTTATTTGTATAGCTTACATTCAAATTTCTTGACTTGATTTCCAACATACATGATTAAGTCCATATTGACCTAGTCGACATTCTAAGTCTTAGCTGATTCAAGATGTGAATAAGTTTATAAGTTCGACAAACATAATCCTTGGGCATATTTATTATTATTTGTTACACATTGGACATACAATTTTATATAAACTTTGAGATTATCCTTGGAGGTAATTTAGTATTTTAAGGTTTCATTTGAATTGATTTATAAATATTTTCAAATGTTGTAAGATAATTTAAGGTTTATCATAATATTCATGATCTAATTTAGACTATGATGCTAAGTTATAAGGAATTACATTGTATAATGTCCAATGTTGGATTTGCCTAATTCACTAAGTGTAAAAGTCCCTTTTGGTTGATCATGAAGTAAGTTAAGCATTTGTTGGTTTGGTTGAGTTGGAGACTAGTTGGCATTTTGATCCGTTGTGGCATGTAAGTTGGCATGGTGTTAAATGCAAAAGTGTGGCTTCAACGCTTCAAGATCATTTGGATATTTGGTAGCACGAGAGTTAATGTGAGGTGATATTACCCAAAATGATAGAAATTAGTTGATGTTTAGCTGAGGGTTTAGTATGAAGAATGGATATCACTAACATTATCTTTTCTGATAAATAACTTAGCAAATTGTTAAGTATGTAATTAGTAAATACAAGCCAATCTATTTTGGACACATCACAAAGTTTGTTATGGAGGTAAGCTGGTGAATAAAAGTTTTGGTTTTCTTGGTTATTACTCATTTGGTTAGAAGCTCGATGAAGGATCAAAGCCCTGGTGGGATAGTTGATGAGTTACAAAACAAGACTTGGTGAGAATATTTGGTAAAGGACTCGAGTGCATTATTAGGTATGCTTCAACATTTTATTTTTGGTGATTGTCAAAAAAATACAGTTATAAAGATGAGATAATTCTATTCAAATCTGTATGAGAATATTTAAAATATTTTTTGAAGGTATACATGATTTCTAAAAAAAATTATAGTGGTTTTCTAAATGAAAATATGAACTATGATTCAGAGAATATGCAATAAAAATAAGAAATGGTTTAAAGTTTTTAGAAATTTTCCTACATGCAAGTATTGTAAGAGATTACGATGGTTTTAGCTAAGTATCTGAATGGTTTATATTTTGCATGTTCGAAGATGTCATTAATCATGAATGTAATTATATGAATGTCAAAAAAGTTGAAGCTTTTTAGCTTTTGACAACATACAAATGAACTATCTATTCTGACCTTGAAAGTTTTGTTGTTAGTTTTTCATTTCATAAATTTTCTTCAATTTGGGTTGTTTTCAGACTTAGGGTTTGTGAATTTGATGTTTTCTTGAACATCTACATTTGAGAAAGATAAATGATTTCTTTTTCTGGTCTAAAAAATTGTTATTATACAAAAATATTGGGTTCTAGTATGAATATTTTGGTATTAAGGAGGAATGATGCAGTGGTATAGGGTATGTTAGTTTTCAAATTTTGAGGAATACAATTTGACATTATTGTTGAGTTTTGTTCATCTTGAAATTGTTTTTAAAATAAATTAGACATATCTTTATCTTGTATTTTCAATTTTACTATCTTTTACCTTTTAAACATATTTGATACGTGGTTCGCATTCTCAAAATATCTGTTAGAGGATTGTTTAGTGTGCATACTTGAAGTTTTAGAAGAATTTTGATGTATTCATTTTGTAAAAAAGACAAATGTTGAAATATTGATATCAATTGTGAAGGATGTCACCTAGAAACTAAAGATTGACTAATTTGTGATGTTTGTCAATGAAGTTTTGTTTACCATAATATGGATGAAAAGGGTTAGTTTATGTATATAGGTCTATGTGCATGAAAATGATAAGCTATAGGATGCAATATTTTTTGGATTATGATGAAGCATGAAATAGGATTTGTCTCTGAAAATATGCATGCATATAATAGTCTTCATCAAACACATTTTATAGTTTGCATATATTTTGAAAGTCCATGATTTTGGGCTCATGTATATATGTGGTCTAGAAATGTTAACATTTATGAAGTCATAAAGATGTTTAGTTGCAGTTTGATTATCCATTATGGATTGGATATGATTGTGATCATCTCATAAATTGAGTCTTAGTTTCACTATTATGGTTGGGATTGACAATTTTAAGTTTTTAAATAATTATGTAGAATTTGAATAAACTTGGTCAGCTAGTTTGTTGAAATATGTTGAAGGGACAAAACATATATATATATATATATATATATATATATATATATATATATATATATATATATATATATATATATATATATATATATATGTATATTTATGTCTAAACTAAATTAGGTGGTTTTAGTCACAAGATTGATTTTCAAGAGAAGTGGATAATTTATTAAATTCTATTTAAAATTGTAACTTAGAATTTAAGTATTGAATTTTACTTTGAATATCAATTTTGAAGTTAAAATTTACTGACACTTCTCATTTGAAGTTTGTATAAAGCATTGAAAATATAGAATTTCATAAACTATCAGGGAATTTATGAGATAAAGGATGATAATAATATTCAATACAAATTTTGATTTAGATATGGTGTGATAGATTTTAGTTAATGCAGTTTTAATTTTAGTTTTGTTTCTTAGATACTTGTTTCCTAATCTTAGGTTTTTCTTGTTATATTTTAGATTGTCCATTATGTTTGGGTGGGACCAACTGAGTTTAGCAAGGAGTGATGGTAATAGGAGATAGGGGAAAAGTTCCAATAGTGAAACTAACCAACCCATCAGGGGTTTTCATAGGGGTAGGTTTCATGTAAGAAACTTTGGCCCTAGATTTCATAAAGGGATAAGAATGTCTATTCATTTTTATGCCTATGATCTTGAGTTTTGGAATATTCTAAATAGATTGCCTAATAATATATCTAATAGAGGTAATAGAGGTTTCTTTGGACATAGATTTGGAGCTTGTACACCTTCCCAAAGTATCTCATCTCACTATTTAGATCATAATCCATAGCACTTGCCTCTGCATCATCCTAATATTGAAAAGATTGAACCAATTATTGATCCTTTACCTACAAACCAATCCACACAGTTAGAAATAGAAAATTCCCATGCTAAAGATCTTAGGAAGATGGCCATTCCTTTTGATGCACCTTCTCCTTCTTATATAGATCCTGCTAGAAAATGTAAGAGGTTGAATCTAGGTAGTGCCCATAGTGAGCCTCTCTTAAGATCTAAAAGGTTAAATTTGAGAGTTTAGGATTATGATGGTAAAATGAAAATGATAGACATCCCACCTTCTAAATCACTATGAAAAAGAGGATTTTTGAAAGTCAATTTTAGCCAGAGACACCAAGGGAAGTTAAAATGTTGAAGAAAATCAAATTGAAGATTGATGACAGCACCACAAATTTAGGGAAGAGATTAGTGCCATTTCCTGCTACTGAGATGGAATACAATGTTTGTCTTCATGAACAAGACAAACATGTGATTGAAGTGTTATTTGATTCAAAGGATTATTAGATGTCTAAGGGATAAATTATGTTTTAGTTCTGAACTTTCATGGTAGAACTTGATATTTTAGTTTAATATTTTGATTTTTCAGACTTTGATAAATTTTGGAAATATAACAATTTTAGAGTTCTGGCACATAATTATATATGATTAAGTTAATTAATATGTGTTATGGATTAATGTGAATATGATTTATCAATTTTTGACTTATTAATTTTATGATTAAATATGTATTATATTATATTATTAATTAATATGGGTCCCCACCCATTTAGATTAGTACCCCTAGTCTATTTTTTTAAAATAACTTGATCAATTAAAGATTTTTAAGTCTTAATTAAAATTTGTCCTTAACCAATTATAGTTTATAATTAATTAACTTTGTTAAAATTCAATTAGTTAATATAAACTAATAACTAACTAAATTTAGTTATAACTTATTTTGAAACTAAGTTGAAGGTATAATAAGAGATCAAGGACTCATTTGAAGGAGAAGAAGAACAGGGATTGAAGACTTAAGTATTTTTTTGAAGTTAATCATTCATCTCTCTTTTTTCTATGCAACTTCTCTGAGATAGTATAGCTTTTGCAGATACACCCAATGGTACTTTATATGACAGTTGAGTGATTGCTTATGCAAAATAGTTATATCCAGTTTTATTTATCATTTAGTATTGATTATCTAAAGTTTGTTAAGTTTAATATCTTTTGATAATTGATATTTGCAGTCCTATGCATAAATTCAAGTAATCAAATTGAATAATGATGAACATTTTGCTATTTTGTGACACTTCATTGATCTATTTTGATTATAAATTTGTCATTCAAATTTTTGTAAAGGAAGAATGTTGGTTTTATTAATAAAATTATCCTTTTTTGGGTAAGACAACTCTCCTTTTGATACTCGCATACTTTTGTAACTTATATAATTCTAACTTTAATATAATAATATTTTTCAAATTTATTTTAAATCTGATTTTGTTTCTATTTTGGTTATTTTCTTAGTTTAGGTTTTGTTCTTTTCTTCATTAGATAGCTACAGTTTTTTCATAATTCACTTTTCTCTTTAGATTTGTTTAAAGTTTAGTTTGTAGATTTAATCTTTTTCAGTTCTAATTAGTTTATGTTTAATATGATTTTATAATTTATTTAAGTTAGAATTTTAATTTATTTTATAATTTAGTTCCTTTAGTTTACTAGACTTAATTTAAACAAGACTCTAGATCTGTTTTAATCTTTAATTTAATTAGTTTTGTTTGGTATAGGTTTAGTTTGATAATTGCTTATTAATTGTTAGTTTTTTTCTGTTTAAATTTAGGTTTGATCTTTAATCTATGTCTTTTATTTTAGTTTACTTTAGACTCAATATTTTATTAAGTTAATTCTTATAGCTTAAGCATTTCATTCCTTATGGATGTCTTTTTTAGTTTTTTTGTTTTTCCCTTTAAGTTTATGTTTTGATTAGATTAGATTTTTTCTTTAGTTTGTCATCTTTTACTATTTTGTTCCCTTTTTTCTTTAGGTTTAGTTGTTTCTTTTCTTAGTTTCCATTTAATTTTTGGTTTGTTGTATTTATTTTTCTATTCTAGTGATTGAATGTCTTATCTCTCTTTTTCTTAAATTTATCTTCTTCTCTTTCAGTTATCTTTGGAGTTAATTGAATAACATTACAAGCATGAAACAAAGATATCATTTGGATACATTAAATCAGATTTCTATTCTTCAAGAGACTATCTTGATCATAAATTTTATTTGTTGGATATAATAGATTATATATTCTTATCTTAACTAATTCATTATTTAGTAAATAGATTTCTAATTGTTATAATGGAATAAGTTACTTTGTTAACTTGTTGATTATTTCCTAGAACTTATAATAAAAACCCCCTCACATCTTTAAGATATTAGATGAACCTTTAGAACCTCACAATTAGATTGGTATGATTCCAACTTGACCTTCATGATAGGTGAAAGGGTTGATTCATTGAAGGTATAATTTTCATCGTCAACATAATGCTATGGAAAACAAGAATGTTTTACTATAATGATCATGTGGTAAAGTAATTTTTGGTTTTATTTTTGTAGTTAGCTTTATAGTAATTGTAAGTATAACTATTGAATCTATAGGTACCTATTTAGGAACCCAATTCTATCATGTAGGTACACCCACTCCATGTGTGCCTTTATCCAAGACTTGATCAACTAATGGTTCCTTGGTAGGATCAATGTGGGAGTGATTAGTCCTAGTAGAGAGCACACTAAGAGAAGGACATCTTCTAGTGGTCATATTCTATGAAGGGTGATGGACCATGTTTTACTTAGAAGGATTAACATGGGATGGCTCAACCCTATTAGATGGGCCTTTAGGAAAAGTATGTGAATGAGTCTTGGAAGCCTCTATTTTAAATGCAATAAATCCATTTTCTATTAACTGTGTAAGCTTTTTCTCAAGGGAAAAACACTCATTTTCTTGATGACCATAAATACCATGATAATTGAAAAATTAGTGTGCTTTTAACTTCTCAAATCTATGAGGTGGGTAATGTGAATTAGGAGGGAGTTTGATCAATATTTTATCTAATAAATTTTATAATATATCATGTGTTTTATCTTAGTACCAATAAAATTAAAGAGGTTGGAGTCTTTTGGTGTTATTTGGTCTAATTATGGGAGGTACTCAAAAAATATGTTCCTTTCTTTTGTTTAACACTTTCATTGTAATTGTTTTGGTAGGTACTGGTGGTTATGCTAAAGATTTTTTAAGTGGTTCATGATCCTTCATAACTTGTTTATGTGCCATTTAAGCATGAATCTTATCATGTTTGGTTTTTAATGGAAAAATTGGTAACTGAGATTTTGTATTCATTAAAGCACATGCATATTTATGCACATCCAAATATAAAGTCTTGAATGAAGCAAAGGGTTTGTGCAATGCTCTCTCTCTAATTAGAGATAGAACACCCCTACTAAATATGTCAAAGTTTAAAATGAGCTCATAACCATCAGGATCTCTCCTACAACCATCACCATAACATCAAGCTATTGCATGAATCAATTACATAGACACAAAAACATTATACACAATCAATCAAAATCTTTATTATTATCTTAATGATAAAATACAAATAACTATAGCTTTCTCTCTTTCATAAATTTAGGAGAAGCATAAGGAGTGTCTAATAAATAGGCAAAGAAGGTTTGTTCCATGCAAAAATAATTTATTTTAAAAGCTAACAGTAGGTAGAATGAAATATTTTGCATAGCCAAAAATTGGTTCGTGTAAATATTTCTCACAACAAACCAAATAAAAAAATATAAAAAATAAGCTTAAATTCTAAGTGAGTGTGAACACAAATAAAAATAAAACTAGTTCAATAAAAATCCAAACCACTAGCTAGTGTGAACACTCCACTCCAACACCCTCCCTTAAGCACAAAATAGGGAGTGAGAAAAGAGACAACAAAGAGACTGATGGGTCCTGACAAATAGGCCTGATCAGGTACCCATGTATAAATCATAGTGAAATACAAAGTGTCCTTATGGTAACCAATCCATCTTACCAAAATACATGGATGTTGAGTCAATGTAACTTCCAAGTCAAATATGAATTGGTACTTTATGTGATGTTCACTCTGTAAAAAACATTGATCACAAAACACTAGGAAAAAAAGAGTTACCAAGGATGAAATGTATCACTACAAGGTACCCAAAAACCATTAGAACCATAGTGATAATGAAGAAGATAACATATGCTTTAGGGCATCCCAATAAGCATGACTCAAAAAATATCAACATAGACTTGAAGTAGGTGCACTCAATGGATTGAAGCCCATCGAACAAAATATGCACTCAATCAACTACCTCAAAAATAAAATGTGGTGTGCCAATGGATAAAAATGATCACAACACCTAAATAATTATGTACACACACACTCCCATAATTTTGAAGTGGGTGTAGTGACTCAAAAAACATATATGTATGAGTGGGCCAATCCCACTACAAAACACTGAAATGCTGACACTCAGATGCACTAGACTAACTACTCTTCAGAGGAAGATCAAACTCCACAACAAAAATGAAGGAGACTATCAACATCAAAGGTACATATACAAATATATCAATAATATATCCCTGGTGGTGATGGGATAGTCAACAACTAAATATTAAAGTACTTAATATGGAGCATACAAACATGAAGATAAAGCTCCATAACTTTTAGTATGACTATAAATAAAGGTCCCATACAACAAAAATATCACCAAATGATGCAAACAAGTCCACAATACAATCAATATTAGATGACATCTATGAAATGAGAGATTTAGGTTCAAAAAAACAAAACCACCTAATAAAGATCTCAAATAACAATGGAGTATCAAAAGGTAGGTGGAGCAATGTGCAGTCAAAGAAGCTGAGTGGTGGAGGAACCTCACCTATAGTGTCCTCTCAAAGAAAATTATTTACACTACCAAGAATGATCATAAATCCACCCCAAATGAACATTAATGGTGGATGAAGATGCTTGCATACGAGTGGGTGAAAATTCCATAGTATAATAATGTGAGGTAACATCTAAAGAAGTATCAAGTATATCATGTCTGACCACTATAATA
Source organism: Torreya grandis (assembly GCA_037957365.1). Lineage (NCBI taxonomy): Eukaryota > Viridiplantae > Streptophyta > Pinopsida > Cupressales > Taxaceae > Torreya > Torreya grandis. The sequence continues at coordinate 2,963,804 of JARHVA010001210.1, read as the reverse complement.
TCAAGTTTATCAAGCCTAAGTGAAGGTGCAGAAAAGCCCATATATATCTCATAATCCTCATGAAGAGTGTAATGAATAAAACATAGATCTCTATCAACAAATCCCAATGAAGATGAATCACCTGCATCATAACCAATTCCATGCAAAGAAATCCACATAACAAGCTAAATAGGGCAAGTAATGCCTTGTAGACGCTTCCCAATGCCCACAAGTCTAGTAGTGTGACCCATGGAATGAAGCATGCAAGATCCAAATCCAATGGTATGTTGCTCAAAATAAGTAGGCATATGTGCAGGTAAAACTAGAATGGGATGTGGAGAGTGTGTAATAATAGTAGGTACAGAAGTATCATCTACAATAAGAGGATCAACATGAACAATGGGTTACTCATAATCTGGTAGATAAAACTATAAAAGTGCATCAAGTGGATGCATACCAAATTTAGTATATGATGGGGTATTAGAATAATGTTTTATGCCAACAAGTTTTTTTGTAGATAACATATGAGGACATCTTTTCCATGAATTGGGGATCACATAATATAATTTTGCATCATGAGGTTCTTGTTTTCTTCTTGAAGTGATAGGAAATAGGCCATAAGATCAACATGTTGCTTAGGTCATGGTAGGGTACTATTAATAGTCATACCAAAATAAAAAACAAGAGCAACAACTACTATATTATAATGTGCAATAGTAGGTGGAGGAGGTGAAGGTACCTCATCCAAGTGACCACCAATAATCACATCTATATCATGATTAGTAGGAAGAGGTTGTATAAATGTCTCATCCTTAGAAAAAAATCACTAAAAATATAAAGATGACAATAACTAATAGGAGGAGATGTAGATGCCAAAGAGTCATGAAAATCATCGCCAGGAATTACACCCACATAAATGGGAGAAGATGGTGGAGAACCAATTTCACCAATAGATAAATTCTCATTATGAGATGGAGGTGAAGGAAGAGGAACATGTGGATGTGAAGTGACCTCATCAATTTTTTTTGAAATAATGTCCCAAGATTCCTTAGGTGATGTGGCATGCTCAATATGAGTTTTCAAACTATCAGAAATATGGAGGTGAATAAATAAAACCATCTCCTTTTACAAGGATTCAATCCATACAATACAATTATCATCTATAAATATGGTAAATTCACCAATAACAATTATCCATAATCCCTTCATCTATAAGTACATCTTCATTTTGGTCTTCCATGTGGTGTAGTTTGAAGAACTAAGGAGTTCAATCATATGAGAATCTATACTCAAAGATGGAAAAAACTAATAATGGTGAAAATGGACAAAGAGGGATGTTGGTTACCATTGAAAATGAATTTTTGAGTATAAAAAGTGGCATAAAAGAGGACAAAACATACTAAAAATATCACATCAGACTCTGTCAAAAATATGTTTTGTGTACAAATGACACAAAAAATGAATATTTTTGCGAGGGGGTCTGACTGCCTATGAGATTGGACCTCACCCTTCACCTTAGATAATAAATATAAAAGGTATGAGTGCTAAATATATAAAATTTGAAAATGATAGCACAAAAATGAGCCTCTAAAAAAAATCCCCCTAGTTTTAAAGAGATAGGTCTTCTGACAATTAAAAATTGACCTCTCTTTACGAATACACCACTTTAGAACAAATTTCACCACTTTTTGAAATATTAGTGCCTCCACATAAAAAAATTTCCCCCATATACAAGAAATTCCACCTCTTTAAAAAACCCCCCAGTGGAAAAACATTAACTCCACCTAAAATTAAAAAAGCTCCACAAGGCATGAACCCCTGACCACCCCCTTACTTGAAAGTTTCATTAAAGCATTTGTAGCCAAATTAATTATGATTATATTTACAATAATTGAATAAAATTTACTATTTAAACATTCAATAATTGGATTTTTTGAAATAAAAATACAAAACTAACCTTTTACATAACATCATATCTATGTATCTAGGTGTATGCTAAGGCAATGAAGGATGAGTTAACCTTGGCAGTTGACATAGTCATGCTTAGAGGTGTGAAACTAGCGACAGAAGATGAGAGCTGCTAGGAATAGTAAGTAAGTATGTCATTCAATTTATGTAGGATAATTTATGGTGATTCAAATGCCCATAAGAGCCAAGAAACCACAATAGTCTCCCTATAATAATAAAGTCCCCCTCTATTATTATCTCAATGGTTGGCACAATTGATCTCCTCACCATTAGCTATGAATTACTAGTAAACATAAGAGAATAAAAGAGGCTGATGCTAGATGGTGGAAGGAAAGGAAGGATTATCAAGCCATGAATAAAGGTACGATTGGCATGAAGATCGGTGTAGAGAGTTAGTTAAATCCATAAACCATAACGAAAACTGATAGTTTCCTCATTTAAGTTAGTATTAATATTAATGCCAAGGTAAACAATAAGTTGAGAGTAAATCCACAACACAATATCAAATACAATTAAATTTATAATCCAACTCCTAACAAGTCTATACTTAAACCTCATTCATCACTAACTATAACAACTTTGCTATCTAGAAAGTTGTAAAGTAACCATTTATTGTTGACAAATCCACTATCTTACAAAATAGTGGATTATTAAATTGAAGAGACCCATCTTCAAGGAAATATTTAGGACACTAGAAATACAATTTTGAAAATGAGATAAATTTTAAGTTATAGTAAAATATGAAAAATGATCTCTTATAAAATTAAACATAGTTCTTGTCAGTCTAGTATAGAAAACTATCTAAGTAGTTATATGAAGCTACCCATGAACCAAAAACATTTCCATTGATACCACACTTGGTTCTGATGTAAATAAATTATCAACCTTACCCAAACTATGTTATGTAACTTGAATGCCTTTACGTACATTATTGCCTAGTGTTTTGGATCCAATTGAAATGTTTCTCTATTTCGGTAAATTCTCTCTCTTTATGCCTCATGGCCTATATAGGGGGAAAGAAGAGGGGATGTGAGATAGTGGAAAAAATGATAGGTGGATAGAATTAGTGAGATAACTATAACAAATGGAGTTCAAGTAGAGATTAGACCAAATGATGACAAAAAATAGCATAGAAGAAGTTTGTTTGGGCTCAAAACATCGATGTAGAAATTTGTCATTGCCATAGTGGAAGGTAGAAGAGTGCAAATAAATATTTTTTATCTCATTGACCAGATAAAAATGATGAACATGCCTGAGTGATGGTGGATGAATCTGGTTCAAGGCATTGTTTAAAAATTAAACCCACTAGGTAATGTACATAATGGCAAATGATCATCAAAGAGACATTAATGAATTATATGGCCTGTAACTAAATAGATCCAAAAAATACAGATCCAAAGTAAAACTCCAAAAATGAATGCTACAACTTGTGAAAAATTTTCAAAAAATAGTATAGGGGCCTAAAAAAGTTTTGGGAGGTTGAGTAATGGCTAAATGAGGTAGTTTTGATACCATGTCAAAGTTTAAAATGAACTCATAACAAGTAGGATCTCTCTTACAAACCATCACCATAACATCAATCTATTGCATAAATCGATTACATGAACATGAAAACATTATGCATAATCAATCAAAGTCTCTATTATTGTCTCAATGACAAAATACAAACATCTATAGATTTCTCTCTCTTATTTTTCTAAGAGAAGCATAAAGAGTGCCTAATAAATAGGCAAGGAAGGTTTGTTTTGTGTAACAAATAATTTGTTTCACAAGATAACAATAGGTGGAATGAAATATTTTTCATATCCACAAATTGATTCATGAAAATATTTCTCACAACAAACCAAATAACAAACTCCCAAAAATAATCTTAACTACTAAGTGACAACGAACATGGCCATAATAAAACTGGTTTGGTAAAAACCCAAATAATTAGCCAATGTGAACACGTCCACTCCAACAAAATATAAATTATACTTTTAAATATGAATATGTATAATGTAAGGAATACAAATCATCCTTAAATATATTAACATAATCTTTTAGAGACTCATTCTCATTTTTGGTCAATGCTTTCAATTATTTAATGGTAACTTAGGTAAGGTAAATTCATGAAAATTTGATATTAATACATCCTCAATCTTCTTCAAAGTGGATAAGGAATCATTTGGCAGGCTGTAAAACCAATCAAGTGCCCCTTTTGTTAAATTGTAATGAAAGCCTTTAATAGTAAGCTTAAATTCTAGACCCAATTTCTAAAGGAGTGTGTATATTGTTGTAAATGAATAGAAGGATCCCCTTGACCATCAAATAAGTAAAAATCAGGCATTATAAAATTATGTGGATAAGGATATTCAAATACATGTCGAGTAATAGGTTGTTCTGGTAATGTATTCTCCTCAAAAAGAGCCTCGTGAGAATACAATTTTAAGTTAAGAGTGTTAACTTATTGTTTCATATCTCCCATGGTGGTCATAATAGGTAACATATCATGAGGAGAGGTTGAATTTTGTGTTAGAGGTTGTAAAATACCATTCACATGAAACATAGGGATGGTAGGATCTTTATCACTTTCGAGAGGAGAATCATCACATGGTTTTACAACATTTGCTAAAAGAGTAGCCATGGTTAAAGAGGCAAGTATATCATGTAAAATATCACAAAGGATAATACCATTATCATTAAAAGATGTTGCTTCACTTGGAATTTGGTTACATTCAATAGAAATTGGTGATATAATTTTAATTTTACATATTTACTCTTGTTTAGCCAAAAATTCAAAAGAGGGAGAAAAAAAGACGATGGACACTTCATTTGAAATATCATGATGGGGGATGCAATTTTCACTTTCATTTTTACTTTGTAAAGGAAGTGAGAATGGAATGTTGCTTTTAAATTTCTTGGGTTTATATGATTTGACCTTTAAATAAGATACATCAAATGGACTTTGGAATTTTTGTGTGTCCCCAAATAATGTAAATTTTGTGAGTATTTCTTTAGGATGTTCATTAGCACTCTTATTATTTTCTTAAAGTATCACAATGGGAGATGTAGGACATGTAGTTTTCTCATTACATGTAGGAGGGGAAGAACAGGTGTACTTAAATCATGCAAAGAAGACATAGGATTTTCAACACTAGTATTATTTGGATAAGAAGGCACACACTTGATTTCATCAACATTTTCATTATGACATATATTGGAGGAAAATTAAAATTCCTTGACTTTGTCAACATTATAAGGGGGAATATCACATTTTATTGTTAAGATAACCAAAGAAGGTGGAGATGAAATAATTGGATTTTCAACATTAGGAATAATATCATTTTTCATACTTATTGGTTATTGAAACTCTTCATCATTGGAAAGCAAAGGAGTATGATAAGAAAGTTTGACATAGCCAAGAGGAATGCCATTACATTCATATCTATAGGAAAAAATTTCACTTTCACTAGCTTGGTCATTTAGATTTGCATTTGCATTATTTTTTCTTTCATTGTCATAGTTATAAGCAAAGACAGGGATTTGAGCCCATTTTTGATGTTCCATAAGATTCTCATATGAAATACATTGATCATTAGGTGCATTAAACCAACTATCTAAGGGACGAGTATTTTTTGGTTGAGGGTCCTTTAGATGGCCATAAAGTAGGAAATCCATAAAGAGTTGAGCCTTTAAGAAAAAAATTTGAAGCACAACCAGGAGAGCCAAAACAATAAGAATATTTAACATTCCTAAACTAAGCCAACTTAAGGACAAATTAGATCTAAACATAAAATATAGAATTCTAAAATGAATAATTGAAAGAAGGTGAAACCCTAATATGAAAACTAGGGTTTTGGTTCAACAAATAGGGGAAGGCTTCACCAAATGTTTAACCCTAATTTGTATTAAGTAATCCTACTTGGGTAGATAGGGTTAAGGATATACAAATGAAAGGGCACAAGGATGAATATTAGATATAAATTAGAACAATTAATGTACTAAAATTAGATTAACCATATATTAAATTTAATAAATTGATATAATTTGTTAATGGAAAGTAAAACTATGTTAGGTATATAAATTACATAAAAGAGAGTACTCAACTAGTTCTAATGCTAACATAGATCTAGATCTGGTACAGACTAAAATTAGATGGGAAGATATTTCTATAAAAATCATTAGATTATTGGTCTCTAGATAGTTGTATCAGCTTAGGATGGTTGCATCGATGCTAATTTCTAAATTTGATGCTAGTGTCTAGTATGGAATATCGACTAAAATAAGATGTGACCACCTAGATGCTTCTATGTTTGGCTTCACCCTCACTCTGTTGTATTAAAATTTGTGTCATGGACTATCACTTATGGTGAAACCCTAACTTTCCATCTTCAATGTGACCTTGGGGGGAAATGGGTTAGTGGGCACACAATATCAATATGATCCATAATGACCCCATTTTCAAAGGGTGTTACCTACATATCCAATAATCTAGAAGAGGGCCTCAAAATGATGTAGTTATCCCTATGTGTTGGCTTATGTGTGAATCATGTAATGTGTGTAAATCAAGTACAATAGTGACCTAGCTTGTAACTTAGAAAATAATACCTTATGACTACTCCATTAGTCCTTCAAACCTGTAGCTGGGTTATTCCTTTAGCTAATATCAGAATAGGGAAAAATAAGAAAGCTTTTGGTAACTTAAGTGCTTCTTAAGTGATATTTTAGTATGATTGATAGGTGAGGAATAAATGAAGGTTGATATTATATTTATAGAAATCCTATCAGTAGATAACTCATATTAAATAACTTAGGTTGACCATTGTATTGCATTTCATTTGTAAATTGGATGACTTTAGGATACTAGACACTTGCATCAAGGTAGGACATTAATGTTGATGTTATTGTTTGTCTTGGATATTAGTGTCTAGGGAGAAAGAGAACAAACATAAGCTCAAAACTTGTAGAGGTGTAAGATGAGGAAATTTTAAGCATTCTATGCAAGATGGGATATCTATGTCATCAATATAAAGTTGTTCGGACTAAGAGATATAATAAGGGGAATAAGATAGAGTAGATGTGAAGCTTGTAGAAGCAAAAAATGTGTAGAACTAATAGGAATAACTAGGGTTTGATTTTTCCAAGTGTATAATACAAAGGTGCTACATACTCATAAAATATCATCTACAAGGTGGAGTGAAATAATCTATAAAATATTTCTCTAGTTTTATAGACTTGGAAAACATATGGAAGTAGGGAGGAATATTGTTAGATGTAGAAGGGTTAATGGCTTATTGAGGAGGGGTATATGTAGTTTACACATAGTTTAGGGGGATATAGGGTGACACATGGCTATTTTATGGAGGAGAAATGTACGTGGGATGCACATAACTTAGAGGGGTAAAGAGTGGTGGATTATTGGTCACCACATTGGTTTGCAAGGGTGGACTGTAAGTGAATACACCTCCAATTGGTGTTTAAGTAGAAGCTTGGTAGCGTGGATGAATTTTTAAGGTGTACGGTTTAAGGAATCTACGAGTAAGGATGTCCCCAAGGGGTTGGTTAGAGGTGCATCTTGGTGGAAATGTGTGCTCTTATTGTAGTGGGAGAATGTAAGCTTATTGTTATAATGGTTGATAAACCATTATTTATATGGGAACAAAATGGGAATAAATATGGGTAGTAGGATTGGGGTTCACTCCTTAATTTAGAGATTGTTGGTTATTCTATAAATTATGAATTCATCTCACCAAGGTATTGGTGCATTCATTTGAGCTAGTGGTGGCACTAGGTCTAGGAACCTCCTAGACATGATGGGTAGAGGTAGGATATTGGTTAGTGTGAAGATATATATTTAGAGTGGTATCCTTAAGGGAAATGGTTAGGGTTTTCACTTGTGGGTTAGACATATTTTGATTCCCACTAGAGTTATGTGTGTCTGCTTGCATGTAGTTAACCTCATTCTCCAAATAATGGATCCTACCTAGATATTGTTTATATCTAACAGAGATTTACACATATGGGTTAATTAGGCTAATAAATGGTCTAGTATCCATGTGAAGAGTGGTTAAATTTCCTCCAGTGAGAGTCATAGTATTAGAGTTGGGATGATTGTTAGTAGTTTTAGATACATCATGTACCTCACAAATAGAGACTTCACTCCTTGTTTGAGTATTGGGGTGAAAATAACCACAAAATTGACAATATACATTTGTGTTGAAATTAGGGTTATTATAACTACCAATAAATCTTCACTAGGGTTAAGTTGGCTTCTTTTATAGCCCTTTAGGTCCATATATCTACCTATGTCCTGCCCAAACATATTTTGGGGGTATATGAATACTTGTAGAATAAATGGAAAGATGAATGAAAATGAAAAAGGTATAAATAAGAAGGAGAAGAAAATGGAATTGAAAAAGGTGAAAATCTTTCACATTAGTTTCACCAATTTGTGTGCATGAAAATAACACATGTTAAACTATGCACTCAAGTTCTCTAGGTCTAGTAGATGTAAATGACATAATGGATGGATGATGGGAGGACTAAGGATTGGGTTGATTTTTTAGTTGAATTAGATTTGAAATGATGAGTGGTGATGGGTGATTATGATAAAAACAAAATAGTTTTGTTACATCATTTTTCTCGTTAAGTGTTTCCAAATGAACAAAAACATAACTCCAAGGTCCCTTAGTATTGGTGATGATGAGAAGGCAAAGCTCCTAATCAATTGAATGTCAATTTGGGAATGTTTTAATTGAATGACTCAAATAATGTGGTCTAATATATCATGATAGATATGCACTGTCAATTTTATACACAAATGTGAATGATATATGATGAGGATAGACCTGAGGAGAAAAGAAAAGGGATGGAGATGAGAACCTAGGCCTAGATTACATTGTATTAATGACCTAATTTTATGTGTAGGACAATGATAGGTGGATTATAAATTTGATCCTTATCCTTTAGGGAACTAAGATCATTGACAATGAGATGAAGGATAGGTGTTTATAGTAGGACCTAGTGCTCTAACTCTAGGGAAAATACCTACTATATGGAGGTATGGATGCTTAAGGAGTGTCATCCAAAAGGCTAGGTATAGTAACATGTAAGTTTAATATTTTTTTTTAAAAGTGTAATGTGGTATTACTTGTTTTTATGTAAGAATAAAGGTCTTATGATTGCTCGTGCTCATTGATACAAGGCTTTGATTATTGATTTATTTTTTATTTTTGAAATGTTTTGACTAAAAATAAAGCTAAATATTTTTTGAAAATAAATGATTAAAATTAAACAAAAAATATTAAATAGAAATAAATGAAAGAATTTTGATTTTTTGATTTTTCAATTTACTTTTCAATGCATGCAATACTAGAAAACAAAATCTAAGATAACAATGCAAGTACTGATTTATAGATTTTCTAGGTGCAAACTAAATGAAATGTTTTTAAAAAAAAAAATTATAGATGAATTAATATATTATTAAAACTAATATTTCTAATTTTCAAGTAAATACAAAACTAGATCTAGATCCAAAGCATCAATACTACTAAGTATCTAAATATTCTTTTGCATGTGCAAGCTTTAACTAGTTTTGGATGTTTCTAGATGAATTCACACTAAATTTAAATTATTAGTATAAAATGAAAGTGAATATTTGATTTATAATTTTATTATTTAGTGAAATAAAAATAACATTTTTAATTTATTCAAACAAGTAAAATCAATATCAAGATAATCACTTTTGCTCTCCTAGGTTTAGCTAGAGTTTTCTACTTGCTAGTGTGCCTGTTTGTGTCTGAATAAGAGCTTGTTTCAAATTTAAAATTTATTGTTGTTCAATATGAAAGTGTTTTTTGTTATATACTTAGGCATTTAATTCAAATATATATGCTTTTATATAATCTATTGTAGGATTCAAATAGTAAGGGAACTACCTAATATTTTTAGTGTAAAGAATGGAAGATAGAAGAATTATTTTCCTATCTATGTTACTATAGTTTTTTTTTTTTTTTTTCAATATATTATATTACTTTAGTTTCTTTTTTTTTAATTATATATATATATATAAAATAAAAAAAAGGAAACTAAAGTAATATAATATATTGAAAAAAAAAAAAAAAAACTATAACTATAAACTGCCAACTTAATTAAGATGTAGACTAGTTGGAAGAGATGTATTTTTGATATGGTCCTCAGCATGCTACCTATTGCACTCAAAGCAATGATTTTAAGAACTCTCTAACCAAGGAGGATGATAAATTAATAATATAAAATGAATAATATGAGAGGAACACAACTTCAAACAAAATAGTAACTGACTATGGATGGATAGTGCATTGATTTCAAAGATCTAGTTATGAATCCAATGACTTTCATTACTTGAAATTGTGTATTCTAAAATGAAAATGATCAAAGGTAAAGTTAAAATGTAATGATAAGTAGGTTTTGGTTGTATAAATATTCAAAAATTCAATCTCCAATGCAAACTTTTAGATCTAAAATTCATCTAAAATTGAGATGCTTAAATAAGAATCATGAAGCTTTCAAGGGGGATTTTAACTAAGTGGAACTCATAGTATAACTCATACAAGGATTAAAAATAAAAAATAAAATATTTAATGAGTTGGACCAAAATGGAGGAAAACTAAAGGTGATAAGAACAATAAATGTAACAATAAGTATGTAAAACATAGTAAATATCGAGTTATAGAAGCTAAAATTAGAACATAAATCAAAGGTGATGAAATTGATCTTGTTTGTAAGGGGTGGTTACACAACCACAAGTATTCATGAGACAACCATTACTTATGATAACATAAATACCACATAATAATACAAAACACCCTATCGGTGATAGTTCCATCATAGTGGTTTGTGAAACTGTTGCGACAATCCATTACCTTAGAGGCATTTTTGTAATGGACCACAATGGTTTTATTATTGGGAAGGGAAATTTAATCCTATATGAAGGGTTGAAAAAAAATATAAAATAGGTTTAAAATTCAATCAAAAGGTGGTTTGAGAGGCTCAAGAGAGAGATAGAGAGGTGAAATGTATATAATTTTAGAAAGAACTTACATTATGCATAAAGTAGGAGATCATTGTATCATCACTAGATATCATATCGTAAATATTGCACCATAAAATTTTTGGTTTCATATAGGAAAAATTTATTAATGATCACTACCTACATTTCTAATACTCTAAGGAGGACCTCAGACATATGTAGTTATGCCATAGGTGTTGGATTATGTGTGCACAAGGGTGTAATATACTATATGCAATGACATGTAGTGATTTAGCTTATAACTTGACAAATACTACTCATGGGTTATTCATTGAGTGCTTGAGACTTGTAATGTGACTGATCCTATGACTACTATTAAAATATGGCAATAAAACTCAGTTGTGTAGTTGATTGAGTGAACATGAATAGGTGCTTGTTTGGTATTTTCTTAATAGATATGATTAGTTTTAGATTTGTATTTATACCACACCTTTTGAAAATATCTCACCAAAGGGTCAAATAAAAAAATGGGATGACCCATAAGATTTAAAATATTTAAAAATTAGATAAATTTTGAGGACTAAACACTTGAAATAATTTGGACACTTCCATCAATGCAATTATCCCTATTTAGAATTCAAATATCTGGTAGGATAGGAAGCTATTGAGGATACAAAATTGATAGTGAAGAATATATATTATATTTTAGGCATTATGTATAGTGCAAGAGATATGGATCATTAAAAATGATATGTTCAGACCATAAAATAAACATTTAGGCATAATAAGATGGGAAATGTGACCCTTTCAATTGTAGTGAGGTATAAAACTAAAGGGTAGAGCCCTAATAGATATTTGTCAAATAGAGAAGACTAATAGGGTATTTCCCTTAATCTAGTAATGCATAAGGATGAAATTACTATGTTAAAGGAAACAAATGTGTATCTAGGTGTGCATAACACACCTTACCTTTATTTGAGCCTAGTTTGAGTGTTTTTTTAGTGTATGGTCTATAACCAAGAGAATGTTATAGTATAAATTAGTGCATATAATCTAAAATTTAAAATAACTTAAATGATTGAAAAGAAAGAGATCAAGAAGTACACTTATATGTTGATGTAACCATGTTTCCCCTTGGTACTTTGACTTGGTAAAGATGTTTCCTTATGAAGCATTGGAGCTAAAAAAGTTTTAAAACTAAACCTTAGAGATTTGAAGAGGTATATTGGAAGGTAATTATGTCCCCAATATAGTGCAAGGGTGAGTGGCGACACAACCATTAAGATATTCGATTTCAATTGCACAACTCAAGTGACATTACAATAAAAGACAAGTTAAGTGGTATAACTAACTCAACCTATATCATGAAAGTAGTGTTATGTCATTAATGATATTGAATGTTAACCACACTGCTAAAGAGAGCCAACTATTATAGATATAAAAGGCTCAAAATGGTACTTCTTGGTGAAAATGATGCTTCTTGGTAAAGTATCGGTATTTCTTGGTAAACATGTTTGAATAAGTTTAAATATGCATTTCAATCTTTGGTGCAATTGCATAGAATACACACCTCTAATGTGTCTCAAGCTGAAGTATTTAAAAAAAAAAAACCTCTTATCTATAAATATGTATGATATTTATCACAAATCTAAGAAACTATGTCCCAAATATGTAAAAGTCGGTACAATGTATTAGATTCTAACCCAAGTGTATATTTAAATCATGTAAACTGTATTGAAATTCTATAAATTTTGAGAATTGTATAAGTGTGGAGGTCATATATATATATATGAAATTACCCCACTAATATTCCCCCCTTATGAGGTGATGGAAATGGAATATAGTAATTACATTACCTCAAAAGGATAAGATAACTATATAATTTGTGTATGAATCATGTAGAATATAGGAGTTAACATGTATAATTAGATATATCAATGAAGCTCAAAGTATGTGATCATAAAAATCCCTAAGTTTCATGATATGTATCATGGAAACATCTATAAATTAATAGTAAAAGCTCAATAAACAATCAAACACACACACAAGATCACTCAATGTCACACAAAAGGGGTCTAAGGAGACCACAAATAAGAGGCATATTTAAATGACATGCACTTAAAGGAATGACATTCAAATTTATAAATAGCAAGGGAAAGCAACATACAATGGCATAGGGGCCATTAACCAAGGAACATATTCAAATATTCCACAATAAAGATAAGAAAAAGCAATAAAAAGACACTAATGGAATTGACAATATGAATAAATGAAGTATAAGTAACCATCATAAGCATATCATACTAGTCCATGCATGTATGTGTTAGAAAATATGTCATGTAACATAACATATCAAGTAAAATGTGAAATATGTAAGCATGAGTATAGGCATGTATAAGAGTTACTATATATGCTCAACATGATAATGTATAAATAATCATAAATTAATGTACCCTGTATCAATCATAATCAAGGAAGGCAGATGCCCATAATATAGTGTATCACACAAGAAGAAAAAATTTCCAACATTTGTATGTGCAAGTATCATGGGCCTACTATATACATGTATCATACTCAAGTATGCATGAAACATATATGTGTATAAAAAATATATGTTATATACTAACATAAAGTAAATAACATAGATGCCAAAGAACTAGTAAACATGTGTATGTTGAATATTTTTGTATTTTCTTGAATATTTGATTTTTTTTTAATTTTTGGAATATTTGATTTATTTTGGTCAATGTACATTGAATGGATCAATATTAATATGATTGAAGTGTTTTTAGTGAAAAGAGTCTATATAATATTCCTCTTCTCTCCTTGCTTGCTTAGAATAATTGCCATCGCCATCATGTGGTATGTGAACTAAACTTCCCTTATAGGAAAATGAAATACCTTATTGATTTTGATCTATTTTATCTTCTATTTGGTATATACAAAATGTACCTATTGATTAATTATACCATAAATCAAATTAGGTTAAACCCATATAGTTAAAAACTTAATATAGGGGTTTACTAGGGTCTTGTATGTGTCCCATGGTCTTAATAGGGTCAACATTATGCTTTATCCTTGTCATATTTATCTTAGATAGTCTTATGTCATTTTAAGGCCACTTTTGGGGTCATTTATGGGACTTGTATGATTTTCATAGAATTAAAAGTGTTCCAAAATAATCTTCAATGTTCCCCATGTTATAATATGTTAGATGAACTATTTTAGAACTGATAAAATATAGGTGCAACATTAGAACAAGAAGATCGATAAAAAAGTGGTAGTTTCATGTGGTTTTGGGTAGTTATATGGCTTGTGCATAAGATTTGGCACATGTGGGAGGATTAAAAGTGACCCTTCAAGTCCCCTAAACTCATTTCCATGCTTTATCATCTTTGACTAGCTCCAAAATGGCATAAAACCATTCTATCTCTCCATTGTTCTCCTTTGCATGCAAAAATGGTCAACTAGTTTCAGTTTGGTATAAAAAAAAAGAGGTGAGTTGGATAAAATGATCTTTAGGGATTAAATTAATCTTTATCTAATCCAAATTCATGATAATATTTGTAGTTTTGGTTCCTTGAGATTCATGAACCATTGTTTAGAGTGTTAGTGACTTTTTTCTGGCTGTTTATTCCCATACCCTTCAATTTCATTTTCTATTTGGATTAGTCTAAGAAACTAAAATTGTGAACATGATATTGAGGACATGATAATGCTTATAAAATTAATCTTAACATTTTTTTCACATGTGGATGTAATATGATAAGCAAAACATCCCATATTGCTAGTGAGACACACCATTGAAGTTACAGACCAAGTTTTACTTATTGCAGAGTCATCCTTCCTGTAGTGGATTTAGAACAAAGGTGGAATGTTTTTTACACTATAAAATTTCATGGTGGTTAGTTTTACTTTGAAATTTCTGGTCTCAAGTTTATTCTATGTGGAGTGAAGAGACCAATACATACACATACATTCAGTTTCCCTTGCAAAAGTTACCTAAAGTCAGGTGAAAAAGAGTTTTGAGCAACCATGGTGATGGGATAAGGATTTTTCAAGGTGTTGAATACCATATAATTTTTTTAGAAATCAATATTAAACCATTTAAAGGTGATAAAACTAGTTGTGAGAACTAGCTTGGTACACAGAGTCATATACCTTGCCTTCATAGTCTTGTATTTGAATGTACACCTACAAGAAGTTTACATAGAGGCTGAGCAGAGTTGAATAGTAGGTGTTTGAACCTATTTGTAACCTCATTTAGGTATAAGAACATGGAGAGTACCATTGTGATGTTAGCGTAGGCTTTTTCCCATCTAGTGGTTTTACCTACATATTTTTTAGCTTACTTAGGTTAGTTAATTAAGTCATTAGGGGTCATTTACCTTTAAGTGGGTTCTAATTGTGAGTTAGGGTTTTACCTTTTTGGTGACCTAATCTCACCCTCTATGTACTTTATTTTTTTCTTAAAGTGGATAATGCAAACATTTCCTTTGTTGAATTTTTTTATTTTCAGAGCTCTCATTCTACCTCTATAGGAATTCAACATTCATCATGTGGCTGCTATTCAGAGATCTTGGAAAAATCTATCATGGTACCTGTTGGGTGAATATTTTGTCAACCAGCTAACTAGTGAGCAAAATAGGTCTCTTCAACCACATCATAGGGAGATTGGTCATCCAAAGTTGTAGGTTTACCACATCCAAAGGGGACAAATCTCTCCTCTCATCAAGGGGAGGTTCCCTATAGGTATAAAGGTGTTATATTATATATATATATATATATATATATATATATATATATATATATATAAGCTGAAAATAACACTCAGGGGTAGGATATACCATCCATCTTTCTTCTTTTAGAGATGATGTTCACAAACAAAGGATAAAACCTTGGTGAAAACACTGAAAGCACTTCTCTTCTTTCAGAAGTGTTCTTGCAGGAAACAGCAGGAGTTCTTTCAGGTAGGATAAGTAACTAGTAACAAAGTATAGAGTAACTAGCAATCTAAGATGTAGCACAAAGTCTCCACCTTGACTACCCAAGAGTGAGATACAAATAAAAATGGGGACACAAAGTCATCCAAAGGTCCTTTACATAGAAATAAAAAAAACACACATTGAAGACAACTATGATAGCACAAAGTCTGAAAGTAGCTGACTTCAGGACATCTTCCTTATCACTTCCACTAATTTTGCTTGTTAGATTAAATAAACAAGAATGCTTCTAGAAGACAGACATAAGAACAATCTCCTAAAATGGCACAAGCTATAACAACACAAAGTCTACAAGTAACTTGCTTTCTCATTCAGATAAAATAAAATGAAATACAATCTGAGCTCAAAGTCTCAATATTTGCCTTTCAATTTGGGTAGAGTTTTGCTTCTATGGTCAAAAAGATCTCCCTTTAAATGATACAAGAGATTACATTATATAGAGGCCTAAGGGAAGCTTGGCACTTCATCCCATGGAGCGACCCATGTTATGCATTAATGCCTTGGATGCATTTTTGGTTCTATCAGTCACCGAGTCCTTTGGCTAGAAGGGCATAGTGGTCCCATGTTTAGCAATTGAAATTGATGGTTGAGGTTGCCCCTCTATCTTCTCTTTATCAGCTTGTTGAGCTGATTAATCCTTAGACTAGGTGAATATAGCATATGATCCCTCAACTGCATTTCCTTCACTTTTGGGTTCATCCTGATAATTTAGGAAACTGATATTGGAGTCACCAGCTAATTATTCTTCTTCCTCAGTGAAGAGATTAGCGTCATCTTCAGGACTCAACTCAGGCTAGAATGAGAAATCTGATTCAGCTTCAAGATATCTAACCACTGAGTTAGTTGGAAGTGCTTCAATGGCAAGGTTACTCATCTAAAGGGGAGGAAGATGATTGGTTTGCCCTTGGTTCCTAATAGCATGGCCCTAATAGGATTGATTAGGTAATGTCCTCCTTGGTGCATCTCTATAAGAAGGAGTAGATGACATCCCTTGTGCCATTTGTTTTTTGAGGGCCAATAATTCATTTGCTAGCTTTTGCACCATTGGATCAGTGGTGGTTGAAGGGGAGTATTCAGAGGAAGAAGAAGACTTACCTCTGTTTGGATCTCTCCTTATCTTTCTTTCCAAGATAAGGTCATCTTTGACTTTAGTAGCCAAATCTTGATCAGCCTCGAGGTTTATGTGGCCAACACGTCTTAGTAGAAAACTCACTTCAGGTAGCTATGAGTTGATGAAGAAGCATTTGAGGTTTTTAGGTGTCGACTAAGCAATAGCAAGAATTCGGTTCCTCAGCTTATCAAAATTTGCTATGAAATTCCTCATAGGCTCATGAGGTTCCTTCTTTATTTGTGTGAGCTGGGCCAGCAAGGTGTGTGCATAAGCTTAAACCTAGCTTCAAATTTGGCTTTGATCAATAGACACTTTATTGCCACAAATTTGACATATGTGGGTCTTTCATCTTCTTAGCAATTCCTTTGTGTCTTTCTTACTTGCTATGGCTGCTTTCCACTGTGACACAGGCAAGGACACGTGGCAACATCTGTAGCTTTAAAATAAGCTTATTGGAATAAGCTTTGAAACTTGATATAAAATTGAAGCATGGATGTAGACACTTGTTACACTCCACTTGTTTACAAAGGACACGTGGCACGTTCCACTGGTTTGAAACTTGTTAGAGACTATGTCTCAGCATATGACACTTGGCATCTTCTGTTGCACTTTGAGGCTTGATCCTTCTTAAAGGGGACTTGCCCTTCAGGGTCTTGAAAGAGGGTCCATTTTATGAGTGTCAACTAGCCTCTATGAGGGCACCTACCCTTTGAGATCTCTCAGGTCACCTTTAGGCTTTAATTTCTTCAGTTTGGCTTGATCCTTTATTTCTTTTAGACAATTTTTCTGAAGGAATTCCTTCGAATAATTTGTTTGAAGGAAATCTTTCCTTGGCTCTGTGTCTTTGACACGTGGTACATTCCATTGTTTTGAGACTTATTTGAGATTGGGACCCAAAATATTCCTTGCCCGAGTAACTTTAAAAGGGAAACATGGATGCTGACACTTGGCAACCTCCGCTGAGTTAGTATGGGACACGTGGCATGTTCCACTTAACTCATAGAAGATTTTGATACCTTTGAGGGTTCCTACAGAAAGTGACACATGGCAGCTTCTACTGGGCTTCCAAAAACACTATAGAAGCATTTGAGACTTATTTAGATTCATGTGAATGATGACACTTGGCATGTTTCATTTGTTCCTGTGACTTACCCAGGGCCCGCCATAGTCTTCACTCAATAACTGTGAATGTTGACACTTGGTGGCTTCCACCAATTCTTACCAAAGACACATGCTAACTTCCACTATTTTTAGAAACAAGGTATAAAGGGGCTTGATAAATGACACTTGGCAGCATCTATTGGATCCTAATAGAAGCTTAGGAGAAACTTGAATTTGACATTCGCAGGGACGTCACTGGTTGCTTGGCACTTATTTCCTATAGAGTCTGTAGTTTTAAGCCCGTGGAGTCCATATATTTCCTCTCAAAAAGTTCATAGAAATTGAGAAGCTTGAAAAATGAGGAATTTGAATGTTTAGGACAAATTTTGAAAAGGGAAGAGACAATTTTGGGTTTGTGCAGGGTCAAAATAGTCCATAGGTTGTCCCAAAAATGAGTACCATTTTTTGGGGACAATAGTACCAAATCTTTCCTGATAGCTTCATGTGTTTTTATCCTTTGGTAAGATCCTCCTACATTCACCTTTCTACTTTTTCATACTATATGATTGTCATTTTTAACCTTGGAGGCATTTTTTGAAAACTACCTCAAAACTCATGTCAGAAGGCCTTAATCAAAAATCCATGTACATATTTTTTGGGTTTTTAAAGATCTCAAATAGGTTATCTTTAGTTTTTTTATAAAGTTCATGAATTTTTATAAAAAATCCAATTTCTTCCTACTGGTACAGTGCTATTTAGATAAGTAATCAAGCCTGCTATCTTCGATTTGGTGCCCACAAACCAATTCAAGTTCTCTGTGGTACATTACTTGCTCCCAAGATGAATTCAAGTTTTCTAGTTATGACTAGTCATTACTTGTTTTTTAAGTCACAACTATTTAAAAACTCAATTTACACTATAGGGAAGTAATCAGACTTCTCCAGGGTGACAACTTAGAAGTAATCATGTTTCTCAACCCTGACTACTTGACTACTTGTTCATAGACCAGATCGGGTTTCTCAAGTGCTTCTAATTATAAGTAATCAAGCTTCTCCAGGGTGACAAATTATAATTGATCAAGATTATCAACCCTGATTACTTACTCACTAGACCCATTTGGGTTTTCCAAGGTTGATTACTCATTACTTGTTTCATAAGTTGCAATTGTTTGAAACTCTAAAGTTGTGCAGGTTGAAGAACCTGAAATACACTAAGACCCATATGGGTTTTTGAAGGTCAACTACTTAATACTCATTACTTATTTTATAATTAATAAGTCATGTAGGTTTATAAAAGTGATTTACACTAGCAAGACCCACTCAAGTTTTCAAAGGTCGACAAATTTTTACTTTTTTTAAGTCAAAGCAATTAGAAAACCTAAAGTTGAAGCAGTTGGAAAACTCGAAGTTGAAGCAATTGGAAAACCCAAAGTAAAGCAGTGTTGGAAAACCGTGTGATGTTTAAGTGGGCATCAAATTTTAGGTGAAAGGTAATGAATAAATAAATGTTTTTTGGATATTTGGTGGAAAAAACACAAGTGTGGAAAAAATTCTATTTTTGGAAAGAGTCCAAGAAAATGTTGAAGTAAGAACTTGTAAGTGCCATAAATTTTGATCGGTCACTCCTTTTTGAGTGCCATTTTTTTAAAAAGTGCTTGTTTTTTATGTTCTACACATTGGACCTATCATTGGGACTTCCACAAATATATAAAATTTTCACATTTTTTGTACACTTTTGAATACATTATCAGTTGTATTTGGCATTCCTCTTATTCTTTGTACTTACACACCTACTAATCAAGACATATTTTTGATTGAATAGGACATCTATACGAGTGTTCTTGTATTTGAGACATTCAGGGGGGTCATTGCTTGATAGTTTTAATGGGGTACTTTTGTATTTGTTATGCATTCAGTCTTTCTTTTTTTTCATCACTTCTTTACTTACTGTAGCAATACTTACTTCTACACTATGGATTATTCTCAATAAGTCCACTTACACCATTTAATTGTCATGAATGGAAACCTAGAATGGAAATTATCTTGAAATATATGGGTTACCATCAAATTATAATGGGCACTGAGATTGCACCTACTAATGTTGGAGTAAAAATCAAATGGTTTAACCATTGTGATAAAGTTTGTGGACTACTATGTCTCTCAATCTCCCCAGATCTACTCTTTCACATTGAATCTTCCAAAACACCTACTAAAGTGTGGACCAAACTATCCAAGGTCTTTGGAGTGAAAGATGTGATGAAAGGACATGAGACAGAAAATGAGATCATCAGATTGAGCCCAGATGACTTTTACACTCTTCAAGATCTTTTCACCAAGTTCAGACTTTTGAGATTGTAGTTGAAAGCATGTGTAATTGACATGAAAGATGAATAACTTATTTTTTCAATAATCTCTAAATTGGGTCCTAAATATTATGTTTTTGTGTCTACTTTTCATGCCACTAAGAGTTCTCTTAACACCACATGGAAGATGCCTTATTTAGATACCTTTGTTACTGACTTGATTTAGGAGCAAGATAAGTTGATGCAGATG
The DNA here is from genome assembly GCA_037957365.1 of Torreya grandis. Taxonomy (NCBI): domain Eukaryota; kingdom Viridiplantae; phylum Streptophyta; class Pinopsida; order Cupressales; family Taxaceae; genus Torreya; species Torreya grandis. Next base: position 2,943,098 of record JARHVA010001210.1, on the reverse strand, counting down.
GACATAATACATTCATCTAAATCTCATGCATTGCTTGCTGAGAAAGATAAGGCTTCAAACAATAGAGAGAGAAATTAGATCAAGAAAAAGGATGAGAAGGGTGAAAATATTTCCACCTCCAAATCAAACAATGTGACCTCTTATTCTAGTCATAAGCCTAAGAAAGATTGGATTAAATGTGGGCATTGCTCAGGTAAACATGATGAGAGAAAATGTTTGAAGAAACAAATTGACCACCTTACTAGACTTCTTATTTAGAACAACATAGGTGTTCCAAATTCTATCAAACCATCTTTATCAACCCATTAATCCACTAAGGCAAATGAATCTAGCAAAGAAAAGGCAAAAGAGAATAACAAGGGGAAACATAAGGGAAAATCCTTAGTTACAATTGTGCCTCTAACTTCTCCTAAATGGGTCATTAACTCTGGTTCTTCACATCATATGGCCTCTTCACAAATTGAATATAGTTCCTTGAAACCATGTGACATGTCCTCTATACAACTAGGTGACAACACTTCCAAGAAGGTTCTCAAGAGAGGTTCTATTTATGTGAGTGGTGGAACATTTGATAATGTTCTAAGTGTACCCTCACTCTCAACTAATCTCCTATCTATCTACCAGATCACTCACCTTGGTTTAGGCATGTAAGTTGAATTCACTCTAGATTTAGTATACATTAGGGGGTTGCACAATGATACTATTTTGGATATGGGAATGGTTTATCATTAGAATCAAATATATATCTTCTCACACTTTACTCCTAACTCTCCTTTAGATTCTTCAAATTCCTATTTGAACTCACTTGTACCTAATGACACTTTTGATCCTGAGATTCTTTTTGATATTGATAAATTTTCTTCTACACATGACTATAATAGTGAAGTGGATACACCTCCACCATCTCCTTGTCACCTTCTAGATATTCAATAGTTATTTCTTGATCCACCTACCTCTAGTCTACTTTTGACATTATAGGGTAACCATATACTGATCCAAGACACATCAAACATTAGGCAATCTATTCCATAGTTATAGATGATTCCATAGACCTTATTCACCTCTAATTTTATTGTATCATCTTGGCATAGAGTAGTTGGTCCACCTACCTCGTAGTATGTGGATCATTCTTTTGATAGGAATTACACCTTGGTTGAAGATCCATCAGGCACTTGGTGGACAAACTCATTATTCTAGGGTAATTGAATTTTCACTACATCTACTTCTGATTCACAATCACTTCTGAGCATTACTCTAGGGGTTATCAGATGGATACATTTAATTATAGACCTTAGTGGGGATTTTCATCCCTCTTCTCTTCTTTTCTCTCTTTTTGGGGAGGATTTTTATTCCTATAGGTTTTCTTCTTTACCCTAGTTTATGAGAGTTACATTGTACTTGGGTACCTCATCAGGCCTCATTTTTGAGACCCAATTGTTCTACCCACTTAAGCTACTATGCTTCAGGGGGGGTGTCAGTGTAGGCTTTTTACCACCTAGTGGTTTTACCTACACATTTTTTTAAATCTTACTTAGGTTAGTTAATTAAGTCATTAGGGGTCATTTACCTTTAAGTGGGTTCTAATTATGAGTTATGGTTTTAAATTTTTGGTGACCTAATCTCACCCTATATGTAATTTTTTTTCCTAAAGTGGCTAATGCAAACATTTCCTTTGTGGAATTTTCTTGCTTTTGGAGCTCTCATTCTGCCTCTACAGGAATTCAACATTCATCGTATGGCTACTATTCATAAATCTTGGAGAAATATATCATGTGATAGTGGTGGATGTTAGAAGATGGAAAATAGACCTTAGACCTTGATCAAAGCCTAATAAATTTGATAGAGAGACATATTACCTTAATCTCTCTAAATAACTTGTTGCTCAAATAATTGACCTTCTCATAGTGGATTATCTTGAGGACCGGGAAGTCCTAGTTATTTTCATATTGTATCCTAATCATAGATGCAAGATCTTGAAAAAATAAATGGTTTATTGATTTAAGAGAGAGTAATGTTTGAAAGGTTTCTAACTCAGGTAGGTTATAACCTAAAACATTCAATAAATACTATGCTAAAAGGACTAAAAGTAACTTGATCTACAATGACATCTATCATTAAGAGAAAATATGGTATTAATGGCATATAATGAACTCATATAGGTATGGGATGATCTAAAGACATCAAATAATGTTTCAAGGAGTTCAAAATACAGTGATCATACCTTGATGGTCACCTACAAGTGACACAATTTGACTCTAGACTAACCTTGGCAGTGGGAGTTGTTAGCTTGGAAAATTGGCATAGATATTCACATAGGTAGAAGTGGTCCAATTATATCATCATGACTAGAGATATTATTTAAATAGTTAATACCTTTTGACCATCTATATAATCCCCTTGAAACTCTCCTTGATTTTCACCTACAAGTGACCTAATCAACATAGTCTACTAAAGTCTACAAACTAAGCCTAGCTAAGTAGAGAGGTGGATTGAGAGAGTTGGTAGAAAGGTTGGATGTTTAACATGTTTATAAACATATTCATAACATTTACATCAATTTATTATGGTCCTCAAACCAAATAAATAGAGTTAGGGCATGTTTCACATCTCAACGTATAGTCAATACAGTCCTTGGACTATCTTGAGCAAATGAAGAAAGAATGGTTTGAAAAGATGGATGGAGTGTAGGATGGATTCAAAAAGAATGAAAACACTCTAATAGTTGTAAAATCACATTCCATGAAATCACTCTCATATTTATAGAAGTTTTTCTTGAGGTTTTGAAGTGTTAATGACTCTATAAGTGTGATCCAATTGTGAAACTTGGTATAGATAGTCACTAAGACTTAATTAATCCCTCCATGAATTAAATTTTTCAAGACAAATAGGGGAGATTCCCTTTGTTATATCTCAAATATATGGCACTCCTAGATAGTTTAAACTATAGGTAGAGTGTGTGAAGGGTACGATGATGACATAAGGAGTCATGAAACACTGCAAGAAGGGATTGGGGATATTTTTTGAGCATGAAAAAGTATATAAGAGGCCTCATAGTTTTGATAAATAATTTGAAGGAGGTTTTAGGTCATAAAATATAGGTTAATATTATTCATCCTAGATTATACATTGTAGGATTAGATTACGAAGAGGATCAATTCAAACATTAGTCATGAAAACTCACAAAAGAATGAATAATAATTGAAAATATAATCCAAACTATTCCAATGGGGTTTGAAAATGGTAATGAATAAAAAATTGACTAATATCAATACCAATTACCTTTCTAAACTATTCCACCATCCAAGAGCGGCTCCAAGTATGTTTTTCCCCTTGATCTAGTGTTCTTGTCTTTGTAAACAATGGATGTCAAGCTCTTCCATTGCCTCAAGATAACTATGTATAACCTAGGCACAAGATAAGAAACTTCTAGTATATTCCTATTGAATGAAGATTGTAAATAAAACATAATGATCATCACAAAATGTTGTGGAGATAATTATGCATTATAAGTTTACAATGATTTAGCTTTAAAATGATGTTTTATGCCCCTCTATTTACAGATTTTTCAAATGTTTCAGGATCAACCATGACCATCCATCTCAATATTGAGATGTGTGGTCATGAATTAATCTAATATTTATAATTAAATCCTTAAATAACCTCTAATTAGGCATGGGTGCCTATAAATCTGATATTTATTGGATTTATGGCTTAAGGATGCCACCACATAGATCATGTCACTAGGTGATGCAGATATTGAGAATCAATTTATAATAATGAAATTATCAATAACCTTCATGGAAATTCCACTTAATCTCTTGATTTAAATTAATTATCTTAAATAATATTAATCAATTTTAATGTAGTTCTTTGGAAATTGGTGCACAATTAATCAAAATGATCAGAAAGTCATATTATTGGGTCATAATTTGACTCAAAAAGAATTGGAAGGTGATGTTAGATGCATTCAAACCATATTACAATTTAGGATGTTGCCAACACAAAATAAAAAATTTACGTGATGTGTACTAATGAATTAGAAGAAATGAGTGATCTAGAGCACAAAAAGATGAAATAGTCATTTTAACTCAAAATGAATTGATCAAAGTTAGGAATCACATAAAATGCATTACCCCATTAAGGGATACATTGGCCTAAGTTGGCCCTTCTATATGAAAATCTCAAACCATTTAGTGTATTTTTAGTGATTTTGGCCTAAATTGTGCATTTGATTGCAAATCAAGTAAGATTGATAATTTCAACACAAATAGTGTTAGGAATTGGATGTCTACATTTTTCCCCTATTTGAGAAGTCATAGTAAGACATTCAGGTAAAGCAACATCTTTTCAAAGAAAATAATTGTCAAGAAGAAGATGGAAATGAACCATGATGCCCCCTCAAGAGGACATATTAGGATGAAAGAGAAGGATGGACTCTAAAAAAAAGGGCAAATTTAGATATTAACCCATGGAATAGATCACATCTAGATGAGATAATTCTTACATGCATGGTTATCATCAATGATAAAAATATAATTAGAGGTATAATGGGAGCCAAAGATGGGGAGAATGAGAAGGATTCAATTCAAACATATAAGTGACACACTTTGAATGTACTTAATTTGAGAGTGAAAGCTGGACAATTATGACATTGATCAATCCTAAAACAAGTTATACACTAATCGTTCCATCATGGGTAGAAGTGTGGAGAGCTTGGAATTAGAGGAAAATGAGAATGTGGTCTCTAAATATATGATAATAAGAGGTGCCCTAATACAGTATATTTGATTGTGATAAGATGGTTATGCCCCAATTTGATCAGTGATAAAGAATAAATAATGGTCTTGCCCCCATAGGGCTGATTTATATTTGTGATTTGGTTCAAATTTTTTGCCCCATCATGGGCAAATTGGTGAGAAAAATCTCAAGGATATAAGCTATTACATAGATTAAAGATGAGTGGGAATGAACATAGATGTGATGGTTTAATGGCCATAAAATCCATAAAGAACCATGTATACAAGAATGCACAAAGTGATGCAAGAGATGAAAAGAAGAATAAATATGGCTAAGTTGACTTGAGATACGTTTGTATCCAAGCACTACCTACATAGTCCAAATGTACCTCAAGCCAATGAAGTTCACCCAAAATTGGGAGAGAATGGAATGAGGGATGATAAAAACTGACCAAAGATTGATAAGACTCATGTTGTATGCAATGAGATGCATGTCTAAGCATATATTTAGGTGATAAACCTATTTAGCCTAGTTTATGCATAGTGATATTGAGATATATTCATTGGAGCTGTGTTGATGTTAAGGCCTAAATCTATAGCAGAAAATGCTTGTTATAGCAAAAGAAATTAGGCATCATAAGTATGAATAAATTATAATGACATGGAATTTCAATTGTGAGGAGCTAGTTTAAATGTGAATACCTATAACTAAGGATAATGGTAAAACAATAACCAAAACTAGAGTTACATCTATTTACATTTAAACTAAAAAGAACAAAAAAGAAAAGATAAACATAATTGTACCTAACTTAAAATCAAGATATAAACAATAAACACTTAATTAGGAACACAAATTTTTAAAAATAAAATAAGAACAACATAATAACATGATACCAAGATATAAATAATCAAGATCCATATGGAACATCAAGATGTTCTTGAAAACAAAAAGAGAAGAGCAAAATCAAACAGGGAAACACAAGACCAAGGTGAGATAAGAAGTATTAAAATGATAAAAGGAGAATAAATTAATGAAGAGGCATGAAATAACAACAAAACACCAAGATAAAATAATAAAACACCAATAAAACTCAAATAAACACACACAAATAAAAAACCAAGTTAGTGCGGTTTAAACACAATTGTTCATGCATGTGTATTAAAGGTGTTACTTTCCACCAAAATGTAACAAAGAACAAGGACACAAAATTTGTTCCTTAATTAAAGAGGAAAAATGGAAGAATAAATTGGGGAAGAGAAGAAAAGGAAGGGGTTGGCTGAGATGACTCCAAATGTACAAGACAAGTGGACACTGCATACATAGTTCCATAGATGCATGTTCCAACATGAACTTCATGGAAAATGTAGTTATCCAAGGAAGTGGGATAGAATAAAAAGGTGATGAAAAAAACATATTATTAATGTTGTATAAGAAATGGGAGAATTTATAAATGATTTGTCTTGAAAAAAAGGTAAGTTGGGGGGCCAAGATGACTTGCATAATAAAAAGTCAATAGGATAATATGTTTGGAAAATGGCAAGAGTGTGAGACAAGATGACTTGCACAATGGAAAGCCATCAAGAAAAAATGTTTATAAAATGACAAGATCATGAGAAAATAATGTAAAAAATCATAAAATAATGTTTTTATTATTTTTTGGGTCATTTCTAATGTTTTTGGTGTTTTGGGGATAAAATATGTACAAAGAGGGGACTAACTAGTCAAGGAGATGCTCATCTGAGAGTAAAAGTTCCAATAAATAGCTGAGCTAGCTACAACGGCCCATGTTCACAAATCAACAAGAGTGAGGATCTTGAAAAGACAATAATGTATACTAAAAAGTATCAAATGTAATATAGAAGAGTATGCAGTGCAAAATCAATCTGAATAACCATGTGGTGGGCAAAGATCCTGAGCTGAAAAGATGTCCTTGTTCACTTTTTTGTAGAAGAAGCTACAAAATATTATCTTGGTTGAACTAATTTTTATAACTAGTATTGAAGTCATTCATAATGTTGATGAGACATAATCAAGATCATAATTGGTTAAAGGATCAAAGTTTTTAGGTTACAAGAAGCCCAAGACATAACAAAGATTATGGTTCTCAAAGAAAATGTTCCAAAGAATACGGTCCAATAAATGGATGGTTTGGGGTGGGATAAATAATGAGGTTCTCAAGGAGAATGATCCAAATAATATGGTTCTTAAAGAGAATGGCACATGGTAGGATAAAAAAGTGTTATGAGTACCAATAGTCCAAAAGCTTTCACTACCTAGAGTCGTGAAAGTAATAGAGCTCATGTGAGAGCAATTGAGGGTAATTAAAACGGTAGGATAAAATTACTTTGGCACAAGTTTCCCCTAAGTAAGGGGTCTTGTATAAAATGATTATAAGTTGATCATGTGTATAACCTTTTAAGGTGCATGATGTTCATGGGCTTTGGAAGTTCTTCACCATTGGGTTTAGCAAGTTTATATGCCCCTAATCCATAGTTTTCCATGATAACATATGGTCCCAACCAATTAGATTAAAACTTACCTTTTTCTTGCATTCAACATTTGTGTTATTTTAGTTCTATTTTAGAACCAAATTACCAATATCAAACTCCTGATGGAGATTGCACTTGTTATAACTTCTCCACAATCTATTCTAATAGGCCTATACTTTTTCTAGGATAGCCAAACACTTACCATCAAGAAGTTATAGTTATTTTATCCTTGAGACCTTATAGTCCTCATCATCTTAAATGTGCTTTTCTAACACTCATAATGATGGCAACTCAATCTTGATGGGGATAATAGATTTTATGCCATAGATAATTGAGTATGGAGTGGCTCTTATTGGGGTTAAATGATTGTTTATGTAAGTCGAGAGGGTAGGAAATATTTACAAGTGACAATTATGGCCAACATCATTGATAATCTTATTTAAAATGGCTATAATGGTCTTATTTGATGTGTCATGTTATTCATTAACTTATGGATTATATGGAGTTGATTTCTTATGCTTGATCTTGAATTTTGCACTAAGGTATTTGACATCTCTATTTACAATGGATCTACCATTATCAGTTATAAGGTGACCTAGGATGCCATATCGATACATGATATGGTAATGGATGAATTTGTAAATTTAATTCTTAGTAACATAAGTGAGAGGAATGGCCTCAATACACTTATTAAATTACTCAGTAGCAGTTAAGATATGCTTATAGCCATCTAAAGATGTTGGATTTATTTTTCTAATGAGATCGAGGCCCCATGTTGAGAATGGCCATGGTGTTATGATCAGTTATAGTGGTAAATAAGGTGAGTTTATCAAATGCACATGTTGATAACAAGGAACACACCTCCTTACATAATTACAAGCACCAGTCTCTATTTTTGGTCAATAATATTTTGTTCTAAGGAACTTCTTTGCTAAAAATACATCATTGGTGTGGGCCCCACACATTCCTTCAAGAACCTCCTTCAATGATATCTTGGATTCTCCCAAAGATAAAAAATGAAGAAGCATTTCATCATAGCCTTTACAATAAACAATTATTCCAAGGAGGGTATAATGTGATAAATGGTGAAGGAAGAGTTTATGTCTATTATTGGATAGGTTGCCTAGGAAAATGTGATCATGGAAATAGTTATAAAAATCTTGAAATTATGATAATTCAAGTGGGGGATTGGGACCAAGAATGGTGCATACCCTTTTTGAATTTGATATAATATGTGTATGTTGAAGAAGATATTTAATTAGAATCTGATATTCTTTATCACTGTCATCAATCTGTATCATTGACCTAATTTTTGCCATCACATTAGTTGATCTATTGTTGGCCCTTGAAACTTATTCAAACTACAGAGATTTAAAATGACATTTTATATTAAAAACATTTTACTTGTAAGGAACAAGCTTGTGATCTCTAGTTTGATGTTTTCAATGGTTTGATTGATGGTTAATTGGGAATCACCATAGAATTTTAAGCTCTGAATATCCCATTGTATGGCAAAGTGAAGCCTTGCAATCAATGCCCTCATACTCAACTATATTGTTTGTATAATTAAACTATATATGAAATTATTTGGAAATTATATCCCCTTGGGGTTTAATTAACAATAAGTCTATTCTAGATCCGTGGGATGTAAAGGAGCCATCAAAATATAGCTTCCATTATCTAAGTTCCTATGATGCTTATTCTATTACCATAATATAATCATCTAAAAATTTGAATTTGAGTGGTTGAGTGTCTGCCATAGGGGCTTCATAAGTTGATCAGCAATAACTTGCCCCTTGATTGATTTTTTATTATGATATTCAATGTCAAATTCACTTAGGAGCATGACCCACTTATCCATGCATCCTTGAAGATTTGTTTTAGATAATAGGAATTTGAGAGGATCCACCTTGGTGATGACAATAGTTTTCTTTTTTAGCATATCATGTTGTAATTTTTGAGTTTCAAACACCATAGCTAAACATGCCTTCTTAATAGGTGTCTAATTATGTTCATAAGCCACCCGAGTGTGGCTTAAATAATAGATTGCATGTTTTTACCTTGATCATCATGTTGGGTAAAAAGTTCCCCTAATGTATGCTCTATTGATAATATGTAAAGAAGTAGTGGTTGTCGAGGTGTTGGTGATCTCAAGACTAGCATATTGGCTAAATATGTCTTGAGTTTCACAAATGCTATCTGAAAATATTCATCCCATTGAAACGTGATCCCTTTTTTTAAGAGATGGTTATATGGGTGGCACTTATCTTCTAATTAAGAAATGAACATGCATATAGATTGGATCTTTCCTTATAGGCTTTGCAGCTATTTAAGATTATTTTGTGGAGGTATTTCCATAATGGCCTTGACCTTTGTAGGGTTGAATTCAATCCCTCTTTGTGATAAAATGAAACCTATCAATTTCCTTGAGGTGACACTAAAGACACACTTTTGAGGATTTAGGCAGACTTTACATTTACAAAGCCTCTCAAAGATTCTTCATAGAATGTTAGGATGTGTAACTCTTGTTATTGATTATTCTAGTATATAATCAACATAATCCTCATTAATATCATGCATCATGTCATGGAAGATGATAGTCATGGCATGATTATATATGGCTCCAACATTATTCAAGGCAAATGGCATGACTTGGAAACAGAATGTTCCCTAAGGATTGGTGAACATAATCTTGTGTTGATCTTATTAAGCTATCTTGATTTGGTTGTATCCAAAAAATCTAACCATTAAGGATATCATCTCATACCTAGTAGTTGAGTTGATGATCATATCAATGTTGGGTAGATGAAAATCATCTTTGGGGCATGCTTTGTTGATATAACTAAAATCAATATAAATACATATACTCGGGATACTTTTACTCACTAGGACTATGTTTTAAATCCATCTAGAATAGTCCAGTGTTCAAATGAAACCTGCTCCTAAATTTTTTTCTAGTTTTGCTTTAGCCAATAAGGTGATGCATGGATGCATCATCCTTAATATCTATTTGATTGGTGTGACATCAGGATGGACAACAAGGTGATGCACAACCAAGTCTAGGTCTAAGACGAACACGTTGAAGTATGCCCATGTAAAGATGTCAATATAATCCCTTAGGAGGGATATAATATGTTCACATTCTGCTTCAGTAAGGGAAGATCCAAGATAAATAATTTTGGTATCCTCATAGGTTCTTAAGTTCACTGATGTTGTGTTCTCCATGAAGAGTGTGGATCCATCTTCTAAAATTATAGGTAAGGTATTATTATGATCATATTTTTATACTACATCTTCTTTTTGTTACTCCCAAAGTTTTGGATAGTGTGACAAATCAAAATCCACCATCTTAGGTAATGTCCAAGAAGCAAAAACCTCTAGAAACTCAAGAGTGAGATGTTCAAACACTTATTATTAAGAGATGCTTGTACTGGATATAGAACTTGGGCTAGATATACCTTTTACATCCTGAGGGGATGAGCAAACTTTCCTACCTAAGAGTGCCTAAAGCAAGTTTTTGCTCAAAGGCTTATCTTTTTCTTTACTTTTTCCATAATCGATGAGAACCTCAAAGAGATTTTCACCTAAATATCTCGATGTTTAATTTTTATTGTGACCAAGAGAGTTTATCTTCTCTCCAAAGTAGGTAGAAGGATCCAATGAAAAATCAAAGCCTTGTTTGTGATCACTAATGGGTAATCCATCTTGTAGGCCCATGTATTCTTCAATTGATTCTTCATTTTGAAACTCATCAAGTCATATGATCAAAGTTTTTTGGTCCCAATCAATGAGTTTAGTATGTCTAAGGCATATGAAATAGTGAGGGGTTGCTTCAATATGGGAAGCTCTAATAAAGGTACATGGTTATACTTCAATAAGGGAAGTTCTAATGGTAGATCTTACTCCAGGATGGGAAGATCCAATGGTGGGATATATTTTTGCTTTAAGATAGGAAGATCCAATAGTTAAGATTAAAATGGAATTAAAATCAAATAAGTCTATGTCAACAAGCTCATCAAAAAGGCTATGGAGTCTCATCACTATTCAATTTAAAAGAATCACTTTCAAAAGCTATGAAGTCACCCTCAAGTGATATAAATTTGAGGCCATGATTCAAATTAGGTACTCTAGCTGATAAGGGTTTTAGAATTCCTTGTGTTCATGGGCCAAGGTCTTTAACTATATAATCAAGATGATACATGATCTGATTAGGGATAGGATACTTTGGAATATAAAATCAATTAGCAAGACCTTCAGAATATAACCAGTCTTCCTCAGTAAAAACCTCTTGATCTTTCATTGGCACAATAGTAGGTACAAAAACCATAGGTGGTTTTCATTGTTTCTTATTCTATTTCCAAATCATGTTAGGTCCATTAGGATTCTTTAAAGGTTTAGGCTTTCTGAATGTTTTTAGAGTTTTAGATACTTTAAAATATAGAAGGCATCCTTAAGACTGTACATGGAAATGCCAGTGTATTTAATAATAACCTTCTTCACAAGATCTATGGAAAATGGATTAGCCAAATTGGAAATGAGATCACTAGGGTTGATATAATTGGATAGATGTGGATGTGAAACTATAGCCTTCTTCTTCTTCACAACAAATTTAGAACCTAGATAATAGTTAGAATTGCGTAACTCAACCTCAATAATGTTTGCAATACTTGTAAGGTTGTTGATAAATGAGAATATTAACCTCAATCCCATCATTTAGAAACTTTATGCACTGACACAAGGTGGAAGGAATGGCCTGTACTTCATGGATCCAAGGATGACCAAGAAGTATGTTATAAGTCAATTTAATGTCCGCAATATGAAGTAATATATGGTGTTAAATGGAACCAATAATGATTAGCAACCAAATAGTACCAGTAGACTCCATTTTGACATTGTCATAGGCCTTGATGGTGATTGTATCTAGATGAATGCCTTTTGTAGTGTAGCCCAATATTTATACCAACTTAAGAGATATTATGTTTAACCCTAAACCATTGTCTATAAGAACCCACTTGATCTTATGGTTTTTAATTATTAATTTAATGTATAGTAGTTTATTATGGCTCAGTCTAAACATGGACATATCTTTTTGATCAAACATTAATTGAAAAAATGAAGACAAATGTCCCATAAGGTTATGGAACTATTTAGGATTTATATCAATAGGAATAGTGGATTGTTGTATAAGGTTGTTCAAGATAGTTCTATAGACTTCATATTTTTACACAAGATCCAAAATAGAAATCTCTGCAAGAATTTGTTTAATTAGTCTGATAGACTATAAGGCTTTTCAATATTGGGATGAAATAGATTGGCGTTGGCTAGCATAGTAGTCAGCTTTGGATTTGTTGGCATAATGTTCACATTGGGTTCTATTGAATAAGTAGGTAAAGGGCCCTATAGAGTAACTCATGAGCATCTATTTATGACTATGTAACCTAGAGGTGGTAGGGAGCCAATATAATCATAAGATGAAGGCAAAGGGCCTTGGAGGGTGACTCGTGAGTGTCTAGTTACATTACTACACTTTTGAGTCAGCAAGGAGCCATTATAATTAGAAGAAGGGTGTTGTCCAAAAATACTATCCCATGCAAATAGAGTTGAAATAGAATTATGCAAACTTGATGTAGTATTAATAGAGAGAGGGTGTTGAACCTATAATAATGGGTCCCATACTATAAGGAGTATGAGATGGTTCATGTGATATAATAGTAATAATGGTAATGTGGGTTACAAAAATACATCCCATAGTATTGTTATAGTCATAAGGCATGTTGTTATAACCCAAATTATTAGTATGGGTATTATGATCATGATTATGCTCATGATAATTATGATTTTGACCCTAATTCTAGTTCTAATTTTGCCTATATCCTTGGTTTTGGTTTTTCCTTAGTGGTAGTTGATTATGTCTAAGAAAGGGGTCCTTATAGATTCCCATATCCTAATTTGTGTCCTAATTAGGGGCTAGCTTAATCTTAATCTTTCTACTCTCAATGAGATCTTCAATAATATGTTGTAATTGGATGAAACAATAGGCACTGTGACCAACAACATGATGAAATTTCCACCATTCATTCTCTTTGTACCAATCTAGTTTTGGTTGTTCTTGAGAAAATGGCCTTGGTACTGGCCATATAATCAGATTAGCTATTATAAGCTTTTGGAACACTATTTCAATTGGTTCTCCCAACTTGATAAAGACCTTGAAACCATTATGGTTTATCCTCCATGGAGGTTGTCTCTACAAATTACGTGGTATATTAAGAAGAGATAATTGTACATTTGGGGTTGGCAAAGCCTGTACCATTTATACTTGCCTTTTTTCAATCACCCCATTTCTAACCATGTTCTTGTTCTTGTTAAATCCCTTAGGATTATCCTGTGTAACTATTGGACTAGAAGATTGGGTCAGATTTGAAGTTTGACGCTATGTGAAAATCTTGAAAAGGCCTTTGGCAATAAGAGCCTTTTCAATCTATATACCCTTGTCAATAATTTCCTCAAATGAATTAGCACAAGCTAGTCATAGATTATGCACAATCTTAAGATGTAAGTTTTGTGAAAATATGTCTACCAATTATTTGTCTGGAAAGTTGTGTTAAAAGTGACTCACTAATTCTCTCCATCTCTATAGGTATACGATGAAACTTTTTCCATCACATTATTTGGGTTTACAAAAGTTAACCACAATCAATTCATGTTCAATGTTGTATGAGAAATGGTTAAAGTACTTTTCAAATAAGTCATTCCAATCCTTAACCAATCCTTTGGGTAACTTAAATGGCCAATCTAAAGCTTGCCCCACTAAAATTTATGGGAAAAATCAAAGTACACACTACTATAATCAACCTCCTATCATAATATGAAAAATGCCTGAATTTGTTCTCATGGGTCTCCCTTTCCTTTTTATTTATCAAATTTTAGTACTTCAAAATGAAATAGAAAAGGGACTTGGAGAATAGATAGATCAAACATATATGGACATATCTCATCGAACTTGTATTTATTAACTCTATTATTCATCTCCAATCATGTCATAATATCTTTCATGGAGTTCCACTCTTGCATGTTTGGTGTATTTATGGGTGGAAAATAATGTTTTTGGGGTGGTATGTGCCCTTATTATTATGGTTAGGGTGGAATGTGCCCTTGTTGTTGCTGTTGGGGTGGAATGTGCCTCTGTTGTTGCTTGTATTTGGTAGGGATGTACACCTTATGATCCTTGACTTGGTTTTGGTTCACTCCTTGAGTAAAGTAGATAATTGGTCAATTCCTAGGAATTTATTACCTTGAATCAACCATGTTCTACTAGTTTTGGGGAGTTCTTTGTCTATTTGCCATTATATGTGTTGGTTTAGATGAACTAGCCAAATTATCTTGAGGGATCTACTCAATTTAAATTGAATGTTTGGGTATTTGTATTTGTAAAGTGACAAGAGGTTTTTGATGGTTAAATAATGTGTGTTCCATTTCTATCAAAACATTTTACAGAACCTCTTGTGTCTTGTTCTATTCATATGAGACACCTTGATCAATTATTGTGCTCTCAACCAATGTTTGTTGTATAGTTTTAATCATGTTTCCTTATTCCTTTGAAGCATTATTCTGGATTGAAGTAGCAACTAAAGAGTTAGTTAAATCCTCAATAATCTGATCATCATACCATTTTCTTATTTTCTTAATCTTAGTGACAAGATCTTTATCAATTAGTTTTGACTCTATAAGTATTTCCTTTCCCTTGTTATAAGAAGAGGGTATGTTCGATTATGCAAAATCTTGCTCTTGCCATTGTTGTTATCCTTCTCTAACTAAGGTATGTAGTTACTACATAGGAAAATACAAGGGTAGACTATCACTATATTCTATCAACCTAAGGAGTGTTTCATCTTGGTTCTCTTGATATTCAATATACTCTTCCCTGGATCTTACTATTGTAAGAATGTCCTCAAAGACAAAGGAATTATATTAAACACCATAATAATGATCTTCCTCAAATACAGGGTCATAAGGGACCCCACTAAAATTGTACCCTTTATTTATGTCTAAAAAGGGTTTTTCTATTATGTTTGAGTATATTTGGATCAATGTTGTGCAAACATTTTAAAAAAGGTATATATTTTGACATTTCTTCCAAACAAATGACTAAGGTACCAAAGAGACTATAAAAGGAGGGTGGATTAGAACCAAACATAATTATAAGAATGTGTTCATGAATTTACTCAATCTTGGGTAAGGATCGAATCGTATCAATTGGAAGAGGGTATGACAACTCAAAAATTGAAGGTGAAAACTAGTACACCAAAGCCTATATTTTTGTGAGACATCAATACTATAAAAGCTAGTCCAACTTTGATGAGTTGATACTAGAAAACTAGAATAAATCCCTTCAAATTAGGAAGGATACAATATGAACCAAGAAACACATGGTGTGGTAACATGTGAGAATTCCTAAGTATAAAACTACAACCAAATGGGAAATACAACACTACCACATGGTTATAGGAATTATAGTATAAAATATGTTCTATGACTCAAAGCGTGAGTGATACACAAGATTACTTGAGTCCACCAATGATGACAATGAAATAATGAGTCTATAAATGGCCCTCAATCCAAATTGGAAATTGAATCTAAGTTCCCTCAAGTTAAGTGCAAATGGCAAATCCAAATTAACACATCAACTTTATGAACTTATAAAAGAGTAATTTCCAATTTGAACTATCAATAAAGGACTTAAAGATAATTTAGAAATTAGTCTAGAATAAAATGGTCAGCATAACTACACCAATTAGATGATATGACACAATATTTAAGATGATAAATTTGAACAAAGAAAAGATTGATTTTCACTTGGACAACGTAATGCCTCCTTGTTCAAGAGATTATGGATAATGTGTTTAGTTATTGATGTTTGTTTATAAGCAAGTTTTGGCATTAAATAAAGACCAACTAATCCAAGATAAAAATAGACAAATACATCTAATTAATCATCCTAATCCCTAAACTCATAAGATTACATGATATTGTTAAAGTCCATCTTTATATGTGCACTTGAGAAGAAATTAAGTATGCATCCAAAATAGAAACACATTATATGGTAGGTTATTTTACATTCCTCTTATCTCAAGTGATAATACGATGACATGGACCTTGGGGTGTACCTTAAATCAACAATATTTTTAAGACAAGTGGTTTTTATCTAAAACTCTATAATTATTGACCATCTAAATGGATCCCATGTGTACAAAATTTCACATTAGCACATAAGATAAGTAACAAATCAATTGGATCCATGTCAAATGGATTGTTATGAAAATTTCTATTCCTTTTCATAACTACACCCATCACTTGTTTAGTGTAGTGTGATGTCCAAAATGATCATATGTTTTGGGCTTTGCTTGATACTAATGGAGATGGTTTAACCACTCAAACCATCATCCTAGTGGGACAATCCAAATTTATATACCCCCTTTGAATAGGGGTTTAATATGATGTTGGGAGATGAATCCCTAGGCCAAAGCTTCCTTATAGAACCTGTGGGAGGTAATGAAGTCCCCCTCATAAGACAAAATTCATGAAATAAAATCTAAGTAAAAAGGCTTTATGGTTATTTTGAGATCACCCAAACCATGTGGGTTTTTTGGAGAGCCTATTAAAATTCCTTTTTATGCCTTTGGACTAAGAAACAATTTTCAATGAAAATGGCACTTTTGATCCCACAAGTTCCCTATGGGGGATGGGGGGAGAGCATACATGCACAAATTCTTTTTTGCTCAAAAAAATTTAACCAAATAATGATAGATGAATTATACAAAATAATAATTTGAAGTGAGTTTAGTTTTAAAGCATTGAATTGAAGTGTTTGGTGATATTCTTTGGCCCTTTGGCCTTAAGTTACAAAAACGTTTGAAAAACAATCACAAAACATTCAACACAAACATGCAATTTTTTATTTTTAAACCATATTGAAAGTTCCTAATAATTTTTTAACAATCAAAATGAGGTTAAAAATACTTAATTAAGCTAAAAATCATTGCTTTCTATGCTATTCTTGCATAAAAATTTAAATAGTCTTATTTAGCTTTGTGTTGGAAATATGATTGTCATTGGTGTCAAAAGGGACATTATGAGCGTATCATTGATGTTTAGGATTATATATGGTGATTATAGGATATGAAAATGATCCTATTAGAGGTCAATAATGATTGGAATTCATTCAATTCTTCACATTAATCATATAGACATTTGGGGTCTATGATAGAGAAGATGAGAAGGCATTTTGTTGACATCACCATTGCCATGTGTGAATGAGTATGGGGGAGTTGGTCACATGGTTGTGATCACATTAGTCCTTAGTAGTTATGCACCATATTTGAAGACATGCAATTAATAATAGTTGAAGATATGGGCATGTAAATTTGGCTAATTAGACAAAAAGCACTAAGTTTATATACTTAGAAAAATTTGCTAAAAAGGATAAATAGAGCCAAGTAAGCATATTGATGAGGTCAATATTTGAACACATGGAAGTGTTATCAAAAAATGATCACATGGGTCTCTTCATTTTTTCCCTAGTTTATATGCACTAAATCTTAGGTCACATGACATAACATGACAAAAGATATGCTTGAGAAAAGTAGGGCTCCAAGGCATTTTGACAGTGTTTTCCAACACAGTCAAATTTGTAGTTTACAAGAAAAATATCAAAGGCATTTTTATGAAGACATATCTTGCACCTATGAAAGCTTCATAAGTAATTAGATATATGGATGGAATCCCCTATGTAAGAGGATCATGCATGCTAATTTTTAGGTCATCTAATTAAGTGTGACAAAAGTTACACAGGTGAAAAGTTAGCCTTCTAGGCATATTGAAATGGTCTCCATATTTAGACAAAATTTGCACAAGCTCATACAAAGTTGTCATGATTTTACAAAATGCATCTATGGACATTTGCAAAAAAAATAGATAGTAGATATGTTATGGGATTTTCATGAGCATCTTGAATATATGAACTTTAGGTTCAATTGAGAAGGAATGAGCTCCAAATTGAATTATCTTTGCTCTTAGACTAGAGAGGGTTTCTCAATAAAACCCTAAGGGTTCATATCATGGAATCAAATAGACACTTTCTAATCTGATGGTGACTGGCTATAACCTAGACCCAGTAGCTTAAGTTATAACTTAAGCCTTTGTCATTGTTACGAAACTGGCCCCTCGACCTAACAATTATCGACTCGAGCAATGATCAAAGGACTTAATATTTCCTAAGTCTTAGACTTTATATTATGTTTAAAATTGATCAATGGATATCACTTCATCATACACAAATGATCCAATGAAGTGAAGCAAAGTAAAATTATCAAAGGCTCCTCTGAGTAAATGCATTAGTGAAAAGTGTCATATTCATAGAGCTTGTCAGATAAAGACCCAATGAGCGTAATATTGTCAAAATTAATGATCAAGATTTTCATAATATCTAATGGTGTATGGTTGATTATGTAAAGGATATATAATATAGTGAATGGACTTAAATACTATAAAGTGCTCAATATTTATCAACACTATGATGGTTAAAGACCGAGCAAGTCTGAAAAGATCGATAGAGTGAAAGTGATCCAAAGATATAGGAAGAAATGAGATGGGATAAAGATCTCAACATTTAATGTCCTGATAGAGATAAAGAACTTGCATCTTTGGAGATTAAATGGCATGTAGGAGTTAGGATCTGGAGATCGATAGATGTATTTTAGAGAGTGGAACATTAAAGTTTAGTAGAATATAAAAATCTGATAGAGCAAGAGAGCTTGGATATGGCATGAATAAATACATCAAAGGTTAGTATTTAAAGTGTTTAAATATAAATTGTTAGTTTCAATAACATGAATTAAATTTCATATAAGTTCTATATCTCAACACAGATAATGAGATTGATCGATCCAACTGATCAATCTACATTAAAGAGCCTATACATCAAAACTTGAGTCTAACAGATGCTATAAATAGTAAAGAGACCTATAATTACTATGTGATGAATGAGATTAAGACATGAAAAACTTACAGTCCAAGTCATAATGAACTAGAGTCTAGAATTGGCATGATGTGTTATAGTCTGAGTGTGAACACATAGAAGATATATAACCCTAGATCATTTACTTATAAATATGACATATAGGACATAGGTAGATGTTGTTGGATCCATTTGAATTGTGTCAAATAGAAAATATAGTGACATAGAGGAGCAAAGTGAGAGAGAGATGAAGTGTGTTGAATAGAGAGATATCTAGACACAGAGACAGAAGGGTAAAGAGAAAAAAGACATAGAGAGATACTGTGTAGAGTATGATCAGTTAAAAATTATACTTGTAATAGATAGAATAGATTTGGATTCATTTAGGAGTCTATTTTGTATACTAGAGTTGTAGATCCATAGATCTAATTGGTTGGTGCCATTAGACAAGGTAAGTTGGTGCTTAGTTAGGGGATTGATGTCTCCTTAGGGTTTGTTCCCTTAAACATTGTAACCAATGAAGTTAAGCTTAGTTGGTACTTAGTTAGGGATTTATTACTCTTAAACTAGGGGATTGGTGTCTCCTTAGGGCCAGTGCCCTTAAATGTGTAACAAGTGAGGTTTTTCTAGTGAGGATTTGAACTATGAGGTTGGATTAGAACAATAGTTTCTAACAGTTATCCTCACTGTGATTTTTCCCTTTGGGTTTTCCACATATAAATTTGGTGTCATGTGTATTTGAGTTTGTGTGATCTCTGCATATTTGATTTGATTTTCATATATCTTTTAATTTACATTGAAATTATTTAAATAACTAGTTGTAATTGATATATTAATTTACTCCCCCCTCTCAGTATCTAGTTGTGTTTCATCAATTGGTTCAGATCCTAGCGTTCCTTTAAAATAAGCTTAATCAACTCATTTATATGTTGGAATAGTAAACACAATGGCTAGTCAAGAAGGATCTTCATCAAACAAAGAACCTCTCTTTGATGTATCAAACTATGCATTTTGGAGCATAAGAATGGAAACATATTTATGCTCATTAGGGTTTGATGTATGGATGTCTATGGTAAATGGATATACAACTGCTGCTACAAATCCTATTGATCAAGATTCCAAAAAGGCATATGAGAGCAATGTCAAGGCAAAGAATGTTATTCTTTATGGACTATCAAACTTAGAGTTTGTCAAAGTGATGTAATGTCAAAATGCTCAAGATATTTGGAACAAATTGAAGAACATCTATTAAGGTGATGACAAGGTAAATTATGCCAAGATACAAACATACAAAGTAATGTTTGAGGGTCTTAAAATGACCAAAGAAGAGAAGATTATATACTACCTTCTCAGGGTAGATGAAATAGTCAATACAATCAGAGGCCTTGGAGAAAAAATAAAAGAATCAATCATTGTCAAAAATGTCCTAAGATCTTTGCCATCAAGGTATGATTTTAAAATCTCTATAATAGAGGAAGCAAGAAATATAGATAAGCTCACTGTAGATGAGTTGCATGGAACCCTCACTATTTATGAGATGAGAATGGGAAAAGTAGATACTCCTAAGGGAGAAGATGCATTCAAAGCATCCAAGCATGCAAAAGTAGAAGCATTTACATCTGGATCTGAGGAGACTAATGAAGAAGAAGCCAATTTCTCAAAATATTGAAAAGAGGATCTAGAAAGTACAAAGGTAAGTTACCCTTTAAATGTTTTAATTGTGGTAAAGTAGGACATTTTGTTGCTAAACACCCTTATGAGAAAAAGGATAACTTTGAGCAAGAAGAAGATGGCAAAAGAATGAATCCCCACTATTCCAAAAGGAGTAACTTCTTTAAAAACAAGAAAAGCTTTTATATAAGAGAATATAGTGACTCATTGGATGATAGTGATAGCTGAGATGATGACCATGACTATGCCTTTATGGTTGATGGACATGAATCCCTATTCATGGAATTAGGATCAAGTTTTGTAGATCTAGATCAAGAAGAAGTTGAAGAACCTAGTGAAGAAGAGGAAGGAGAAGTGAAGCTTGAATGTGAACTCATTTGTGCTCTAGATGAGATTGACATGTTGGGAAAAGAGAACTCAAGATAGAAGAATCTTGGATAAGAAGAAATTGAAAAACTATCTAAAAGTCTTGAAGAATCTGATCATATGGTGATAAGCCTAAAGACACAAGTTGAAGAGGCCACAAGAATAGAAGATGTATTCAAGATTGAACTACAGTTAAAATTTGTTGAGGGTATGAGGCTAGAAGCAGAGATAGTGTCTTTGAGAAAAGAACTTGAAAAAGATAAAGACCAAATAGACAAAGGTCTGAAACTAAAAGGAGGATCAAACATTCTTGATGAATTGATCAGCTTTCAAAAGCCATCAAAAGGGAAAAGTCCCATGATGAGTACATCTGCTAAGTTATATGATAACTTTAGAGTAGGTGGAGGATTAGGAGAAAATAAGGAGAAATCTTGCAAGGGAACAGAGACATATGTAAGCACTGCTAATGTGAAGAATACTAAAGGAGAAAATAATCCTAAGGAAAGGAAAAATAGTAATGAGTCCATATCTACAAACTCAAGGAAGATGCAGAAGACAAAGGTAGCTAAAGTTGATGGATATACCAAGGTGAGAAACTTGAAGAAGCCATAGCTTAGAATAATTCCTCATGTTGCACCAAAAAATGCTATGACCTGTTATTCCTCATATTTTTATGGTTAATGTTATAGTTGTAATCATTTTGGTCATAAGGCTAGTAATTATAGATTTTTAACTACAATGATAATTAATTTAGTAATCAAAAATTAATTTTTACCCTTGGTAGATACTAATGTAATTTGCTATAATTGTAATAATTTTGGTCACATAGCTAAACAATGTAAAACAAGATTTGAAAGACAACAATTATAAAGTGTGAATAAAATCATGCCTCTTAGTGTCAAAAAAGGTTAATAATTCTTTGAAATAGAGAAAATTAAGCCCAACAGGACATATAAGCAACCCAAGCATGTATGGAAAGTGAAATATCAAGCCATGATGAAGAATGCTATAGAGGTTAGAAAATGTCAAGAGCTCTCAATATCTGCACATGTTGAGAATGAGAAGACAAATCTCAATGAGAAGTCTAAGGTGCTGGCTGAGGATAATTCTAAGGTATGTACAAATTCAAGTGAACATCTTACTACTATAGAGTAAGTATCAAGCATAGAACATCAGTCTTCTGTGCCTAATGATGAGATTTTGAGCTATAAGGAAGATTCATCAAATGAAAAGGTGTGCCACATGTTATATCCATGTATTGTTAATCCAAAAGAGAATATCAGAGTAGATAAGTATGTTACTTCTCTTAAGCCTAAGAGGAAGAAGAACCAAAAGTAAAATATGAAAAAAGAGGAGAAGGAATATGAGGATTTATGGGCAACTCCTAGTTTCACATTGTTATAGGACATTGTGAATTAAGGTTTCTATATCTATGCTTCTTAAGAGACTCCTTTTATTAAAGAAGTAAGTGGTGTTCTTTAGAATATTCTAAAGGAAATAAATGATTGATCCTAGTTAAATTTAGTGTTCCAAAATGAGAGAAGTGTTGTGTATGTAGTATTTGCAAGGATAGAATGAGTGTGCCAATAATTTATTCATGAACTCTGGTTCTAAAGGCAAGATATAGACACTTCCAAGTATGGAAGTAAGTGTGTTTGCTCTAGATCATCATATAAATTAGTACAGAGGTATGTATATTATTGATTAGTCTTTTATACCAATACTATTTTGATATATAATAAATGATCCTATGTTTCAAAGTCTTGTATTGATCATTAGTAGGTTAGTGGAGTAAGGGGGAGTTGTATTGTTTAGTCTGTCAAAATCAAGAAGGCTTAGAATAGAGGATATTATTGTATGTTCTATGGTGGCAAATTTGAAAATATTAGGTGGATGTTAGTTGACACTTGTATATGTTGCATAACAAATTAAATATGCAGAAGGTCTCTGAGTTCTAAAGATGACAAGTTATCTATACCATGGAGTTAGTGGGAGCTAACTTAGATATATTAAATGGCTTGAGGATCTATGCATGATGTGAAGAATAGAATATGTGAGATTATTCAATCATGATTGAAATATGAGGTGTCATTTTCTACAAATGTTAACTCAATCAGGTTGAGATGATGACTTCAAAAAACCAAGCTAGGTGCTTAGATAATGTATTGAATCCTCATGCATAAACAAAGTGGGAGATTTGTAATTGGTTAGGTCCTAGGATCAGAGGACTATGTATAGAGACCTAAAGATAATCAAGTGATGTAAGGAGACAAAATTTGGGAGTGATAGCTCCTACATCACATCAATAAATACTAGTGATGGAACATAAATCTAAAGGAAGGATCATAAAATCCTTATTGATCCCTAGAAGAAGAGAAAAGGAACTTAAGTATGTATATTTTGTAAATTTCTAATGAGTTAATGATTTCAGGTTCTTGGATAAACTCCTTCATTTGATAAAGGAGGAGAACACTTTGGACAAATAGTGAGGAGTCCCTTTGCCATTGATGTCAAAGGGGGAGAAAAAGGGCAAATGCTCTTTGTAAAAGTTTGGAGAAGAAGTTCAAATGCTCTCTGTAAAAGTTTGGAAGAGCAAAGCAAGCATCTAAGATGAGTTTAGGAAAATATGCCATTGCCAAAATGGGAACAAGTATGGTATGAACAAATTCAATTCATACTCATCAGAAACCAATGCAAGCAATGCCAGGGAAAGAGCAAAGTATTAGAAGATCAAAGCATTTAGCTTGCCATCAATGACAAAGGGGGAGATTATTGGAAATATGATTGTCATTGATGTCAAAAGGGATTATGAGCATGTCATTGAAGTTCATGATTATATATGGTGATTAGAGGATATGTAAAGGATCCTATCAGAGGTTAAGAATGATTGTAATTCATTTAGTTCTTCACATTGATCATCTAGACATTTAGGTCTATGATAAAAAAGATGAGAAGGCTTTTTTATGACATCACCATTACCACATGTGAATGAGTATGGGGGAGCTAGTCACATGGTTGTGATCATATTAGTCCCTAGTAGTTATGTGCCAGATTTGAAGACATGTGATGAAGTGCAGTTGAAGATATGGGCATGTGAAGTTGGATACTTGGACAAAATCTGCTAAGTTTCTATAGTTAGCCAAATTTACAAAAAGGGATAAATAGAGCCAAGTAAGCATATTGATGAGGTCAACATTTATACACATAGAGGTGTTAGAATAAAATGATCACATGAGTCTGTTCATTTTTGTATCTAGTTTCTATGTGTTAAATCTCAAGTCATGTGACATAGAGCGACAAAAGATATACTTGATCAAAGTAGGGCTCTAAGGCATTTTGACAATGTTTTCCAATACTCAGTCAAATTTGTAGTTTATAATAAAAATCTCAAAGGCATTTTTATGAAGAAATAACTTACACCTGTGAAGGCTTTAGGAACAATTGGATATATGGATGGAATCCCCTATGTAATAGGATCATATGCGTTAATTTGTAGGTCATCCGACTAAGTGTGACAAGAGTTATGATGGTGTAAATTTATCCTTCCAAGCATATTGAAATGGTCTCCATACTTAGACAAAATTTTCACAATGTCATGCAAAGTTTTCATTCTTTTACAAAGGTAATCTATGGACATTTTAAAAAGAAATAGATAGTAGATCTATTATGGGTTTTTCATGATCATCTTGAATATATGGATTGTAGGTTTAATTGAGAAGGAATGAAATCAAAATTTAATTATCTTTTCTCTCAAACTAGAGAGGGGCTCTCAAATTGGAGAGGTTTTCTCAATAAAACCCTAAGGGTTCATATCATGGCATCAAACATACACTTTCTATTTTGATGGTGACTGGTTATAGCTTGGACCCAATAGCTTGAGTTATAACTTAATCCTTTGTCATCACTATGAAACTGACCCCTCGACCTAGTAATTGCTAGCTCAAGCAGTGATCAAAGGACTTAATATTTCCTAAGAAGTAGATTTTATATTATGTATGAGCTTGATCAATGACTCTCACTTCATTGTACATAGATGATCTAAAGAAGTGAAGCAAAGTCAAATTATCAAAGGCTCCTTCGAGTAAACATGCTAGTGACAAGTGTCACATTCACAGAGCTTGTTAGATAGAGACCTAATGAGAATAAGATTATCATAAGATCTGATGATGCATGTGTGATCATGCAAAGGAGATCTAATGGATCAAATGGACTTAAATGATATGAAGTGATTGAGGTTTATTGATACAGTGATGAGTTAAAGACCAAACAAGTCTAAGAAGATTGATGTAGTGAAAGCAATCTAAAGATAAGAAGCAGTGAGATGGGATAAAGAGCTCAACATTTAACGTCTCAATAGAGATAAATAATGTGCATCTTTGGAAATATAATGGCATATGGGAGCTAAGATCTAGAGATCAATGTTAAAGAGTGGAACATTTAAGTTCAACAATGTACAAAGATCTAATGGATCAAGAGAGCTTGGAGATGGCATGAAGAAAGAGATCAAAGGCCAATATTTAAAGTGTTTAAATACAAATTGTTAGTTACAAAAACAAGCAAGAACTTGCGTATATGTTCTATATCTTGACATAGATAATGAGATTGATCGATCTAACCAATCAAATCTACATTAAATATCCTATGCATAAAAAATTGGGTCTAATAGATGCTATAGATAGTAAAGATACTTGTAATTATGTCATGATGCATGGAATCAAGATGTGGGAAACTTACAGTCCAAGTCATAATGACCTAGAGTCCAGAATTGACATGATATGTTACAGTCTGAGTGTGAACACAAAATATATGGAACCTTAGATCATTTGATTATAAATATGACATCTAGGACATAGGTAGATGTTGTTGGAGACATTTGAATTATTTTAAATAGAAAATATAGTGACATAGAGGATCAGAGTGAGAGAGAGAGATGAAGTGTGCCAAATAGAGAGATATCTAAACATAGAGATAGAGAGGTAAAGATAAGAAAGGCACATATAGATAATGTATAGATTATGATCAGTTATAGATTAGACTCATAATAGAGAAAATAGATTTTCATTAATTTATGAATCTATTTTGTATACTAGAGTTATAGGTCCATAGATCTGATTGGTTAGTGCCATCAAACAAATTGAATTAGTGCTCAGTTAGGGGATTGGTGTCTCCTTAGGGTTGGTGCCATTAAACATTATAACCAATGAGGTTAAGCTGAGTTGGTGCTCAGTTAGGTAGTTGGTGATTCCTTAGAGTTGGTGCTATTAAATAAGGTGATTGGTGTCTCCTTAGGGTCGATGATCTTAAATGTGTAACT
Organism: Torreya grandis; assembly: GCA_037957365.1. Lineage (NCBI taxonomy): Eukaryota > Viridiplantae > Streptophyta > Pinopsida > Cupressales > Taxaceae > Torreya > Torreya grandis. The sequence goes on along the minus strand of JARHVA010001210.1, from coordinate 2,916,508 downwards.
AGTGAGGTTACTAATGAGGCTTTGATATGTGAGGCTAGATTAAAATAGTAGTTTCTAATAGCTATTCTCACTGTGGTTTTTCCCTTTGGGTTTTCCACATATAAATCTGGTGTCATGTGTATTGAGTTTGTGTGATCACTTCATATTTGATTTGATTTGCATATATCTTTTAATCTTCTTTTAAACCATTTAAAGAACTAGTTTTAATTGGTATATTGATTTACCCCCTCTTAGTATCTAGTTGTGTTCCATCAATTGGTATTAGAGCCTAGGGTTCCTTTGAAATAAGCTTAATCAACTCAAGTAGATCTTGGAAAAATAAACACAATGGCTAGTTAAGAAGGATATTCATCAAACAAATCACCTCTCCTCTATAGATCAAACTATGCATTTTGGAGAATAGGAATGGAAGCATATTTATCCTCATTAGAGTTTGATGTATGGATGTATATGGTAAATAGATATACATCCCCTGCTAAAAATTTTATTGATCAGGATTTCAGAAATGCATATGAGAGCAATGCCAAGGCAAAGAATGTTATTCTTTGTGGATTGTCAAACTTAGAGTTTATCAAAGTGATGCAGTGTCAAAATGCTCACGATATTTGGAAAAAACTAAAGATCACATATGAAGGTGATGATAAGGTAAAGTAGGCCAAGCTACAAACATATAGAGGAATGTTTGAAAGTCTTAAACTTATTGAAGAAGAGAAGATTACAGACTACATTCTTAGGGTAGATGAAATAGTCAATGTAATTGGAGGCCTTGGAGAAGAAATGAAAGAATCAATCATTGTCAAAAAGGTCCTAAGATCTTTGCCATCAAGATATGATTCTAAAATCTCTAAAATAGAGGAAGCAAAATATCTAGATAAGCTCACTGTATATGAGTTATAGAACCCTCACTACTTATGAGATGAGAATGGGAGAAGTAGATACTCCTAAGAGAGAAGTTTTATTCAAAGCATCCAAGCATGCAAAAGCATAATCATCTACATTTGGATATGAGGAGACTGATGAAGAAGAAGCCAACTTTGTCAGAAGATTGAAAAGAGGATATATAAAGTACAAAGGTAAGTTACCCTTTCAATGTTTTAGTTGTGGTAAAGTAGGACATTTTGATGCTAAATGCACTTATGAGAAAAATGATAACTTTGAGCAAGAAGAGGATGGCAAAAAATGAAGCCCCACTATTCCAAAAGGAGTAGCTTCTTTTAAAACAATAAAATCTTGTATATAAGAGAAGATAGTGACTCATTGGATGATAGTGATAGCTTAGATGATGACCATGACTGTGCCTTTGTGGCTAAGGGAAATGAATCCCTAATCATGGCATTAGGATCAACTTCTGTAGATATAGATCAGGAAGAAGTTGAAAAATCTGGTGAAGAAGTAGACCTTGAATGTGAACTCATTTGTGTTCTAGATGAGATTGACAAGTTGAGAAAAGAGAACTCAAGATAGAATAAGCTTGGATAAAAAGAAATTGAAAAATTTTCTAAAATTCTTGAAGAATATGATCATATGGTGATAAGCCTAAAGACACTAGTTGAAGAGGCCACAAGAATTGAAGATGTAGTCAAGATTGAACTATAATTAAATTTTTCTGAGTGTATGAAGCTAGAAGTAGAGATAGTGTCTTTGAGAAAAGAACTTGAAAAAGCTAAATACTAAATAGACAAAGGTCTAAAGCTAAAAGGAGGATCAAACATTCTTGATGAATTGATCACCTCTCAAAATCCATAAAAATGGAATTGTAGTCTTGGTTATGAAAAATGGAAAAGTCCCATGACCAATACATCTACTAAGTTATATGACAACTTTAGAGCAGAAGGAGGATTAGGAGAAAAGAAGGAGAAAGCTTGCAAGGGAACAGAGACATATGAAATCACTACTAATGTGAAGAATCCTAAAGGAGAAAAGAACCCTGAGGAAAGGAAAAAGAGCAATGAGTCAATCTCTACAAACTCAAAGAAGATGTAGAAGATAAAGGTATCTGATGTTGATGGATACACCAAGGTGAGAAACTTGAAGAAGCCATAGCTTAGAATAATTCCTCATGCTACACCAAGAAATGCTATTGTAGATGCTAGTTTTATACACCCTTGTGTATTAACTTGGTGTGTTGTCACATTATTACATTATTTATAACATAATGGCCCCCTTTCATAATTATTTAAATTAATTGCATTCAACCCACACTTTAATTTTAACACATAGGTTAATTTGATTTAATTACTACAGTTAAATGGTAATTAACTTATTTTTTTTACCATTTAACCATAAAATCTTAAAACCAAATAAAAACAAACCTATTTAATACCCCAAACAACCTTTACCCATGTTAAAATAACCTAAAAAACTCAGAAATCATATTAACCATCCTTTACCCCATAAGCAACCCATTGGAATGGCATTTACTTCAACTTCATGGATTTTTGGTCAATTGATGTCGATCATCCATGATTGACGTTGATTCTCTTGGATCAACATCGATCCATAAATATACAACAAACCTCAATTTCTCAAGAGGAACGAATGTGAAAGGAAGGAAGCCATTTTTGACCACAAAATTTTGTCCAAACTAGTCTTGAATCTACGTATAGACATTACCAACACCTTGCTACTTTGAAGAACACTCGATTGGTGACATTATCATTTGATTTTTGAAGGCCATCTACCTTATTTTATAATCTCTTTATCTACACATCTCCAACCATCCAAGGTTAGTATTATTTTCATATTTAAGTTTTATTTATCTTTTGCATCTCTATGTTTTTATTTACATTCAGTTTTGATTAGTTTATCAAATTTTTAGGACATCATTATAGTCTATTTTATAGCTCAACACTTTTACACAAAATTGACATTGATTCAACTGAATCAACATCAATCCTATAGGATCATCATCAATCCCTAATCAACTATAAAAATAGCATTAAACAGTCTATTTTTGCATCTTCAATATCTGTTAAATTTATATTCTGATTTGCTAAAAATCTATCTTTTCATGTAGATGACCCTACCTAGATTAGTACATGATTCTATTAGCATCTTTGATCTTCCCATAATCCCTCAACCTCTATTTTACGATTAGAGTGACATTGTATTTGAGTTAGGACTTTGCATTATGGTTGTAATCCAAGAGGATGTGGGTGTAACTGCAAAAATATGAGATGCTTACTTTAATCACATAAACCTTGTTATTGATTAGTTATCTTTGGCATTGTATATTTATCCATACATATCTTTGTAATTTCATGTTTATTTATAAACTTGAATGTTAAACATGGGCTGACATCTATCTAAGGAAGTGTATCACTTCGTAGGACTAGTTTCTTACCATGCAACCCACTCATCTATCTATTAATCCAATTTTTGTTTAAGTGTGGTGAATTATAGGTCATCCCTCCCTAGCCAAAGAGGAGTTCCCACAAATCTTGATCAATGGTGCACAACCAACCTTCATCACTAGGTAACTCTAAACCTTGCATTTACTTTGTTTTTAGTAGCTAATTAGTTCACATTGAAAAAGTAAAAAAAAATACTAAAACATTATGACACGCCCAATGGGATAATAGGTCTCATTTTTATTTTTTAAATTCAAAATCATTGAATTTTATCTCTTTCCATTTATTTGTGTGCATGCATCCAAAGATAACATTAGGAATGAATTTTATTTCCTTTTCTAAAAAGTTTAAATAAATTCCATTAACCTTTCCTATTTAGATTCTTTCACATAGAATAATCTAGGTGAAAATTTATCGTAGTTATCACTTTATCCACACACAAACCAAATATTAATATCAATTAACATATCTAAACACCTAACATAAGGAAATCAATGGGGATTTCATCACCTCACAAAAACCTTTTTCCCAGTGATCCTACATGGATTTCACCACCAAGGGGAGGACCAACTCAATTCTCTTGTTGAGTATAATCTCTGGACCATTGGTAAATTGTGGCTAAGCACTTGCACTTGCTATGTGATTGAGACATGAGGGGAGCAAGCCCCAAATATCAAGCTATATATGAATACTAGTAAAAATTTCCTTTGAGTGACAAAATAAAAATCCTTGAAATGATCTTTAGATTACCATTTCTTAGGACCTTCATTATCCTTTCTTTTTCTATATTTTCTTCCACATCTTAAAGTTAAAGGAGATAAAAAAAACTTTTTGGGATGACTTTAGTGTGTGTCTTTCATCCATCATTAAAATGAGATAATTCAAAGGAAAATTTTATTTTATTTGTTTGTTTTATTTTTGATTTTATTTTTTATCTCATGGTTTTAACTAGGCAACAACCAAAAAAAGAATCTTTGGAGGGTGTTACATCATCTCTTATAGAATGTACACCTAGTCCTACCTCTTCCCCTAAATCCTTTGAGAATCCTATGTTCACACAATATTATCCTCAAGGAGATCCTTCCTTTGTGGAAATACTAGACAATAACCCCATTTATCTTCATTACTATCTTAATATTCAAGCAATACATATTTATCCTTCCCCCCATACCTAAGGCTCTTCACATTTGTATGTGATGCCTTTCAAGGGAACTGAGAGAACTAGAGAATTTACCACGACCATGGTAACCTTTTTCATCAAATATTTTCAATTTAGTTCTAATACCTAGGTGATGTAATCGCTGGGAAACCAACCACCTATAGTATCTACTAGTTCTCCAACCCTCATTACTCAGATTCAAAATACCACTCAGCCTATATCCACTATACTTTCCCAAATGTTAGTGGTGTCAATTCCTACAAGTCTCCCACCCATTAGAATGAATTTAGCATATAGTTCACAACAAATACCTCACACAAAAAAAATCCCTTACACATAGAAAATCTCTCACACACAATAAATCCCTTATACCCAACCTTTGTAGCAGTATGTCTCCTCAACTGGCCAGTAAATGGCTTTATCACAACCAATGATAACCCCTTACTTATAGTCCTTCCCATAGAAAAATATTCCATTACAAGTCCTATAATACATATCAGCATCTCAACCTATTATGTATACTACAGTAGGATTCCTTCCCTCATAGCCTATGTCTACCTCTTTACCAACTTATCAACCCCTTCAACAAAGTGTCTTAGGAAATGTGCCTCAGAATAATACTCTAACATACCTCATAAACATCCTTATGAATAAGATGGCTAGTTTGGAAGCCTCCACCTCAAGACATAATATGATGCTCACGTATGAGCAAATTTGTAATGAGAAAATCCATCCCTTTATCTTTATCTAATCGTATCCCTCACAATGGGAGCTTCCTAAATTTACTAAATTTCAAAACAAAGAAGATCCCAAATAACACCTTGGAGACTTTCGACATGCATGTTATCTTATAGCACATGATGATGCCCTCCTACTTAGAACATTTCCCATATCATTAGTATGATCTATAATGGATTGGTACAATTCCATTCCGCAACATTCTCTCTTTTCCTTTGGGTAGTTGGCCCAAATTTTCTTGGAACACTTCTTAATCAATATTGCTCTAAAAGTGACTATCATAGATATTTATGCTATTAGATAGTTTGACAATGAATTCATAATAGTCTTTATGGCTTGATGGCATAACTTAAGCAACCAACTAACATTTTCCTTGCCATAAACATAATTAATTGAATTATTTTCACATTCTTATGCAAAAAACATATTTTCCATGTTAAAAATTCAAAATTTTAAGACTTTTGATGAATCCTTTACTATGGCCCATAAGCTTGAACTTCGTGGCATTGAAGAGGGAAAAGTTAAGTTGCGTAATAAAAAATTCAAATATGATCCCTCTAAAAGCAATAACAATAATCATAAACCAAAAGGGGCAACAATTGTAGTTACTGTAAAAACTTCTTCCCCTCCAGTATCCAACCAATTGGGGTATTTTGCCTCTCAAATGCAGCAACCTAGGGGCCTTACTCATTTCCCCCCTAAGAAATATACCCCTATAGGAGACACTTATACTTTGGTATTAGATAAACTCCTACAATAAAATGTTATTGAACTCCCTCTAATTAGACCAGTCAATGATATGCATCCTAAACCCAATTGGTATAAAGAAGATGAGTTTTGTGCTTATCACAGGGTAATAGGACAAGCCATAGAATGATGCCAATCCTTTAAATGTTTGGTATAGAACCTCCTTGACAAGGGGGACATTTGGTTGGACATCTAAATGCTCCTCCTAACTAATATTTAAATATTTTCAAACAACCATTTCCAAACCATCCATCCACATAAAACATAGTCCAAGTTAACCCTAGAGAAACACAAAATCAAGCTACTCATATGATTGATATAATCTATGATCAATTATTACCTAAAGAAGCTCCAAAGGAAACTTCAATCTTGGATCTCCTTATGGGAGATGATTTTGAGATGGGTTAACTTGAGATCATTAAAACCAGTCCCAAAATCCCCATAAAGATCCCTGATCTTATTACATGGGATCATTCACATGAACCATCCCCTTCACTCTCTCACATTAAATATCCTAAAGGGGAAAATGAAACTACTTTTCTAGATGTTAGATAAACATCTTGATAATTTTAGATTTGGACATTCCACCCCTTTGATCCTTGGTGAACCTCTTCATGGTAAGCATATAATGAGATCTTATCCTTTTACCCAAAACCATGACCCTTCAAAACCATCCTCTATCACAACACCTCCCTACCCTAAAAATACTAAAGAAAAGGGTAAAGCTCATATAATCGATAGCTAGGATAATTATCTTGGTATTTTACCAAAGAAAGCCGTAGCTCATCCTCACATTAAAGTCAATGTTTTTCAAATATCAAAAGTCAAAAACCTTAGTCTAAGTCCTCCCTCTTTTCTTAACACATGGAAGAGTAAAGGATCTATCCCTTTTGTATCATCTCCATCATCTATTTTAGGTCCTCCTCCATCTTCTTTCCCTATCATAGGTCCATCAAGTCAAATACATGGGAAAATACAAAATTCCCCTCCATTGTTAATTACACCTCAATCTCGATATCCACCTTCCTCCATTAAGGGACCATTAGAGAAATATAAAGGAAAAGAGCTTAAATATATCCCTCCTCTAAAGGATAAGTGATAAAACCACATGAGTAATACTTTACCAAAAGATCCTATTATAAAAACCCCTGTAAAATCACAATATGACCCTTTGAAAGGATCTTATGCTCTAATCTGGAAATAAGTATTGGATACATCCCTCATTGTGATACCACCTATAAGGTCTATTAAACTTCATCCTCAAAGACCTATTTGGTATACAGTTTAGGAAATATGTGCATATCATAGAGTACTTGGACATGATACAAAAAATTTTAAATGCCTTAAGGCCATAATCCAATTGTTAGTCTAGGATGATGACCTCTTAATTGATGATCTAAATGATCAAAATCCTAAGCAAGAGGTCACTATTCCATCCATTCCACCCATCCATAATATTTTTAGTCCCATAAGTGATAAGGAGTTGGTAACCCTCGCAGATCCACCTTTTTTACATACTTATGTCATCCATGTAACCACCCATTCTCAAAACCAAAATCCTAATAAAGCTAAGGTTTCAATTACAGAAGCCTCTACACCTAATACACCTAAAACATCTAGATAAAATCCTAAAGTTTCTATTATAGGAACTACCCTGATTGAAGACAAGGAGTTGGTACACATATACATATTAAAACAGCTCCACCAAATTCCCATCAAGATGTCATTATATGAGCTTATCGAAAATTCTCCACAACATCGATAAGAAATGATAGAATCTCTCCAAGCTATTAAGGTCTGACCAGATGAACCTTAACCTTTGTCAAGTTTTATAGGAGCCCTTCAAATGGTGTCATGTTTTACTTTCACTAATTTTGAGGTTGTTCCTTTATCACTTGAAGATCAAGATTCCCCACTTTTTATCACATCTCAAATAAATCAAGTGACAATTAAAAGAGTTATGATTGATAATGGGTCTAGTATTAATATTATTTATTCACATGCTTTCCAATAATTACAACTACTAGAAACCATTATTTCCCAATCCTCAATTATTTTTTATGTGTTTAACGACATGGTAGAACCCACAGTAGGAACATTAATCCTTCCCATTTGCGTAGGTCTTCACACCATCCATGAAATCTTTTATGTTATTGAAGGGACATTTTAATATAACATTTTATTAGGATGTTCATGGATTTGTGTGATGTGATGTGTACCCTCCATAGTCCATCAATGCCTTAAATATGAACATGAAGGCTAGGTACACATCATCCCTACTGATCCTCATCCCTTTAAATCATGTAACTTCACCTTTTAGCCAAGTGATGTCATAATAACCTCACCTAATATAATTATATCTTCATCTTCTAATCAAGCCTTGACTAGCACAACTATCCCTGCTTCAAAATTACCTTCTCTAGAGTCCATTGACTCCCTAATGTAGCAAATTTTGATGGGGGAATACCATTTATTAACCCTTAACACCTTACCCACTCCTAGAGAATATAGTCATCCCAATAAGCAACCCATGTATTCACCCATCCTAGGTAGCTCATTCTTTTTAGACTGCCTTTCTTATGTACTCACTTAATATATGGTGAGATCGATCAAACTACCTCAGAACCTAATGATATTACTTGTTCTAAACCATTTACATCCAATTTCTCCTTTCTTAGTAATCCCTAATTCATGAAAACTTATATTTATCACTATGCCTAGAAAGGTTTTGGCATAGGTAGATATGAGTAGGGTCCCCACAATGTCACATTAGGATATTTCAAAAAACCGCATGAAAATCATGGCTTAGGTTTTAAGAAATATTCTAAATCTATCCCCAAACCTATTCTTCTACCATCTTTGGAATAAGAAGAACCATCTTCCTCATCCGACACCTCTTCCTCAACAAGTGATACCGTATCCATCCCTTCTGACTTTTTTTAGTCAATTATGTTTCCATTAATCCCCTTGTCTTTCACCATGGTGGTGAGGTCTGAACCATCCCATTAGCATATCCTAACTTAATAGGGCATGATACGCTAACCATTCCTATTTTTAGTGCTAGGATGATGAGTCAATCTTGACTCATTTGGGTGTTGAAAACTCTTATCTACACAATTCTCTTCCATTTGAAACATCTAGATTATTAAATGAAGCCAATATTGATATTAATATCAGGTCTTAGGAAATCCCAAGGATTATTAAAATTAACAAAACCTTAACTCCCCAAGAAAACTAGGATTTTACCACTTTTCTATCAGACAGTAGTAAGGCCTTTGCCTGGTCTTATAGCAATATGCCTGGTATTAACCCCGCAATCATTATTCATAATATTATCAACTTTCTTGATGTTAAATTGGTGAAGAAAAAAATCCATAAAATGCATCCCTACATCACACTCCTAGTAAAAGAGGAACTACAACACCTTTTATCTTCTAAATTTATTCAACCCATTGATTATCCTCAGTGGATGTCCAACATCGTTCCAGTCACTAAGCTTACAAGGGGACTTTGTATTTGTACAAAATTCTATGATTTAAATATTTCTTGTTTGAAATATGATTTCCCTCTCCCTAACATTGATGAATTAGTGGATTTGATAGTTGGCCATGAAATGTTATCCCTCGTGGATGGTTTCTCTGGTTACAATCAAATACTTATTGCACCAAAAGATCAACATAAAATTACATTTATTACTCCTTAGGGGATCTTCTACTACCATATTATACATTTTGACCTAAATAACATAGGAACAACTTATCAATGGGTCATGAATTTTATATTTCATGACATAATCCATAAAATTTTCGAAGACTATGTAGATGGCATCCTTGGAAATTTAAAACTCTACAAAGATCACCTATCTATACTTAAGATTATTTTTGATCATATACTCTAGTATTATGTTCATCTAAATCCAAAATAGTGAATTTTTGGCATCTTGATGGGTAAACTCCTAGGTTTCATTATTTATATTCAAAAAATAGAAGTGGATCCCTCTACAATCATGGCTATTTTAGAGATGCCTCCTCGATCCAACCTTAAGCAGCTTCATAGTTTACGAGGAAAATTTTAGTCTATTCATCATTTTATTTCCCAAATTTTGATCGATGTCAATCTTTCCACCATCTATTAAATAATGATAGTCACTCTATATGGGATTCTCATTATCAAGAACCCTTTAACACACTCAAAGACTATCTTGTCTCACCTCCTATCCTCACTCCACCTAAGGAAAGACAATGTTTCTTCCTTTATATCTCAACTACATATCATGCTCTAGGTGTTATTCCTACGCATCAAGATGAGCATAAAAAAAAGAAAGATATTTATTATATAAGTCATACCCTCATATAATATGAAACATGTTATCCACATACCAAAAAACTATGCCTAACATTGGTCCTTGTAGCCTCTTAACTTTTTAATTACCTACTTAACCATAAGACACACATAATTATGAGTATTGATCCCCTTAATTTCATGCATTCTAAGCCTTACCAAAATTAATGGATGGCCAGATAGATTATACTTTTAGCTAAGTTTGATCTAGAATTTCTCCACCAAAAATTTGCTAAAGGGTAGATTATTGATGATCAACTGGCTGAAGCACCTCTAAGTGATAATCAACCAATCAATTGTGAATTCCCTGATGAATCTATTGCATCCACTTCCTAATTAGTCCCATAATATCAAATGACTCTATTCTTTGATGGGTCTAAATGTGAGTGAAGAAGTGGCATAGGAATCATATTAATCCCCCCTTAAGGTATTCCCATGCCTTTGTCTTTTAAGTTAGACTTTGATTGCACTAATAATATGGTTGAGTATGAATAATTGATTATAGGGCTTCAAACTGCCCTTGCATTAGGAGTTAGGTCCATTAATATATATGGTGATTCTCAGCTAGTGGTCAATCAAATTATTGGTGTATATCAATACAAGAATGATATCCTTTAAAGATATAAGACCTTTGCTGATCAGCTCTTATCCACCTTTGAATATTATGTCATTCAGGCTACCCCTAGATCAACAAATATATTCACTAACACTATGGCATCTCTTGCTTCTTTTATCATATCCTCATCTCAGGAGTCTAAATTATTTATCCTTATCCATTGAGTTAATCAACCTTCATACATAAGGACTGATCTTCCATCCATCAATAATATTGAAGAAAACCCAGAGGAGCCATGGTATACACAAATATTTAATTATCTATTTATAGGATTATTTCCTCCTCATTTATCCAAAGGTGTCAAGTGTGTCGTCCAACAAAAATCTACCCACTACACTATACTGGGGGGTGTTCTCTATAAGCATGGATTCGATGGTATTCTTATTCATTATCTCCAAAATCATGAAGCTACTCTAGCCATCTAGGAAGTCCATGATGGGTCATGTGGTGGACACTTTAGTGGTCACGAAATCACTAAGAAGATCTTATGTCTAGGTTATTATTGGCCAACTTTGAATCAAGATCATTTCACATACATTAAGAGGTGTGTAAAATGTTAGTAGCATGAAAACTTATCCCATGTCCCTAGTAATGTTTTACAGGTAGCAAGGGAATTTTGGCCATTCTCCTAGGGGATCAATCTTATAGGGCAAATCAATCCTAAATCCTCCTAGCATCACAACTTTATTATCACTGCTACAAAATACTTCACTAAGTGGGTGGAAGTTGTGCTGCTTATCTCAACTAAGGCATAAAAGATTATGGATTTTATCCATCATCACATTATTTTTCATTTTAGAGTTCCATATAAAATAATAATAAATAATGGAAAATATTTTAAGAATAAGAAAGTCTAGGCACTATATGACTCATTTAAAGTCAAATTAAGTTTTTTCTTAGCTTATTATCCTCATGCTAATGGTCAAGCAGAAGCGTCTAATAAAACTTTGGTCAAAATACTAACTAAAGTTGTTAATGAATCTAGCAAAGATTGGCATCTTTGTACCCCTTTCACCTTATGGGAATATCAAACTAGTATTGAAATTTCTACAGGTGCTACTCTATTTTATTTAGTCTATGGTTCAGAAGCTATACTTTCATTGGACATCCAAATTCCCTCTCTTCATATTTCCATTAAAGACATCATTTTTTATGAGGATTTTTTTCAAGAACATTTATCCCAGCTCAGACTCCTAGATGAGCATCGTGCAATAGCCCTTGATCACCAGCATGTCTATCAAGAATGATGAAAATGTGCATATAATCAACATGTAAAAGAGAATGAATTTACTATTGGAGATCTTGTACTTAAATAAAATCAACTTGTCATTAATATGAAATTAAGTAAAAGAGGTAAATTTGCTCTTAATTAGCTTGGACCATACATCATAACCCATAAATATGGATCTAGGTCATATCATTTGGCCTCTCTTAATGGTAAACCAGAGCGTAAACCTTTTAATGCATTTCATCTATGTCATTTATATAGTTAATAGATCTTGACTCATTTTGGTTAGCTTATCTCAAATTATTATCCTCTCCCCTATCCTAAATACCAAATAATGATATGAGAATTATGTGGTTATCTGGTAGTCATTATAACCCCAACCTTGAATATGGATACCTCAGCTCTATTCATAACATTTTCTCATGGATAAGTTTCACCTGTTATGAGAGAAACCCTAGATCATTATTTCCCTTATTCCTTCAAAGCCTTTAATTTTCCAAGATAACACCATCACCCCATGTCTTGAATTCATGGAAAATATCCTAAGGTATCTTTTTATGTCAACTCACAGTACTATTTTTGGGATCCAAAATCAATTAAGTAATGAAAAAGCAAAAGTATCAAAATGGGATAAATAAATAGATTGATCCCTTGAAGCACAACTATAATTAAATATATAAAGGAAAAATAATAGATTGATCCCTTGAAGGACAATTGTACAAAAACATCAAAATATAGACCACTCCCTTGGAGGATGGCTACCAAGCAGAAAACTTCCCACATTGATCAATTTTTAAATTATGCCATTTTAAAGCTCTAAAAAAGTAAAAAAGCAATAAAATAAATTGTCAAAAGCAGTATCCCAAGAAAGATTCCTACACTGATCAGATTTTTAATTGTAAGCTTCTCGTATTGATCAGCCTACATGTTAGCATAAAATTGATCCCTAAAAGATAAATCCTAATTTTGAAAATATGGTATGGAGAATGTTTTCTCTAAAATTAATACATTCCCCCTCATCCCATCAACAAGCATAATAGTCCTAGTATAAAAAACCAAGGTCAAAGCTCTAAGCTAACTAAGGTTGTGTTAATATCTCTTATCATTTATGTAAGGACGTATATGCCATGTGTATGAAAGATTCTCTTTGTAGTTATGGTCCAAGTCAATGCTAAGAAAAGCCATAAACTGTAAAATTCATAATTTCAGAACAATAAAATAATCCATAATTTTTATTTAGCATAATTTAAACTCATAATACATTAATAAGAAACCATATCATGATATACACAACATCTACATCAATCCATAAACATCCATAACGTATATAAACACTGATCAAAATTAAAAACATAATGTTTAAATCTATAATCCATCACATCCATAATTTAGAATCCATCCATAGCATACATGATAAAAATAATCAAAATTAGAACACATAACATCTAAATCTATAAACCATCACATCCATGAATCCATAACAACATAACATATCTATAACCATCAATAAATCCATAAATGAATAACATGATCAATCCATATATATATATATATATATATATATACAAGTGTCATAATATGAATACAAATGGGCTCTTAGCCCATACAATATGCTCTACTCAGTGAACTTGATCTTGTTGAGGTGAATACTATCACCTCCCTCGTCATCTCCTTTTTGGGTCATGACACTCCCTCTACTAATAGTACCCCTAGGAGTCCTCTATGATCTGTAGTGGCTAGCCACATATGAAGAAAATTGAGGAACATCAAGTAGATACCTCTATACTATCCTCTCATAATATGACATCTTCATAAGAAAATCTCTGTACTATTGAATTGGTATCATATCTGTAGGAGGTTCCATGCTAGATCCTATAATGTCTAGGCCTAGTCTCTCTACCATAGTAGACCTCATCTACTCTAGATCTATCTTGTATCTATCTCATTCTTATATGGCTTGATCATGTTGCTCCCTCATGCTATTTAGATCACTTTATAATATAGAAATATTATCCTATAATATAATATGGACTACCCATGCCTCCTGTAGCATAGCCCTCAGACTATTCATCTCAACAATAATTGAAGCTATATCTATATGATCATATGCTGGGGCATCCTATAAATGTCCCTCCTTCATATGTATATCTGAAGCCTCCTTCTCTACCTCCTACTCAACCTACCTCACCTTCTCAATAACCACCCCATGTAATGGTCTCACTGCTCTTTCTTATCTCATTGCCATCTCTACTGTGAACCATGCCATGTAATCATCAGTGTAACCAGAATCATCCAAATTAGTAGATATAGGTTCCTCCAATGGTCTCATATAGATAATTGTGGTCTCAAGTGCTAGCCAATCTAGCTCTGTATCCTCTTGCCTATAAAAACATGAGGCTAATGGAATGTCCTATAAAAGCCTAAACTGACGATGAACCCTAAAAAAATAAAATAGCTCCATATGATCCATCCATTGTCTATACACCCATCTCTCCTAGGTAACATCTACTAGCTTTGCATCTATACCAAGCCATGCTAAGAAGTCTACATAGGGCCTCTAGATAACATCCCTTATCTGTAGCTTGCTAAAAACCTCTCTATAATGCACTAGATCTTGCACTACCTTATCTATATGTAGAATGATAAGGTCTTCCTTCCACTAAAAGAATCCTAAACTGTATACCATCTCCCTGAATCTGTCCATGGGGTCCTTATGGGGAAAATCACATAGATGTGCTCATATTCCTAATAATGTAATATGAAGGTAATGTTAAGTCCCAAGTGACACCTGGTACACTAGCCCCATAACTCCCTATATATCTACCCCAATAGTGTGGGTACCTAAGAAAATATTGTCCAAAACTTCACCATGTCTACTATAACATCAGTGAAGCTCCATGGTAGATGTCCTCCCCTAAAATATAGTAGTACATAACAAGTCAGTGCCAGTGTCATCATCAACACAAGTTTCTTTATAAGATCCTAGTCATATAATGGCTAAAAGGAGAACCCCATAACAAATAATTTAATGTCTACTACATCCTCATCATATAATCTCTCTAGCACCACTGCTCACTATACCTCATCCATGATATATACAAGAGCACCTAGAATTGGTACTCACAAAATCCAATGGATGTCCTCTATGATGATTGTCATCTCACCAATTGGTAGCCAAAATGTGTTGGTGGTATAATCCCACCACTGTATCAATACCACTATCATATTGATATCTCAATGGTAATGGTGATAACGGTGTACCCCTCTACATCCCACTACCTCTAGATGCTTCCATCCCTCATTACTCATAAACTCTCGCAACTGCACTAAAAGTGGAGGGATCCTATCCCTCATTGTTAGTAGCTCTCATGCATGTTAGAAACATATTTTTAGTTAGTCAAATACCTAAGTTTTTTGTTTTTATCGATCCTTTAAAGATTGATGTCGATCTAAACATGATCAACAATTATCCTTATGGATCATGATCGATCTATAGTAGATCAACATTGATCCTAATTGATCGATGTTGATTCCCTCACCTCAAAAATTCCCTCCCTTTTTTTGAGCATTCCTAATCTACTACCTCCCTTTCCCCTTTCCCCCCAAAACTTCCTAAATTACCTTTTTTTTGCTACAAATTTAAAAAGCCAAAATTAAAACACAAAAAATTACAAAATCAATAAAATATTCAAAATTGCCCCAAATACACATTACATACCTCATAGTGAAGTCATCATCATCATCATCTACTCTGGCTAGCCTCCATCATCTTCTATGTATCTTTAAATTCTAAAAATCACCAAATTTTACTTATAACACTCTCATCCACTTGATAGCTAAATGAGCCTTCTTGTATATCAGTGGGATATTTATAGTTATTTTCTTAATTGATGTCAATTTTCTTTAATCGACATCAATTCCTCTAAATCGATGCTGATTCCTGTGGATCGATACCAATTTCCTTGAATTGATTAGATTTTTGCACTTCTAGATCATTTTTCATGCTTTTAGTTTGCTTTAGTAGCCTTATCTTATTGCCTTTGCTATAGCTATCAATTTTATGTCTTATTACCCTTTAGATTTTCAAAATTTGACCCCTTGTCAGTTCCCCAATCTCCTTAAGGCATGCCCTTGTTTTTTGGTATCTTACCCTTGTAAGATCCTGAGGGTATATTTTGTCCTAAACACACTTGACTATATGTAATGCATACACCACACACACACCAGATGCTTTGGTTCGTTATTCCTATATTTTTTTCTCTTGATAGCCTTCTTATAAGCGTACCTATTTTAGCTATGGCATTTTTTTATTTCATTTGGTCTTTGCAACATTACTACCTGCATTACTTTTTCTCATATTAAGTGTAACCTTGAAATTCCCTTGAATCCCTCTACATTTTTTGTATGTCCTTAGGTATCTTTTACTTGTATGTTTTACCTCACCCACATTTTTTATCTATTCCATCTTGTTCAAAACCATCATCCATTTCATCTCACTTCTCAGTGCCCAATTTGAGGGGGAATACCTTCTCACAATAAACCTGGAGCATTGGGTACCTTATAGTTTTTGTCTCACAGATTATTATTGCATACCACTCCACAAAAAGGGGCAAATGTAGACGCTAGTTTTATACACCCTTGTGTATTAACTTCATGCGTTATCACATTATTATGTTATTTATAACATAATGCCCCCCCTTTTATAATTATTTAAAATAATTACATTCACCCCACCCTTTTACTTTTACCATATAGGTTAATTTGATTTAATTACTATGGTTAAATGGTAATTAACTTATTTTTTTACCATTTAACTATAAAATATTAAAATAAAATAAAAACAAACCTATTTAATACCCCAAACAACCCTCCCAACAACCTATCTCATGGTTAAAACAACCTAACAAACTCAAAAATCATTTTAACCATCCTTTACCCCATAACCAACCCATTGAAATGACATTTGGTTCAACTTCATGAATTTTTGGTCGATTGACATCGATCCTCCACAATCAACATCGATTCTCCTAGATCGACATCGATCCATAAATATATAACAAACCTATATTGCACAAGAGGAACAAACATGAAAGGAAGGAATCCATTTTTTATCATGAAATTCTATCCAAACTAGTCTCAAATCTGTGTATAGACATTACCAACACCTTGCCACTTTGAAGAACACTTGATTGGTGACATTATTAGGTGATTTTAAAATTCCATCTACCTTATTTTAGCATCTCTTTATCTGCATATCTTCAACCATCCAAGGTCAGTATTCTTTTCATATTTAAATTTTATTTATCTTCTGCATCTTTGTTTTTTTATTTACATTCAATTTTGGTTATTTTATCAAAATTTTAGGCCATCATTATAGTCTATTTTATATTTCAACACTTTTATATAGAATCAACATCAATTCATTTGAATCGACGTCAATCTTGTAGGGTCATTATCGATCCCTGTTAAACTATAAAAATAGCCTTAAATAGTCTATTTTTGCATCTTCATTATTTGTTAAATCTATATTTGGTTTGTTAAAAATCTATCTTTTCATGTGGATGACCCTACCTAGATTAGTACATGATTTTATTAGTATCTTTGATCTTCCCATAGCCCCTCAACCTCTGTTTGATGATCAGAGTGACATTTCATTTGAGCTAAGACTTTGCATTGTGGCTTGTATACATAAATTTGAATACATTAATGAATAATTGGATGTAATCCAAGAGGATGTGGATGTAGCTATAGAACTCTAGGATGCTTATTTTAATCACATAAACCTTGTTATTGATTAATTATCTTTGGAATTGTCTATTTATCCATACATGTCTTTGTAATTTCATGTTTATTTATAAACTTGAATGTTAAACATGGACTGACATCCATCTAAGGAAGCGTATCACTTCTTGGGACTAGTTTCTTACCAAGTAACCCACTCATCTATCTATTAATCCAATTTTTGCTCAAGTGTAATGAATTATAAGCCATTCCTCCCTAGTCAAAGAGGAGTTCCCACAAAACTTGATCAATTATTTTCAACCAACCTTCATCACCAGGTAACTCTAAACCCTGCATTTAATTAATTTTTTGTAGCTAATTAGTCCACATTGAAAAAGCATAAAAAATACTAAAACAGCTATGACCAACTATTCCTCATCTTTGTATGGTTATTGTTATAGCTATAATCATTTTGGTCATAAGGCTAATAATTGTAGAGTTGTAACTACAAGGAGAATCAATTTAGCAAACAAAAATTCATTTGCACCCTTGGTAGATACAAATGTAATATACTATAATTGTAATAATTTTGGTCACATAGATAAACAATGTATAACAATCTTTGAAAGACCAAAAGTACAAAGTGTGAAGAAAAGAATGCCTCCCAGTGTGAACAAAGGTTTACAAGTTTTTGAAAATAAAAGTAATCCCAAAAAGACATATAAGAAACCTAAGCGTGTATGGAAAGTGAAAGATAAAGCCATAATGAATAATGTTATAAAGGCTGGAAAATGTCAAGAGCTCTTAATGTCTACACATGTTGAGAATGAGAAGACAAATCTCAAGGAGAAGTCCAAGGTATTGGCCGAGCATAGTTATGAGGTATGTATAAATTCAAGGAAACATCCTGCTACTAAAGAGCAAGTATCAAGCACATAACATCAATATTATGTGCTTAGTGATGATAATTTGAGATATAAGGAAGATTCATTAGATGAAAAGGTGTGTCACATATTGTCTCCATGTATTTTTAATCCAAAGGAGAATATCATAGTGGATGAGCATGTTACTTGTCTTAAGCCTATGAAGAAAAAGAAGAACCAAAAGCACAACATGACTAATGAGGAGAAGAAATATGAGGAGTTATGGGCAATTCCTAGTTTCACATTGTTATAGGACATTGTGATTGAAGGTATCTTTATCTATGCTTCTTAAAAGACTCCTTTCAGTAAAAAAGGAAGTGGTGTTATTTAGAAGATTTTGAAGGCAAGAAATGAGTGGTCCCAGTTGAAATTGGTGTGCCATGATGAGAGAAGTGTTGTGTATGTAGTGTTTGTAGGGATAGAATGAGTGTGCCAACAATGTGTTCATGGACTCTAGTTCTAAAGGCAAGATATGGAGACTTCCAAGTGTGGAATTAGGTATGTTTTCTCTAGATCATCATACCAATCAGTATAGAGGTATGTATATTATTGATTGGTCTTTTAGACCAATACTATTTTTATATACAATAAATGATCCTATGCTTCAAAGTCTTATATTGATCATTAGTAAGTTAGTGGAGTAAGGGGAAGCTAGATTGTTTAGCTTGTCAGAATCAAGAAGGCTCAGAATAGAGGATCTTGATGTATGTTTTGTGGTGGAAGATTTGAAAATGCTCAGGTGGATGTTGGTTGAGACTTGTCTATGTTACATAACAAATAAAATCATGTAGAAGGTCTCTAAGTTCTAAAGATGACAAGTTATATATACCATGGATTTAGGGGGAGCTAACTTAGATATCTTGAATGGCTTGAGGTGCTATGCATGATGTGAAAATGAGCATATGTGAGATGATTTAGTCATGATTGAAATATAAGGTGTTGTATATTATAGATGTTAACTCAATCAGGTTGTGATGATGACTTGAAAAAACCAAGTTAGGTGCTTAGATAATGTATTGAATCCTCATGCATAAACACAGTGGAAGCTTTGTAATTGGTTAGGTCATAGGATTAGAGGACTATGTATGGAGACCTAAAAATTCTCAAGTGATTCAATGAGATAAAATTTGGGAGTGATAGCTCATAAATCACATCACTAGATACTAGTGATGGATCATAAGTCTAGAGGAAGGATCATAAAAGCCTTGTTGATCCCTAGAAGAAGAGAAAAGGAAACTTAGGTATGTATATTTTACAAATTTCTAATGAGTTGATGGTTTAAAGTCATTGGACAAACTCCTTTATATGATAAGGGAGAGAACACTTTAGACAAATAGTGAGAAGGATTCCCTTTTCCATTGATGTCAAAGGGGGAGAAAAAGGACAAATTCTCTTTGTAAAAGTTTGGAGAAAAAGTGCAAATGATCTTTGTAAAAGTTTGGAAGAGCAGATCAAGTTTCCAAGATGAGTTTAAGAAAATATGCCAATTCCTAAGTGGGAGAAATTATGGTATGAAAAGCTTCATTTCATACTCATCAGAAGCCAATACAAGCAATGCTAGAGAAAGAGCAAAGTATTAGAAGATCAAAGTATTTAATTTGCCATCAATAATAAAGAGGGAGGTTGTTGGAAATATGATTGTCATTGATTTCAAAAGGGAAATTATGATCATGTCATTGATGTTAAATATTATATATGGTGATTAGAGGATATG
Organism: Torreya grandis; assembly: GCA_037957365.1. Taxonomy (NCBI): domain Eukaryota; kingdom Viridiplantae; phylum Streptophyta; class Pinopsida; order Cupressales; family Taxaceae; genus Torreya; species Torreya grandis. The sequence continues at coordinate 2,895,971 of JARHVA010001210.1, read as the reverse complement.
CAAAGTATCCTATCAGAGGTCAAGAATTATTGGAATTCATTTAATCTTCACATTGATCATTTAGACATTTTGGGTCTATGACAAAAAAGATGAGAAGGAATTTTGTTGATGACACCATTGCCATGCGTGAATGAGTATGGAGGATATGGTCACATGGTTTTGATCAAATTAGTTCCTAGTATTTATGCACTAAATTTGAAGACATGCGATGAAGCACAGTTGAAAATATGGGCATGCAAAGTTGGCTAATTAGATAAAATCCACTAAGTTTCTATACTTAGCCAAATTTGCAAAAAGGGATAAATAGATCCAAGTAAGCATATTGATGGTGCCAAATTTTTCACACATTTAGGTGTTATGACAAAATTATCACATGGTTCTATTCATTTTTGTGCCTAGTTTATATGTGCTAAATCTCAGGTCACACGATATAATGTGACAAAAGATATGCAGCAAAGTATGGCTCCAAGGCATTTTGACAGTGTTTTCCAACACTTAGTCCAAATTGTAATTTGAAAGAAAAATATCAAAAGTAATTGGATATATGGATGGAATCCCCTATGCAAGAGGATCGTATAAACTAATTTGTAGGTCATCTGACTAAGTGTGACAAGAGTTATGTAGGTGTAAAGTTAGCTATCCAGGCATATTGAAATGGTTTCCATACTTAGAAAAAATCTACACAAGGTCATGCAAAGTTGTCACACTTTTACAAAGCTCATCTATGGACATTTTTAAAATAAATATATAGTAGATATTTTATGATTTTTTCATGAGCATCTTTAATATATGAATTTTAGGTTCAATTGAGAAAGAATGAACTCAAAATTGAATTATCTTTGTTCTCAAACTAGAGAGGGTTTCTCAATAAAATCTTAAGGGTTCATATCATGGTGTCAAATAGACACTTTCTATTTTTATGGTGACTAGATATAGTCTAGAATTGGTAGCTTAAGTTATAACTTAAGCCTTTGTCATCATTATGAAACTGGCCCCTTGACCTACAAATTATCAGTTCTAAAAGTGATCAAAGGACTTAATATTTCCTAAGTCTTAGAATTTATATTATGTCTGAGATTTATCAATGGATCTCTCTTAATTGTACATATATGATCTAATGATGTGAATTAAAGTTAAATTTTCAAAGGAGTAAACATGTTAGTGATAAGTGTCAAATTCATAGAGCTTGTTAGATAGAGACCCAATGAGCGTAAGCTTATCAAAATTAATGATTAGTCTTTTTAGAAGATCTGATAGTGCATGGGTGATCATGAAAAGGAGATCCAACAAAGAAAATGAACTTAAATTCTATAAGTGTTCAAGATTTATCAACATAGTGATGAGTTAAAGATTGAGCAAGTTTGAGAAGATTGATGGAGTGAAAGTGATCCAAAGATATAGGAAGTAGAAAAATGGGATAAAGAGCTCAATGTTTAACATCTTGATAGAGATAGAGAACATGCATCTTTGGAAATCCAATGGAATGTAGGAGATAGGATCTAGAGATCAATGGATGCATTTTAAATAGTGAAACATTTAAGCTCAGTAGTATACAGAGATCTGACAGAGCAAGAGATCTAAGATATGGCACAAAGAAAGAGATCAAAGGCTAGTATTTAAAGTTTTTAAATACAAATGATTAGTTACAATAAATTTCATATAAGTTCTATATCTTGACACAAATAATTAGATTGATTGATCTAACTGATCAAATCTACATTAAATATCCTATGCATTAAACATTGAGTCTAAAAAATGCTATAGATAGTAAAGAGACCTATAATTATGGTGTGATTCATGGAATTGGGACATGATAAACTGATAGTCCAAGTCATAATGAATGAGAGTCTAAAATTGGCATGATGTGTTATAGTCTGAGTGTAAACACATAAAATATATGGAACTTCACATCATTTACTTATAAATATTACATCTAGGACACAAGTAGATGTTGTTGGAGCCATTAAAATTATGTCAAATAGAAAATATAATGACATAGAGGAGTAGAGTGAGAGAGAGATGAAGTGTGTCGAATAGAGAGATATCTATACATAGAGATAGAGGGGTAAAGAGAAGAAAGGAACATAGAGATAATGTGCAAAGTATGATCAATTATAGATTAGACTTGTAATAGAAAGAAAAAATTTGGATTCATTTATGAATATATTTTTATTACTAGAGTTTTAGTTCTATAGATCTAATTGGTTGGTGTCATCAGACAAGCTAAGTTGGTGCTTAATTAGGGGATTAGTGCCTCCTTAGGCTTGTTACCCTTAAACATTGTAACCAATGAGGTTAAGCTAAGTTGGTGCTAAGTTAGGGAGTTGGTCCTTCCTTAGAGTTGGTGCTCTTAAACTAGGGGATTAGTGTCTCTTTACGGTCTATGCCCTTAAATGTGTAGCCAATGAGGTTTTCTAGTGAGGCTTTAAACTATGAGGCTAGATTAGAATAGTAGTTTCTAGCAGCTATTTTCATCATGGTTTTTCCCTTTGGGTTTTCCATGTATAAATTTGGTGTCATGTGTATTTGAGTTTGTGTGATCTCTACATATTTGATTTGATCAACCCATATCATTTAATCTACATTGAAAGTATTTAAATAACTAATTTTAATTGATATATTGATTCATCCCCCTCTTAGTATCTAGTTGTGCTCCATAAATTTTAAGCAATTTTTAATTTGAGACAAGGAACTTTGGAAAACATGCTCTCAATTTTATGTTTTTTTGAAAACACAGAGACCATCACCAATCATTATTGATTGGTGATGATTCCTAAAATATGGTCATAGGTCAATAAACAACTATCTCCAGTAAAAAACAACCACCAATGGTCACCTATGAAATCAAAGGCAAAAATGTTATACTTAAAAAAAAATTAGGATAAAATCTATGGAAGGTAAGCTTTTGGATCAAAACTATGTTTAGATCAGAGACTTACAAAATCTAAATCATTAAAAACAAACTTGAATAAATCTCAAAAATTAAAAAAATTAGCCATATTTCCTACGCAACCCAATCGTGGTTGATTAGCCCTAACCATCTGCAATCACTAAGAATTGTTGATGGTGACTATGTAACCTGTGAGTGCACAAAAAATGTTAGAAACATGGGAAAATAAGCAAAACAATTATTGTTTAAGGAATTTTTAATGAATAAAATGGACACTTGAAATTTCAAGATGTCTTCCTTGCTTAAATAGACTCCATGAGTCCCACCATGTGTGCCAAGATGTAGGATTGGATTACAAAGAGAATCAATTCAAACATTAGTCATGAAAACTCACAAAAGAATACATAAGAATTGACAATATAAGCCAACCTATTCCAATGGGGTTTAAAAATGGTAAGAAGAAAAAATTGAAAGAAAGTAATACCAATTACCTTCCCAAATTATTCCACCATCCAATAGAGGCTCCAAGTGTGTTTTTCCCCTTGATCTAGTGTTCTTGTCTTTGTAAACAATGGATGCCAAACTCATCCATTGCCTCAAGATCACTATGTATAACCTAGGCTCAAGATAAGAAACTTATATTCTATGACAATAAAATGAAGCTTGCAAATAAAACACAATGATCAACACAAAATGTTATGGAGACAATTTTTCATTATAAATTTACAATAATTTAGCTAAAAAATATGTTTTATGCCCCTCTATTTATAGATTTTCAAATGGTTCAGGATCAACCATGACCATCCATCTCAAGTTTGAGATGTGTGGCCATGAATTAATCTAATATTTGTAATTAAATACATAAATATCCTCATAATTATTTGGGAGGAAGGGGCATTAATTAGGCAAGGGTGTCCATAAACCTTATATTTGTTACATTTATGGCTTAAGGATGCCACCCCATAGATCATGTCACTAGGTGATGTAGATATTGAGAATCAATTTCTAATAATGAAATAATCAATAACTTCCATGGAAATTCCACTTAAGATCTTAATTTAAATTTATTAGCTCAAAAAATATTAATCAATTTCAGTGTAATTCTTTGGAAATTGGTGCACAATTAATCAAAATGGCCAGAAAGTCATATTACTGGGTTGTAATTTGAGTCAAGAAGAATTAGAAGGTAATGTTAGATGCTTTGGACTATATTTCCATTTAGTATGTTACCAACACAAAATAAGAAAGGTACAAGATGTGTACTAATTAATTTGAAGAAAAGAGTGATCTAGAGCATAAAAAAGTGAAATCTCATTTTGACTCAAAATGAATTGATCAAAGTTAGGAATCACATAAAAGTCATTGCCCTATTTAGGGATACATTGGCCTAAATTGGCACTTTTATATGAAAATATTGAACAAGTTATCACTTTTTTAGTGATTTTGGCCTAAATTATGCATTTGAGTGTAAATAGAGTAAGATTGATAATTTCAACACAAATAGTGTTAGGAATTGGATGTCTACAAATATAATCCCTACAAGGGTCTATCCATCACTTTCATGACCAATTGAACCTTAAAATCCACTTGAGAGACTTAAAGGGAAGATATGAGGTTTATCATAGCCTTTGTTTTGTAGAAATATTAAATAGGTTGGTCATTTTGACCCAATTTCATGACGAGGGTACATAGAATGCAGACCAAAGCTACATTGGCCAACTTGTTTTTCTCACATCTATATGGATTGGTTTCATGGTGACCCAAAGAGTTAGGGACATTTGAGGAGGGTCTTGAGCTAAAAAATTGTTGAATTTTTTGGGAGGTTGGATGTTAGGATTTTATGAACAATCCTTAAGAGTTTAAACCCGTTAAAACCCTTGGTTTTAAGCTGATGGAGAAGATAATAAATAAGATGTATCTAGATGGGGTAGTTTGGTCAGTAACGTGTTTTGAATTTGTATAATGCTCTCTCATGATCTTTCCCATCCAATTGGTTTGTACCCTACTTGTATGGGTAGGGTTAAAATAGGGTTTATTGTAGGTTTTTGTGTGTTTTTCAAGTGCAAAGTAGATTTGAAGAGTGAAAATAATTTTGGGAGGTCATATGAGCATGGAAATACTTATGCTAGTTCATTCACCTCAGGTAGTCTTTGGTAGATAGTGAAAATGGAGAGTGACTACCAAGTGAGAGAAAGAGAATTTGGTTTTTCGACATTTTTAAGGTATAATTCATGGAATGGAAGGAAGATGAGTCTTATATAGGTTTCTTCCATGGATGTTATTGAGTAACTAAAGACCATTTGGGTGACAAATGTGAAGAATGAGGCCTAGAAGACTAATTAATGACTGCAAATGGTGAGTACAAGTATCCAAACAATGGAAAGAAGTTAGGGATGCATGCAATGTTTATTATGGAGTGCTAATAACCCTTCCTTGATAGTGAATATGTGTCAACTCTTTCTAATCTAGTTTTGAGAAATCAAAAGATGCTTCATGATAAAGGCAATTTCAAGAAGGTAGTTGAAGGATCCCTATGCCACTTTTGGAGAGTTTCATGATTTAGAGAGGAAATTATAAAAGAAGTCCTTCCAAACCTATGTTCCCCACTTTATCCTTCTTTAATGTAACTAGTTTTCATGCCTTGAAATGTGGCATTATGACCCTTGAGCTCCACTTTCTTCTCTCTCTTCTCACATTCTAATTCCACACGTGGTATGGCAAAGCCCTATTGGTTTGATGTTATATTTTACCTTTGAAATAGGATATGCAATATGGTTTTGAGTTGTAAAATTATCTTGTCTAAGTATGTGAAGTGATGTATAGTGAACATTCAAGTGATTGATATCTATCCTTGTTTTCTCTCAATCTTTCCATGTTTGATGCAAGTTGTTTTGACTCTATCTAGTCACATGAAGTGTTGTCAAGTGTATTGGTATATTTTCAAGTGTAAAAGTCACCTTAGTGTCTGAAAAATATCTCTATTTCACTTACCTTGAGTATTTTCATGCATATTACCTTCATGTTTAAAATACTAATGTTAGAGCAATTCAAGATTTGAGACTAGTTTTATGAGTCACATTTATTAGTGAACTTGTATGGTAATCCTGTGAAGATCATTATAGTGTATCACCTCTTTAGATTAGTTTAATTTCATGTCATTTATACCCCTTTTCATCCAATTAAATAGATAGTGTAGGTGATAAGCGTTCAAAGATCAATCTAAGGAGCTAGGCCTTAAACCTAAGGTCTACCTCTATCATAGGCAACCCACAGGGATAGAGGTATTCCAATGTTACCCAAATCTTATATTTGGCTTGAAGAAAATCATATAGGGTGAAATATTTTGTGAAAATAATTTTGTCATGCTTGGTGAGACCATTATCCTAGAGATAACTTGTCAAGGTGAATGCTAGTCTTAATAACATCATAATTACATATGGTGTTCCACTAAAAATTTGGTGACTCCATTCAAGGTAATATCTAGTTGTAGACCATTATTTTATCAATTCTTATGTTCACAATTCATGGTCCTTACTAGGTAATCTACTAGTAGAGGTCTCAATCCCTTAAACCCACTCCATCAAACTGAACTTCCTTTTGAGGTTCAACATCCTCAACCTATCTTGACCTTTGAAGAACAAAAGGAATTTTAAAGATAAAAAGATCAAGAGAGTGAAGAGGAATTTGAGGATAACATGGCTAGGTAGCATAACTTCCCAACATTTAACACTAAAAATCCCATCTATCTCAACACATATGATGATATAACCCATAATGCTACCAAAAGTGTTCCCACATTCAATGGTGAAGGTCATGTCACTCATAATGAGCATATTAGGGATATATCAAACTTTTGTAGCTTTCATAATGTCACTAAAGTTAATATTTGCATTAAACTCCTTGCCATGTCCCTTATATGGAAAACACATGACTAGTATAGGACTTTGCCTAAAGGTTGTATCATAATTTGGGATGATTTTGGAGAGTTATTGACATCAAGGTTTGAAGATGAGAGTGATCACAGATCACTCATTCATCATCTCAATGTGATTCAAAGAACCCTAAAAAGACAATACATGATTTTAATGAGAGATTCCAAAGGACTTGGCATAGGCTTCATCCTCCCATGAGACCACCTGCAAGCTTTATGTTCCCCACATATCTAAGGTCTATTGGTACTGACATAACCATAATATTGAAATCCATGGGTGGTTACACCTTAAATGAAGCATATGACCTTGCCATTAGAGTTGAGAATGGCTTAATACAAGCTAGGAAGTTACTTCCAAAAGTGTTTATGCCTCTGCTACCTAATATGTTTATTGCTACTCTGAGTGTTTTCCAAGTTCCTAATGAAAATTCCAAGTCAATGATTTCTCCTAAGAAGGCATAAGATACTATTGATTGGGAAGTAAGGTCCAAATCCTTAGAGGCTCAGGTTAGGCAACTCAATTGTAGTATGGTGTTAACAAAAATCCATACCCCTATCCTTAACAAGGAAATAGGTTCCCACCTCAATAATATGGTTAAGGTAGAGGGCAAGGACAACCTAACTTCAATAGGCCTACTAATGCATACAACCCAACTTCCACCTCTAATACAATAGCCATGGTACTAGTGCATAGCAACTTGGTACAAGGAGAGGAATGGTAGCAAGGTCAATTCATGGATGCATCTAAAGGTGGGGATCAAGCTTTGGTTTCTCAAGGAAGAGTCACTCCTCAACTATTAGTAGAAGATGAAGTTATCATACAAGTAAATTAAGGATGGAATCCTTAAGGAATGAACCTTAAAAACTTCCTAGTTGAAGATACATATGTCTTGAATCAAAATTTATCAGTTAAAAATAATACTAGAGTAGAGAAGAAGGCCTTGGGAGATGCCCATGGTGTTCTTAAAAATTCAAGTATCCCTCCTACAAGGCATCAAGGTGTGATAACCTGTACAACTTCTTCACCCATTTCAAATTAGAATCTTGGAAGGGCTACTCAAAGTGATCCAATGCCTTAATCTCAAGGAACCTTAATTCCCTCAAAGACTTAATAAAAGGTAAATATTATTACTCTAAATAGTTTTTATTCTTTATAGAATGCTAAGGCATCTATGTCTCTTTGGTAAATTCTTCACTTACCTAGCCAAAGGGAGATTTTATAAAATTAATTGTCTCATGTTATCTCTCAACCATCAAGTCATGGTGATGTTACCTTCACCAATACTCCTAATCACATTGTAGATCCCTCTCCCAAATATAAGAAGCCTCCATGCTTTTACCTCACTCTCATTGTGGGGGAAAAACTTATTCACAACTCCATAATGGATAGTGGGGATAATACTTCAATGATGCCCATGGTTGTAGCTAATAAATTGGGCCTAAAATATGAACTATATAGTAAAAGGATACTTAAACTTGATGAGAAACCTGCTAAGTCATTAGGACTAGTCAATAATTTGAGAGTTGTCCTTCATGATTGTCCTACTTTCCCTATCCTTTAAGACATAGTAGTGGTTGACTTGCCTACTCACTTTGTTATCTGCCTCTCAAGGGATTTCAAAAACAAGATAGAAGGCTACCTCTCAGATGATTGGTCCTTATTGGCCTTCAAGAAAAGGTATGGAGAAAAGGTAATTATCAGAACTCAATCACTAGCTAAGTCTCATATTGAGCCCTATATAGAAGAAAGATCCAATCTAAATTATGTCATCAATGATCACGAGGAGTCTATTATAGATGATGGAGCATATTCCAATATTTAAGGCATATCTAACATATTTTTAGATGAATATGTTGAAGACACCTATGAACATGATCCATACACTTACTTTGAGCAAAATTATCTTGGAACATACATCATCCATGAGGGAGTATATAATAAATCTGAGGTAAGTATTAAACATTCCTTTTCACAAGTTTTTGAAGGAAATTACCTTATGCATATGTATGATGATGATAGTTTTCAAATTATGATAGATCAATATGATGAAGAAAATGATGCCATTATGCTTGCACATAATAGAGGAATTCATGAACATGATATTCATGAGGAAGAGGATGAACTATGTCAAAGGTTTTATTCCATAAGTCATGAAGAAGAGCAATTGAGTAAGACTACTTTTCATCCTAAAAAGTGTATATTTGATGTTAAGTTTGTTGATGATCCTAAAAAGCATGAAAGAGAATGTCTTGCTAAGCATGAGATTAAGTATCTAACTATTATCAAAGGAGATACAGTCATGAAGAGACCTAATGAAGCCAAAATTGAAGATTTTGTGCTTAAAGAGTAGTCAACACCTCAACCTGAGGTTGAGTCACTTTCATATGTGTTTAATAAGAAGGAAAGAAAGCTTGATTGCCACAAAAATCAAGTGCATCATGTTAAAAAAAAGATAGAGTTGAGGTAACTTTGATGACTCTTAACACTCAATTTGAGAAGTGCCATGTGAATATGACATAATTCCATCAAGATGCAAGCTCAAAGAAGAACTTAGAGGGAAAGAGGGAGCATTCATGAAAGCTCTAAATAACACACTTTTAGATAGAACAAGATTCAAGGGTGGTAGTTCATTTCAGTATCTACATAAACAAGTGTTTATTAATAAGCATGCCTCACATGATGAATTCATTTCATGGAGTAGAAAGGATGCAAGAGGTACCATCTTTGACCCTAGTTGAATCATGGTGAGTTGTCTTCACCTCAAGTGTTTAAGGTTTTGTATATACTAGGATAAGTGTGTGTCTTTTCTTCTATTGTATGTGTGTTCCAAAAGTGTTCTTGAGAACACATGTGTTTTCCTCTAGTGTGTTATCTTGTGTGTGTGTTTTTTATTATTTGGTGTGGTTTTAGAGGTAATTCAGTGTCATATCTATGTATAGGTGATTCATTATCCCAATGGATAGAAGTAGGCTACTATTTTTTGGCATAGATGGCTTTCCACCCCTATGAAATCACCAAGAATGTTGACTAATTTGACCACAAGTAAAATTAGGTCAACCCATATAGTCTAAAACTTGATATAGGGGTTTAATATGGTCTTGTATGTGTCCCATGGTCTTAATAGGGTCAACATTGTGCTTTAGCTTTATCATATTTATTTTAGATAGTCCTATGTCATTTTAAGGCCATTTTTGGGGTCATTTATGGGACTTGTATAGATTTCATAGAAGGATAAGTGTTTGAAAAGAATATTCAACATTCCCCATGTTAGAATATGTTAGAGGAGCTATTTTAAAACTAATAAATGTAAGTACAATGTCAAAACAATAAGATCAATGAAAAATGGTATTTTCATGTGGTTTTGGGTAGTTGTACAACTTGTGCATAATATTTGACATGTGTGGAAGGATTCATAGTGACCTCTCAGGTCCCCTCAACTTAGTTCCTTGCTTGATCAGATTTTACTAGCTCAAAAAGGCATAAAACCATTTTATCTCTCCCTCACTCTCCTTTACATGCAAAAATGGTCAACTAATTTTAGTCTAGTATGGATAATAGGAGGTGAGTTGGATCAAATTATCTTGATGGATGAAATTACTCTTTCTGTACTCTAAATTCATGACATGAGTTATAGCTTTGGTTTCTTGAGCATTCATTTACCCTTCAGGTTCCTTCTCTATTTGGATTGGTCTGAGGAATTCCAGTTGTGAACATTATATTTAGGACATGATCATCCTTATCACATGAATCTTAACATGGTTTTCATATGTAGAGGTCAAGAAATAAATATAACATCCCATATTGCTAGTGAGATACACCAGTGAAGTTACAGACCAAGTTTCACCTATTATAGAGTCATCCTTCGTATAATGGATTCAAACCAAAGGTGGAATGTTGTTTCCACTCTCACATTTCATGATGGTTAGTTTTACTTTGAAATTTTTGGTTTCATGTTTATTCTATGTGAAATGAAGAGACCAATAAATACACATAAAATCAATTTCCCTTGCATCAGTCATTCACAGTTAGGTGAAAAAGAATTTTGAGCAACCGTCGTAATGGGATGAAGATTTTTCAAGGTGTTGAATACACTCTCAAAGTGTGATCAATCAATATCAAACCATTTAAAGGTGATAAAACTAGTTGTGAGAATTATCTTGCTACACACAATTATATACCTTGCCTTTACAGCCCTGAATCTGAATGTCCACCTACAACAAGTTTCCATAGAGTCTAAAAAGAGTTAAATAGTAGGTTATTGAACTTGTTTGTAACCTCATTGAGATATAATAACATGGAGAGTAAAATTATTATAGTGGTGAATGTCACAAGATGGTAAACAGACCTTAGACCTTGATCATAGGTTAAGAAAGTTTCTAGAGAGACATATTACCTTAATCTCTCCAAATCACTTGTTGCTCACATACTTGACCTTATCATAGTGGAGTATCTTTAGGATTGGGTAGTCCTAGTTATTTTCATCTTGTACCCCAATCATAGTGGCAAGTTCTTGATAAAATAAATGGTTTATTGATCTAAGGGAGAGTAATGCTTGAAAGGTTTCTAACTCAGGTAGGCTTAACATGAAACATTCAGTGAATAATGTGCTAAAAAGACTAAAAGTAACTTGATCTGCATTAACATCTAGAATTGAGTGAAACTATGGTATTAATGTCATATAATGAATTTATATAGGTATGGGATGATCAAAACATCTCAAATAATGTTTCAAGGAGTTAAAGATACAGTGGTCATACCTTGATGGTCACCTACAGGTGACATAATCTGACTGTAGACTAACCTTGGTAGATGAGAGTTGTTAGCTTGGATGATTGGAATAGATATTCACTTAGTTGGAAGTGGTATAATGATATAAAGAGGAATATAAGATAGTATTTAAAAACTCAGACCCTATTGAACATCTATAGAGGCCCCTTGAAACTCTCCTTGATTGTCACCTACAAGTGACCTAATCAACACAATTTGCTCAAGTCTATAGAATAGACCTAGCCAAGTAGAGAGGTAGATTGAGAGAGTTGGAAAAAGGTTTAGATTTTTAAAATTTTTAGAACCAAATTAAAAATATTTTCATCAAATTTTTAATGTCCTTAGACCAAATAAATATATTTAGGGCAAGTTTCACATCTTAGCCTATAGTCAATATAGTCCTTGGACTAGCTTGGGTAAATGAGGAAGGAATGGTTTGAAAGGCTAGATAGAGTGTAGGATGGATTAAAAATGACTAAAACCACTCTCATAGTGGTAAAATCACATTCTAAAATTCCCTTAAGAATCAAGTATCTAAACCTACAGTCAGAGTTCAAGGGTCTCAAACCCAAACATAGTTATGTGCACAATTCTAATAGTCATAGAAGTATGTCTTAAGGTTTTGAAGTGTTAATGATTCTATAAGTGTGATCCAACTATGAAAATTGGTAAATATAGTCACCAATAGTTAATTAATCCCATTATTAATTCACTTTATCAATACAAATAGGGTAAATTCCCTCTACTCTATCTTAGATAGAAGGCACTCCTAGATAATTTAGACTCTAAGACGGGTGTGTTAAAGGTAAGATGATGAAATAAGGAGTCATGGAACACTAAAATAAGGGTGTAGATATTTTTTTTAGAATTGAAAATAATAGAGGAGGCCTCACATTTTTGAGAAATTATTCAAAGGAATTTTTAGGTCATGAAACATATGTCAGAACTATTAGTCCTCGACTAGACATAAGCCTTACAAGGGTCTAGCCATAACTTACATGACCACATGAACCTTAAAATACACTTTATAGCCTTAAATGGAAGACATTAGGTTGAAAAAAACCTTTGGTTTGGAAATAAATTACATAGGTTGGTCATTTTGACCCAATTTCATGGCAAGGGTATACAAAATGCAAACTAAAACTCGATTGGCTAACTTGTTTTTCTCATATCTATAAAAATTGTATGTATGGTGACCCAAAATGTTGGGGAAATTTTAGGAGGGTCATAATATTAAAATGTGTTTAATTTTTTTGGAGGTTGGACGTCAAGATTTTATGAATAATCCTTAAGATTCTAAACCCTCTAAAACCCTCCTAAACCCTTGGTTTTGATCCGATAGAGAAGATAAGAAATAAGATGCATCTAGATGGAGTAGTTTGGTTAAGAAAATGTTTTGAAATTGTATAATAATCTTTCATGCTCCTTCCAATCTAGTTGGTATGTACCCTACATGTATGGATAGAGTGAAAATAGGGTTTTTTACTAGTTTTTATGTGTTTTACAGCTGCAGTGGATATTTGAAAAGTGAAAATCATTTGGGGAGGTAAATTGGGAATTTTTATAACTATTTATGTCAATTTATCACAATATATTAGTATAGAAATAATTATGTTACTTCATTAACCTCAGGTAGTCTTTGGCAAATAGTGAAAATAGAGAGTGACTACTAAGTGAGAGAATGAGAAGTTTTTTAGGCCTTTTTAAGGTCTAATTCATGGAATGGTAGGTAGAGGGATCTTAGATAGGTATCATAACACCTCTTACATATATTTTATTGAGAAAATCAAGACCATTTGGGTGACAAATGTGAATAATGAGGCCTAAATGACTAATGAATGACTGTAGATGGTGAGTACAAGTATCCATAATATGGATAAAATTTAGAGACACATTTGATGACTATTATGACATGTTTATAACCCATACTTAATAGTGCATATATGTCAATTATTCCTAGTCTAGTTTTGATAAGCAGTCAAAAGATGCTTCATGATGAAGGTAGTTGAAGGATCCCTATGCCAGTTTTGGAGAGTTTCATGCTTTAGAGAGACACTTGTCTAATAAGGCATTCCAAACCTCTATTATCCAATTCATCCTTCTAAAATTTGACTATTTTCATTCCTTGAAATGTGTCACTATGATCCTTGAGCTCCACTTTCTTCTCTCTTCTCACATTCTATAAATGTAAGCCATTTTGGCTCTTGTATTCTAATTCCACACCTGGTATGGCAAAACCCTACTGGTTTGATGTTATATTTTGGATTTGAAATAAGATATGAAATATAGTTTTGAGTTCACAAACTATCTTGTCTAAGTATTTTAAGTGATGTATAGTGAAAATTCAAGTGATTAATATCTATCCTTGTTTTCTCTCAATACTTCAATGTTTGATGTATGTTGTTTCAATTCTAGCTGGTCACACGAAGTGTTTTCAAGTGTATTGGTATATTTTAAATTATATAGGTATCCTTAGTGTCCAAAAATTATCTATATTTTACTTACCTTGAGTATTTCCATGCATATCACCTCCATGTTTGAAATACTAATGCTAGAGAAATTTAGGATTTGAGGCTAGTGTTGTGAGTCATGTCTCTTAATACACTTGTATGATACTATTATGGAGATATTTATAGTTTATCACATATTTATATTAGGTTAATTTAATTTCATTTCTACCTCATTTTCATCCAAAAAATATTTAGTGTAGGTGATAAGCATTCAAGGATCAATCTAGGGAGCTAGCCCTTAAACCTAGAGTTCTACCTCTATCACAGGCAACCCACATGCCTAGAGCTATTACAATGTTGACCAAATATTAAAGTAGGTTTGGATAATCTCATATAAGGTGAAATATTTGGTGACAATAATTATGTAATGCTCTATGGGACCATTATCCTAAAGACAACTTGTCAAGGTGAAGTTGGTCTTGACAACATCACAATTGTATATGGTGTTCCACTCAACATTTGGAAAATCCATTCAAGGTAATATCTAGTTGTAGACCATTTTTTAATTAGTTCTTATGTTCATAATTCATGGTCCTTTCTATTTCATATATTAATAGAGGTCTCAATCCCATAAACCCAATCCTTCAACCTGAACTACATCTTGAGGTTCAACATCCTCAACCTATCTTGACCTTTGAAGAACAAGAGGAATTTGAAAATAAATAAGATCAAGAGAGTGAAGAGGAATTTGAGGATAAAATGACTAGGTATCATGACTTCCTAGCCTTTAACACCAAACATCCCATCCATCTCAATGCATATGATGATATACCCCCTAATGCTACCAAAAGTTTTCCCACATTCAATGGTGAAGGTCATGTCACTCTTAGTGAGCATATTAAGGATATCTCAAACTTTTGCATCTTTCATAATGTCACTAAAACCAATATTGATATTAGACTCCTTGTCATGTCCCTTAGAGGGAAATCACTTGACTGGTATAGGAATTTACCTAGAGGTTGTATCACAACTTGGGATGATTTTGGAGAGCTATTGACATCAATGTTTGAAGACAAGAGTGATCACGCATCACTAATTCATCAGATCAATGTGATTCAAAGATCCTCTAAAGAGATAATGCATGATTTTAATGAGATATTACAAAGGACTTTACATAGGTTACCTCCTCCCATGAGACCACCTTCAAGCTTTGTGTTTTCCAGGGATATTGGTACTAACATAACCATAATGTTAAATTCCATGGGTGGTTACACCTTACTTGAAACATATGACCTTTTCATTAGAGCTAATAATGGCCTAATGTTTATGCCTTTACTACCTAATATTTCTCCTACTATTACAAGTGTTATTCAAGTTCCTAATGCAAATTCCAAGTCAAGGACTACTCCTAAGAAGGCATAAGACACTATTGATTAGGAGGTAAGGTCTAAAGCCTTAGAGGCTCAAGTTAGGCAACTTAATTTGTAATATATTGTTAACAAAAACCCCTAACCTTATCCTCAACAAGGAAATAAGTTTTGACCTCAATAATATGGTCAAGGTAGAGGGAAAAGATAGCCTAACTTCAAATGTGAATGCATACAACCCAAATTCTACCTCAAATACAAGAGCCATGGTATTGGTGCATATAAATTTGGTGCAAAAAGAGGAATGGTAGAAAGGTTAATTCAAGGATGCAAGTGAAGGTGGGGATCAATATTTTATTTCTCAAGGAGAAGTCACTCATCAACTATCAATATAAGATGAAGTTCTCATGTAAGTAAATGAAAGATGGTAGCCTCAACGAATGAACCTTGAAAACTTCCTAGTTGAAGATACATATATCCTCAATCAGAATTCTTTAGTTTCAGACAATACTAGAGAAAAGAGGAAGGCCTTGGGAGATGCTCATGGTGTTCCTATAAGCTCAAGTATCACTCCTATAAGGCAACAAGGGTTGACATCCCCTATAACTTTTACACCCATTTAAAATCAAAATGTTGGAAGGGCTACTCAAAGTATTCCAATGCTTCAATATTAAGTCACCTTAATTCCCTCAAAGACTCAAGAAAAGGTAAATACTCCTACTCTAAATATTTTTTATTCTTTGAATATTGCTAAGGCATCTATGTCTCTTTGGTAAATGCTTCACTTGCCTGGCTAAAAGGATATTTTACAAAAGTAGTTGTCTCAAATTCATGTTATCCCTCAACCATTAAGTCATGGTGATGTTACCCTCACCAATACTCCTAATCACATTAGAGAGACCTCTCCCAATTCTAAAAAGCCTCCACCCTTCTACCTCACTCTCATTATGGGGGACAAATTTTCTCACAACTACATAATGGATAGTGGGGCTAGTAATTC
Source organism: Torreya grandis (assembly GCA_037957365.1). Taxonomy (NCBI): domain Eukaryota; kingdom Viridiplantae; phylum Streptophyta; class Pinopsida; order Cupressales; family Taxaceae; genus Torreya; species Torreya grandis. The sequence goes on along the minus strand of JARHVA010001210.1, from coordinate 2,879,565 downwards.
AATGATCCCCATGGGTTTATCTAATAAATTGGGCTTAAAATATTAACCATATAGTAAAGGGGTGCTTCAAATTGATGGGACACTTGCTAAGTTAGTAGGACTAGTCAAGAGTTTGAGAGGTTTCTTTCATGATTTCCCTAGTTTCCCTATCCTTCAAGATGTATTAGTGGTTGACTTATCTACTCACTTTTCTATCTACCTCTCAGGGGATTTTACCACCAAGATAGGAGGATACATCTCATTTGATTGGTCTTTCTTGGCCTTTAGGACAAGGTATAGAGTAAAGGTAACTATAAGAACTCAATTACTAGCTAAGTTTCATATTGAGACCTACGTAGAATCAAGCTCCAATCTAAATTATGTCATCAATGATCATGAGGAGTATAATGTAGATGATGGAACATCTTCCAATCTTTAGGGCATATCTGACCTGTTTCTAGATGAGTATGGTTCATACACCTATGAACATGATCCATACACTTAATTTAAGTAAATTAATCTTTGCACATACATCATCCATGAGGGAGCATATGATAAATTTGAGGTAAGTATTGAAAATTAATTTTCATAATATAATTAATTCAATTACCTTATTCATATGTATGATGATGATAGTTTTCAAAGCATGATAGATCAATATTATGAATAAAATAATGCCATTATGCTTACACATGATGGAAGAATTCATGAACATGACAACCATGAGGAAGAGGATGAATTGTGTCAAAGTTTATATGACATAAGTCATGAGTTTGAGTGGTTGAGTAAGAGTACTTATCCTCCTAAAAAGTTTATATTTGATGTTAAGTTTGTTGATGAACCTAATAATCATGAAGGAGAATGTCTTACTAAACATGAGATTGAGTGTCTAACTAATGTCAAAGGAGTTGCAGTCATGAAGAGACCTAATGAAGCCAAAATTGAATATTTTGTGTTTGAGGAGCAGTCAACACCTCAACTTGAGGTTGAGTCACTTTTAGATCTATTGAAGTAGAATGAGAGCAAGCTTGATGACCCTAAACATCAAGGAGTTTAAGTAACTTTAATTACTCCTAACACTCAGTTTGAAAAGTAACATGTGAATATGACATAAGTCCATCAAGCTGGACGATCAAAGAAGATTCTTAGATGGCAAGAGGGAACATTCATGAAATCTCTAAATATCACACTTGTATATAAATCAAGATTCAAGGATTGTAGTTTATTTCACCATCTACATAAACAATTATTTGTTGATAAGCATGCCTCACATGATGAATTGAATTCATGGAATAAAAAGGATGCATTAAGTACCATCATTTACCATAGTTGAATCATGGTGTGTTATCTTCACCTCAAGTGTTTGAGGTCTTGTATATACTAGGATACGTGTGTGCCTTTAATTCTATTGTGTATGTGTTCCATAAGTGTTCTTGAGAACACGTGTTTTACTTTAGTGTGTTGTTTTATATTTTTTGGTGTGGTTTCATAGTAAATTTAATGTCATATATGTGTATAAGTGACTCCATATCCTAATGGATAGAATTAGGCTACTGGTCTTTGGCATAGTTGGCTTGCCACCCTTAATAAATCACCAAAAATGTTGACTAATTTAACCATAAGTAAAATTAGGTCAATCCCTATAGTTTAAAACTTGATATATGGGTCTAGTAGGGTCTTTTTTATGTCCCATGGTCTTAATAACATCAACATTTTTCTTTAGCCTTGTCATATTTTTCTTAGATAGTCTTATGTCATTCTATAGCCACTTTTGGGGTAATTTTTGGGACTTGTATAGTTTTAATAGAAGTAAAAGTGTTCCAAAAGAATATTAATTATTCCCCATGTTATAATATGTCATAGGAGTTATTTTAAAACTAAAAAAATGTAGGTGTAATGTCATAACAAGAAGATCAGTGAAAAAGTGGTAGTTTTATGTGGTTTTGGGTAGTTGTATAGCTTGTGCATGATATTTAACACTTGTAAGGATTTATAGTGATACTTAAGGTACACTCAAATTAGTTTCATGATTTATCATATTTTAATAGCTCAAAAATTGCATAAAAACATTATATCTCTCCCTCACTCTCCTTTGCATGCAAAAATAGTCAACCAGTTTCATTTTGGTACGAATAGTAGGAGGTGAGTTGGATAAAATTATCTTGATGGATGAAATTAATATTTTTATACTCCAAATTCATAAAAATATTTACATGTTTGGTTTTGTGAGCTTCATGAACCATTTCTTAGAGTGCTAGTGATTCTTTTCTGACCGTTCATTTCCATACCCTTCAATTTCCTTCTTTGTTTGGATTATTCTAATAAATTACAATTGTGAACATGATCTTGAGGACATGATAATCCTTATCACATGAATATTAACATGTTTTTCATTTTTATAGGTTAAGAGATAAGTATAACATCCCATATTGCTTGTGAGATACACCATTGAAGTTGTAGACCAAGTTTTACCTATTGTAGAGTCACCCTTCTTGTAGTGGATTCAGAACAAAGGTGGAATGTTGTTTCCACTCTCAAATTTCATTATGGTTAGTTTTCATTTGAATTTTTTTGTCTTAATTTTATTTTATGTGGAGTAAAAAGACCAATACATACACATATAGTCAGTTTCCCTTGCAGCAGTCACCTACAATCAAGTGAAAAAGAGTTTTGAGTAAACATGGTGATGGGATGAGGAGTTTTCAAGGTGTTGAATACACTCTCAAAGTGTTAGAAATCAAGATTGAACAATTAAAAGGTGAGAAAATTGGTTGTGAGAACTAGCTTGGTATACACAATCATATACCTTGCCTTCATAGTCTTGTATCTGAATTTACACCTATAGGAAGTTTCCATGGAGGTTGATCAGAGTTGAATAGTAGGTGTTTGAACTTGTTTGTAACCTCATTAAGTTATAATAACATATATAGTATCATTATGATAGTGGTAAATGTCACAAGATGGAAAAAAAACCTTAGACCTTGATTATATGTTAAGAAAGTTGCTAGAGAGTCATATTACCTTAATCTCTCCAAATCACTTGTTGCTCACATACTTGACCTTCTCATAGTGGAGTATCTTGAGGATTGGGAAACCCTAATTATTTTCATATTGTATACCAATGATAGAGTCAAGGTCTTGAAAAAATAAATGGTTGCTTTATCTTAGGGAGAGTAATGTTTAAAAGGTTTCTAACTCAGGTACGTTTTAACCTGAAACATTTAGTGAATACTATGCTAAAAGGACTAAAAGTAACTTGATCTGCAGTGACATATAGCATTGAGTGAAACTATGGTCTTAATGGAATATAATGAACTCATATAGGTATGGGATGATACAAATAACTCAAATAATGTTTCAAGGAGTTGAAAATATAGTGGTCATACCTTGATGGTCACCTACAGGTGACACAGTTTGATTGCAAACTAACTTTGGTGGATGAGAGTTGTCAACTTGGAAGATTGGAATAGATATTCACTTAGGTAGAAGTGGTCCAATGATCTCAAGAGGACCATAAGATATTAGTGAAACAATCAATCCCTATTGAAAATCTATAGAGGCCCCTTGAAACTCTCCTTCATTATCACTTATAAGTGACCTAATCAACACAGTCTGCTAAAGTCTATAGACTAGGCCTAGCTAAGTAGAGAGGTGGATTAAGAGAGTTTGAAAAAAGGTTAGATGTTGAGCATGTTTTGAATCACCTTCATAATGTTTCCATAAATTGATTAAAGTACGTATACCAAATAAATAGAGTTATGGCAAGTTTCACATCTCAGCCTAAAGTCAATACAGTCCTTAGATGAGTTTGGACAAATGAGGAAGGAATGGTTTAAAAGACTGGCTAGAGTGTAGGATGGATTAAAAATGACTAAAACCACTCTCAAAGTGGTAAAATAACATTCCAAATTTCCATCAATAATTAAGGATTTGAATGTACAATCATATTTCAAGTCTCTCAGACCCAAACATAGTTTTATACATAATTCTCCTAGTCATAGAATTCTATCTTGAGGTTTTAAAATGTTAATGATTCTATAAGTGTGAACCAATTGTGAAACTTGGTATAGATAGTCACCAAGACATAATTAATCCCTCCATGACTTCAGTTTGGTAATAAAAATAGGGGAGATTCCCTCTAATTCTATCTCAGACATAGGTCACTCCCAAATAATTTAGATTGTAGGCAAGGTGTGTGAAGGGTAAGATGAAAACATGAGGAATCATGGAACACTAAAATAATGGTGTGGGGAGTTTTTTTTAGAATAAACAAGAATAGATGAGGACTAAAAATTATTATTAATCATTTTAAGGAAGTTTTAGGTCATGAAACACAAGTCAAGCCTATTAGGCCTAAATAAGACATAAGCCTTACAAGGGTCTAGACATCACTTCGTTGATCACCTAAACGTTTAAATCCAATTAATATTCTTAAATGGAATATATGAGATTGATCGTATCCTTTAGTTTGTATCTATATTACACAAGTTGGTCATTTTGACCCAATTTCATGACAAAGATACATAGAATGTAAACTAAAGCTTAATTGATCAAATTGATTTGCTCACATCTATACAGAGTGGCTGCATGGTGACCTAAGAAGTTGGGGAAATTTTATGAGGTTCCTAAGCTTAAATTTTTTGGATTTTTTTGGGAGTTTGGATGTAAGGATTTTATGAATAATCCTTAAGAGTCTAAATCCTCTAAAACCCTCTTAAACCCTTAGTTTTGACCCAATGGAGAAGATAAGAAAGAAGATGCATCTATATGGGGTATTTTGGTTAGGATTTTGTTTTTAAAATTATATAATACTCTCTCATTCTCCTTCCCATATAGTTTTTTGGTACCATACTTATACGGATAGGGTGAAAATAGGGTTTCTTATAGGTTTATTATGTTTTTTATAGGTGCAAAGGAGATTTTTAATATTAAGAATCATTTGGTGAGGTTAATTGGGACATGTAATAACTTCTTGTTTCCATTTATCACAATAAATGATCATGGAGATACTTATTATACTTCATTCACCTCAGGTAGTCTTTGGCAGATAGTGAAAATGGAGAGTGACTACCAAGTGAGAGAATGAGAAGTTGGTTTTAAGACCTTTTTAAGGTCTAATTCATGGAATGGAAGGTAGAGAGGTATTAAAAATATGTCCTAAAACCTCTTACATGGATTTTATTGAGAAATTGAAGACCATTTGGGTGATAACTGTGAATAATGAGGCCTAGAAGACTAATGAATGATTGAAGATGGTGAGTACAAGTGTCCAAAAGATGGATAGCAATTATAGATGCATCAAATGACTATTATGGAGTGTTTCAAACCCATCCTTGATAGTGAATATGTGTCAACTCTTCCTAGTTTGGTTTTGAATAGTCAAAAGATGCTTCATGATGAAGGCAATTTCAAGAAGGTAGTTGAAGGATCCCTATGCCAATTTTGGAGAGTTTCATGCTTTAGAGAGATACTTGTCCAAGAAGGCCTTAAAAACCTTTGTTATACACTTCATTATTCTAAAATTTAACTATTTTTCATGCCTTGACATGTGGCATAGTGACCCTTGAGCTTCACTTTATTCTCTTTATTCTCACATTATATAAATGCAATCCATTTTGGCTCTTGTATTATAATTCCACACCTAGTATGGTGAAGCCCTATTGGTTTGGTGTTGTATTTTGCCTTTGAATTAATATATTTTTGAGTTAAAAAACTATATTTTATAAGTATGTGAATAGATGTACAGTGAAAAGTCAAGTGATTGATATCTATCCTTGTTTTCTCTTAAACCTTCCATGTTTGATGCAAGTTGGTTCCACTCTATCAGGTCACATGAAGTGTTGTCAAGTGTATTTTTATATTTTCAAGTATAAAAGTATCCTTATTGTCTTTGAATGATCGTTGGTTCACTTATCTTGAGTATTTCCATGCATGTCACCTCCATGTTTGAAATACTAATGTTAAAGTAATTTAGGATTTGAGACTAGTGTTATGAGCCATGTCTCTTAGTGCACTTGTATGGTAGTTTTGTGGAGATATTTATGGTGTATAACCCTTTTATATTAGGTTAATTTCATGTCATTTCTAACCCCCTTTCATCCAACCAAGCAGTTAGTGTAGGTGATAAGCATTCAAGGATCAATCTAGGGAGCTAGCCCTTAAACCTAGAGGTCTACCTCTGTCATAGGCAACCCACAGGCCTAGAGTTATTCCAATGTTTCCAAAATATTATATTAGGATTTAAAAAACTCCTCTAAGGTGAAATATTTGGTGACAATAGTACCCAATGTAAAATCATGTTGAGTTGTATGGGGCATGAGCCACACTTTCATTTAAACAACACATGGACCATTATAAATTTCTAATATTATGTATCCCAATGAGTAATTATAACTTCATTTATGATGTAAGCCTTTGATGGTATAACCAATTTGTGTCAAACATCTTTCATTATAAAATGTTTCTTTCTTTGTAGGATATAAATGGCTATGGTGAAAGTAATCTCCTGTCATGAATAATTTAATGGTTAAATATTTATAGCAAGGATTTTTTTACTTGGTTCTATTTGAAGTGGTTGTGGAGCCATATAATATTAATTATATATTCAGTAAATTTTGTAAATGTGTAAAATAAAATTTTAGAATGTCACATGTTTGTTCATTATATTCACTTGGTAATTCATTCCCATTGTATGTATCATGCAAAAAGTATTTGTACTTTGTGTAGACACCATATTTCAGTCACATTTGTGTCTAAGCAAAAATTTAGATTGATTTATACCAAATGATATATTTAAGCCTATATGTCCCTCAATTTCCCAAATTCACTACACATTAGATATAACTACCTAGAATTGTGTTGAGGCTTTTGAATTTGGGTAATTACCATGTACACAATGATAACCTATCTTGGATTTAACCCCAGTCAAATTATGACCTAGAAAATTGAAAAAATTGTCCTTTTGATCTATTAATGCAAAACACTAAAATAATTCCTAAATGCCAAAAACCCTAGGCATGATTAATTAAAAATCAACTTCAATTAGTTTCTTAAGTAAAAATTCCAAGTTTAATTAGGGAATTATATTCTATAAAGAAGGAGTTATTCAATAAAAATGAGTTCAAAGTCAAAGTAATTAATAATATCTTTTATAAATGCCTAAAAATTAAATAAAAGGTGAGTCACACCTCATAAATATCTTCTACAAGTTTTCATGGCTCATAAATATCTAAAATGAATTGTCAAGCTTTCAAAATTGCTTTGACCCAACCCAAGGTTAACTTAAAATTAACCAAGGTTACTTTAGAATTAACCAAGGTTAAAACTAAACTTAACCACCCTAGAGTTAGAGTTAATTTTAATACCTATAAATATAAGTTCACTCACTTTCTCCAAACAAGCTTTTGTGTGTAAGGTTATTTTGTAAGAATGCCTTCAAGAAGCCTCTCAAGTAATGTTATAATTCCAAATTGATTCAAGAAAATTCACACCAATCCAATCCAATAAAATCCAAATATGGTCTTATAGAAGTTGTTCTAAGATGGATAATGTATTGGTTAAAGTCTTTATTGCCCACAATCCAAGTAAGAACATCTTATATGCCAACAAGTGAACACTAGTTTTGACAAGCGAGGTAATATAGTTATATATTTTTATCTCTTATTTGTAGTTTTGTTTATTATGTTAAACTCACCCTAGTACTTAGGAAATATTGGTTTAGTTTACATTGAATTGTTTGGTTTGTATTATCTCTTGATTCACTACCAAGGAATTGACAAATTTGTGGCTCTTTAGACTCCTAAAGTTATATAATGGCATGCTTGGTGGGACCTCGCACCCTACATCGACCAAATGAATGGTATGGAAATTTAAAAATTCATAAAATGATCACTTGCATATTCAATTTTTTAGTTTTATACCCAAATTTTCCATCATTTCATTTTGTCACTAATTGGCAACTTTGGCCTGCTAAATAGTGACTTCACCTATTTTAACCTCTATTTTTACAATTATTTGTTTTATAAAAAATGGTGGCTTCACATTGTTGAATTCATTGGAAATGGTGACATTATTCTATGGTGAAATTGGTGACATTAACCTATGTTAAATTTAACTCTATGTAAATGGTGACATCAATGAATAAAAAAAATGACTTTGATCCTTCATTATGATTCATTCGCTAGGTAATTTTACTCATGATTTTGATGACTTTGCCCTATTTTAAGCCCTAATTGATGCCTTTGCTTGGAATAATTGGTAACTTCACACCTGACTAATAGTGACTTCACTAGATATTATTTTTGTTGTTGTATTCCATAAATAAATTTGTGACTTTGTAGAAATTAATGACTTTGCTCTATTGAGAAATTGGAAACTTCAATATGTAAACAAAACCCAAGAATTGAAAGTGAAAAGTTGTTTGTTGGTTAAATTTTTGGAATAAAATCAAGAGAACCCATTAAATTTTTTTTAGGAATCTAATTGAATAAATAGATGTCTAAACATTTCAAATTTTCATACACACTTATGTTTTAGTGCTTAAAATTTACCTAACACAACTTGTCTTTTTGCATTTCAAGTTTTACAAGAGAAAACAAAGCCAAGGGGCCAAAACTTCATTCACATCTTGTTTGGATTTTTTAAAACAAACATTAACTTTAGATTAGATCTCTTAAGAGATTTTTCCTTTGTGCTTGTTATTTTTTTGGTAATTAGTTTCAAATTTATTAGATTAATTTCTTTTTGGCAAAATAAATGTTGCACGTATGCTCTCCCCCCGTCCCCTTTAGAGAACTTAGGTGATCAAAAGTGCCTTATTTATTTCCTTATTTAATTAAGCCTGTAATATAAGAAAAGTTATGTATTATCTCCCCAAGCTCTGAGTGACTTTGGTGACCCAGAAACAACCTCTAAAATTCTTCCAATTTTATTTTGTTTATTTTTCCACATTGGCTTTTAGGTGAGATTTCATCGCCTCCTCACAAGTTCTTTAAGGGTGTATTGACCTGGGGTTTTATCTCCCAACATCATACCAACCCCAATCCATAGTCGGGTATATAAATTGGGCACATGATATTGGTATTAAACATTGGCTAAGAAACTAACTTTATAATCTTAACGAAAATGCATATCAGTTCACATTAAACAATTGACTTCACTAAGTAGTGTGCAGCTAAAGTCATTGTGAAAATGACTAGACCTTTGCATATAAATTTAGTGAGTTTTAATTCAATTAATGTAATGTTCCCTTATGTTATCCACACTTTAGACCATTTATATCATTTCAAAAACTATAGATTTTAGTAAACCCCACTTTGTCACAAAATATCCTACTAAATGTCAAGTGTTTCAACACACCAAATTCCTTGTCATGTATCAATTTTTGGGAGAAAGAGGGGCCTTAAAAACCCTAAATACATGATCTCTTTATGTTTTATATTAAAACTTAATTCCTTTCAAGACTTTTATATCGGTGTAAACTTTGGTAAAAGTTACACACACCTTATCAGTTTTAGGGTAGGAAGTGCACTTAGGTGCTTTTTCTATTTTCTTTTACTAGCATGTATTTTTGGGTCTAAATTGTTTGTGTACCTAATAAAAAATGAGCCAAAACCTTCTAGAAAAGACACATGTTACATAGTAATTTGAACCAAGAGGTGTTATGCTTCTGAAATCACTCCAAACATTTGCCTTTGATATTTTAAAAAATATATCTTTTGTACCACTTGTTCAAAAGAGCATTGTTATGTTGTCGATTTTATTCTAAAACATTTGCCTTATTTGAAACCAAGTTCAAAACACATTCATAGATTTTTTTTCCAAAACATGTGGTTATACAACCCATTTGAGCTTAGGCTATTGTTTATTCAAAAACCCAAGCCTTTCAAAAATTTCATTCAAAATCTACCTTTCGACATTTAGATCTAAAATAATTGGTTTATGCTTAAATCTTGTCTACAACTTGGGATTGATTGGTTCACCTTTATGTCTTTAGATTATGAAACTTGGATGAATTTTTAGTTTGATTTTTAAATTACCTTTGCCTCAAGACCAAATATGCCATTTGTTTCAGATTAGGATTTTAGACTTGAGACTTTGTTTTCAACTCCCTAGCCCAAGTTATGTGTCAAGACCTATTTTGCATGCCTTGATTGAATTTGTTTTCAAATGCCTAGCCCAATTTTTTTTAGTGATAAGACCTATTTTTCATGCCTAGATCAAGTTTGTTTTCAAATGCCTATCCCAAGTTTGTTTGTGTTAAGACCTATTTTACATGCCTCGATTGAGTTTGTTTTCATGTGCCTAGGCCATGCTTATTTTTAAGGCTATTTTCACTTTGATTAGACCAAGTTTGTTTCCATGTCTAAATTGACCACATTCAAAGCTGGTCATTTTCCAAACATAAATTATTTCAACCAACTTGACAAATCAAGCCAAGTTAAGGTTTATTTTTGAACCCACATTCCAATCTAATTAGGGTCATTTTTTACCCCTTTTAGACCATGCCAATCAAACCAAATCTAACCTAGACCTAGACTAAGTCTAGTCCATAACCAAGCCAAAGTTAAAAACTTTTTTTTATATACTAAGACCACCTTATTTGGGCAAATTTACAAACCTACCAGGTTGATTATCATATTCCAAGACCACCCTTATTTGGGCCAATTAAAGTACCAAGTTTTCCCTTTTAGGGATAATTTATTTAATAACAATACTTGGCCCCTACTTATGTCGATAATCCTCCTTTGGCTTGCATTAGCAACCAAGCCCTCCTCCTTTGGCCTGTGTTAGCAATTAAACTCCATAGTGCCCAAATATTACCATTCTAGGCCCTTCCCCCTTTTCTTCTAATTTTGGTTGCTTATTATCTCAACAAGGTGGTGCAATCACAACTAAGCATATTACAATTACCATCCTGGACCCACAACTAGTCTTTGTTGAGCCCATCTTAAATGAGCCTATTTTTTAAGAGCCCATAATTGAATCACAAGTCATTACTCATCCATTGTCAAACTTCCCCACTTTAGAAAATCCAATCTGATCTTTGAGACACAATAGAGGCAATCATTACGTCCCTAAAATTCATTATCTTTGAAAGACCAAAATACATCCAAATCTAAGATTTTGTAACCAAGTGTAAGCCAAGGCCATGACAACCAACTAATTTGTGATGTTTTTGTTAAAACACTTATTTGTGATGAGTTAACCTATGTTAAGTCACACCCAAATGATTATAACCACCTTTGGTAAAATCATTATTTTGACCATTCCCCTATCTTTGAGGATCCTCACTTTGACAAGCTAATCTCAATGGAGTTACCTATTGACCATTTCCCTTTTGTTGAGAAGCCTCAAGTTGACAAGCTAGTCTTTATGGAGTCCTTCTTAGATGAGCCTATTTCTTAAGATTCCATTGTTTAACCATAGTCCATTACTCATTCAATACCAAAAATTTAAAATAACATCTTTATTGTAACACCTAAAGAATAATCATCATTAAATTTAGGTTTTATTTTTGAACCAATATCAGATTTAACATTAGAAGCATAATCAACATCAGTTTTAACATTAGATTCAAAGTCATTTGATTCAAATTCAACTTTAGAATTAGAATATATTAGTGGATGTTACAACATTGGTTACATACACTGTTAGGTTGTGGAGCTAAAAGCTTCACTGATGCAAACATGGAGGAGGTTGTTGAGTTACAAAGAAATCAACGTCGATAGTGCAACCAACATCGGTCATCTTCAGTGGTCACAGTAACTGACGTCGAACATCGGTCAGACAAGCACCGACGTTGACAGCTTGTGTGTGCATGCATTTGCATGCGTCTTCAGAACTGGTCTTATTTTAGATGGAGTGTTTGTTTGCATGTAAAAGACTAATTTTAGTCTTGGAGCTATGGTTTTAATTATTGTAATTAAAAGTCTAATTATTGTTTGTATGGGATCTATTTAAGAGACCCATGGGCTGTATTGTAATCAAGGACAAGGAAGAGATCCTTCTGATTGTAAGATCTAGGTTTGCAGGTGTGTAAAACTAGGTTGATCTGTAGGTGTTGCAAGATCAGGTTAGATCTACATGGTAAGTAAGATCATTTGATTTGCAGGTTGTTGCAAGTTTAAGGGAGGAATTATTGTATGCCCTAGAGGTGTGGGAAGAGTGTGGCATCTTCTTTATTGTATTTTCTTTCTGGTTGAGTTGAATACAAGTTTGTATTGTCTCTCAAATTCTGTGTTATTTTTGATTTCTAGTTACTTGTTATTTCTGGTTAAATTCCGTGTTTAGTTGCTTATACAAGGTAATCAATTGTGCTCCTAATCCTGACAAAGTGGTATTAGAGTGAGGTTGTAGGGAGCAAGTTTGTGTTTGATTACAGGTCACTCTCAGGGGTTTCTGATTGAGTGGGAGTAAAGCAATTGCAGAAGAAAGTAAGCTAAGAATGGAGAAGTTTAACGGCAAGAATGATCAATTATGGAGGATGAAGATAGAAGATTATCTATATCAGAAAGATTTGTACTTACCATTGGGTGGGGTTGCAAGCAAGCCCACAGATATGAAAGATGAAGAATGGAATGTTCTTGATCAGAAGGCTCTGGGATCTATAAGGTTGAGCCTAGCATCGTCTATGATTTCCAACTTATCACAGGCTAAGATAACGGTAGAGTTAATAGAATCTTTGGCAAATTTATATGAAAAACCCTCAGCTTCAAATAAGGTATTTCTTATGAAGCAATTATTTAATTTGCAAATGTTGGAAGGTGGATCTGTACACAGTCATCTTAGTGATTTCCATGGTTTGGTAAACCAGTTAGTTTCAATCAATACTATTTTTGATGATCAAATTAAGGCTCTCTTAATCTTATGCTCATTACCTGAAAGTTGGGATAGTTTAGTAATGGCAGTTAGCAATACTGTGTCTGCTTCAAATATTTTGAAAGTTGATGATGTTGTTAGTGTAATCTTGAATGAAGAAATTCGCAAGAAAAACATAGGTGAATCATCAGGGAATGCTTTAAGTGTTGAAAACAGGGGAAGGCAAAGAGAGAAGATCGAGCAAGGGAAATCAAGGTCAAAGATAGGAAGGAGATCCAGATCTAGGTATGGCAGAATATTCTACTGGAAATGTGGAAAGCAAGGGCATGTAAAGAAAGATTGTTGGTTGGTAGAAGATCAGCATGAAGGAAATGAAGAAGCAGATGTTGTTGCACAGTATGCTCTTGTATGTTCCTTGGATAAAGTGGAATCTTGGGTGTTAGATTTTGGTGCCTCTTTCCATGCAACCCCAAATAGAGCATCTTTTCATGAATATGTCCAGGGAGACTTTGGAGATATTTATTTAGGGGATGGTAAGCCTTTTTAAATGGTTGGCAAAGGGAAAGTGTAGCTAAAATTGTAGATGGGCAACACATGGGTGTTGATGGATGTCATGCATGTCCCAGTCCTAAAGCAAAACTTGATTTCTGTTGAAAAGTTGGGTGATGAGGGATGCACAGTAACTCTCATAGCAGACTCTTGGAAAGTTTCCAAGGGTGCACTTGTTTTATCAAGAGGTAAGAAAGTAGGTACTCTTTATCTATCTACTTATATTATTGATTCTCCTTCTAGTTTATCTACTTCAGTTATAGATTCAAAGATGTGGCTACATAGGCTTGGTCACATGAATAAGAAGGGGATGCATGTTCTTGAGTCAAAGGGCAAGAGTTCAGATCTGGAGAGCATAGATCGAGATTTCTGTAAGTAACAAAATAAAGTGAGGTTTCTTGAAACACATGCTACAAGAAAGGATCGAGTCTATTGCATAAAGAGGAAATCTGATGTTTTTGACAAGAACAGGAAAGCCTTGGTGTTCAAGGAGAAGATGACAGATAGAGATCAGCTCAAGAGGCTGAATAATTTTGAGCAGGGTAGTTTGGACAGGGTTTTGATCCAAGTTAAGCTCACGGGTAAAAAGTCATCACTCACAGGAAAACACAGTTACCGGTGTTGATCAGGTAAAATTGACGTCAAACAGGCAGGTATCGACGTTGGTCATGTGCAGACCAGAGTCAGTGGTGTCAAGCAGGTAAAGATTGACATTGATCAGGGTACTGACGTTGGTAACCAGGTGGACACTGACGTCGATCAGGGAATCAGTGTCGGCAATCAGGTGGAATCGACATCAGTTGGGTGCAGACCAGGGTTGACTAGAAAATGGATTTTGGGCAGATAATAAGCTATCAAGGAGTCTCAAAGGCCCATGAGGAGGACTGAAAGGGTAAGTAAGCCTCAAATTTGTTATTCCCCTTCTTTAGACTACTTGTTGCTCATTGATGGTCAAGAACCAGGAAGTTTTAAAGAAGTAGAGCAAGTAGAATCCAAGAAATAGTGGGAGCATGGCATGAATGAGGAAGTTGATTCCTTGGAAGAGAACCAAATGGGAGATTTGGTAGATTTTCTAGCTGGGAAGAAAGCACTAAAAGATGAACGGATTCCCAAGTTAAAGAAGAGAGAGAATGGACACGTGAGACGGAAGGCCAGGGTATATGGTCTTGAACAGGCTACATGACAATGGAGGTTTGACAGGTGTATGACAAAGCATGGATTTAGTCAATGTCAATGTAACCATTGTGTTTTCTTTACTAGTTTGGATAATATTAGCTACATTATCCTGTTACTGTATGTAGTGTGTATGCTTGTTGCAGGGTCACACATGCAGGGAGTTGCTGAGCTAAAGGTAAAGTTAGTTCAGAGGTGTGTCATGAATAATCTGGGAGCAACAAGATTCTTTGGCATGAGTATTCCTAGAGACAGGGAAGATCATAGGTTGATGTTGTCTCAAGATGATTGTGTGAATAAGGTAGTGGCAAGGTTCGTTATGCAGGATGCAAAACCAGTTAGCACACCTATGGATGGATAGTTCACAGAATAGTGTCCCAATTCACATGATGATGTTAATTACATGTGTACTAGACCTGATGTTGCCCAAGTAGTGGGTGTTGTCAGTGAGTTTGGGGCCAATCCAGGAAAGAAGCACTAGAGAGCAGTTCAATGGATTCTCAGGTATCTGAGAGGGACCAACAATAGGGATTCATGCTATGCAGGGTCAAGCACTTCTCTACATGGGTATGTAGATTCGGATATGGCAGGTTACTTGGATGATAGGAGGAGAACCATAGGATGTGTGGTGGTTGGTCTTCAAGATTGAACTTGAAGAGGGATACAAGCCAGGAAACAAATTAGATGATGTACAGGTATAGGTACAGGTGCAGCTATTTATCTCCAAGTGGGAGATTGTTAGGTTGTGGATCTAAAAGCTTCACTGATGCAAACATGGAGGAGGTTGCTGAGTTACAAAGAAACTGACGTCGGCAGTGCAACCGATGTTGATCATCTTTAGTGGTCATAGTAACCAACGTCGGTTATGGGTCAGCCGACATCGGTCAGATAGGCACCAACGTTGACAGCTTGTGTGCATGTAAAAGACTAATTTTAGTCTTGGATCTGTGGTTCTAATTATTGTAATTAGAAGTCTAATTATTGTTTGTATGGGATCTATTTAAGAGACCCATGGGCTGTATTGTAATCAAGGACAAGGAAGAGATCCTTCTGATTGTAAGATCTAGGTTTGCAGGTGTGCAAAACCAGGTTGATCTACAGGTGTTGCAAGATCAGGTTAGATCTACATGGTAAGTAAGATCATTTGATTTGTAGGTTGTTGCAAGTTCAAGGGAGATCTACTTGGAGTACTTTGAGTACTTGGTGTACTGGCAGTATTGTTACTAACTGGTGGAGGTGAACATCAACTCTGTGTTTGGGTTGTTTGTTGTGACCGTAATTGAGAGAGAGAACTCTTGAAGGAGAATTATTGTACACCCTAGAGGTGTGGGAAGAGTGTGGCATCTTCTTTATTGTATTTTCTTTCTGGATGAGTTGAATACAAGTTTTTATTGTCTCTCAAATTTTGTGTTGTTTCTGATTTCTAGTTACTTGTTACTTCTGGTTAAATTCCGTGTTTAGTTGCTTATAAAAGGTAATCAATTGTGCTCCTAATCTTGACATACACCTCATAAATCAATTTGAATATATTTGTGATCCTTCCATAGTTTTTGAGGATGATTAATTCAACATCGACACATGTTCTTCTAGTATATTCTAAAAGGATTATGTTGCCTCTTCCCATTCTATTGCCATTCTATTTTCCATTAACACCAAACAACCTAACCATTATATTGACATTTTGCCTCCCACAAGTTTTGATTGAGACTGACAAAATCATACATTATTGAGTTGCATCCATGGTGACATATCAATTGAAAAATATCAAGGAGACTAAGACCACATTCGTGCAAAAGAAGAATAATCTCACAATGAAACCTTTTTAGAGTGCTAGGAGGAAATCAAAGTCCAAACTCATCATCTTATAGTGAAACCTTTTTTGAGGCACTAAAATACAATCAAATTCAAAAGTCAATATTCCTTAGTGAAACCTTCTCAAAGGTGCTATGGGACAATCAAGAAAACTTAATTGGTGAAAACCTCTTCAAGATGCCAATAACTGAGCACAATATTTATTCATTGATTGATGAAGACATTATTTAAGATAACATAAATAAAACTTCCAATCTATATTATAATCATATGGTAGCATCTCTCAAGCCCAAATAATATAAAAATCTTGTGGTCCCATCAAGATCATATTCAAAATTCTTTGGCCCTGCCAAAACCAAAATTATGTCGAATTCAAAATCAGAAACATTATATATGACTAAAAATCCCAATATTCATTTGTTACCCAGCCATTATACATTCCATTATAAACAATTTATCCATCATAAACCTATATTACATTTACAAATCAGAACTTTTATCCAATACATATCCTTGTTTACCATCCCTGGCCAAACTTTCCTTTATAAAAGCTACGAAGATATCTTGTCTAGAAGTTTGGAGGAAATAAAATCAATGACCAATGAAGATCACAATAGAATTATTGGAGTTCAAATTAGTAGTAGGTTATTGATAGAGAATCTATTTATAAGGAGTGTGGGATAACAATTTAAATAATTGACCATTCTAGTTATATCATATGCTAATCAAGGTGTGCATTTCCACATCAACAAGAACACTAGAATCATACCATATGATTTACCTTACCTTTCCCTTTTGCCTTGCCTTACCATTATTTCATACCCTACTATTTTCCTTGCCTAGCCATTTACCTTACTTTACCATTGTTTCATACCTTTGACTATTTTTCTATCCCCAACCTGTTATTACTTAGTCAGGGTTACCATATTTTGAGCTATATTAACTTGAGGTCCTTTAGGACTATTTATAAAGCACTCAATTTACATTGAGGTTAGCTTAGTCAACCCTTTTTGTGAGTTAGACCCTTTTGTATCTCATAATCCTCTATTGAGTTGAGATACCAAAAAACCCTAAAACATTGGGAACATTTCCAACCATTCTTTCACTTTAAGGCATAACTAAATTGACTTGAGGTCCTTCAAGACTATGTAGGTACTACTTAATTTACATTGAGGTCAGCTTAGTTAACCCCTTTTCTAATGTTCTTACCATTTTGTGAGTAATTTAAGTAATTCTCTCACCATTTTGTGAACAACCTAAGCCAATGCTCTTAATATTTTACAAGTCATTTTTATTTGCATTATTCATTTCAAATTGATGCATTATTTCACCCTTGGTTTGTCCATTTCTCTCTAAATTTTTTGAGTGGTATATTTTAAATCTCTATTGAGTTAAGATACCCTAAAATTTTCCAAAAACATTCAAAAGATTTTAAAAAGCCTAAAAATTAGAAATGGCTTACAATCTCCTAGAGTGATATAAAACCCTAAAATTTAAAAACATTTTTCCTTATCGTAAACCTATTCAACAATCCTTAATCCACTCTGCAAGGGAAAATTCATGTTGGGTTTTCATTCACACTTTTAGGCCAAGCTCATAGTTATTGCCCTGATGGGGTAAAACCAAAGCATGCATCTTATATTGGGATATCGTATCCCTACATGTCATTCCCTTGCATATAGCCTTACTTGAGTGAAACATTAATTTATCATTCCATTGAGCCTTCACTTGTATATATTGACTTGGTTAATGATATGATGCTTTTTTTTTTCTTTTTTTTCAAGCTTTGTGTGTGTTTACTTAGTTGTTTGTTTGCTTGTTTTCCTATTTATTTGCTTTCATTGCTCTGCCTTGACTCAATGTATATGTGTTCATTAGGTCATTCCTTATGCATTGTACTTGATTTCATCCATATTCATACATCAACATTTCCATCATGTTTTTTTTTTATCATTGGTGCATTATTTTTAAATTATCTATTAGATTAGGAGTTAAACCTTATGCACATTATAGCTAGGTCATCATGGTGTATTATATAATGATGCATAATGTCATGTGTTATATCAAAAATTAGGCCAGTGGATCTTATAATCAATGTAGTGGGAAATAATTCTCCTTTTTCACAATTGGCATATCCCAAACATTAGCCAAATGTAGAGTAATTAAACCATAAATGAATTTTATCCTTGCTAGTTAGGATATGCATCTCTGTACTAGTAGGTAGGTAAAATTCATACCTATAATTTATATGAGTTCACTATCAATCTATGATTATAGGTTCATTACATGAGTTTCTTTGGCCCCATTGTGTAAAATCAATAGTTATCCCCTACTCCTTGATCAAATCAACTCATTGACCATTATGGTTATATCAATGCTATTTAGGATGAGCATATTCACATTAATAGGTACACTTGAATCATCCACATTGATCAATTCTTAGTTTTCCATTCTATTCCATGTCTCATTTTCTATAGATTCTAGGTGAATTACATCAAACTAAGGTCTATTTAGACTATGTAGGCAATGCTTGGATACATGATATATCTCAGTTTAACTTAGCCACCATTATTCTTTTATCCCCATTATCATCACTTTATGCATCCTCATGTGTCTAAATTTTTATGGCTTATTCAGTCTTTGAAAATTCCTTAGACCATCACACCTACATTTTCACCCACTCATCTTTAACTTGTATGACAGGTTATATCCTTGAGCTATGCTTGCCAATCTACCCTACTGGGGCATAACCAATTTATCATGTTAAAATATGCCATGTTGGGGAAAAATTATTATTCAATCTAGGTCATTAAAATGATTATAACCACCTTTGGTAAAATCATTATTTCAACCAATCCACCCTGCTGGGGCACATACATGTGTTATTGATTATAACTACCTTTGGGAAATCAATGTCTCAATCTCCATTACTAATTATAGCCACCTTTGGGTAGATCAATATTTTAATCAATGCGTTCAAGCATTAAATCAATTGGATTAATCTCATCCATAGGTTAATTTTCATTCTTATTCTTGCTTCTTTTCAAGGGACCATCCATCAATCATGTGTGTTAGCCACTCCCTTGATGGAACATCATAGGCTTCCTAAACTTTGTTTGGAGCATCATTCTTTAATCATTATCTTATTTTTCTTAATGGATCTTTCATTATTTTAAAATATGTTATTTTGCCTATGTATTATAATGCCTTCCCAAATAGGGGCAAACTTTGGACATCCCATTTCAGCCACATCTGTATCTAAACTAAACTTTAGATTGATTTCTACCAAATGATGTAATTTAAGCCTAGAAGTCACTAGATTTCCCAAATTCATCCACACATGGGATATAACTACCTAGAATTAGGTTGAGGCTTCCTCATTTGAGGTAATACCTTATACATAATGATAACCTATCTTGGATTCAACCACAGTCAAATTGTGACCTATGAATTTGATAAATTGGCCTTTTTATCTATTAATGCAAAACACTAAAATAATTCCTAAATTCCAAAAACATAAGCAGGATTAATTAAAAAACAAATCAAATTACTTTTTTAAGTAAAAATTCCAACTTCAATTGGGAATTACATTTTCTATAAATTTTTATTTTAATAAAGATGAGGTCAAAGTCAAATTAATTAATAATATCTTTTATAAATGCCTAAAAATCAAATAAAATATGAGTCACACCTCATAAATATCTTCTATGAATTATCATGACTCATAAATATCTAAAATGAGTTGTCAATCCTTCATAATTACTTTGAACCAACCTAGGGTTAACCTAAACTTGACCAAGGTTACTTTAGACTCAACCAAGGTTAAAACTAAAACTAACCACCCTAGGATTATAATGACTTTTAATACCTATTACATGTGCCCTAAATCTCTCCAAACAAGATTTTATGTGTAAGGTTATTCTATAGGAATGCCTTCAAGAAGCCTCTTAAGTACTGTTATAATGCCAAATTGATTCAATAAACTTCACACCAAGCCAATAAAAGCCACATGTAGTCTTAGATAAGTACTACCAAGATGGATAATGCATTGATCAAAGTCTCTATTTCCCACAAGCTGAGTAAGAACATCCTATATGCCAATAAGTGAACAATAGTTTTTACAAGGGAGGTAACATAGTTATATGTTTTTATCTCTTATTTGTCACTTTATTCATTATGGTAAGATAACCCTATTACTTAGGCAAGAGTGGTTTATTTTTCATTTCATTGTTTGGTTTGAATTATTCTTTGATTTTTTAACAAGGAACTAATGAATTTATGGCTCTTCAAACTCCTAACTTACACTTTGTAGTAGATAGATTTAATTCTTTGTTATATTTGAGTCAGAAACAAACATATCTATGAACATCCATGTACAGGTGGGTAAAGGAGATATAACATTTATGTAATTCCACTTATTTTAGTGGAGGATTAAGACCTCTACTAAATAATAATTTTAGTTCCAAGTCTGAAGGTCAATATGCATTTTAAAATCAAATAGCATAATATTGAATAGATTCATCATCATGTTTTTTTAAGTTTTTCAAATGTTCCAATGTAAATTTTGGCACATTGTGTGTATAAGGCCAAGAAGAAAACATCTTATAATTTCTTGAATGTATTTAAGGAACCATTTGGTAAGATATAGAACCAATCACAAGTTTCATGTATAAGGCTCGTATGAATTATTTTCAGTAATATTCGCTCATATTTCGCCCAATTTTTAAAAGAGTATACATATTGAATTATATGTTTATAAGGATATTCATGGTAAAAAAATGAAGGTAATATTGGCATGATAAACTCTTGTGGATAAGGATATTCAAAAAAGCATTTTTTAAGAGATTGATTTTGGATAATGTTATCATTAGTAATAATAATTTGGGATGACATTTTTACTCTGAGAAGTGAAAAATTGCCTTTGTAGATCTCTTATAGTACTCATCATAGACATAAGATAAGTTGAAGGAATTGTTAAATTTTACAAATATGTAATCATTTTTTGTAATTAACCATATATTTAAGACATGAATAATGGATGTTTCATCATTATAATCTTTCATCACTTTAAACATTTAGAAATTTTGGTAATGGTATGTCCTTTAGAAATTTGGAACATTTGGTAATGGTATATCATTCAAAAATTTGGAACCTTTGGTATATCATGTAAAAGTTTTGTAATCTTTGGTAATGATGCATAATTTGAAAAAAAAATATTTTTTTGTGGTTGCATATTGTTTAGAAATGCAATAACTTTTGGTTAGGGTACATTGTTTGGAGTTTGTAAGGAAGCCATGATGTCCTTGTGAATAGTGTAAAAAAATCTCATGATTAAATGATGGAAGATTTGAGTTCTCATTATTAATAATGGGTGTACCATTTAGAATTTTAGGAACCTTTATTAATTATATTTTTTTTCATGGAGAAACATTCCCATCATTTGATGTTTGTAGAGAGGTCATGATATCCTTATGAACATTATGAAAAAAAAATCATGATTAAATAAAGAAAAATTTGGCCTACATGTATCCAATTTTTTGTAGGAAGTTTTGGAACATGTTCACCATGACCATGATGTGAGAAGCTACCTTTTATATTAATAATAATATAGACTATGAAATGCAACATAGGCCATCAGAGAATAATGGTTGTGGGATGATGAATATTAGATACTTGAGGGGTATGTTTCTCAATGAGATTGGTCAAACATGCCTTCTTTTGTTCACCTAGTAACATTTTAAATTGTAGTTTGATTTATATATATATATATATAAATATATAGCCATTATTACTCATAGGTTATGCTTGATCTTAAAAATGGTTCCATGGGGTAAACCTTTGTTTTATCTTTGGTAAAATAAAGAAAAAAATAGATTAAAAATAAATTATGGAACCCTAGGAAGATAAAAACCCATAGAGCAAACAATAGTTGCATAAGAAAACTTAGTGGTCAGGTTCACCAAATTTTTAACCTTTTTTGGATATATGGTGTTAAGGTTAATGGGGTAGAATAGCCTATGCACATGGATGAATAAAACTATTCTAGAGTAGGCCAGTTAATTTGAAAACTTAGATAAATAAATATTTTGAATTAAAGTGTTGAGTTATGTTAAACATATAAATTACACTCAAAATAGTATTTTTATTGCATAAATATGAACAAGGGACAATACTTAGCTTATGTGTAAATGCACGAGCAGATATAATAAGTATAAAGGTGTAAACGGGTAGGGACAAGATCAAGATCTAGTCATCATATTCTAGGAATATTCTTTCTAGAGGCTTGGATACTTATGTCGATGTGTCTATTTGAATCATAACATAACTATATTATATGAAATATTCATTGTATTACAAATCAACCACCTTGATCCTTTTGGGTTTTCTTTCACCTTTATATTGATGTATTTTATTTATGCACATATTTTATCGATAACTATGTGTGGATCAAACTCTAGCTCTTCACCTTAGGTCTTTGTACCTTTCCAAAAATGGGTTAGTTGGTTCATAGTGCTAAGCTAATCTCAAAGAACCTATGTCAATGAGTGTTTCTTACATATCCAATACTCTAAGGAGGGCCTCAAACATATGTAGTTCTCCCCTAGGTATTGTCTTGTGTGTGTATAAGGGTTTAATATACTATATGCAAGGGCATACAATGATCTAGATTGTAACTTTAAAAATACTATTCATGTGTTATTCTTTGAGTGATTTAGACCTGCAATATGACTACTACTATGGTTGAAATCAAAACAATTGAAAATAATGAATTAGAACTTATTTGTGTAAGTGATTGAGTTATCCTGAATAGGTGATTGTTTGGTATTTTTTAGATAGATAATGAGTAGGCATAGATTTGTATTTATACCACACCTTATGGAAATATTTTAGAAAAAGGTTAAATAAAACAAATGGGCCAACCCATAGGATTCAAAATATTATAAAATTAGATAATTTTTTAGGAGTAGACACTTGATAAGAATATGGCTAATTAAGTCAATACAAGTGTTTGATAGGATATGAATTTATTGAGGATCTAAAACTAAAAATGAAGGATATATCATATTTTAAGCTTTATGTATAATGTATGAGATTTGGGTCATCAAAACTAATAGATTTAAACCATAAGAAAAATATTTAGGCATAATGTGATGGCGAAGGTGAGCCTTTCAGTAGCAGGGAGGTTCAAAACTTAAGGGTAGAGCCCTGATAGGTATTTGTCAAGTATACAAGACTGAGATGCTATATAAATCATATTTTAGAATCTAAAACTGGTAAGATAAGCCCACATTATAGGGTAAATTTTGAGATTCCATTTAGAATGAAAATCCCTAAATGTCTTTTACAATATTTTGTTATTGGCTTCAACTTAACCATTGCACTGAGGGTGATATGGTGTGGAAATTTTTTGCATGATTTTTAATTTTGCACATAGTTATTTTATGTCTTTGTTATTAATGTTCCCTCCATTATCAGATATGATGCTTGAGGAATTTAAAAACAACATATTATTTGATTAAGGATGAATTTGTATATAGTAATGTTGATGACATTTACAAGTGGCATAGCTTATACCCATTTGGTAAAATATTTAGTGGCAGTAATGATAAAGACATGACCATCTTGGGATCTAGATAATTTTCCAATGATATCTAATATCCACATAGAAAATTTCCAAGGAAAATCCAAGTTTTGAAGCTCAGTCAGAGGAGAGTGAATAAAGTCATCATGAAGTTGACAAAGATTACACTTTTAAGTGAAAGTGATGGCATATTTTTCAAGAGTAGGATAAAATTATCCCATGAGTAGGTAGTAGGTTGTAGCATGTTTATTGAATTGACCACCATAAATGCCTCCATGTAATTGCTCTAGTAAAGAATAAAATTTATCTTGAGTAACACAACAAAGCAAGGTACCTTAGGTGTTATGATAATAAATAATGTCATATCTAAGGATGCATTTACTAGCTTACTTGTGAAATCAAGCCTTTTCACAAGAGTCAGCCTTTGGATGATAAGTATGATGTTTGATAAATTGGATGATGTCTTTATACCAAAGTATTTATCAAGTAGTGATAACCTTCATGTGGAAAATAAGAGAGTCATCTTTGGATTGTAAGCTAGAAGGTGATTTCTCATGTGAATGAGAAATTGTGAATCATGAAATGCTTAATGAGGGTGAAAAAGAAAGGATAATGAAGTAAGAGAATTAGCTATAAAATTTTTCTTAGGGGATTGCTTCAATAGTGAAATATGACATTTTTTTATCAAGAGTGGAATTAATTTGATGGTATGCGATGATATTTTTAATTTTGCATTGATAATCACCATTGACTTGATGACATATGAGTTGTAAATCTCTTAAGGCATGTCATTATGGGATGTATAAGTTGATGGCCACTTGCATCCCTAAGATGAGGGCTTCATATTCAGCCATTTTATTAGTGAGTTAAAATTTTAATCAAAATTTTATAGGAATAGTTTTACCATGAGGTTCAGCTAAGACACAACCTACCCTAGCTTCATGAAAACATTTGGCTCCATCAAAGTGAAGGATCTAAGTGTCTTTGTGCAAGTTGATTGTAACTTCAAGTTATTCTCCTATGATGACTTTAGTTTTAGATTTGGAGGTGGAAATTTTGGTCTCTTTGAGGGTTTATGACTCAATATTGGCAATGAAATTATGAAAATAATATTTAAGAGAAATAACTTGATTAAGACCTTTGATGTAAAGGATTTATTCATCAAGAAGAGTGTCCTGAAGGTGATTAGTAGGTGGTATAGGTGAAATAGAAATTTAATCAACTATCACTTGGCCTTTCATTGATTTTTGTGTAATAATTTATATGTTAAAATAAGTTAAGAGTACCATCTATTTTTTATTCTATCTTCATGTAAGAAAGATATGGAGAAAAAGTGATGAAGGGGGTCAGAATGGACAATAACATAAGTTGTATGACAAATCATATATTGTCAAATATTTTTTTACTATGAAATAAATGTCGAGATAATCACATTATACTTTTTTTTAGTAGGTATCATAATCTATCAAAGCACTTATGATGTAGTATATGCCATATTCTTTATTTTTTTCATCTTGTTGATTGAGCATTGCCCCAATTAATATGGGGGTTGAATAAGTGTACAAGATGAGTGGGTGATCATTGGAAGGTGTTTGAATAGTAGGAAGATGAAGTAATTATTCTGTCATGTTATCAAAATATTTTTTTAAAAATCATTGGTCCATTTTAAAAAAAAACTCTTCTTAAGGAGTGAATTTATTGAATAGATACAATATGCCATTTTGGGTATGAATCAATAAATTTACTTGAGCTTTCAAAGATAGACAAAAATGTTAGGAATATAATGAGTAATATGAATGTTGATAATATCTTTGATTTGAGTAGGCTTGAAATTAATCCCACATAGGGAAATGAGAAATCCTAATATTTTACCAAAGGTGACACCAAAGACACATTTGTCAAAATTGAGTCTAATTTTATATATGATGAGTCATTTAAATATAATAACAAGATCATGAAGATGATTTTCATGATGCTTGGATTTAATGATAAGATCATCCACATAAGTTTTAATCATTTTATATATGAGATCATGAAAATATGGGTCATTATATGTTACTATGTAGATTTAGTATTTTTAGGATGAAAAGGCATTTTAACATAACAATAGGTTCCCCATTCAATGGTGAAAGTGGTTTTAAGTTGATATTAAAGAGTGATGTGAATCTAATTATGATCCTAAGAAACCATCCATAAAATATAACATCTCATATCTATTTGTAGAGTAAATGATGACATCGATTGATGGTAAAGGAAATTTGTCCTCAAGACATACTACATTGAGATTATGAAAGTAAATACAAATGAGAATAACCATGGTGATATTAATATGAATGAGAACAATTTTGGATACCCATTCTAAGTAATTATCATGTTTAATGAACTTAGGATCTAAAATCTTGATGATTTCTTTATGACATAGGGTAGAGATATCAGTAGGAAATTTTTGTTTCTTTTAACACACCAGTTTTGCATCAAGATAGATGATGATATTATGGACAACTATACTAGGGTTAATAACCAACATATATTCATATTCATACTAAGTAAAGGCTTCACAATATTTTTCAAAGAAGATACTATAATTATCATGCTCTACATAATTAGTTCCTTAGATACAAGAATGGGTCTAGAGAATCAATGGTACCATAATTTATTGCAATAATTTCTTAGATAAGCATGGCATTTCCATCATGGAAATGATATGCAATGAGAAGAACCTTAGAATTAAGATATGTTTTAGGATAAATGCTAGAAAATTTTTTATTGAAGCAAGGAGTTATTTATTGAAAATGGTTAAGATTGTGGCATTGGTGAGGAAGTTGAGGCTCTTGAGCATGGAGTAGTTATAAAATATCTTCATCATTGGGAATCATGGGTAAAGGTCCAAAATATTCAACATCCACTTCAAGATCCATAATCTGATTACCTTTTCCATCAAATTTAGAATTTATTTATCTCACATATATAGCCTTACCATTTAAGGTAATGTCTAAAGGTAAATAAGGAGGTAATTAATTTGATTTTATAGTATTGACCTGGCTGATATAGTCTGGGAAAAAGAGTTAGGATGAATTGTATCAATTTGCTTGATATAATTAGTATTGGTAACAGTGGTTTTGATTGTATTAGGTTGGATGATTAAGTCTACTATGGATGGTGAATCTAAGGGTATTATATTTTCTCTTAATGATACTTGGATGATGTATTATAAGAGTAAAGTTTGGAGTGTATGGAGTTGGATGAGAGACAAAGGTAACAATATCAATTTGGTTGATAGTGTTGGGATTGTACAAAATGGTATTTATATGGTCGATGTTGTCAGATGTGGGAAGAATAAATATTTCTTAAATAACACATAGAATGTCTACTAATGGTGGGTTATTGGGAGGAACATGATCTTCTAATTCTAACCAATATCTAAATAATCATATGAGATATGAATGACATGAACATCAAGGTTAAATTCATGTATTTTGGCTAAGGTATTTTTATAATGCATTGCATCCAAGTCTCATGATTGGGCTCGAACCATATTTTAGGCATCATCATAAGATGGAGATATGTTACATGAATGAGAAGTAGGTTGATTAATATTAGAAGGGATGTTTATGGTGGAAATACCCATATTATTGAAAGTTATATGAGTAATGGTGAGAGGATATTGAAACATTTGAATACCCCATATTCCTTGCAAGTGAAATAATTTTTTGTGTAAGAGGCTTCATGAGCATTGCATTGGGAATGAATTTTAGCAATATCATCAATTAGAGGAATGGACCTATCTCGTGGAATAAGAGAAGGAGGGATCCCTTATATTAATGAGGCAATCAATTCGTATTGCAAGTATTTTTCAATTTATTAGGTTCATCATCATCGCAATCCACAAGAGTAACATGGAGGTCAGGATCAATAAAAATGGAATCCTAGGCATTCTTGATATACCATGAGGTACATGGAAATTAAAAACTATATTTAACTCTATATTATGGCTATGAGTATAAGGGAAATACCCTCACACCATGATTTTTGTAAATAATATATAAGGATTGTAAACATAACACCACATAACCCTTCTCAACAATAGCTAAGTAGCTTGAAAACTAATAGAACACAATTTTTAGGGAAATCCAAACAAATAGAAAATAAATTTTGAAAACCAATATTGAAAATCAATTTGTAGCATTCAGTGAGTTGAAATAAACAGGTTGTCAACTTGAAATGAAAAGTACAAATAATTTTTGAAATGAAAAGTTAATTTGCCTTATGCTTGAGAGGTGAAAAAATAGAATTGTATCTATGTTAGTTGATATAGTTGTACACATAATATAGAATTATATAAAGTAGATAGATACAGTCTGTGTCAATAAAATTAAAGATAGAGATATATTACTAGATTGAGTTATTCAATATAATTTTATTACAATAATTTGAAAATTAGAACTAAGTCAAAGAAGTTGATTCAGTTGATTGAAAATAAATGTAATTCAAAACTAGATCAATCATATTGATGTAGTTGATTAAAAATAAAAGTTTCACAGAACTAGATCAATGTATTTGGCTAGGATAAAGTTTAGATAGTATTAAAGATGTAAGTATGCAATTTTTTCAAGTTTATCAATATAGTTTATTGGAAAAATTGAATATATGACAAATCTATATTGACTAATTCAATATAATTGAATACAAATGTGGATAAATAGAACTATATTGAGTGGTCTGATATAGTTCTCTAAGGTAAAAGGTAGATTTAAAAATAAAATTATGTCATGTTTTTTTATATAGTATACTAAGAAAATTATAGGGATAAACTATGTTGATCTCTTTGATATAATTTCTTATAGGCATGAATTACGACTGAGCTATATAGATATATTTGATATAGTTTGTTGGAAAAAAATGAAATAGAAAGGGATCAATCTATTTGGCATAGTTTGTTGAAGAGGTGAAGAAAATGGTTAGCTTTACATTGGGTTCACCATAAAGTATGAAATGAGCTAGGATTGACCTGTAACTACCTTATCTAAAGATCTAGACTTGAAGAAGGAAAATCAAGTAAATCCCATTGATACTTAATGAAATCTAGATATGACCAATTTATTTATCAAACTTATCAAGGGGAGCACCTACAACATAATGTCAAGAGAAAGGGTTTTGAAGCCTCTATGAAATCAACACAATGCAATAGCCCTAACCAGGTCTCTATTTAATAATTAATCAAATATCATAATAAATTAATGTAAGGGGGAAGGGTTAAAAACATATCAAAATGAGCAAGGAGACATGGTAGGCAAGTTGGGGCATATGCTACCTAACGTGAATAAATTATAAGTTTGAATAATCCTATAGCCACAATAAGTTTAAGTGATGAGAGAATTCAAATAAGGAGATACACATTCATTATAAATTTTACAAATTTTATCTATCAAAAGGAAAGAGATAGGGTTAGAATACATTTACCTTGAATAAGACCTATTGAACCTCAATATCCCCTTGGAAAAAGGTGTTTTGAAAGATATTGTTGTGGTTGTAAGGATCCCAAAGGTTGAATCAAGATCTAGGCTAAAAGGACTCCTCCTTTTTCATCCATGACCACATAAGAAAACCTTTTCTTCCAAGAAAATATCTAAGCAATAACTCCTCCAAATTTAGACTTATGGTAGAAGTGAGAGCAATAAAAATTGAAAATGAATATTCCTATCTTATTGGATTGAAACGGTAAGTTGTATTTATAGTGGTGAATGATCATAATACCTACTAGATATTAGTTGGTGCTATCAATAATCTCTATTTAGTCTAAAGCAGGATGATTAACCTTGAATTATGTCAGTTAGATTGATCTAGTTACAAAGCATGTACCAGAACATTCTAAACTACATCAATCTAATAGATGTAATTGGGATGGGATGAATAAATGTTATAATTACATTGAACATACCAACATAGATGGAAAATATAGGTCTTGATTAGTTAGCGAATGCAAGATAGAGGGAAACAACTTAGAAGGTCAAATCTAAGGAAGCTAGAATGGATGTAAGATTGAAAAATAATCCACAGTATCTATTACAAAGTATCAAAGGCCTACCCACCCCTTTATTAGTTTACCCTTTAAGGCATGCACTTAGAGAGATTAAAACTTGATAGGTTGATGCAAGAGATAAATCATTAATAAATGATGAAGTTTGAAAATGTTATGTGTATAAAGTTTCCATCACCAAATTACTTTACTTAACTCGCAGCCTCTCTATTTTATGGATCATCCCTCAAGTTCACAAGTTGACCTATCATAGGCAAACCTAGTATCCTATATACATTAGTGAGAGTGACAGTCCACTCTACCAAATCTTATGGAATTTGGAAGGTGTTTTGATCTTCATCTAAGTAGGTGAATAGTTCACACAACAACCTACTCAATGGGGAAATAATCCCCACCATGTAATCTTTAGTATCATAACCCTATCTAGAATAACTAATTCTTCTATTATTAGCTACCCCAGAATCCTTAGTAGCCACTCTCACTCCCTCCCCTAACTCTACGTTATGTATTTGCATTGAAAAAAGGTCTAAAAATACTCCTAAACATTTTTCTGACCCCAAAAACCATTCCCAAACCTCTTCTTAACCTTAAAAATCATTTCAAGCCTTTATTTGTGGTATTGGGATGAAACTGCCACCTTATGCAGGTGGCAGTTATGTAATTGCCACCTCCACAAAGTGGTAGTTATATCATCATCTAATGTGATTTTGTAATCTCCATATGCCACAATGATAGTTTCATAACTAGTGTGGTGTAAACTCAACCATCAGTATAAGAAGATCAATGGTTTTGTCCCACATTTATAGCTTATTTTGTTGACTATGTATAACCTAAAAACCTTGCCAAACACTCAAAAATAATCCAAAATTTAAAAAAATTAACAAATTACTAGCCTACCCAACCCCCCAATCCTATTTATGTGCTTTATTTCAAGAATTAACAAATTAAAATAGGTTTTTACTCAAATTTTAAAAATCAGGGAAAAATCTAAGAATCAACAGAATTAACTTATGCATGCCCTACTCCCACTGGCATTAATTCATTCACCATCCTATTCTTACACTAATTGATTTGGATACTTTTGGTTTAATTCCATCATTGTGAATCTAGAGCTTCAAATTCTCAAAACTTGATTTTCATAAATAAGCTCTATTTTTGAAAAGTTTTCAAATATATAGTCCATTTAGCTAGTCGTTACATTTAAAGAAATCCATGTCATTTTTAGTAATTTTCTTTTCAAACTTTCATTTTATTGTGTTTAGAGCATATTCATCATCTTACTAACCCATACCATGTCAAATACTAATAGTTTTTAGTTTTTTGTATCACTATTGCAAGGCATGTTTTTCATTTTTGATTTTATATGTTCTCAAAATTTCAGCCCCTAGTTCAATCCCCTAACAAGATGAACTAGGTAGTATCCACACCCTTCTTACATGGTAACTAAACTTGTCCATGATTTGATTAATTAGTATGTTTCCCTCTTTCTTGTTAAAACTTCACTTTATTCTCATTTTTTTATTTTGTAGGTCATGAGGGTGTCTCAATTGGATTCATTACACTGCACAGGTAGGTAAGGTAAGTTTTTAAACCCTCATTTTCATTTTGATGCACCATTTCTTAGGAAAACACCCTTGTAAATTCATGATGAGGTGTCTCCTTAAGGGTGAAATATATATGCAACCAAAAATTACATGGTGCAACATTTATATAAAAATCTAATAATGATGCAAGGACCTCTGCCTATATATATGATTAGAATTAAAATTACTTTACTTATTATGTCTTTTATATGATCTTTGACCTTATTTTGACCTCTATAATTATATTTTTTGGATTTATTTTACCTTGGTTTTTACTTGTGAAAAATTATCAGTCTCCTTGGTGCAACCACCATGTTTCATCATGAAACCACCATTCCCATGTCATTTACGTCATGATAGTTTTATAAACTATCGAAACAAAATCATTACATAGGTGGTGGTTTCATAAAACTCCATGATATTTTCATAGCTTATCATGGTGGTTTTTTAGTTGACCATGATAGTTTTATAGTTAATCATGATGGTTTTTTCTCCACCACCTGCACAAGGTAGCAGTTTCATCACTGTTTGCATGTTTTTAAAAATAGAATTTGAGACTTCACTTTTAACATGTTTTGCATGATTTTGGTAATATTTATTGCTCATTTTTTCATTTTTTTTTATCCTATATGGCTCAACTCAACCCTATATTTATTTTTATCAAATATTATCTCTCTTATCTTTTCTAAAATTGGTTTGAGCTTTAGTTAAAATACTACATCCAACCTCTTTCTTCACTTACAAGTATCTATTCTTCTTTAAGTTTATGGCTTTGAGAATTGCATTAAATATTAAAGTTTTTGATTTTTGCAAATCCCTAGCCTACATGCTTTCAGTTTTGAAGAAGTCTTTATTTTGATTTGTAATCATCTTAATATTTTTCTATGCAAGCTTGGAGAGGAGAATCCATGAATTAGGGATTAGTTCTTAGCTTTTGTAGATATATTCAGCCACTATTCAGATACACTTTTCTTAAATATTGTGTCCCTCTTGATTTATTTTCTTTTCATCCTCTTTTTTGAGAGTTTCAAGGGTTATGATTGAGAAAGTAAGGGGATAACATACCTGCAGATAATATACTCACTATAACAAGCTTTTGCCTTCACTTGGTCATCAACATTGATTAGGTTATGGGTTTTCAATTTAAATTTTGATTTATTTATTATATTATATGACCTATTTATTATATTATAATTTACATTCAAAAAATTTAAAATAAGTTGAAAAGAAACTCTTATCTTGTCTCTTTATTTTTCACTAAAATAGGTAGTTTAGATCTTTTAGTTTTGTTTGCACATAGAAGGATTTTCAAAGCACGTAGTTTACACAAAAACACAAGATATATTAATAAAATTTAGTCATTATCTATATCTACTTAAAATAATCTACTTTTAGTTTTAGAACAAGCATACACAACACACAAACACTTATAAACGCATAAAAAAAACCTAGAAAACCTAGATAAAGGAAAATATTACACTTTGGATTTGATTTTAATCATATGCATAACAAAATAACATTATCATAAATCATAAATTTGATTTACAATCATTTCATATTAGATCATTTAGTCTTATAAAAAAACATTTATAACTCTAAAAAAACTAGTTTTGAGCTTATATGTGCAAAAGAGTTTTGTAGATGCTAAATCTATATTTTATATGATAAATTAGTCTTGTACACTTGAAAAATATTACTCATGGATCAATATTTCAATTTAGGACCTTTCCACTACCATAAGAATCATGTTTGACATCTCACTATGCCTAAATGCTTATCTTATAGTCTAACCTCCATATTATGATTTCCCTAATCACATATAGCCCACAATATACTTAAAATCTAATTAATATCTTACACTAATAGTTATATATCTTCAAAAATTATCTATCCTCCAAAAGACTACCATCTAGACTATGACATTAACATCCACACTAATGTCCTTACATTATAAACACTAAAATTTTCAAATCTTTCAATATGTATGGGTCACCCTATTTGTCTTAATTAATCCTTCCATGAAATAATTTCAAATTGTGCAATATATAAACAACTCATTTACCCATCTATCAACTACCAAGCAAAGCACCTATCAATCTCACCAAATCATTCACATAATTAATTTATACTTGTTTATTCTTCCCTATTTCTATATCATTCATAGGATCAGTCTTTTTACAGGTCTAAAGAATTCAAATATCATCCCATGAACTACATTTTTAAGTTTCAAGATAGATCACTACATGCACTTGCATATATCATATTACATCATTGTTGAAACACAAGCCCACACAAGGGGGAGAACTACATCCATATAAGACACTCTTTAGAGTACATGGATATGTAGGCAGTGCTCATTGATAGAGGGGTATTTGAGGTCATCTTGAACTTCACTTGAGCCCACTAACCCTTATTTTTCAAAATCACATACCCTATTTAGAGGACCTAGGGTTTTGAGATATATGTTGACATCTGAAACTTATGTATGTGAACTAGACAAAGAATATTCAAGGTGAAAATAATACCTAATAAGAAAAAGTAGATTATTTATAAATAGGCCTATACTTCATTGTAGATAAAAGTGTCAAAATTAGAATAGAAGAATTAAGATAGTGTCTAGGCTATAATGGTAATGACTGGGCTAATAGATAATTGATTTCCAAAATCTAATGAATCATACATGAGCATAATTTTTTATCCTCTTTTACCTACATTTCCTAGATCTTCCTACACATCATTCAATAAGCAAAGTATTATATCTCCTTCCTATTTTAGTAATCAAATTATTGTTTGGCATTACATTTTATATATTTATCATATTTATATAATTCAATGTTTTATTATAATATATTATGAATCTAAATTATTTAATGGGTTTACTTTTATAATAGTCTTCTCCTTAGTTGATTAGGTTATTATCTTTACCCTTAATTCAATAAAGAATTAAATTTTTTGTGAACCTGACCATAGCTTCCTCTAAGTTTTTCAACCTTTTAGCATTTCATATTACTACATTTATTTTCTAAATTTAAATTTTTGGGGCATAGTATAGGTGATTCTTGTTCTCATTCTTTCCCTTATAGAATAGGATTATGAAATATGTTATCTCATGCATAAGTCAATAAATATCTAAAATAAGCATAAATAACTAACCTATTAAGCTACTCCCTCAAGGGGTAGTGCTAATGAATTTAAAGAGATAATTAAGAAAGGAATACAATTAAACCTTCCAACTAGCATTCTTCCTCTAAGAGTAGTCAATAATCATGTTCTTCCCTAGATTTGGTACTCTAAGTCTTCATCATGAGGTGTAGCATGCACCTCTATCAGCTCTTAGTGCACTAATGGATTAGGCTCATAAGATTTTTCAATTGGGTGACTAAGTGAAGCTTGTCTAAAGATAATTCTAAATAATAAGTTTACACAATTTAAGATTAAAAATGATGGTCTTGGCTCTCTTATTTATAGCTTTCTAAAAATGTCCAAGATTAATCATGATCATCCATATTGAGATCAATATGTGTGTCCATGGATAGATTCAATCTTGGAGATATAAATAATAAATAATGTCATTAATATTTGGAAGAATGGGGCATTGATGAGGCATGGGAGAGCTTAATCGTGATATTTATCCCATTAATGGCTTATGGATGACAACCCATGTGATGATGCCATGGGATGATGTAGAATTGAATATTGAATTTATATTAATTAGATATTCAACAACTTTGATTTAATTTTCACTTAGTCTCCTAATTGAGTTTTAATTTGCCTAAATGCATTTAACTAACTTTCTACAATTCTTTAGAAATTAGTTGCATCTTAATCAAAATGGTCAGAAATGTCATTTTATTGAGTCATAATTTGATTAAAGTATAATCAGAAGAAGGTGTCAGTTGTGTATGGGTCAATACCCCAGTTAGGGTATTATGGATGTCAAATAACACATGCATATGATGTGTGATACTGAATTTGAAGAATTAATTGGTTCAAGATGCATTTTACATGGTTGCAATTTGAATCAAAGTGATTTAATAAAAGATAATAATCACATACTATGTAATACCCAATTTAAGGATATATGAGCAACAATCATAACATGTATGGGACATGTGTAGGCATTTTAGATCATTTTAGTGATTTTGGTCTAGATTGTACATTATCGTGAAATATCATTTATATTGAAAATTTTAGCACAATAGTGATAGGAATTGGATGTATATATTTTTCCCCTATTTGAGAAGGTGTAGTGAGACTTTGGGTCAAAGAAATGTATTTTCAAAAAATAAAAAGGTCACTATAATCAGATGAAATAATTTCATTCCTACTTTTTGCTAAATTTTACATGAGCCATGAAGAAACAGGGTTAGGAAAATGCCCCAAACATTGTTTATTCGACACTTGATGCCCGCTCAAGGGGAAGACAAAAAAATTGAAATATTTGATGGGTGGGCCTTAGATCAGAAGAAATAGTAATCACATTAATTTTAGTAAAAGAGTCTAAAAATGGAATAATTAGAAGAAAGTGGGAGGAAAAATGGATAAATGAGGCTAAAATAATAGCCCAAGAGAGATCAAATGGAGCAAATATAGGCCCAAGGGGTGAAATTTTTGAAACATTTAATATATTTTGACCCTTGGGGGTAAAATAGTTCATTTTCACCTCTATATATAGTAAATTAGATCTCTAATATTTATGTGTGAGAGTTGATAAAGATGGTTAATAGCCTACACCATTGTCACCTTGGAGAGCACGTGAGAGAGTATTAGAGACCATCATAGAGTAGACCATTGGTAGGTACCTTTTTTTGGTATTTATTTTTTCCATTTATGTCATTTATTAAGAGTAAGAAGTAAGATGTTTGGTGATCCCCCCAATTTATTGATTTTATAATCAGTGAGTTTGCCCCCAATAACGACAAGATCATCATAGAGAAAAGTGAATTCACCATTACTTTAGTGGGTTCATGAGTTAAAATAGAATTCATTGATAGACTCATAGATTTGAGCAAAAATCACTGGTCAAATGGTGATTTCACCTGGTCAAGTAGCAATGTCACCCATAATAGTAAGATTTCCCTACTAATTAGAAGCAATGCTCTATATTTTAGTGAGATCTTGACAAATAGCAAGAATGACCTGTTAAATGGTAAAATCACCCTATGAAATGGTGACATAGCTAAGAAAATGGTGAGGTCACCAAAAGAAAATAAAATGAGGCTCATAGGAGATTAATCTAGGCCCAAAATTAGAAGAGAGAGTAGGGCCCATTGGAGATTAGTCCAGGCCCAAAATTAGAAGAATTTAGGTAGATTGGATTAGTGAAAGGAAAGATAATTAACTTGGTTCCTTGTGTTTGATGTATACGATCGATTTGGCATGATCACATCATGAGAATGACATTCCCAAGTTTTACATTGATTAGAGAACTTTAAGGACTGAGATTGTGGGTGTCCTAATGGTAGTGGATCTATATCACCTAGCATGGTTGCCAATGATTCATATAAATAGAGTAGACTTGCCAGCACTAGTAAAGAGGTGGAATTCAAAGACCTCTATATTTCATTTACCAACTAGGGAGGCCATGATTACATTATAGGATGTGCATCATATACTACAGGTATTGATGTGAGGCCTCAAGATCACTTGGATGTTTGCTAGCTGACAGGTTATATTAGATAACCTATTGGGCGTGATTACAAACTTGGAGGTTATGGATGGTAGAATTGGCGTGGATGCTTTAGAGGACATGACTTAGCCTCTAGAGGATTGAGTAGGATCAAGATAGGGGAAATATCCCCCAAAGGTGGTGGTATTGATGGCTCTTGTTAGTGGCATTCTATTGCCTGACAAGAGCAGATGATTCTTCCCTCTTGGATTGATCAATGTCATGTAGGATATGTTTGATCAGATGACATAATTTACCTAGGGACCAATCATCTTGTCTTAGTTATACATAGATCTACATATGGTATCTTATTATAGAGGGTAAAACATAGGGCATAACACACTTATCTAGGTCTAAGCCTAAGAACACATGGACATTGAGTGGCCAGTGGGGCCTATATACCATAGGGGAACAAAAAATCCATTAGTTTGTGGATGGTGTCTGATAGGGCCAGGTTTATAGGGTCATTTTGGAGACTTTCCTTATTATAAATGAGCCATAGATGAGATAGAGGATGGGGACTTCAAATGGTAACCCTATATAGTGACTCAATGGTTTTGGGTTGAGGACTTGTTCATGATCAGTTACATGATCACATTATGTTATATTACAGGTCACCATTGTGGTAGAGTGGTATAGGCTATATTGAGTCTATTGATAGTTTAGCATGTATCAATATATCCCAAATGGTCATCACTATTTCACAAATGTAACTAGGGAGATTAGGGAGTGGGAGCCACTAGTGCCCAAGGTTGGGGTAGTTTTGGACTATGGTAAGGTGTTACACATATTATGGGATTATGATAGCAAGGTTTTAGATATAGGGGTTACTAATGCTTATATAGATTGGTGGGCTAGGGTTAGATTGACTCAATTGATTATGCCACTACCTAATAACTATTTTTGTGTTAGATATGGGTTAGACTCAAGTGAGGTTGGGGCCTGACCCTAGTATAAGGATAGGGTTAGGTGTTAGTACAACTAATGATTTCACATGTTATTCTACTATAGGTAGTCTATGCTCAGGTATAATAGGATCCAATAGAAAATATAGAGATGGTTAACTTAGATGGATAGGGTATTGATATGGGGGATGCCCTAAGTGGTGATAAGGGCCATAAAATTGATACAGGAGAGGCTATGGCCTTTGGGATAGGTACAGGTATAGGTTCAAGATATCTAGGGCCCTCCATCATAGGGAGGTCCTTGGAGTATCAAGCATTGATAGATAGACTATAGAGAGAGATCACTACTCATATTTCAAAGATTATAGGGTTACATAGCATTGTAGTTGGATAACATGCACAATTGGCTACTACATAGGGGGAGACTATGAGGCTACAGGGTCCCATTATAGCTAGAGATGTAGAGATTACTACTTTGAGAGGGTAGGTTTCCCAGTTGACAAGGGTTTAGACATAGTTAACTACATAATACATGGAGTTACTAATAGTGGTTGGAAAGTAATATTTTTCTCAGGTGGAGAGGGAGAGATTAGATTCTCAAATAGAGAGGCTCATAGAAGAGTGGGATGAGGCTTGATGATATAGCATAATTAGTGGTTTGGGAGTAGCAATATGCTTGGCCGATGTGATTATATCCAATGATGATTCCTTGTATGAAAAATACAATGTCCTACATGTGAAGGATAATATATATTACTAGAGGTGGGCATATGAGGTGATAGTTTCCATAGAGAGGAGAATGCCATCCTATAGGGAGTACATGAGATCATGATGAATTAGTTGGACCTCTAGGTTTAGATATGCTAATGAGACAAAGAATTAAATGGCACAACCATCATCACAATGGGTATTTATGGGGCCTCCATGACCATCTCCACCACCATCACCTCTATCAGGCATGGGTCAGAGCTTCTAACAAAGCCCCCTTAGGGATGACCATGATAAGAGCTAATTTTGTTGCTCAACTTTTTGTATCATGAGATGTATAGATATTCTTGTGATGTATAAAAAATTATTTTGATACATATATGACATTTAGTTTTTGGCTTATTGTTACTTATACATGGACTCTTAATATTCTTTTTATGCCACATGATGTTTACATTAATGTTGCTCTTGTTATGATATGTTGATATATGCTAGTTTTAGGAGATGCACTTCCTTAGTCAACATACAGATGTTGATGTATGTATTACTCTATGTGATGTACAACTAGATACTAGAGGATAATTTAGGAGATGCACATCCTAAATTAATTATAGAAATAGTTAGTGCAATTTATAGATTAATATTACAAGATACATTAGTCCATGAGTTAGTAAATAAAACATCTATAAAGAAGCATATAGAAACTAAAACATCAAGCTTACTTGCTCAAGGGGTGTTGCTAGTGAATTTAAAGATCTATTTATGAAATGAATACCATCAAATATTCTAAATATTGTCCTTTCTTACAAGAATGGCCAAAAATTATGATTTTCCTTATATTTGGTGCTCTAATTTTGCATCAATGAAGATTACCATGCTCCTCCATCATTTCCTAGTGCATTAATGGCTTAGGCTCACTCGATTGGTCAATTGGTTAAAATAGGTAAAACTTTAATATAGTAATTTCTATGTAGTAAGTTTGTATAATTGAAGCTTTAAAATGGTGGTCTTGGCCCTCTTATTTATGGCTTTGCAAGATTGTTCAAAATCAACCATGATCATCCATCTTGAGATCAAGATGTATGGCCATTGATTAATTCAATTTTGGAGGGACAAGCCATAAATATGCCCATTAATATTTGTAAGAATGGCACATTAATGAGGCATGAGAGGTCTTAATCCTTATATTTATTCCATTAATGGCCTATGTATGCCACCCCATTGGTGATGTCCTGGATGATGCAACATTGAGTAATGAATTTCCAATAAATAGATTTTTAATAAATTTCATGGAATTTTCACTTAGGCTCTTGATTTGGTTTAAGTTTCCTAAGTGGCTTTAATTAATTTTCTACAATTCTTTGGAAATCTATTGCTTATTTAATCAACCTAGTCAGAAATGTCATTTTACTGAGTTGTAATTTTACTAGAGTATAATCAGAATAAGTTGTCAGCTACGTATAGAACAATACCCTAGTTAGGGAATTATAGATGTGAAATAACACATGCACATGATGTGTACTAATGAATTAGAAGAATTTAGTGGTCTAGAGTATTATTTTGCATGGTTTTAATTTGAATCAAAGTGATTTAAGAAAACATAATAATCACATAAAATTCATTTCCCCATTCATGGATACATTAGTCTAAATTGGCACCTCTACATGATAAGTTTAAATAATTTAGCATGTTTTAGTGATTTTGACCCAGATTATGAATTATCGTAGAATATTGCTTAGATTGATAATTGTAACACAATACTGATAAGAATTATATGTTTGCATTTTACCCCTATTTGAGAAGGTGTTATGAGACATTCGATCAAAACAACATCTTTTCAAAGAATGAAAATGTCACTACAATCGGATGAAATAAAATTTGTTCCTATTTTCCATTTTAAATTTTGTATGAGCTAAAAAAAATAGGGTTACGCAATGCCCCAAACATTATTTGGGTTGACCATGATGCCCACTCAAGGGGAAGATAAATTTTTTGAAAATATTTGATGGGTTAGGCCCTTAATCAGAAGAAGTGATAATCACATTAATTTTAGCAAAATAGGCTTTAAAATGGAGCAATTAGAAGAAAGTGGGAGGAAAAATGGATAAGAGGGGCTAAAATAGTAGCCCACAAGAGATAAAATGGTTCAATTATATGCCTAGGGGTGAAATTTTTGAAAAGATTACTATATTTTGACCCCTAGGGGTAAAAAATAGTTCATTTACATCCCTAGATATAGTAATTTCTAATCTCTAAGATTTGTGTGTGAGAAAGCTGAGAAGAATGGGCAATTTCCTACACCATTATCACCTTGGAGAGCACATGAGAGAGTATCAGTGATCACCAGGTATCAAAACATTGGTAGGTTCCTTTTTGTGTATTTAATTTTATCGTTTATTACATGTAGAAAGGTTGTAGTTAGGCAATCCCACCATTTTCCCAATTTGGAAAATAGTGATTTTGCCCATAAAAATGGCAGGATTGCCATGAGATTAGCAATATTTTTGACCTTTCGATGGGAACATGAGTCTAAATGGTGAATCCACCAAGACAATGGTGAGTTCACATTTTTGGGTGGAAATCATCCTATCAAATGGTAGTTTCATAAAGATTAGTGGGGTCGCCCTGCCAATTAGTGAAAATGACCTACTAAATGATGAGTTCATGGTTTTTAGTAGTTGGAAAATAGTAATTTTGCCCATAAAAATGGTAGTATTTCCATGAGATTAGAAATATTTTTGACCTTTCGATGGGAAAATGAGTCTAAATGGTGAGTTCACATTTTTGGGTGGAAATCATCCTATCAAATGGTAGTTTCATAAAGATTAGTGTGGTCACCTTGCCAATTAGTGAAAATGACCTACTAAATGATGAGTTCATGGTTTTTAGTAGGATTAACCTATAGAGTAGTGAGAAAATCATGATAAATGGAGGTATTAACAAAGAAACAATAAGAATGATAGAAAAAGATATAATGGGGCCCATAGGAGATTAATCTAGGCCCAAATTATAAGAAGAGAGAGAGACCCATAGAGGATTAGTCTATGCCTCAAAATTAGAAGAATTTGATGAATGATAGGAAATATAATTGATATAATGCCTTATGTTGGATTTTATAAGAGCAATTGGAAGTTATTACATCATAGGAGTAACACTCCTAAGTGTTGTAGTGATAGGGGCTTATGATGGATGAGCTCATGGGCATCCTAGTGGTAATAGACCTGTATCACCTAGCATAATTGTTAGTGATTCATGTTGATAGAGATTACTTATTAGCACTTGCAGAGAGGTAGCATTCATAGACATTCATGTTTCATCTATCGATTAGGGAGGCTACAATGATTTTGGAGGATGTACACAACATTCTAAGGGTGATGATGCGAGGACACAAGATTACTTGGTTAGTGGTGGTATGACAGGTCATGTTAGATGACCTACTCAAGGTAGTGGACCAAGATATTGTGAATGATTTTATAGATGTAGATGCATTGGAGGATTTAGCTTGGCCCCTAGAGGGTGGAGTAGGATAGGGTAAAGTTCCCCCAGAGGTGGTAGTGTTGATATCTCTTGTAAGTGGCATTCTATTACCTGATAGGAATGGATGGTTCTTTTTATTGGGTTTGATCAACATAGTGTAGAAAATGTTCAATCAGATCACATGGTTTACATAGGGACCATTCATCCTAGCACAATTATATAGAGACCTTCATATGATAGATTATAGGGGAGGGTGTAACATAGGCCATAGCACACTATTATAAGTATGGGCATGGGAACACATATCCATTATGTAGATAGTAGGGCTTAGATACCAAAGGGGACCAGAGGATCATGTGGCTTGTGGATGGTACCCTAAAGGACCAGGCATGTAGGGATACTTGGGGGACCTATAGTATTATTGGTGAGATATTTATGAGATGGAAGACAAAGATTTTATTTGGCACTACTATTTGGGGACATAATGGTTAAGTGGAGGATTTATTTATGATTAGGTATATGATCACCTATGTTACATCATAAGGCACCACAACTATGTGGTGGAGAGATATAGGCCAAATTGAGTCCAAAGGAAATTTAGTATATAATAAGATGTCCTAGAGGGTCCTCATTACTTTACACATGTGACTAGGGAGATCATGGAGTGGGGGCCATTAGTGCCCAGGGTAGAGGTATTTGTTAATTATGGTAGGGTTATTTATGTATTATGGGACTATGTTGGAGGGGTTCTTGATGTAGGGGTCATTGATGCTTATGTCATATGATGGATTAGACTGAGACCTATCCAACTGATGAGGCTATTTCCCCAGCAACTAGTTTTATGAAAAAGGTGGGTAAGGTTGAGGAAAGACAAGGGATAGGCCCCAATATAGAGATAGAGTCAGGTGTTGGTACAACTAGCTATCTCCTATGTGATGCCATTATAGGTAGTAAAGTATCATGCACATTAGGGTCCCATAGAGGATATAGAGATGGCTAAGTTGGGTGGTCAAGATGTGGATATGGGGAATGACCTAGGTGGTGATGGGGGATTTATAGTATAGTTGTAGGTATAGGTACAAGTTTAAGAGGGGTAAGGCCCTCTAGCATAGGGAGGTCCATAGAGAACTAGGTGTTGATAGATAGACTCTAAAGGGAGATTACTATACACCTCTCAGATATTGTAGGATTATAGAGCATTGTGGCTAGGTTACAGTCATAGGTAGCAACTTCTTAGGGGGAGACTACCAAGTTGCATGGGCTTATTATAGCTAGAGATGCAGATATTTTTGGTCTTAGAGAAAGGTGACAAAGTTGACATGGGTTTAGGCCTAGTTAGCCACATGGGATATGGAATTATAGATAATAGTTTGGGAGAGAGATAGATCTTGAATGGATAGGGAAAGATTGATATCTCAGGTGGAGAGGCTCATAGAGGAGCGTGATGAAGCTCACCACATTGGGATAGATATAGGTTCAAATGTATCACAATCCTTAGCTGACATGATTTTGGCCAAGTATGATACCTTGCATGTGAAGGATGATGTCCTACATACTAAGGATGAGATAGCCTACTGGATGTAAGCATATGAGGTAGTAGTTCTTGTTGGCCAATTTTGGCCCACATACCAAGCTTTTACCTAGATAGAGAAGATAAGCAAAGTTCTTGACCCATAAATAATCAAAAGATGGCAAAAACAAGATTTCAAGATCCAGACCATCTCAAACATCATGAAGAAATGGATTGGTTATCTCGATTGTGCATTTAATAAGTATGTTTAGAAAGCCTCTCATGCCAAAATATCACATGGACATGAAGTTATTCATGCCTAAATCATG
The DNA here is from genome assembly GCA_037957365.1 of Torreya grandis. NCBI lineage: Eukaryota > Viridiplantae > Streptophyta > Pinopsida > Cupressales > Taxaceae > Torreya > Torreya grandis. The sequence goes on along the minus strand of JARHVA010001210.1, from coordinate 2,835,434 downwards.
CTCTATAATTTTTTTTTATCTTGATAAGATTGTTATCTCAAGATATAGGTCTTTAAAGTTGAACTTGTAGAGTGGGATGCATGCATAAATGTCAAATTTGGCATTCTTGAAATAAACATTTGAATTCAAATGTTCCAAGGATGAATGTGTGGCTAAGAAGTGGAAAGATCTTAGGTACCCATATGAAGATCTAATAACACTTAATGACTACCAAATCTAGTTGGTCCAAGATAATCAAAAGTGCATAATCCATCATACCAAGTAGATTAGCAATGAGTGAAAGGTCAAAGGTCATCATATATTAAGGTTGAATGAAAGGTTGAAAAGTGTCTAAATTATGGAAGCCAAGTCAAGATCCAATGGTGAGCGGTAATCTAACAAAGTTAGTGGGTCTAGCTAGATCAATGATGCACATTAAATTATAATTTGAAGATCTAACATTACGAGCAAGGGTCAAACAATTAGAGGATCTTAAGATTAAATGAAATGGTACCAAGTGTCATGATCATGGAAAATAGGGTGATTAATGGTGCACATTTGATCTTACTGATAAAGATCAATGACATGTGTTGAGTCATGTAGATAAGATCAATATTAAGCAAGAGGTCAAAGAGTCAACATATCCTAGGGATGAATGCAAAGTCACCATGTGGCATAAGCATGTAGGTAGATGGAGCTGATAGCAAGATCCTAAGAAGGGATGCATATCTAATAAATGGCACAATTATGGAGATCCAGATCAAGATCAATGGTAGATATCAAAATTTGAAGACTTGAGACTTTAAATAGAGATCAAATATGATCAAGGTTGAACTAGAGTAAATGTTTCAAAGGGAGGCCATGGAGGTAGACACATTAGTTTCAATGGGTTCATCACCAAAGCTAGTAGCATGATTATGACCCTTTTTTCCATTCTTACATGCTAAATACAAACTAGTAGGTTGAAATCCATGCCAGAATAAGATCAAAATAGATTAATCTAGCTATTATAACTACTTCAACATCAGAATTTAGCTTTCAAATGACTTGATCCTGCCATTGTAACCATAAGGAGCATCAATTTAGGCCAAAAATAGATTTAAAGAGACTAATATGGTTATTATAGCTACCTTTTAGAAGTAATCTTAGGCATTATGATCTTTTCTAATGGCATCAATGCTAGAATGATTGGAAATCTTGGTCATTGTGCTCCCTTCTCCATCCTTATATGCATGATACCCATATCTCTCATCTCATTCTACTATAAATATAGGCTTCTAAGCCTTGAAAATGATCCCCTCTCTTTGGCATGACTAGACTCTACCAATATTTGTATTGTAATGCCTATTTGATGTAATAAAAGATTGAATTCCTCCATTTAAAAGCTGGATCAAAGTGTGTTTCATGAGTTAATTGATGTGGTTAAGTGAATATATGTTTTCCTTCCCTCTATCTGAGTTCTCTTACCTTCATGAAGTGTTTTGGTAGTTATCATAGGTAATTCTAAGTGCAAATATCATTTTTTGGTTAGTTTAGAAGTGGACAACTATCCTCCCATGCCAGGTCAATAGCTAGTCCATGCCATTTTTTGAAATACTTATGTGGAATTTGATAAAAGAGTGAATGAAGTGATGTTTAACATTCTTGAAAGTGTCCAATATTTTTTATTTTACAAGTATAAAGATCAAAACATTTGTTGCATCAGCTCATTTTTACATGATTTTATGCATATTGTCAATATCTCTCTCCTTTTCCCAGCAAGAAGCTAGTTTAGGTTTAGTATGGTTGATAAACCCAAAATGAAGCCTAAATTCTCTAGAGGTTTGACCCAATATTAGGTGACCCACAGCCTAGGGTCATTCCCATGTTGGACTAGGTTTGAGCAATAGGACTTGAATAATCCCCTTCTCAGCTAGGGTGTGACCTAGGATGCTAATAGTTATGGCATGCCTCGTGGGACTAGGTTTCCTAGAGGAACTAAAATTTTGAGATAAGAATAAATATCTTTATATCCATCATCATTAGGATCGAAATATCTTTAAATTTCTAGAGTTCATAGCACCATCCAGATAACATTCTCATGCCAAAGGTTACTACAAGGTCAGCTATTAAAGGTATTCCCCTTGAATTCATTGAGTTACCTACTATTTCATATAAGATATCAAGATTTAATAAGACAATACCTTATCTCCAAAAGTAATATTCATCTCTTAGTCATCCTAGTATCTAAAGCAGTGCAATCCCCACTACCCAAATGGCTATCAAGAATGAAGTGTTCATCCCATTCAATAGAGATAGTCCATTAAATTTGGCCTATTTTGATGATATTTCTATGTATACCCTCAATATTATCCCATTATTCTTATGAAAACATAAAATAACTACTATTAAGCACATCCAGGATGTTGCCAACCTTTACTCCAATCACAATGTTGTTCAATATAATATTGCTCTCAGATTACTTGTTGTTTCCTTCAAATGAAAAGCATTGCAGTGGTATATAAATATTACTTTTAATTACATTTATATCTAGGATTATTTAGGTGTAGCCTTAGTTAGGCATCTTGAAGATAAATTTGATCACCTATCATTAGTTGAGCAGTTGACTATCATTCAGAGAGCTCCGCATGAGTTTATGTCTAATTTTAACCTCAAATTACAAAAGACATGGACTAAGAATCCTATAATGATTATACCATCCCTAGAATATTCCTTCTTTTAATATCTAAAATCCCTTAATTTTGATATTAGTGTGATGATATAGTCAATAGATGGCAATACCTTACCAAATGCCTATGAGGTTACACTAAGAGTAGAGAATAGCTTGATACAAACTAGTAAGCTTTTTCCAAGGACCCTAGTGCCTATATTCCTAGAGTTTAAATCTATCCCACCCCCTCAAGTTCCTCAAATCCCATATTTAGTTCCTATCCCATCTCCTAAAGCCCAAGTTATAGCCCCTTCTAATCAGGCTAGAGAGACTGGAGATTTGAAAAGTCTATTTCAATATTTTTGGAATTAAATAGTTCAACTCAAAAGATATAAACACCAAGTTAGGACTTGTAAATAATAGATTCATACTTCCTATCAACCTTTTAGATATCAAAGGCCTCTTTATCAAGGATTTAGAGAAAACATATCACCCTACCAATCACAAAGAGTCATAGTTTTAGCTAAACCATATGCATCTCTTGATCATAATGCACCTTACACATCAAAATTTATTATTCCTACACAACCTTAAAAAAAATTAATGCATGACTCAAACTGGAAACCCTCCAATCTCAATGATGTTCAAAACCAAGCCTTGGTATCACAGATCATTACTATGCCACAAATGACACAAGAAGAGTTTTCTCTTCAAGGAGGTCAATATAAGGACATAAATTTGGTACCTCAAGGAGAGGCTAAAAAATTTCAAGGGTAGCCTAATTCCATTAATGTAAATTGGAGAATAGATGATTATGTTGCTTTTAATCATGGTGATGAGACTAGCAATTCAAGTGATTAATTTACAGTTATAACTAGAGCTAAAAAAGAGCCATTTATGAGGTTTAATATGTGAATAATACTTCAAGTACTCCTAATATTATTTCAAAAATTACCAAAGATAAACTTGATACCCTTATAACACAAAAAAATCAAAATTTAGAGGTTGGGAAGGCCCCTCAAATACCTTTGGTCTGTGAACAACCAGTGGTTCAAAAGGTGCAACCAAAGGTTAGTGGAGCTTCATTTAGTATAGTGGATCAAATGAAGAAATCCAATGTTATAATTATCATTTGGGATTACCTTGCTATTATAAGATAAAATTATATATTCATCCAAGAGCATTCAACTCTCAAGGTGCCCCTAGAATCAATTGAGAAATAAAGTGTGATCCTAACCAATTCAAACCAACTATTAAAACATCAAGTATAGATAGTATAGAAGATGGTAAGGGGGGAAAAAGCCAAGGTAAACTCAAGTAAAACTCCTCCCTTGTACCTCTCTTTAATAGTTGGTGACTATCTAGTTCATAAATATATGGTGGACAATGGATCCAATAACACTATCATGCCTAAGCAAATTGTAGATAAGCTTGATCTTGTCTATGAACCAAATACTAAAGGAGTATTTTAACTATATGGGTCACCAAAAAATATAATAGGCATCATCAAAGATATAAATTTTACACTACATGATTTCCCCAATGCTACCATTCAATAAGATGTGGTTATGGTGGACTTGGCACCCTACTTTGCCATGTGTCTATCAAGGAAATTTACCTCAAATATTGGAGGATATTTAGCAACTAATTAGACATATTTGATGTTAAAGAATACATATGTTACTAAGGTAACCATAAATTCTAAACCTATTACATGATTCTATTTGAAACCATATATGACAAGTGTTGTGAACACCAACTGCCTCATCTCAGATGAGGTGATAGAAGATAATATAGAGGAAACTGAATCACCTTGAGATGGGATTCCATATTTGTTCCTTGATGAGTGGGCCTCTAGCTCACATGAATATTATCCTTATAAGATAATTTAAGAAGGAATTGGTGTTTATTGCTTGCATTATAAATATGTACCAATTATAGCCTTGATGAAGGATGATGAGTCTAGTGATGATATTTGGCAATTATACTTTTATGTATCAAGGAATAAGCATGGTACTAGGGATATAATGATGTTAAATTATCCATTAAATCAAAGGTACTTATCATTTATTAATTTTAAATTTGGATATTCAAATAATGTTATATAATATAATGCACTAGTTCATGCTTTACAATGGGCTAGGAAGATGAAAGTCAACACCTTCCAAGTCTTTGGTGATAGTGAACTTTTAGTTCACAAAGTGAGAGTTATTAATGTATGAAAACCCCATTTCTTAAATATTATAATCATAGGGTATGGTAATTACTTAAAAAAATATAGGTCTTAAACATTTAGACAATACCAAGAGATGAGAACAAACATGTAGACAGATTGGCTACCATTGGGGCACAGTTTAGTATCCTAGGTGATGTAATAAATTAAAAGATCTAGTTACACATTAAGGTAATTGTAAGGCCTTATGTCCCAGATAATAATGATAATTGGCAAGTGTTTGAAAATTATAATCATATTTTCAATTTATTGAAAGAAAAGGATGAGTTTTCCTCAAGAAATAGTCAAAGTACTTGCAACAATATGGTGATCATATTATGCAACTAAAAACAAATAAGTTTCTCAAGGGACTGGTCACACTTGAGAATATATTCAATGGTGATGATGAGCTAAGGAAATAAAATTCAACTTTATCATAAAATTAGGAACACTATGCCAATGTGGAAGTTACACCTGGTAAGAGCTTAAGGTTGGGTAAGGTATGCACTTATTTAGAGAAGCAAGCTTTCATTGAGTTATGTGAAAGTTTTGATAATGTATTTTCATGGAAATATAGTGATGTCAAGGGATTTAACCCAAGTATAGATAAACACACCATTGATTTAGAAGATGAAACTAAGCCAGTAAGATAAAGACAAAGGCCTATTAATCCTAAGCTTGAGCCTTTGATGAGATCTGAGCTTCTTAAGCTCATTGAGTCAGCTATTATATTTCTAATCAAGCACTCAACTTGGGTGGTAAACCTTGTCCCAGTATAGAAAAAAAGGTGAAATTAGATTGTGTGTTGACTTCCATGAATTGAATAAGGCTTCCATTAAAGACTACTATCCATTATGAAATATATTTTACAATTGGTTGCATGTTTATAAAGGTTCTCCTTGTTGGATGGCTATAGTGGTTACAACTAGATTTTGGTCAAGGAAGAAGACCAATTCAAGACAGTCTTCACCACAAAGTGGGGGACATTTGCATATATAAATATGACCTTTAGTCTATCCAATGTTAGAGAAAATTTTCAAAGAGCCATGGCTATGGCATTCTAGGGCCTTATTAATAAATTTATACTAGCCTATTTGGATGATTTAACAATGTTCTCAAAGGATGTAAGTGAGCACATAGTTCACCTTGAGCAAGTGTTTGAAAGGTGTAGACAATTTGGGGTATCCCTGAATCCCAAAAAGTGTGTCTTCTCAATTCATGAAGGTAATCTCCTTCAACACATAGTTTCAAAGCATGGTTTAAGCATAGATCTTGAAAGAATAGCTTCAATTCTTGCACTTTCCTTTCCCAAGCCCAAAAGATCTATGCAAATTTTCTTAGGGGAGATCAATTTTATTAGAAGATACATCTTAGATTTTACCATTTTAGCTAAGTCACTTAAAAACATGCTACAGAAGAATCAGAGCTTCAGCTGGTCTAATGAAGGAGCAAGGAGTTTTTAGGAAATTAAGAAAGCCATGGCTAGTGATCATATGCTCATAAACCCACATTTCTCAAAGGACTTTATTTTATATGCCTATGCTAATATTGGCACCATTTTAGGCATTCTTATGTAGTAGAATCATGAGGCCTTAGAGCAACCATTAGCCTTCTTCAGTCAAGGCTTTAAATAATATGAAACAAAGTACTCTTTTGTTGAAAAGCATGTACTTTTAGTCATAAGGTCTCTCAAGAAATTTATATGCTTATTGTCTAACAATAAGATACACCTAATGGTGACACATCCAAGTGTCAAGGAGTTTCTCTTGAATAAGGACATAAATGAAAAAAATATTTGGCTAGATAGAAAAGGTAAAGGAGTATGATGTGGAGATCAAAGTCACAAAGTTTATTAGAGGCAAATGACTTTGTGAGCATATATCCCAAAACTTGCAAGAGGCCAATGAGGTGGTTGTGATGTTAATTGATGAAGAGGTGACAGTTGATCATATCTCACCATCTGATATCATGATTTGGTAAAGAATCTTCAGGATGGTAATTATCCTTATCATCTAAATCCTTCAAGAAAAAGATATTTTAGATTGAAATCCATTCATTTCGTTCTTGTTGATGGTGTTTTGCTCAAGAAGGACATCAGTGGTATGATGTTAAGATACATTGAGCCACATAAAATGGAAAGACTACTTGAAGAGTTCCATGATGGACATGGTGGAGGGAATTAATCAACAAGGAATACAGTCCACAAGATCATGAGATGTGGGTATTATTGGTCAAGTATATTTGGTGATTATCATGCATGGGTTAGGAAATGCAAACAATGTGCTATATTTGTTAGAAAAGTAAAACTTGTAGCCTTACCTCTCTAACCAATTGAAGTGGATCAACCTTTTGTCCAATGGGTATTGGAATTTATTGGTCTCATTAACCCGCCTTCAAGCTTAGGACATAAATGGATACTGACTGCTACAAATTACTTCACTAGATGGATAGAAGCAGTGGTATTGAAGGAAAAAAATGATACCAATATTCTAGATTTCTATGAAGGTTTGATTACTAGGTTTGGAGTCCCTTCAAATATTATTTCTAAAAATGTTAAGGCCTTTGTGGGGAATAATATCGGTCTTTGGGATGTACAACATGGGATTTATCTCAGCACTTCATCAAACTACTATCCCCAAGGAAATGGTTTTGTTGAGTTCACCAATAAGAACCTATTAAAGATCATAAGAAGAATAATTAAAGATAATCAGAGGTCATAGCATCTCAAATTAAATCCAACTCTATGGGTTGATTGGATCACCTATAAGAGGTCAAGAGCCAACTCTCGCTACAAGCTGGTATATGGTAAAGAAGCAAGAATGCCTATTTTTATTGAATTTCTTGCACCAAAATTGATGCATCAACTTGAGTTGTTAGAGAATGAACGTATGGAGATCAGATATGTTGAGATTATGGATTTGGATGAGACAAGACATTAGTCCATGCTATCCATGGAAAGCCATCAAGCAAAAGTGAAAAGAGCCTTTGACAAAGGATCTTCTTCATGAAGTTTTAAAGAAGGAGATTTGGTCCTCAAGTGGGATGAGAATAGAGCTAATCCAGGAAGACATACAAAGTTTGACTCTATTTATAGTGGTCTATACATAATCTCTAGCTATAAATATTATAATGACTTACAACTTGCAAGGATGGATGGTAAGGAGCTTCCTATCCTAGTTAATGGGATACACTTGAAACATTGTTGCTGAAGGTTGAGTTCCCTATACATAGTTTGTTTTAGATTTCCTCTAAGTATTTTCCTAGCACATTAGTTTGTTTGATTTTGATTTATTTAGTTAGCTTCCCTATATTTTTTTTCTTTCCCTATTTTAGTGGAATTCATTGTCTTTGTAAGTCAAAAGGTTTCTTGCAGTCATGGATCAAATTCATCATTATTGGTGAATCCAAGAGTCATGTAAATGGTCTGAGTTATCAAGCATTGTAGGTATGCTCCCTATCTAAGTTTCCAAAGATGTTGGCCAAATTTAGCCCACATACCAAGCTTCTACTTTGATAGAGAAGCTGAGTAGAGTTCTTGACCGATAAATGATCAAAATATGGCAAAATCAAGCTTTGAAGAGCTAGACCATATCAAGCATCATGAAGAAATGGACTGGTCAACTCAATTGTAAATTTTATAAGTATGCTTATAAATCCTCTTAGGCTAAAGGATCACATGGACATGAAACTATTCATGTATAAATCATGCTCTATAAATTTTTTTTCTTGATGAGCTTGTTATCTCAAGATATAGGTCTTTAAAGTTAAACTTGTAGAGTGGGACATGCACATAGATGTCAAATTTTGGATTCATAGAATAACCATTTGAATATAAATATTCTAAGGATGAATGCATGGCTGACAAGTGGCAAGATCTCAGGTGCCCATATGAATATCTAATGGTACGTAGTTACTGACAAATTTAGTGGGTCCAAATTGATTAATGGTGCATGATCCATCACACCAAGCATATCAACAACGAGTGAAAGGTCAAAGGTTAGCGTATCCTAAGATCAAGTAAAAGGCTAAAAAATGTCTAAATTATAAAATCCAAGTCAATATCCAATGGCAAGTGGTAATCTGACAAAGTTAGTTGGTCCAAATAGATTAATAGTACACATTAAATTATACTTTGAAGATCTAATGGTGTAAATCAGGGTCAAAGAGTCATAGGATATTAAGATTAAACATAATAGTGCCAAGTGTCATGATCATGGTGAATAGGGTGATCAATGGTGTGCATTTTATCTTACTAACAAAGATCAATGGCACACATTGAGTCATGTAGATGATATCAATGGTGAGCAAGAGGTTAAAGAGTTAGGGGATGAATGTAAAGCCACCATGTGGCACAAGCATGAAGGTATATAGAGTTGATAGCATGATCTTGAAAAGGGATGTGTAGCTGAAAAATGACACAGTTTTGGAGACCCAAATCAAGATCAATGGCCGATATCAAAATTTAGAGCCTTGAGACTTTAAATAGAGATCAAATATGGTTGAGGTTGAATAAGAGTAAATATTTCAAAGGGAGGCCATGAAGGTAGACATGTTAGTTTTGATATGTTCATCACAAAAGCTAGTAGCATGATTATGACCCTTTTCTCCATTATTACATGTTAAAGATGAACCAAAAGGAAGCAATCCACACTAGAATAAGATCATAATAGATTGATCCAGCTATTATAACTGCTTTGATGCCATAATTCAACTTTCAAATGACTTGATCCTATCATTATAACTATAAGGAGCATCAATGTGGACCAAAAATAGATTTAAAAATATTGATATGGTTGTTATGTCCACCTTCCAAAAGTAATCTTAGGCATTATGATCTTTTCTAATGGTATTAACACTGGAATGATTGAAAATCTTGGTCGTTATGCTCCCTTCTCCATCCTTATATGCATGATCCCCATCTCTCTCATCCCATTCTACTATAAATAAAGGTGAAATGATCCCCTCTCTTTGGCATGACTAGACTCTGCCAAGATTTGTATTATAATACCTATTTGATGCAATAAAAGACTAAATTCTTCCATTTTCCAACTAAATTGAAGTGTGTTTCATGAGTTCATTAATGTGGTTAAATGAATCTACATTTTCCATACATCTATCTGAGTTCTCTCACCTACATGAAGTGTTTTGGTATTTCTCATAGGTCATTCTAAGTGCATATATAATATGTTGGTCAGTTTAAGAGTGGACAACTACCCTCGCATGCTAGGTCAATAGCTAGTCCATGCCCTTTTGTGAAATACTTACATGGAAGCTGATCAAAGAGTGAATGAAGTTATGTTTATTAGTCTTGAAAATGTCCCATAGTGTGTCTTGTGCAAGTATAAGGATTAAAACATTCGGTACATCACCTCATTTTTTCATGCTTTTGTGTATTATTGTCAATCTCTCTCCACTTTTTCCATCAAGAAGCTAGTTTAGGTTTAGTATAAGTGATATCCCCAAAAGGAAGCCAAATTTATTTTCAGTTCTGACCCATTATTAGGTGACCCAAAACCTAGGTTCATTCCCATATTGGACTAGGTTTGAGTAAGAGGACCTAAACAATCCCCTTATTAGCTAGGGTGCAACCTAGGATGCCAATAATTCATGTGGAGAGGAGAGTGGCTTCCTATAGGGAGTATACAATATCACAATAGACAAGCTAGACCTTTAGGTCTAGACATGATATTGATTTAGAGAGGTTAGTGATGCAACCAATATCATAATGGGTAGTCATGGGGCCTCTACCAGTAATGCCTACATCAAGGATGGGTCAAAGCTTCTATCAGAGTCCTCCCAAGGGCGAGCATGATCAAAACTAATTTTGTTAGCTCTTTTTTTGTATTTATGAGATGTATAGATACTCTCAAAATGTATAAAACATTATTTTAAGATATATATGACACTCATTTTTGAATTTTTTCTACTTGTACATGAACTCATAATATCCTTTTATTGTCACATGATGTTTATATTTATATTAATCTTGTTATGATATGTTTTGGATATTCTAGTTTTAGGAGATGCATGTCCTTAGTTAGCCTATGAATTTTGATGTATTTATTATAATTCATGTATGACTAGATGATAGAGGATAATTTAGGATATGCACATCCCAAACTAATCATAGAAATAGTCAATTAGACTCACAATGTATGTCAAGAGAACAAGTCTTTCATAGATTCTTATTTGTTTCCAAAGTTATCCTAGGATATATCCTGAATTAGGTATTGGGTATGGTGTGTTCAGAAATGATCTTTGGTGCCACATTAACTTTTGGACTTGGAACACTTGGTGTTTACTATAGAAAATTGAAATTATGCAGCATCATAAATATGAGTAAATTATAATAACATTGTAATTTTATTTGCACTTGATCGATTCAAAAGTGAATATTTATAACTAAGGATAATGATAAAAATCACCATAACCAAAGTTATAACTATTGACGTTTAAACAAAAAAAAGATAAAAATATCAATACAAAAATGTAATCTAACTTAAAATCAAAATCTGAATAATCAAGATTTAAGTAGGAACAAGAATGTATTCAAAAACAAAAGGAGGACCAAATTATTAAAGAAACTAAAATCAAGATATGAATAATCAAGATCCATGTGTATTAATAATGTGTACTCAAAAAACAAAAAAATAATAAAAACAAATTAAATACAAATGTAAACAAAGTAAGCCTAAGTAAAAGTTAGACTCAAAATGTGTACGGAATTTATTTAAACACAAAAAAATAAGATAAATAATAAACAAGACAAAATAGTAAAACAAAAAACTAACACAACAAAACACACTAAAAATGAAGAAAGAACAAAACAATCAAGAGATAAAATAACAACTCAATAAAAAGATAATGAAAACATAATAAAACACTAATAAACAAAAATAAACATACAACACAATGCAAATAGAAAATAATAAATGAACAAAAAAACCCCAACAAAAGAAAAAATAAATGGAGAGATAACAAAGCACAACAAAATAACAATAAAAAATCAAATAAACACACAAACAATGGTTAATCTCAATGTTAGTACAAACAAACAAGAAATTATTTGTTCATGTAAGTGTAAGAGAGGCATTACGCTCTGAAATAGGATGACCCCTAAGTTAATAAATAATGATACTGGTACCATGAGACAAGAATAATAGATACAAATTTTTATCCAAGTTATAAAGAAACAACAACACAACACAAAATGGGGGATAAGAGAAGAAAATAAAGAGGTGGTCGAGTTGACTCTAGATGCATAAGGCAAGTAGATATTTCTTACATAGTTCTATGGATGTAATATCCAACATGAAATTTAGGCCAAATGTAGTTCTCCTAGGATATGGGATAGAAGAAAATGATGATGTAAGAAAACATTATTGTATTGTAGAGGAATAAGCAAATGGGCTTGTAAAATGATGAGTGCATTTAAATGATTTCTCATAAAATGGAAAGAGCGTAGGATCTTTAGCCAATGTTTTTGGAGATTTTCAAAGCATCTCAACTCAATTGAAAATTATGAGATACTAAATGGTCCAACTCATAAAATGGCAAGAGCATGAGATTAAAATAAATAAATGTTCAAAGAAATTTTTTAATTCTTTTTGTCTATTAGCTTCTAATGTTTTCTATGTTTTTGGGATAAGCAATAGAAATAAAATATTAACAAAAGGCATAGGGAACTACCTTACTAAGGAAATGCACTTTCACAAGTAAGAGTTCAAATAACAACTAAACTAGTTACAATGAAGATCATGAATATAAACAATGGCATAGAAAACCACTTAGCTAAAGAGTAACACATCCACATGTAAGTAAAATAGCTAAACCAACTATAACAATATAGCGTGATCATATCAAGGCAATAATGCCTACCAAATAGAAGCAAAATAATAATAAAATAGTATGTAGTGTTGAGTAAATATAAAGAACCATGTAGTAGGCAAAAACCATGTGTTTCACATCCTTATACACGTGTTTGTAAAAATAAGTTTCCAAATATTGTGCAAGCTGAACTGCTTTGTAGAATGGGCATTGAGTGTGTCCAAAATACCTAAAAATCATAATTGGTTATGGTATATAACTATCCATGTTAAAATGGTCTATAATGGAAGGAAAATTAGTTATGTGGAATATATACGATCCAAAGTGACAATGGTCTAGGGGTACAATGGTTCAGGGTAGTAAAAAAATATTATTCAAGGTAGAACGGTCTAGGACAGAATGATATAGAATAAAAATGGTCTAGATTAGGATGGTCCAAATTATAATGGTAGAATAAGTAACTTCGACACAAGCTTCCCCCAAGTAAGGGTTCTTATAGACGATGGTTCAAAAAATGTTGTTAGCCATTTGGAGTAGCCAATCGATATGACCTCAATCCATAATTTGTTATGACTACATATGGACCCAACCAATTGGGTTGGAACTTACCCTTATTCTTGCATTCAAAATTCATGTTCTTTTGATTCTCTTTCAAGACCAAATCACCAATGTCAAACTTTTGAGGGAGAATGCACTTGTTATAGCTTCAACACAATCTATTTTGATATGTTTTTAAGTTGTCCAGGGCAGCTAAACACTTACCATCAAAGAGTTCAAGCTCTTTTAACCTATAAATTCTATAATATTCATCATCCTCAATGTTATCCAAGGATACCCATAATGAAGGGATATCGATCTCAACCAAAATAATAGCTTCCATGTCATAAACAAGGGAGTATGGAGTGGCTCCTATGGGGATTCAATGACTAGTGCAATAAGCCCAAAGGGTAAGAAAAAATTGTAAGTGTTAACTATAGCTAGTGTCATTAATAATATTCTTTAGGATTGTGATAATGGTTTTTTTAGATGCCTTAGCTTGACTGTTTCCTTGCAGGTTATATGGAGTGGATCTCTTGTGCTTGATTTTGAATTTGGTGTAAAGAGCTTTAATATTTTGATTTACAAATGATCTATCATTATCAGATATAATATGAATTGGATACCATATCAATAGATGATATGATAATGGATAAATTTAGAAATCTACTTCTCAGTGATGTAAGTGAGAGGAATGGCCTCATTTCACTAAGTAAAGTGATTAGTAGTAGTGAGAATGTACTTGTGGCCATTAGAATAAGCTGGTTTGATTTTTTCGATGAGATCAAGGCCCCATGTAGTGATTGACCATGGTTTAATAATCGATATGAGTGGCAAGGAAGGTGCATGTATCAAATTACCATGCTATTAGCAATCAACACTAACATGATTATAAGCATTTGTTTCCATTTTGGCCCAATAATGTCCTATTCTAAGGAGTTTCTTGGCTAAGACTACATCATTGGTGTGGGCTCTACACATTACTTCATGAACCTTTGTAAGGGCTAGTTTATATTTTCCTAAAGATAAATGATAAAGAAGCATTCCATCATAGCCTTTATAATAAAGCATGTTTTTTAGGAGGGTATAATAGGCTATGCAATAAAGGAATATTTTTTGGTGATGATGTGAAAGGTTGGGAAAAAAGACTTGGTCGTGGAAATAGTTATAAATGTCTTGGAAAAAAGATAGTTTCAGCGGGGGATTTCGACTAGCAATGGTGCATACCCTCTCTAAATTTGGAAATACATGAGTAGACTATAGAATATTTTCAATGAGTAGTTGATACTATTTAACACTATTGGTAATTTATATCATGGAGAAAATTATTTCCATTGCACCAGTTGATTGATTATTGGCTCATGGTACATGTTTAAACTATAGGGACTTGAAGTGGGACTTGCTATTATATATAATGTGCTTTTAGGGTACAAGCTTATCATCTTGAATCTAATATTGATCTATGGTTTGATTAATAATTAATTGAGAATCCCCATAGACCATTAACTATTGGATATCCCACTGCACTACAAGATGAATTCCTACAATAAGGGATTCATACTCGGCCATATCATAATTTATTATGAAAAGCTTTGGGGATCATATCCCCTTGTGATGTAATTAAAAAAATACCCACCCTAGATCCATGAAATGTAAAAGAGCCATCAAATTATAATTTCTATTGTTCAATTTCATGCGGAACTTATTCTATTGTAATAATAGAACCATATAGAAAATCAAATGTGAGTGGTTAAATATCTATAATAGGATCCTATACAAGCTGATCTGTAATGACTTGTCCCTTAATAGCCTTTTGGTTTTGGTACTCAACATCAAATAAACTCAAAATCATGACCCGCTTGGCCATGCGGCCTATAAGAGTTGCTTTGGACAATAAATATTTGAGAGGGTCCACTTTAGCAATAACAATAGTTTTATTATTCAACATATAGTGTCTCAACTTTGGGAGGCAAACACCATTGCTAAACAAGCCTTCTTTATAGGCATATAATTATGTTCATATGCCACAAGTGTGAAACTCAAATAGTATACTGCATGTGCCTTTATTTGTTCATCATGTTGGGCTAAGAGTGTCCCCAATGCATGTTTTGTGGTTGAAATATAAAGAATTAATGGTTATCTAGGTGTTAGCAGTCTCAAAACTAGAAAATTAGCCAACTATATTATGAGATTTACAAATTCTAGTTGACATTCTGCATCCCTTTAAAAAGTTACCCCTTTATTCAAGAGGTGAGTAAAAGGATGGCACTTATTTGATAGTTGTGAAATGAACTTGGGAATAGATTAGATCTTTCCCTACAGGCTTCAAAGTTATTTGAGATTAGAAGGTAGAGGCATTTCCATAATGGCCTTGACCTTAGCAAGATCCACTTCAATCCCTTTTTGTGACATAATAAATCCTAGTAACTTTCCTAAAGTGATGTCAAAGACACACTTCTTAGGCTTCAAATGAACCTTGTACTCATGAAGTCTCTCAAAGATTCTTCGTAGAACATCATGATGTCCAACATGTGTTATTGATTTTTCTAGGATGTTATCAACATAGTCCTCAATAATATCATGTATCATGCCATAGAAGATGGCAATCCTATCACGTTGATAGGTGGCTCTAGAATTATTCAATCTAAATGGTATGACTTGATAACAAAAGGTTCCCCACGTTGTGGTGAATGTAGTTTTGTACTAGTCCTCTTAAGCTATCTTAATCTAATTGTATCCTAAGAATCTATCCATGAGGGACAACATCTCATACCTATAAATTGAGTCAAAAACCATGTCAATGCTGGGTAGAGGAAAATCATCCTGGGGACATGCCTTATTTATATCACTAAAATTACTATAAATGCATATGCCCTATGGTTTTTGGCTTACTAGGACTATATTTGATATCCATTCAGAATATTCCAGTAGTTGGATGAAGCAAGCTCATAATAGTTTCTAAAGCTCCACTTTTACCAAAAGAATGATGTATGGATGCATATTTCTTAATTTATTCTTGACTAGCTTAGCATCTAGATGTACAATAAGGTGATGCACAACCAAGTTAGGGTCTAGGCCTGGCATGTTAGAATAAGCCCATGCAAATATACCAATAAATTTTTTTAGAATGGTGATAATGTAGTCACACTATTCATTGATGAGGGAGGCTCCAAGATAAATTTTTTTGAGAGCTTCATTAGTTCCCAGGTTCACTTTAATAGTGTTTTCAATGAGGAGCATAGAAACATCCTCTAAGATAGTGGGCAATGTTTGATCATGATCCTCTTCTTCCACTTCAGCTTTTGGTTATTCCTCCTAAATCTCTAGATAATGACATAAATCTAAGTCTATCTATTTAGGTAGTGGTCAACTAGTAAATATCTTTGAAAAGTCAAGAGTGAGATGCTCAAAGATTTTATGTTGTCTGGATGTGATACTGGTACTGGCTATAGAGCTAGGACTTGGTGGGAACTATGCTTATTTTGGAGATGAGCAAATTTCCCCATCCAAGAGCACCTAAAATAGGCTTTCAATCAAGGGCTTGTCTTTCTCTTTAATTTTTCCCTGATTAATGAGTGCCTCAAAGAGGTTTTCACCTGAAGATCTTGATGTTTTTATCTTTTCCATGACCAATAAGTTTGCCTACTCTCCAAACTAGGTGGAAGAGTCCAAAGAGAAGTCAAAGTCTTACTTGTGATCATCAATTGGCAATCCATCTCTGAGGCCCATATACTCAGCAATAGATTCCTCATTCTAAAATTCATCAATGGGTATAACAAAAAAATTGGTCCCAATCAATGAGGTCAGGATGGCAAACACAAAGGGGATAATGGGATGTGGTAGTCATAATGGAGTTAGAGTCAAATAGGTCAATATTATCAAGACCATTATAAAATCTATAATGGGATGTTGCATCACTATTAGGTGTCTCATTACTAGTCGATTCAAAAGAACCACTATCAAAATACATGAGGTTGTCCCTAGGTAGTATAAATCTAAGACCTTGACTTATATTAGGCCTACCAGTTGATAATGGTTCTAGGATTCCTTGCTCTTATGGCCCAAGGTCTTTATCTGTATAATAAAAGTTTTCCATACTCTGATTAGGGATATGATACTTAGGATTTTGAAAACAAACAACAAGGCCATCAAAATATAACTAGTCTCCTTCAATACGAGTTTCCAAATCTTGATATGGTGAAGTTAACCGTATAAATACCATTGGTGGTTTTTGCATGTCTTTGTTATTTTTTCCAAATTATGTTAGGTCTATAAGGACTTGAGGAAGGCTTGGGTTTGTTGAAGGACTTAGGAGACTTGGGCAACTTAACAATAAAGCATATTTTAGATAGTATGTGGAAATGCCTACATCCTTAATAGTGACATGTTATGCAAGTGCTACAGGGAATGGATCAACTGAATTAGAATCAATATAACTTGGGTTTATATAATTGGACTTCAGTGGTTGTGAAACTATTTATTCGTTCTTCTTCACTATGAATTTAGAAGTAGGTCAATAGTTATTGTTGACCTAATTTGAGCCCAAGTAAAATTTAGGTTAACCCCTACTATTTTGAACTTTTTAAGAAGGTTTCATGTCTTATGGTGTCTCATAATGATCTAAACATCTTACTTATCCTTCCCCTAGTTCTTGTCTAAGCTCATCCCTCTTGAAATGGCCTAGTCAACCAAAGTCAAAGTTAGTCAACCTTGGTCAAAGATGGTCAAAGGATCAAATTATGTTTAAAATGTTATAATATGGCTTGTAACATGTTTTAAGATGTTTCTAAGTCATTAATTTATCTTTCACCTTATTTCATATGCAAAAAGGGTTATTTGGCCATATTTTTAGCTTAATGACATGTATAGATTTTTTCGAGTAATTAATTTGTCACCAAGCTCTGGTTAAATGTGGGAGAGCTTATAAAATGTCAAGATCCATTAGATGATAGCTATAGAATCAGTTATGATCAGGAAATGGCATTTTTCCTTATTTTTAGACCCTTTTGGGCACTTGTATGAACTCCTTGAGTTCACTTGCAGCTAAAAACATGGGTGTAGTGCCTCTTCACCTCCCCAAAATTCATTCCCAAATTTTTATTGTAGATATTTCATAAAAATTTTCATCTTCAACTCATTTTCCTTTATTTTCCATTGGTAAGCCAAGGAAGGGCAGGTTCAATCACTTACTATGGGCCATACATTTAGAGTCAGGAAGAATGCTTCTATAGGTGGATAGTAATCTAAGTGCACTTCACATCCATAATAATAAGTCTTATATTGGTTTTTATTCCTTCATGAACAATCACTTACACTCTAAGCAACCTTTTATGATATTACATCGATAAGGGGGTCACTATTTGCATTTGTTCTAGATTCTCTTGCTTTGGTTTAATGCCTTTGATTATTTTAGGTGTTCTTTAAGGTTATGTAATGACTCTCCACAATATTTTCATGTTTTATTGGATTTTTAAGCTATAAAAAGAATAGGAAAGCCTTTTCTAAGCTTATCTTGCTTTGGATCATCTTAGCTACCTTTGTTTAGAAATTTGCACCTACAGCTGCCTTGAATGAAAGATTTACATGTTAATGTGAAGGAATTGAATGTGTCTCATGGGTTTTGAAGTATGAAATTGCATTTTATGATCAAGTAAGAGCCCATGAGGCCTAATTTAACACATTGGTGGCATTCTCCTTCTCTGCCCACTCTTTTCACCTACATGTAGGTGATTCCTACATAGGAAAAGGTGTTGTGAAGTTGTCTCCAAGTGTTTTTGAGGGAGGTTATCCATTTTAAGGCTAAAAATTTCATTTATAAGGGGTTAGAGGATCTATAACAAGATTTTATTTCTCAATTTCATTCTCCCATCTACACATAGTCAGATATGTGTCTTCGGGTGATATAAACAGGGGTTTGAGATGATCATTTGGATATGGAAGTAAGATAAGACCTCATTTAGAGCCTTTGTATGATAATTTTAATCATGATAGACCTCATGAGATGATTTATTTCTAAGGAAATTTAAGGTTCATTATGAAAAATATTAACCATGATTTCAGGCCTATCTACCTAGAAAGCATTAAGATAAAGGTCTATAAGCATTTTGAAATTAACATATTCCATAGTTTCAAGATTTTCCAATGCTCCTAATAGGTTGGTTTTGTAGTATCTATCATTAATAATATCTATGTGAGGTTTCAAGATTGGAAGTAAAAATAAAAGTGGTGTTTTAAGGATCGAAAATCACTCTCAAAAGCACTAATTCTGATCAGTAACATCTAAAGCTTGGAATACCAAATGATGTTTCTCTTCCCAATATACATTGTAAATCACCTCATATGTTTGAATAGTCTCATGTGACCTAAGACAATATGGATAGCCTAAATACCACTTTAATAGGTTATTACATCAAAATTGATTCACTTTACTCACTCCCTATCTATACACAGGCTTGGGAAGTAGCACCTACAACAGGATTAGTGGATAGTGAGGCAAAAGATTGAGGTTTGACCTTATTTTGAGTTTTCAAGGTGAGTGGAATATAGAAGGTGGTTTGGTGATTATAATAAATTCATAAAGAGATAATTCATCATCAAACAAGTTTCAAGCACTACAATGACATCTACAGGTAGACCTAAAGTCCATAAAACATAGTCATGTAAGAAATACAGTCAGTAAGGTAGAAGTAAGGATTCCTTCATAAGAGAAGAGATTGTGTTGGTAAATTTTGGCTTAGAAAAGTGAAAATTGACCCCAAGTATCTCATGGAAAACCCAATACATCTAATACAAGGGTAAATAAGGCCAAATGATCATATATAGGTAGCACAAGTTGTTTCAGTCAATTCAAGGAATGAGAGGAGAAGGACCTTAAGTGAGGTCTAATAGTCATTCAGTTTGAACTCGTGAACCTATACCATGATTTAAATGTTATGGGAGGAATTAATGACCCACACATGTCATAAATAAGCTCAAAATAATCCATTAATCCTCCAAACATAGTCAAAAGAGAAGTTATCTCAGTCAGGGTTGTTGTAGGTAGTCTTGCGTTTATAAAAGAATAGTGATGACTCAAGAGGTAAAATTATTGGAGGGATATTTTAAATACCTATTATGTGGTATTTAATATTTTATAATTATTTTTCATGAACATAAGATAGGGTAAGAGTCTCCATTTTCCATAAAACATAGTCCATTCCCACAAATACCCTGTATAGACTGTCTAAGAATGTCTACCTAGGAATTTCAAAAAATTTAGGGGTATAGAATCGCCACCAAAGGTTAAATTTTTGTGTAGATCATTATTGATACATATATGATTCTCTAAAATGTTTGGTTTTAAGGATAATATAGGGGATATTCCACCTATTTTATCTCAGATAGGGGGCACTCCTTTCATGTTGGAAGAGACAGCCTTGAGAGAAGTATGATGGAACATAGACCAGAATCATTAGAGACCCCCCAAGATGATTGTCATAACTCATACAAACCCAGATAAACATGGGAAAATAATTAGGAAGGTTGGTCTAAACAAGAGGACCTATAGGTAGGGCAGCTAGGCAATGTACAAGTATAACTCTAAATGGAAGGTCACTTCAATTTCTAACCTTTGGCAAGCACTCATATGCTTTGTTTCATGTATGTAGAGGTATATTGGAGAGGTATAAATAATGGAATGTATGGGTAATAATAATATAAATGTCTTTTGAACCCAAGGTTACATGCATACCCATTAGCAAGGTCTAGGCCTAATTCCAAATGGGTGGTCATCTTCATTTCTAGCTCTTGATGAGATCTTTTTATGATTATAGGATGTTTTTAGGGAATATATTGAAGTTTTTCAACCGATTGTATGTAGTAGGATCATTAGATAAGCCAATTCTTGGCTTGAAAGACCCCAGACCTCGTAGAATTGTAGGAAAAGGACCCAAATGACTAGTTTGAAGGTTTATAACTTTCATGGCTCTTTGCATGAGACCTCAAGGTATTTAGAGATGATGGAGAGGGTCCTTGAGGTTCCTTCAATGGAATTTTTTCAAGATTTCAATGTGCACACTTTATGAACAAAGGCTAATATTGAAAGTGATCATAAACCCTTGAAAACCCTCCATAAGGACTCGAATAAAGAAATGAGGCTCAAAGAACATCCAGATGAATGAATTTGACCTTAAGGATAAAATAGAAGTTGTTGCCAACTCCAAGAGGGTCAAAGACATGGATTAGATTATTTAGAATCTATACATGTGGAGCATAAAGTAGATTTTATTGACATTTTATTATGTTTTTTAGGTCTTAAAGAAGATCAATGGATTCCATTCACTTTGGGAGGTAGTTTGGGACTTAAACCAACTCATGTAATTTTAAGACCTTGAAAAAATTCACAAGTGCCTCTTCTAAGTCTATCTCTTTAACCAGTCTAAAGTGGCATCTAAACTGGCATAGTAAACAACATGGAAAATCAAGTTTGGAGGCTTTTTAAGATGTTTATACTAAAGCCAAGCATATGAAGTATCCTAACACATGTCAAAAGACCCCTAGTATGGATCAGTTAGGGAAGATTGAAAGATTCTAGTGCCAAGTGTCAAGGAATTCCTATTAGAGAGTGATCATGGTTGCAAGGTGATGATGAGCTTATGTAAGAGAGTTTCATGATGAAGTAAAATCCAAATGAAAGTGGAATAATCTTTTTAACTCCCTCTTATCATCACACATGAGACATTTATCCATCACTTGCTTTGGAATGCTCAAGAAAGGCCTATGATGAAGTTCACAAGAGAGAATGATGGAGAATATTTGCTACACCACACTTGAAGAAGAGGCTAATTTGGGATGTGATCAAGTGTAATTCAGTTTCATGACTCTTGTTACACTTCATCCTATGCTTTGAAATTGATCCTCACCTTTGGATACTTGTCCTTGTGCCTCTTTAATTTCTCCTTTCTCTCTCACCTTCCAAGTTTTATAATTATGAGCCATTTTGGATATTGAAGGATTCCAACTCTTGGCATGGCTAAAACCTACCAAAATTTTACCTTGGTTTGTAATTAAGCTAATGAGAAGCAAGATGGTTATACTCTAAGTCCATTTGAACTACGTGTTGAAGTGATCCATATTAAATGTCAAGTATAGATTGAGTTCGTCTTGTTTTCATGCAATCCTTAAATGTGTTGCTAAAAATGACTTCTCTCCTAATGGTTTTCATGAAGTGTATACTAATGAAATAGACTCTTGAAGTGTGTATGAGTTTGGTAGTGTCATATCTAACCTTCCCTACACTTTTTTTCATTTGTTGATTTTTTATTTGCCTTCATGAGAAACACTAATTCTAGGGAGCTCCATTAATGGTGTTGAGGCTAGTTTGGTTGTCTTAGTTCATTATGAAAATTACAAGTGTGAATAGAATAAACTCTTGGTGTATTTCCTCCCAATTTAGGTTTTATTTATGTATTTTTCTTTCCCTTTTCACCCATAATAGGCAGTTTTAGTAGCATAAGCACATCAAGTCATATCTAGGGAGCTAGCCCTTATAATCTAGAGATTCATTTATCTTATAGGTTCCCCAAAACTTGAGAGATTATTAAATGTTGCATAAAATTGTAAGATTTTCATAGAGTGTCCTTGATGAAAATAATTATAATTGTTAAATTTAGCCTTTAGGTGCTTGCAATACTGGTAGGGTTACAAATCAGCATGAATGATAACCTCACTTCCAGCATGGGGAAAATTGAGGCATTGTTGTAAAGTTGACAAGACAACCTATACTTCATAGATCCAAGTATGACTAAGAAGTATATTATATGTAAATTCAATGTCCATGACATGGCATAGAGTGTGATGGGATATAGGCCCAACAATGATTGTCAAACAAATAGTTTTGGAAGATTCCCTTTTGATGTTGTCACATGCCTTGATTTTGATTATCTTAGGATAGATGTCTTTGACATTATAACTGAATAATTATATCAAATTTAGTGACACTATGCTCAGACCCAAACCATTGTCTATAATAACCTGCTTGATTTTATGATTTTATATAATGACTTTAATATATAAGGGGTTATTATAGATAGGACCAAGAGTAGTAGGGTATGGAAAACCTTCATGTTCACTTCATAGTTCTTCTCAAGTGTTATAATTGGCCTATCTTGTGACATTATTCACATGTCAAACCACCTGCACTTCACCACTTACATGAATGAATGCAAAAAAAAACTTCACTACACAATATCCTTACATCTTTGAGTGTCATATAACACCCATACCCCATAATTCTTGATAGTGACTAATAGGGCCTACAGATCAAATAGGCCCAAAAGTTGTCCTTTATCCCTCACCATAGTGTCACCACTCACCTAGTGTTATCAAATCATCTTTTATCTACCCTTGACATACTTATCCCCATAGGTTGCTGACCTCACATACACTTAATAATTATCTTATTGGTCATTAAATATCATATCAAAATCATTATATGACATAATAAGATCCATCCCATTTTTTCCATTATTATCATCAACATCACATACATTATCTCATTATACAACCTTATATTTATGCTACACATAACCATGATTTAAAACAATCTCATAACCATACAAAACATCTACACTAACTTTTATAATCATCATTTTGTACAAAAAAACTACAATTACCATACATTTACTCATTATTATCCTCATATTACATATTATCCTAACTCTACACTGATGATACATCCTAACTTACATCCAAAACTATGGTGGTGGCCTTGGTTATGGATGAACTGACTGAATAGAAGACCTAGATCTCGATGACCTCTCAGATCAAGTGATTACCTTGTATGATGGATCCATTTTCCCTACTAGAACTAAATACTCATACAAGGCTCTCTAATATTATGTCTCTCAAGCCATCCTTGCCACTTGGGCAATCACATCTCCTAACCCCAGTGCATCCAATAGTATTTGATCCATATTTCTATCCATCTTTGCAACTCATGCCTCTACCTCTCTTTGTTCTAATTGTGCTTACTA
Organism: Torreya grandis; assembly: GCA_037957365.1. Taxonomy (NCBI): domain Eukaryota; kingdom Viridiplantae; phylum Streptophyta; class Pinopsida; order Cupressales; family Taxaceae; genus Torreya; species Torreya grandis. The sequence continues at coordinate 2,811,217 of JARHVA010001210.1, read as the reverse complement.
CTACATATGGTTGGCTCCAATCCACTCTATTTTTTCTTATATCACCCTGATCTATACCTCTTGTCAGTTTAGCTGATCCAATAATGATGTTACCTAGGCCAATACATCATCCATATGTATATATTTTCAAATAATTTGACCCTATAAGAGTGACACCTGACATTGTAATCTTATTATCTACCTTCATGTAGCTATTAATCAACTCAAACAATCCCCAATATCACTATTATTTTTGTTTCTTCTCCCATTCCTCTGAGTTGGTGTACATTAATTAACCATTTCCCACATCACCATCTTCACAACCATCTCAATGAACTTCCTACCACCATCATCACCTTTGGTTCTCCCTCATCCTATCACACAAATACAATTACTAATCAAATAGTGTTGTTATATTTCATACTTAAATAACCTCCTAACCCTTTCCCAGAAATATGATGTTCCCCACCTATTTCCCCAATGTATTTTTACCTATTCCTTCCTAACCATGGGCTGCTATGCTACTAGCCCTAATGTGCCACACCTCCCTACACCCCCTCACCTAGCCATCTCCCTATACGTGTCACTCTTAATCCCCCTCCCTAACCTTGTGACTTTTCCATTTCTTTTGCCCACCCAAACCATTCCCTACAACTCTCTCAATCTAAGGTCTCCTTTCCCTATGATTCTCTATTCCCATTCCCCTAAGATGTGTCCTCTTATCACCCATACAACCTCTAATCCATAGGACACTCCTTTTCCCCACTCTCTAAACCTATATATTTCTTATTTACACCCTGTGATCTTCCCCACCATGGTTTATTACCAAATATACCCCTCCTTTCCAACCCATGGCTCATAAAACCCTAGTTATCCTATAATGCACATATAAATCCATAACAATTCCAACAATAAACCCATACCTAGTTTTTACACTCACCTCAGTGTTGATCCTCCTACCCTTCCTCTTCACCATTCCATGCACCCAAGTTTTCTTCCATCCATCTAAGCCACAACCTCCCTCTCATAACACACTATTTTAACTTGGAATTTTCTCTTTTATTTCCACACCTCACATCTATCTTACACCTTTTCTTCTCTTTTCATCTTTTTATTAACCACATTTGATATTTCTCAAGTGATAACTGAGCTTTTTCTACCTTCTTCACTAGTAACCATGCCTTCCTCCTTTGGGTTATTGAGCTCAACACTGATGATGCTATCCTTGATTCCCTATAAGGATTAATAGTATAAAGATATGAGGATAGATGGTGTGTACACATACCTATGGAGATCTTGAATTAGCTCTTCAAACTCTGCCACACATATCAATTATCATCATCAACACATAGAAATGACAACCTATTATATAGCAAACCCTCATAGGTTTTAACTTCACTACATTTGGAAAAACTCGACTCATAGATATGATGGCATTTTTCACAAAATAATTTGTAGCTCTTAATAGAGGTCCCCCTCTTAAAATATGGCTTGTATTGATAAATGTTACCACTTCACTCTTACTAACCCATTCTTCCACCTCATATTAGCAACCTAGCAACATTCCTTGCCTCTTTAAAAAAACCACTTCCTTTATATCACCTCCATTTTTTTGGGTGCCTCCTCTTATTTTTGATTCCTATTTATCCATCTTTATCACTCCAAACCTATTACCCCCAATACATATGGGATTATTCCATTCATAAAACTCTATTAACCTTTGGTATTCTTCACACTCCATCAACACCTCGATCACTTGAACTACTTCAAATATGCCCGACCATCATCATAGCATCATCATGACCCCCATCGTTCATCAGTCAACCTCATATCTTACCCAATCCCATCCACCAATCACCTTTATGAGCTATAATGACACTTGTCTAACCTCCATTCGAGACCCATAGTTCTCTTAAGCATGTGTCCTTGTTTGAGATCTATTGAAATATCACAAATCTATTTGTCACTCTTTTAATATGGTTTATTCCCCCTTGGTATGTGTTGAAAACCATGGCACCATCATTTCTTCTCCTTGTGCATCTATCTTTACCAGGGGCATCATTGATGCCATCATATTGTATCTTATCGATTATAAGCAATTCACATCATATACCCCTATTCTTTACATCCAATTTCTCTATTTCCTCCATTCATCATCAAGTATCATGTTATTCACATCCTTCTTCCTTTTTTGGGATAACTACATTAGCTTGAGGTCTCTTGAGACTATGTAGGCAATGCTTGCTCATCCATGGTGCCCAAGGATAGCTCAACCACATTAAATAACCCTTCCCTTTCATCTCTTGGTCACTCAATCATATTAATTTTCTTCTATCCACTCTTTCTTACTCTCATTTGACACACACTATGAGCTATACCCATCATTAAAACTATAAAATCATTGTATTATTTTGTCTTGATGCTTTCCTAGCATGCATCCTTGCTTGGGATACATTGAAATCTTGTGTCCTTTATCATTTTGGCCCAGATCTCTCCCTAGCATGTGTCCTTTCCTAGGATATGTCTAAAGATTTTGGCCTATTTAATCAATTTGTTTTGGTCCATGGTTCTCCCTTTCATGTGTCCTTGCTTGGGATACATTGAATAAATTGCATCATATTCATCATATTTAGGATTGAAGCTCTTCCTTGCATATGTCCTTACTTAGGATATGTTAAAAAATTACAAGATCTTGTCTTATCACTCTTTTTTTATGGTTGATTCCCCTTTGGGATGTGTTGAAATCCATGACATCATTGTCTTCACTCCCTATGCATATATCTTTGCCAAGGTCATTATCAATTTTTAGTTCACTACTCATGTCAATTTCTTCTTCATCATCATTATTCTCACATCTCACATTCCATTTTCTATTCGTACACCCCACCTACATTTATTTCTTTTGAGTGGACATCCATATCATTATTATTTTCATGTCTCATTTAGGGGGCATCCTATGTCCACTAATTTACTAACACTCATCCATGATCATCTTTCTTGTTTGAAAGACCATTACTCCTTCCACTCATAATTACCTTTCAAAGAGGGGAAAATTTTATGCATCTAATTCTACTTACTAAATTAACTTGTTTAATTATGCCTAATATCATCTAATATCCTATTCATATGATATAATTAACAATTAATCCCTATGTCCCATACTAACATCACCTCTTCATACCCTTAAGTCAATTAAATAATTTATCCTAACTACAATACCCCAGCCTCCACATATTCATATTTCCTAATATTCTAGTTTATAATTCACCCCACTTTTCACATATTCATATTCCCTAATATTCTAATTTTTAATTCACCCACTTTCTAATTGTATACCCCCCAAAAAGAAAGTCTAGATATTTCAAATCTCTAGAACTTTCTCCCTTCTTAAATTTAAAATTTGGAAGGGAAAATTTCCCCTCCATTTCCTTCCAACCCCTCTATAAATTCAAGGGGCATACCAAGAATTTGGACAACGAATGAATGCAAGTTTATGTTACCTCCATCACTCTCCTCTATTAATTCAGTCTTGAGTTTGTCATACTTGGCAATCCTACATCCCACTTCAAGTTTTTAATTTATCGATTTGGTCTTCAAGTGACATTATAGAGTCTTGGAAAGGAGATCAAAAGGCTGAAAGATTATGGTAAGATTTTTTTAATTCTATGACTGATTACTTCCTCTCTTTATAATTATTCCATTTGATGATTATTTAGAGTTTAGATTTTGTTAATCATTCTTTTGTACTTTTAATCCATTCAATAAAAATTATGGGTGATACACTCTTAATGAACAATGCAATATAGTATAAATATTTTGGTTTCATAATGATAATCCATTACCACTCATCATTTCAAAACCCATTCCACCAAATAATCATCCCAATCCTTATTCCACCCATTATCCACCCATTACATCACCTATCTCAGCTAGGCTTGAGAAGTTGAGTACATAGTTCAACATGTTATATTCATGTGAACACGTGACCTTGAGGTTAGCTTGACACTATGAGCCTACTAACCAAATTTTGTTAGGGTATAATGACCTATGGTGAAGATATAGGGTTTTATCCACACATAGTCATTGAAAGCATGTGCACATGAATAAAAGAAATCAAATTAAAGGTGATAGAATAAATATAAAGTTCCAAGTGATCACTTTGTATTAAAATGAATATTTTGCATAGGAAAGTTATGTTGGGATTCATACAAAAGAATCAATGTAAGTTTCCATAGGTCAGTGTAAGTGTCCAGGCTTCTAGAAATAATATTTCTAAAATCTAATGATTGGATCTTGATCTTGTCCCTACCTATTTCCATCTCTATACTTCTCAGATCAACTTGTGCATTTGTAGATAAACTAATTATTATCTCTTCTTTGTATTTATGTAATCAAAATATTGTTTTGAGTGTACTTTTTATATTTAAAAAAAACTTAGTACTTTAATTTAGAATATTCATTTATCTAAGTTTTCAATTAATTGGCCTACTCTAGAATAGTTTTATTCATCCTTGTGCATAGGTTATTCTACCCCCTTAAACCTAACACCACATATCCAAGAAAGGTTAAACACTATTATCCATACTACCACTGGGGCAACTCATGTTTATTTAGTTTATGGTTCCAAATTTCTCTTACCATTATAATTTGAGCTAGCTTCCTTGTACATTTATATTCATGGCATCATTATCGATGAATAAATTTATGAATCACATATTCACACCTTATATTTTATATATGAACAATAAATGGGTGCATTAAAACATAATCACTGATATAAACCTCACATCACTAAGAAACATAACAAGAAATTCAAAGTCTATAAATTCAATATTGATGACTTAGTGCTTAAATTAGAATATACTCACAATAAAGGAAAGTATGTCCAAAAGTAGTGGGCCCCTTACCTAGTCAATGACATTATCAGACCTAGTACTTAAAAATTTCAAACCAATGAAAGACACTTTCAAAGTGTCGAGTGTTGATGTGGGATTTATGCACACCATATAAATGTTTTATGAGATAACCTCTAACATTTTAGGATTAGTGAAAAGTATTCACTCCAAGGCATGAGTTGTAGTTTGTTTACCATGGATGGGTTGACTATGAGTGAATCTAAATCTAATTGACATGAGTGGATTGATGACATTTCTATAGAACCTATGGTGAGTAGGAATTCAAAATAAACTCAAAAATGAGGGAAACATAGGGCAAAAAGGAGGCCTATGGACCACACTAGGTGAAAATTTCATAGACCAACACTTAAACTAGAGGTTAGATAAAGAATTAATGACCAATATTTTCTATAGGCTACTATAGCATACCAATAATAAAACATAGTTAGGATTCAAATGGAACCAAAATACAACATACTTAAACACATAAAATCAAATGTGTCCACATTTGTTAGACTATATTAACACATCTATAATTAATACATAATTTAAAATAATCATTCACATTATGAGTACCTCTCCTAAATGACATGTATTAGAACAACAAATGTGGGTATTAAAGAAAAATTTAGAGTAAAAATAGTTGCCAATATTAAACATAGAGCTAGAAAGGGTTCAAAAAAAAAAGATCAAGAAAAGGATACAAATTTACCTCTCAATAATGATACTCACTTTTACAAAAAATATGGTTTTAGAATGAAATATTTACAAAAAATTGGTTATCATGGTCAAGGATTGGGAAAACATTCCCAAGAAATTACTCATCTTATTTCCACATATAACCAGAATGATCATCAAGGCTTGGGCTATATTGGCAATATTAATGCAAATCATTCAAATATGTGTTTTTTTAGGATGTACAATGCAGAATTTTATCCTCAAAATTATAATGAGAGGAACTATGTAAAATGTAAATAATTAAATTTCACAATAAATCAAACCATGTACAAAGGAAACCCCAATATTAATGTGGTTCATCCAATGGGCTACATCCATGAGATATTGTTCAACTATTATATTGCAACAACACTTGGAGAGTTAATCTCATGACAACACCTTATCATACTTCTCTCTCCTTTCTCTCCTCTCCTTCTATTTGCAAAAATCTAAGCTACAACCAAGATTAAAAACAAATATTTCAATCAAGTTTCCCACAAGCTACAACCAAGCTTGTCCAAGAATTCACAAGTCTTCACTCCTTGCACTTTCATAAGCTAACAACAAAGATTAATCCCAAGATCTTAACCAAGCTTGACACAAGATCTCTACCAAGCTTGCAACCAAATACTTCAATAAGCCTTCTCACCTTGAACCTATGTAAGCTAAATCCAAGATTGCCACAAGCTTTCTACCAAGTGTGCATACTAATACATCAAAAGTCTTCAAGGCCTTTACAAGGCTTACAAGGAGAATGGAATGTAAGAATCACATTTGCAATTCCTTCTATATCATACAATATATATAGAGAGATATACATATATATTATTTACATAATGAGAGATTAAATGAGAGAGATAACAAGGGAGGAATAAAATTTCATCCCACTCCATGTGGAAAAACTATTTAGGAATATTGAAAGTGGAATCATCATCAACAAGGTCCACCTTTCAAAGGGCACATCATGATGCAATGTGGACCTCTTCCATGTGCACTCAAGTGACACACCCCACTCTCCCATGTGTAATCCCAAGGATAAAAATATACCCCAATAAACTTTTGACTTTGAACATATAAGAAACACAAGCACATGCCTAAAGAGAATGATTAGATCCTCTTTTTTTATCTCTCACATGCACCCACAAGTCAAGGGTCAAAGATGACACCCCATATGTGATCTCAAAAGGTAATCCCATGTTAAAAAGGATAAATTCACCACATTTCTCTCTCCTACCTTTCCAACCACGAAAAATACCTTTGTGGTCCATGTCACATCACCTAAGAGCCATCTCACCTGCCCAATCACCATTGCCACCTCATTTGTGAATAGTGTTTATGAATAGTGAATTCATACTTAAAAATTCTTCCACTTGAAATAATATACACACAAGTATATTCCCTTCACCCATTTCAGCCACCTCAAGTACACCTATTAATAATTCTTGTGAAGTTGTCACAATACTTAGTGCATCATTGAACCTACCAAGTTTTTGAGCCCATAATAGAGATGCATCCTGCTCTATTGCATGTACCAACACATGGCCTGCACTTTCCATGAAACCTCATGTCAGTTGGTTTTACTTATTCCTTTTTGTCACATAAAACCTTCTATTCCTCTATAATTCTATGTTGTTGCATCCATTGAACAAATTATTCACTCTTGTCTTCTTCCATGAAGACCCACTAAAGTTAAATAGAAATTCAACTTCACCCATGCAACCACCGTAGTCTACATATTCAACCCAAATTTATCTCCATATAAATTATTTTCATTTTATTTATTATCATTTTCCATAACTCCTACTCAAATTCTAAATCCTATGCTTCTTATAATTTACACTTCAAACACACAACCTTTGCTCTGATACCAAAGGTTAGCTTTTCAACCAAAAGCTCTGATACCAATTGTTAGGCTATACAATGAAAAACTATATCCTTAAAATTATAGTGAGAGGAAATATGAAAAATGAAAATAAACAAATTACTCAATAAATAAAACCATGCATAAAGGAGATGCCAATATTAATGTGGTTCACCCAATAGGCTACATCCAAGGAGAAATTATTCAGATATTATATTACAACAACACTTGGAAAATTAATCTCATGACAACACCTTGTCATACTTCTCTTTCCTTTCTCTCCTCTCCTTCTACCTGCACAAATACAAGCTACAACCAAGATTACAAATAAAAATTTCAATCAAGCTTCACACACGATACAAACAAGCTTGTCCAAGACTTCACAAGTGTTCACTCCTTGCACTTTCATAAGGTAACAATGAAGATTACTCTTGAGATCTCAACCATGCTTGACACAATCTCTCTACCAAGATTTAAACCAAAGACTTCAACAAGCCTTATCACCTTGAACCTATGTAATCTAACTCCAAGCTTACCACAAGCTTTCTATCAAGTGTGCATACTAATACATCACAAATCTTCAAGGCCTTTACAAGGCTTATAAGGAGAATGGAATACAAGAATCACATTTACACTTCCTTCTATATCATATAATACAAAGAGAGAGATATGCATATATATAATTTACATAATGAAATATTAAATGAGAGAGAGAACAAGGGAGGAATAAAATTTTATCCCACTCCACGTCAAAGTGAATAGTGAAAGTGGAATCATCATCAACAAGGTCCACCTTTTAAAGGGCATCTCATGATGCAATGTGGACCTCCTCTATGTGTACTCAATTGAAATGTCCCACTCTCCTATGTGAAATCCCAAGGGTAAAAATATACCCCAATCAAATTTTTAATTCTAACATGGAAGCCCCACAAGCACATGCCTAAAGAAAATGATTAGATCCTCTTTCTTTGTCTCCCACATGCACCCATAAGTCAAGGGTCAAGGGTGATACCCCAAATGTGATCTCAAAAGGTAAACCCATGTGAACAAGGATAAATTTACCTTATTTTTCTCTCCTACCTTTTAAACCATGAAAAATACCTTTATGGGCCATGCCACATCACCTAAGATCCATCTCACATGCCCAGTCACCTTTGCCACCTCATCCATGAATAGTGCATTCATGAATAGTGTTTGTGGATAATAACTTAAAACTTAAAAATTCTCTCACTTAAATTCATATACACAAAGGTATATTTCCTCCAGCTACTTCATCCACCTCAAGTACACCTATCAACATTTCTTTGGAAGTTGTTGCACTACTTAGTACATCATTGCACCTATCAAGTTTTTGATCCCATAATAGAGATGCATCCTTCTCTATTGCATGTACCAACACATGGCCTTCACCTTCTATAAAACCTCATTTCACATGTTTTGAATTACTACTTGTTGGCACATAGCACCTGTTATGCCTCTATACTTTCATGTTGTTACATCCATTAAACAATTTCCTCACTCTTGTCTTCATCTATGAAGACCTACTAAAGTTGAATAGAACTTTAAATTCACCTATGCAACCATCTCAGTCTGTGTATTCAACCCAAATTTATCTCCATATAACTTCTCTTAATTTTATTTATTGTCCTCTACCATAGCTCCCACTCAAGTGCCAAATCTTGTTCTTCCTACAATTTACACTTCAACACACACAACCTTTGTTCTGATACCAAAGGTTAGATTTTCAACCAAAATATTTAATACCAATTATTAGGATATGAGAGGAACTATTTAAAATGCAAATAAACAAATTTCATAATAAATCAAACCATGCACAAAGGAAACACCAATATTAACGTGGTTCACCTAATGAGCTACATTAATGGAGAAATTGTTCATCTATTATATTGCAGCAACACTTGGAGAATTAATCTCATGACAATCCCATATCACACTTCTCTCTCATTTTTATCCTTTCCTTCCACTTACACAAGATACAACCAAGCTTACAAATAAAGCTTTCAACCAAGCTTATCACAAGCTACAACCAAGCTTGTCCAAGACTTCATAAATCTTTATTGAGTGTGATTTCGTAAGCTAATAATAAAGCTTACTCCCAATATCTCAACCAATCTTTACATAATATCTCTACTAGAAACTAATTACTTCAACAAGCCTTGTCACCTTGCACCTATGCAAGCTAACTGCAAGCTTACCACAAGATTTCTACCAAGCTTGCATATTAAGACATCACAAATATTCAAGGCCTTTATAAGGCTTACAAGGAGAATGGAATGCAATAATCAAATTTTCAATTCATTCTATATTATACAATGCAAATATGGAGATATTAATATATATCATTTACATAATGAGAGATTAAACGAGAGAGAGAACAATGGAAGAATAAAATTTCATCCCACTCCATGTGGAAACACTATTTAGGAATAGTGAAATTGGAATCATCATCAATAAGGTCCACCTTTCAAAGGGAATCTCATGATGCAATGTGGACCCCTTCCATGTGCACTCAAGTGGCATGCCCCACTCTCCCATGTGCAAGCCCAATGGTCAAAAGATACCTTAATCAACTTTTGACTTCCAACATAGAAGCCCCACAAGCACATGCCTAAAGAGAATAATTAGATCATCTTTATTTATCTCCCACATGCACCGATAAATAAAAGATCAAGGATGGTACCCCACATGATCCCACATGTGATATCAAAAGGTAAACCCATGTGCCCAAAGATAAATTTGCCCCATTTCTCTCTCCTACCTTACCAACCATGAAAGATAACTTTATGGGCCATGCCACATCACCCAAGAACCATCTCACCTGCCCAATCACCATTACCACCTCATCCATGAATAGTGATCCATGAATAGTGCCTTTGTGAATAGTGACTTCACACTTAACATGTTTTGTGAATATATAAGAGCAAGGACCTACAAATGAAAATGAGGTATAAAAGGAATAATTCCACAAATAATAAGAAATGCATCAAAAATATAATTCAAAATAAAAATTATTGCAAAAAAAATAATTAGAGAAAGAAAAGATTTTAAAGGCAATGCTAAAAAAAGAGAAAGAACAAAAGTTTCCAAATCAAACTCAAGAAAAGAAAAAAAACATTATCAGAAGAGAATTTTTAACAAAAGAGGTAAAAAATTGAGAGACACTTGAAAAATCTATTGTTCTAAATGTGGTTACAAAGAGGGAAAGTATATGCCTTTCCTCATATCAAAAAACTTCTACTCTCACTAATCATAGATATGGTGAGCACTCTATAGATGAAGAGTTTAGCAAACCATGTTTTGATTTGCTTGATAACTTACCACATAATATATTCATATCTATAGACCTTGGTACCTATCGATTGAATCCATCACTGACAAATGAGAAACTAAATACGGATAAATGCAAACCAAAGATATCAAGTACACCTAAACATGTCCATATTATTACTACTTCAAATAAACCATAGATCATAATAGATTATATAATGACATTTATTATACCTATACATGTTCCTTGGCAGTGCCACTATTTTATTGCACTAGGTTCCTAGAGGAGAGATACCTATGAGCATCCATTGGATGAGATCATAGGATAGTTATTTCTTTTCACATATTCCAAAAATACCAAAAAAATATAAAAAACATTCAAAAATCAAAAAACACTTTCAACACCTACATACTTTATTATATCCTTGGCATCTATGTGTCAGTTCTATGTTGATGGATGGAATATCAGTTACTTATACATACACATGTGTTAGATTTATATATAAGTGTGATACGAGAATACATAAATATATGATATATTCCTATTTCAAATTTTTAGCCTTGCCTCTACTCATGTCATATGGACATTGGTGACATTTGATTCTATAATCATGATACTTCTAGGTTATATCATTTTATGGTCATTCTACATTAGCATGTTTTAATATTATTTATGTACTTACATATGTCTTTATTCATGATTATATCTCTCACAGGGTGCTTGATATGATATACACTTGACATTTTTTTGCTATCACATTTGATCCATGGGCTACTATGACATGTTTATGCTAGGTTTTATGATTTCCTTTATTCACTTACTTGACTGTCTTACCTTGTTATTATCTTACTTGTTTGAGCATTTGAATATGCTCTTTTGTTTATGGCCTCCTGGCCTATGTGTGTTTTATTTGACATTTGAACATGTCATTTATTATTGTATGGACAATTAAATATGACATCCTTGCTTTTTTGGACATTATACTAAGTCATCTCCCTTCAATTTTGTGACATTGAACATGTCCCTTGTTTGTGGTATCCTTGGACCATTGTGTTAGGAACCCCTTATCCAATGGAAGCACAATTGATTACTTTCTTATAAGCAATTAAACATAGAATTATACCAGAATGATTAAGTAACTAGAAACTTGAGACAACAAAGAATTTGAGAGACAATACACACTCTTGTATTAAATACTACTAGAAGAAAATACAATAAGGAAGATGCCAATTCTTCCTCCACCTCAAAGGCTTGCCACACCTCAAGACCTTCTTCCCTCTCTCTCTTGCTCAACACAACCAACTCAACAACCTGAGTTGTTATCCCCTCCTTGAATACTTTAGCTGATCTCCTTGACCTTACACCTGTAGATCTCCTTGACCTTGCTTCAATGCTTCAATGCTTTACTTGCTTGCTTAATTTACAATACATGCCTCATGGGTCTTTAAATAGAATCCCATGCATACAAAAATAGAACTCTAATTACAATAATTAGACACACAGCTTGGGACTATAATTAGTCCATAAACATGCAAACACTCGCTTCACTTAACTGACTGTTCATCAACAACAGTTCTAGAATGCCACAAACAACCAAAGTTGGTCCTTGTCTATCTGGTGTTGACCGATGTCGGCTGACTCCCTACCAACACCGATTGCCTTCTACACTGGTAATGACTGACGTCAGTCATGCTGTCGACACTGATACTTCTGGATCTTCAGCAACCTCCCTTCTTCATGTCTACAATAGTTGAAGCTTTTAGCTCCACACCCTAACAATCTCCCACTTGGAGATAAATAGCTACAACTATACCTATACCTGTACACCATCTACTTTGTTCCCTTGGCTCTGTATCCCTCTTCAAAATCACTCTTGAAGACCAACCACCACAAAACCTATGATGCAATACCTGTCACTTATGCCAAAAGAATTTTGCTGCTCCCAAATTCTTCATGACATACTTCTGAACCAACTTTACTCTTAGCTCAGAAAACTCCCTGTATATGAAACCCTACAACAAGTCACACAATACAGTAACAAGATAATGTAGCTAATATTATCCAACCTGGTAAAGAGAAATACAATGTTCAAACCTCCATTGTCTTGCAACCTAATCAAGACCATATACCATAGCCTTCTGTCTCACGTGTCCATCCACTCTCTTCTCTAACTTGGGAATCCATCCCTCATCCAGTGCTTTCTTCTAGCTGACAACTCCACCAACAAATACCTGTTTGGTTCTTCTCCAAGGACTCACACTCCTCATCCATGCCAAGCTCCCACTATTTCTGGATTCTACCTGCATTGCTTCTTCACATCTTCCTAGTTCTAGACCATCAGTAAGCAATATAAAGAAGGTGAAAAATGAATATGAGGTTCACTTACACTTTCTAACCTCCATATGGGTGTTTGAGACTCCTTGACAACTAGCTGTCCACCCAACATCCGTTCTAGTGACCAATCTCGGCCATCTCCCAGTCTGCTCCCGATCGATGTCAGTTCCCTGCACTGACCCTGACTGCCAATGTCATTTCCCTGGCCGACGCCGGTGTCCCCTCTGCTGACGTTGGTTCCTACCTGACCAATGTCAGACTTCTCTACCTAACTCTACTGACCCTACTGGTTTGCACATGACCGATGTCGATATCTGCCTGATCGATGTTGGTCCCAAGTGACTGATATTGGTGTCTGTGTGTTCCTGTAAGTGATGAAATCTTCATCCGCGAGCTCATCTTGGATCAAACCTCTGTCCATACTGCCTTGCTTAGAATTATTCAGCCCCTGTGACTGATCTCTATCCTTCATCTCCTCCATAAACACCAAGGCTTCTTTGTTCCTGTCAAAAGCATCAAATTTCCTTTTCTTGCAATGAACTCTATCTATGCTTTCTGAATCTGAACACATACCTTTTGAATCAAGAATGTCCATTCCCTTCTTATTCATGTGACCAAGCCTATTAAGCCACATCTTCAAATCTACAGCTGAAGTAGATAAACCAGAAGTAGAATCAGTAATACAAGTAGATAGATAAAGAGTACCTACTTTCTTACCTCTAGCTAAAACAAGTGCTCCCTTGGTAACCTTCCAAGAATCTGCTGTGAGGGTTATTGTGCATCCCTCATCACCCAACCTTCCTACAGAAACCAAACTCTACTTCAGAACTGGGACATGCATGACCTCCTTCAACACCCATGTGTTGTCCATTTGTAATCTCAGCTGCACTTTCCCTTTGCCAACTATTTGACAAGGCGTACCATCCCCTAAATAAAGCACTCCAAAGTCTCCCTGTACATACTCATGGAACAAATCTCTATTTGGGGATGCATGAAAAGAAGAACCAGAATCTAAAACCCAAGATCCTACCTGACTATCCAAAGAAAGTATGAGAGCATCCTGTACCATAATATTTGCATCCTTTGCTTCTTCATTACCTTCATGTTGATTCTCTTTATCCCTCAACCAACACTCTTTCTTTGTGTGTCCTCTCTTTCCAAAAAACTAGCAGGTGACACCTCTGGATTCGAATCTCCTTCCCACCTTCAAACTTGATTTCCCTTGCTCTACCTTCTCTCTTTGCCTTCCCCTACTTTTTGCACTTAGAGCATTCCCCGATGATTCACATGTGCTTCTCCTGCGTATTTCTTCATTCAAGATCACACTCACAACATCATCAACTTTTAAGATTTTAGAAGCAGATGCAGAATTACTTACTGCCATAACCAAACTATCCCAACTTTTAGGTAAGGAGCATAAAATTAAAATAACCTTTACTTCATCATCAAAAACAATATTGACTGAAGCTAATTGGTTTACCAAACCATGGAAATCACTAAGATGAGTATGTACCAATCCGCCTTCTTGCATTTGCAAAGTAAATAACTGCTTCATAAGAAATACCTTATTAGAAGCCGAGGGCTTTTCATATAAATTTTCCAAGGATTTTATCAACTCTTCTGTTGTCTTACACTGTGATAAGTTGGAAATCACAGACGATGCAAGGCTCAACCTTATGGAACTGAGAGCCTTTCGATCAAGAACACTCCATTCTTCATCCTTCATATCTATGGGCTTGCATGCAACCCCACCCAACGGTAAGTACAAATCCTTCTAATACAAATAATCCTCTATTTGCATCCTCTAATGTTGATAATTCTTGCCGTTAAAATTCTCCATTCATAGCTTACTTTCTTCTGCCATTGCTGAACTCCCACTCAATCAGAAACCCTGTGAATGACCTGTAATCAACAAACAACAACCTGCTTCCTACAAACCGTAGCTCTGATACCAATTGTTAGGAACCCCTTATCCAACAGAAGCACAATTGATTACTTTCTTATAAGTAATTAAACACAGAACTATACCAGAATGATTAAGTAACTAGAAACTTGAGACAACAAAGAATTTGAGAGACAATACACACTCTTGTATTAAATACTACTAGAAGAAAATACAATAAGGAAGATGCCACTTCTTCCTCCACCTCAAAGGCTTGCCACACCTCAAGACCTTCTTCCCTCTCTCTCTTGCTCAACACAACCAACTCAACAACCTGAGTTTTTATCCCCTCCTTGAATACTTTAGCTGATCTCCTTGACCTTACACCTGTAGATCTCCTTGACCTTGCTTCAATGCTTTACTTGCTTGCTTAATTTACAATACATGCCTCATGGGTCTTTAAATAGAATCCCATGCATATAAAAATAGAACTCTAATTACAATAATTAGACATGCAGCTCGGGACTATAATTAGTCCATAAACATGCAAACACTCGCTTCACTTAACTGACTATTCATCAACAACAATTCTGGAATGCCACAGGCAACCGACATCGGTCCCTATCTGTCTGGTGCTGACCAATGTCGACCGACTCCCTGCCGACACTGGTTGCCTTCTGCACTAGTAATGATTGACGTTGGTCATGCTGTCGATGTTGGTACTTCTAGATCTTCAGCAACCTCCCTTCTTCGTGTCTGCAATAGTTGAAGCTTTTAGCTCCACAGCCTAACACATTGCCTTTTGAATTAATTTTGAGCTCTTTTGTGTGTGTGTGTGCTTGATTTTATTATTGATATTGTAATGTTACTATCTAGACTTTGCCATGATCTTTATCACACATCTTAGGCCTTCATGTGATCACATTTTTCTATGTACTTTCATTTTACATTTACCTAGTCTATATGATATTTTATATGATACAAGGTTACATTTATAGATTATACAGTTATCTTATCCTTTTGAGGTGAGGTAACTAATGTTTTATATTCTTCCCTCACATAAAATGGGGTATATTAGTGGAGGAATTATTTGGAATCATGTTCTTCACACTTATTTAATATTTGGTACTTATATTAGTTTTTATATTCAATGGGGAATGCTATATAGGCATGGCTTCCACACATTCATATATTTTAGATTTAGTGGGGGCATGTCATATAAGTATGGATTCCACACATTTAGAATTTTTAGACTCAATGGGATCATGATTTAGAAGCATTTTCTCCACACATTCATAGATTCAGTGGGGGCATGATTTGGAAGCATGTTCTCCACACATTCATAGTTTTTTAGATTTGGTGGGAGCATGATTGGAAGCATATTCTCCACATTTATTCAATATTTATCACACCCAAATTTAGTGGGAGAATGTTTTGGAAACATGTACTCCACATTGGTACTTATTTCAATTTTCATATTTCTCCATATATAATGGGGACATGCTTTGAAAGCATGTTCTCGACACTTACACAATTTTCAAGTTGGCCAAAACACACAATCATATGATTCAAATAAACGTTTATTGTAGAATTATATACATTGGTACCATTGTTATACATAGCTTCAACATGAGACATATATATGGTATATATGCTATTAAATATGTACCTAATATTATAAAATCCAAATCATTTTTAGATTCAAAACACTCTCAGAGACTGTCATCACCCACCAAGTTAGAATTTTATGGACTATATTGAGTCAATCTAATGCAGTAGTTAGTTTGATTTTTTATATGTTTGAGGTGAATAAATCACTCAATCTTATAAAGTTTTTAGGTTGGACTTGATTTTATCATCTAGCCTTACCAATTTTATAGTATGAGTTGACTTTGTTCACTCATGATCACCATGTTATAAGTATGATTGGGTTGCATAGTTGAGATAATCTCAACTACCAAGTGGAAACTCACCTTTTATCCAAGGTTAGGGGCATGTTCCTTCCAATTTCTCTTTATCTCTATCTCCTTAAATACATGTACTTTCTAGATTTATATATATTTGTCATAATCTCAATTTTAGATCCTTACAATGATACATATTTTCAAATCAAATTGATAATAAGTAAGGTAGTTACATTAAAACATAGGTCTACTCTTAAACCTTGCTCATTTAATTTCAATCATTTCAATACTTTTAATTTTAGATTATATGCATTGATTATATATTGTAACATGCTCTTGGTTGTAGGTCAGTCACTACCAAAGAACTCAAGTTTGGATCACACAAAGACAAGGTGTGTTATACACATCCAAGTGAGCATTCCTTTAATTTAAACTAGTAATTTCATTCTTAGATTAAAGGGGATTAATGTTGACACTATTTATAGATTATATATCACCTCAATCTTGTACACTTGGAAAACTCAAACCTTGGTTGTTCCTCTTAGTTTTGGACCTTTCCCATTTTTGAAAGTCTGACATATACTCTATCTTATTCTCCTTGGCCTATCTCTTGGTCTAACCAATCTTATGTTGATGAACTAGACCTTATATCTAGCCCAGAATACTTAAAACCTACTTATCTTACACCTCTACAAGTTATGAGTCTATACCTACTTTCCTAGTCCTTGGACACTAGCGTGTTAGATAGACACCTATGTCGACATAGGTGTCCTACTTTGATGCAAGTGTCCAATACTCTAAAGTCATATTTATAAATGAAATGTATTCTAATGGTCAGAATAAGTGATTTAATGTGATTTAATTCTTCAAATGGATTGATATACATATAATATCATCCCTCCTTCATTCCTCACTTAAAAAAGACCTAAGGAAACTTATTAAAGAATTCAATCAAACACTCAATAAAGTAAAGATTCCCTATTTTCATATAATTTATAGGGATAAAAAATACACATGTCTGAAATACTAAAAGAACATCCCAAGAGATTGATTTTCCAAGTTACAAGCTAGGTCATTATTGTAATTGCTTTGCACATATTTCATGATTCACATACAATCCTACACATAGGGGGGAACTAAATCAATCTGAGTCCATCTTCAGAGTATTGGTTATGTAGTCAATGCTTATTGATAGAAGGTCTTTGGGGTCAAATCAACACCATGTTACCACTAACCCATTTTTACTCAAGTTCTATATGCAGATGAAGATCTAGTTTTTTGCAATTTCATAAGTGTAGACATCCAATTCCTATCACTACTATGCTACGATTTTCAATCTACACAATATTTCATGATAACGCACAATCTGGACTAAAATCATTAAAATTCTCTAAATCATTTAAACTTGTCATGTACAAGTGTTGATTTATGCAAATGTATCACTAAATGGGGTAATGCATTTTATGTGATTATTATCTTTTATTAAATCACTTCAAATCAAATTATGGCCATGAAAAATGACACCTTAGATAGTTGAATTCTTCTAATTCAATAGCACACATCATGTGCATATGTTACTTCATGTCCATGATACCCTAACTAGGGTATTATCCCATATACAACTGACACTTGCTACTGATTTTACTCTAGTCAAATTATGATGTAGTAGAATGACATTTTTGACCAGGTTGATTAAAAATGCAACAAATTTCCAAAGAATTGCAAAAAATTAAGAAAAGGCACTCAAGTAAATTAAACCAAATTAAGAGCTTAAGTGGATATTTCATGGAAAATAATTCATAATTCAAATATCCAAATATCAAGAAAATATCAAGATTTAAGTGGAAGACATAATCATTTTGACCTAAGTCTCCCCACATGGCCCTAACTCAATTGGGGTTAATCTAAACCTAACTACACTAGGGTTATGGTTAGTCTAGAAGGATATAAATATAAGGTCTCACCATTGATCAAATAAGTTGTTTTTCTGTAAAATCATTATGTAGAATTATCTTAACTAAGCTTTAATTATACAAACTTACTATGCAAAAATTGTAATAGACAAACTTCACTTATTTGTATAAAATTGAAAAATCTTGTGATACTAAGCCATTGGTGCATTAGGAAATGATGGAGGAGCATGTTACTCTTCATTGACAAAGGCTTAGCGCACCAAATTGGGGAAAACACATTTCTTGGCTAGTCTTGGATGGAGGGATACTACTTGGAAGGTTTGATGGTATTACTTTCTTAATTAGCTCTTATAATTCATTAGCAACACCCCTTGAGGGAGTAAGCTTAATTTTTTAGTATCTCTATGTTTATTTTTAAATTTTTTATTAGCTAACACTCTTACTAACACATTTCATAATCTTGATCTATATTTTATCACACCCATTGGGAATCGTACATCACACAAGCATTTATCCCTTCTAATTTTTCATTTAGACCCTCTTTGGAAGTTATTTTTCACTTATTTTTCTCTAATTTTAAGTTTCTATGACCTCTAAGAAAAATAAAGGATTCACCCTGTAAAATGGTAGAATCACTCTAGGCATTGGTAAAAATGCTCTATTAATCCACGTAATCACTTTGTAGAATGATAGAATTGATTTATAGAATAGAAGAATCACTCAAATAAAAATGATGGAATCGATCATATTAGAATGATAGAATCACTTTTTAGAACAATGAAACCACTTTTTAGAATGGTGGAATCACCTTGCATATCGGTGAGAATGCTAGGCCACGAAGTGACCAAATTCTAGGGGCTCATTTGGGGTCATCCAGACTCTATTTTTTATGATTTGTTTTTTAAAACCATGTGTCTTCTCCTAAATTTTTAGAATATTCTATTAGTTACCTTTAAGTTGCATACATTTTCAAAAAATATAGAAAACCCCCTAACACTTTTTTCAAGACCCAAATGCCAAGAAAAGATGATTTTTAAATGCTCTAATTTTCAAAACTTGCATTTAAATTTGGTGTTTTAAAATATTTTAATTGAGTTATTTTAATTTAATCCAAAGTTCTAAAACAATTACAAAGTGGCTAAAATTCATGAAATATTTCATTTGGTGCTATAAAAATGAACCCACACTCTAGTTAAATACTCATAAGAGTTTTCCATTTTATGATTGTTGATTGAGTGTTTGTTTCGCAAGATGAGTGTCGTGTGTATGCTCTCCCCCATTAAATTTAGGGAAATTGGGTGATAAAAAATGATTAGTTATTACATTTCTCACTTTTTCCAAAAGTATGGAAGGAAAGTCGCTAAGGCCCTCTCTAAAATCTAAATGATTTGGGTGACACCAAAATGACCTTAAAGTCCTTCAACATTTCTATTTTATGTATTTTGGCTTATGGTTTGGAGTTCATCACCTCCCCTATGGGTTATCTAGGGAAGCATTGACCCAAGAATTCATCTCCCAATTTCATTTCAACCCCACTCCATGGTGGGGTATATAGATTAAGGGTGACCTACTGGGATGCTTGTTTGAGTGATTAAACAAGGTCTATTAGTGGTACTCAACCTTAGATCATAGGGGTAACTCATACATCAAACTACACTGAGTAATTAATAGATTAGTGGTTGTGAAAAGGAAAATAACTTTTCACAATAAGTGAGTTAATGCGGATCCAAATGACATGTTACATCTATAATGTTAACACTTGGGACCATCTGGATGTATGAAACCTATAGTTTTAGATAAACCCCACTTTTTATGGATATACTGTCGATACAGGGCAAGTAGCCTGAAGTTCCATGTCACCATAAAAAATATTGAGAGAAGGGGGACCTAAAAAACCCTTCTTTTCAAGCACACTTTATTTTTTGGATGAACAACATTAATTCCTCTCAAGAGTTCATATATAGATAGAATTTGAGAATACAAAGACACCTTATCAATTTTTAGGATTAGGATGATACACTTAGGTGTTTTTGTTATTTTTCCTTTCTAATTGAATTGTCTTGAGTAAAAATTGTTTGTTTTTCAAAACATGTCCAAACCCAAACACCTAATATACACTATATTTTTTGAAAAAGAGGTGTTATGTTGGTCAAATCAATTTTAGACACGTAGTCCATTGCACACTTCCAAGATGAGGCATTACTCTAGCCAATTTTTGGGCAATAGTTACCTCATGTTAGTGTTATGATAATGTTATGCTATTTACATAGTACCATTGTGTTGTCTAATTGAAAACCATTCAAATCAGATCCATTTAGACCCAAATCTGGTTTGGGATCAATTGTTTACATCAAGGTTCATTTTTAAACCTGTATACCTTTTATAAGCCAAGCCATATTGAATCAGGGTTTATTTTTTGAACCCACATACTTATGATAATCTAAGTCAATCCAAGTTAGGTTCATTTTGAATTGCATGTTGTACCACACTCCATTTTGTTGGACTAATGCCATCTTTTCTAGGGGCATCTTTTTTGGTTTGATATCACCCTTTTTGGGCCTAATTTTTAATTACCAAGCCAATCCATGCTGATTTTCATATTCCAAACCCATCCTCCTCCTTTGGCCTATGTTAGCAACTAAACCTCACAATGCTCAAAGGTTACCATTCTAGGTTCTCCTCCTTTAGCTTACATGAGCAACCAAGTTTTGTAAAACTCAAAGGTTACCATTATAGGTTCTCCTACTTTAGATTACGTAAGTAACAAAGCTAAAAAAGAATAAAAAGTTACCATTATAGTTTATCTTCCTTTGGCTTGTGTGAGTAACCAAGATCTGAAGTGATTGAAGGTTACCATTCTAGGTTCCCCTCCTTCAGCTTACATAATCAACCAAGCTTCACAACACTTAAAGGTTACCATTCTAGGTTCCCCTCCTTCAGACAGTGCAAGTAAACAAGATCTATAGTGCCCAAGGGTCACTATTATAGGCCCTCCTCCTTTGGATTACACTATCAACCAAAATTTATAGTGCCTAGTCATTACCATTCTAGGCCCATTGTTAGTATTTGTTAAACCCATCATTGAGGAACTCCAATTAGATGAACCAATATTTTTTGATCCCTTCTTTGATATTATATTTTTTAAAGGGCCTGATAATGAACCATAATCCATTAATGATCCAGTACCAAATTTTCACCACTTTGGAAAATTCATGTCAATCTTTGAACCACAATATAACCAGCCATTACCTTTTCAAGAGCAATATTTTAAATACCGTAATGTGTTCAAAATTGATATTTTGAAACTAGGTATAAAATAAGGCCATGATGTTATTTTTAGAAAACCCAGTAGTAAAAATGTATCCTATGATGAATCACCTTTATATCCTTTCCTTGTTGTCAAGGAACTTTGCTTTGATAAGCCAGTCTTAGTAGAGTTACCTGTTAACCCTTGTCCTTTTTTGAAATACCTCCCTTTGACAAGCCAATATTTGTGGATTTATCTTTGGACCTTTTCCTCCTCATTGAGGAGTCTCACTTTAACAAGCCATTCTCTATGGATTCACCCCTTTAGCTATTCCCTCTCTTTGAGGGGCTTCACTTAGATGATTTGGTCTATGTTGAGCCCTTCTTAGAAGAATCTATTTTTATAAAACCCATTATGCCATAATAGGCCATTACTTGTCCAATACCAAAAAATCAATAAAACATCATTGGAGAAACATCCAAAATCAAATAAGAATCAAAATTAGAGTCAGGTTCTATTTTGAACTGATATCAGATTTAACATCAAAATTAGAATCAACATCAATATCAACATTGGATTTAGAATCCTTTGAGTTGAAATAAGTGTCATAATCATAATATGTCATTGTCATTATAATATTAGTTACAGTTTCCTTGTAAATCAATATTGAAACAAGTTATCCTAGTATCTTTTATGAGGATTGTGTTGCCTTTCATCATTACATCAACACTGACCAACATAGCCATTATATTAACATTCCACCTCCCACAAACATTGATTGGGATTGATAGAATCACACTTTGTTGAGCTGTATCCATGGTGACATATCAGGTGTAGAATATTAGGGGGACTAAAACCACATTCATAAAAAATAAGAACAATATCCCAGTGAAACCTTTTTAGAGGTGCTAGGTGGAAATAAAAGTCCAAACTTAGCATCTTCTAATGAAACCTTATTTGAGGTGATAGAATAAAATCAAATTCAACATTCAAAATTCCTTAGTGAAACCCTCTTGGAGGAAATATGGGACAATCAAGATAATTTTATTGGTGAAAACCTTTTCGAGGCACCAATAGATGAGCACACCAATTATTAATGCTCAATGAAGACATTATAAAATATAACAATAAGATTATAATCTATAGCATAATCAAATGGTAGCTACTCTCAAGCCTAAACAACAAAACAATTTGGTGGTCCTATTAAGAGCTTGTAAATAATTCTTTAGCCTTGCCACAACTAAAATTATGTCAAATCCAAAATCAATAATGTTGTGTATGACTGAAATTATTGATCTTCCTTTATTACCTAATCATTATACATTTCATTATGAACCAATATTCCATTGTCAATTTAGACCATTTATCATGTGCCTAACATAATTTACCCCTATTGGTAGAATTTTCCTTTATAGAGACTACAAAGACATCTTGTCTAGAGGTTTAGAGGAAATAGAATATATGACCAATGAATATCACAACATTATTGGATTTTGCATCAAAAACATGTTCTTGATAGAGAAACTATTCAGAAGAGGTGTGGGATAAAAATTTGCATAATTGACTATTCTTGTTGTTTGATATGTTGACTAGGACATGCATTTCCACATCATCAAAAGTAATAGAATCATTTAATTTTCATTTCCCTTACTGTTGTTTCATACCCTACCATTTACTTTAACTTATTACTTGGGGGCAACCCTATTACCATTATAAACCATTTCATTCTAGGAATTTATACCATTGTGGCACATTTACCATTCTCATTTGAACTACATTGACTTGAGGTCCTTTGGGACTATGTAGGTAGAATTCAATTTTTATTGAGGTCATCTCTGTTAACCCTAAGCCATGCTCTTGTTATTTTGAGAGTTGAACTATTTTCTATCTCTTTATTCTCAATCGAGTTGAGATTCTTAGAATATTCCAAAAAATTTACAAATGACCTAGAAAATCCTAAAATCACACTTTATTTTTTTCATGCACTTTTTTTTGTGTGAGACCATTCCCATATTTCTTCTACATGTCAATCATGTTTTTTTATCATCATTTTCTTCTATCCCATATCCTATAAGAACTACATTTGGCTTGAACTTCATGTTGGATCTTGCATCCATAGAACTATGTAGGCAATGTCTACTTGCCTTATGCATCTAGAATTATCTCAGTTACCCCTTATTTTTATTCTATTCCCCCATCTTGTTTATTTTTTCATTGTATCTTATAGCCTAGGGGAAATATTTATCATCTTGTTTGTGTCATTGTTTCCCTATAACCTGGGGGTAAATTTTTACCCCTTGTACTTGTGTTATTGTTATAGTGTCATCATTGCCTAGCTTAGGGTTCATCATGCCATGAGCGTAATGCCTCTCTTACGCATACACTAATGAGTTATCTTCTATTTGTCCTAACATTGTGATTAAGCATTGTTTTTGTATTACTATTTGTTTAAATTTATAGACATGTGTATTGATTTATTGATTTCTTTATCTTATTATTTTATGTTCTTGTGTTTTTTGCTTATTAGGTTATTAACTTGTTTTGGGTTTTGTGTTTGAATATATTTTTTAAAACCTTTTTAGATTGTACTTAACTTGGGATTAAATTGTTTACCTTTGTATTTTAATTATTTTATTGATTATTGATTTTTTAGTATATTCTTGTTATAGTTAAGTCTTGAGAATTCATATCTTGATTTTAAGTTGGTTATATTTTGTATTTGAAACCTATTTTTATCTTTTTATTTGTTTTATTTTTTTTTTAAATGTAAAAATTTGTAACTCTAGTTTTGGTAGTATGTATCATTATACTTAGTTATAAATATTCACATTTGAACCATTCAATCACAAATGAAATACAATGTTGTTATAAGTTATTCATACTTATGATGCATAATTTCATTTTGATAAATAAAATACTAGGTGCTCCAAGTAAAAAATTTAATGTGGTTTCAAACACCATCTATGAAGGCACTATCCTACATATCCACTACCTAAAATGATATCAAAATTGAACATTGGTCCCTATTTCTTCTACTCTTCATTACCCATTCTATTTTCTTCCACTTCTGGGAGAACTACATTGGATTGAGGTCCACTTGCACTATGTAGGCCATGCTTGGATACATGATATATCTCAGGTCAGCTCAATCACCATTATTGTTCCAATCATCTCTTTCATCACTTTGTGCATCCTTATGTGCCTGATTATTTGTGGATTATTTAGTTATTAGACCATTACATCTACATTTGTGCCTGATCATATTAAATCTATGAAATAAGTTATATCCTTGAGCTATTCTTTCCAATTTTACCTATTGGGGCATAATATTTAGACCAATGATCGATATAATCAGCCCTACTAGGGAAAAATCAATTATCAGTTGTCAAAATAAACCCTACTAGAGAAAAATTAGTTTATCAACCAATCAAATACACTATACTATAACACATTATTAATTTATTAACCTCCTTTCTTTGGATCAATGCTCTCATTTTTCTTCTAATTCTAAGATCTGTAGCTTTTTGCCCCATTCTAGTAATTCAAAGTGTGAAACTTGTCTCGAGATTGATCATTCCCTAAGCCCAAAAATTTCACCCTCTTTTGGGTATGTCAAAGTGTGTTGCTTTTATTTTTGTATTTAATTATTTCCACTTCCCCTTGCCTTTGGGCCCATTATATTATATTCTATTTTTTATCATTGGGAATCAATGCGTTCAAGCATTAGCTCATGTGGATTTAATCTCATCCCTGGGTTAATTTCACTCTTTATCTCTTTTTTGAGAGTCCATCCATCTCTTTCATTCCCACATGCCCTCATTATGGGGCATCATGGGTCACTTATTATTTATTCAATCATTACCTTCCAACTTTTTCTTAACTAATTTTTCATTCTTTGAAAAGTTATTGCTTTGACCAAATGTCTCACTATGCCTTCTCAAATAATCATGGGTCACTAATTATTTCTTCAATCATTACCTTCCAACTTCTTCTTAGTAACATTTTCATTCTTTGAATTTTTTTTGCTTTGATCAAATGTCTCTCCACACATTCTCAAATTGGGGCAAAATATAGACATCCAATTCCTATCACTATTGTGCTACAATTGTCAATTTAAATGATATTTCATGACAATGCATAATTTGGACCAAAATCATTAAAATGATCTAAATCATTCCAACTTGTCATGTACATGT